>OZ025252.1:38814049-39395427 GCA_964019135.1 Arenicola marina
TCGCTCGCGGATAGGGTCGCCTTTTGAGACAAAGGTATCAGTGCAACAAAGCTTGCGACTGGTGGGGGGGGGGGGGGCGACTGAACAAAATTGCGACCGGTAATAGAATGGCGGGGAGGGGGGCACAGATATACTCTTTATTGTATGACAGGGGGGGGGCACGTACCACTGTGCCCCCGGCCCCCTAGACGCGCCCGGCCATATGGCAGTGTTAGTCAAACTGTAGATAGTGTCGTCTGACAGACCGACGCACAGCTGTGAACACGGTCAGACCTCGTAGTCTATATCGTCCGAGATTAAAACAAACATAAAAAAAGACAATGTCCACACACCAGGGTCCGCAAGTTCGAACTGGCTGGGGCCTAATATAGGAGGGGTCGTGTTCCCAGGGTCCGTAAGTTCGAACCGCCAGGGGCAAAATATTTCACTCGAGGAATAGGACATTAGCATGGAGCGGGGCGAAATATTTGACCCCCGCGGCTTCGAACTTACGGGTCCAGATCACGAAGAATACATTTCTTTATTCCCAGGTCACGATGAATTAAAAGCATAACTCTCCACATGCAATGGAAAGGCGAATACACGATACTAAATTGACGATTTACCGATTCACGGTTATTTAATATTAAAATTCCCAGTCAGTTCACGATTAATGAAAATCCTTGAATGATCACGGCGGTCGGCTAATACCCCATTCCCAGTTCACGAACAATTATTTTCCTCATTCCCAGTTCACTGTGAAATGAGAAGCCCAATCACGAGGAACGCAAATACCCCCCCCCCTTCCTAATATCTCGCCCAGCTCCATATGCCGCTAACGCGTTCTATTCGAGGGCGGAATATTCAGCCCCGGTCCTTATGTGTGCCCAGGCTAGCTGCCTGTCAGTGAGCTCTTCAGTAACAAATTAATTGCGCCAACAAAATTGAAGCTCTCTTGACTTATATCGATCGGCATGACAGGACTCAACACGCACTTGAAACTCGAAATCAACGTTGTTATTCTATTATGCACGCAGAGCCCATATCATTCTCTGCCTTCGACTCACTCCGCTAGGGTTCCATAAAAGCCAGGGGGGGGGGGGGGGGGCGAGTCGAGTCGAGTCGAGTCGTTTCCAGATCACGAATAATAAATTTCTTCATTGTCACGTCACGATGAATTAAAAAAAAACTCCACGCATACAAAGGAAGGGCTGATACATGTAGACCTACTAAATTGACGATTTCCCGATTCGGGATTAATGAAAATCCTTGATCACGGTGGTCGGCTAATACCATTCCCAGTTCACGAAGAATTAATTTCGTCATTCCCAGTTCACGAAGAATTATTTTCGTCATTCCCAGTTCAAGGTTACATGAAAAGCCCATTCCCGAGGAACAGATCGAAATACGTGCCCCCCCCCCCCCATATGTGTCAATGCGTTTTCCGCCTTCAGAGTTAATTAACCTAAACCTAGACGTTGTTGCTGAGAACGATAGAGGATCAATAAGTTTCCGCATTACAAAAGATCCCGCCCCCCCCCCCCCAATATTGGGGAAACCCCGGGATATTCCACCGGATCCATTTTCACCATGGATCGACGTGGATCCACAAGTGGTTATGAGACCCCTAAGCGGTCATAAAGTACGAAACTGATTCCAATGATAGTTTTAAAAAGTTCATCAGTAATATTAAACGCTTCTTTGGTTGAAAGTGCATGATATTGATCAGAATGGTGTTCATTAAGCTCTCATTCTATAGAGATATATAATTCTATTTGCTCTGCATGGCCATATATTAAATTATCTAAGATGTCTATTACTGCAAATTTGTCGAGGAAGGGTTTCGCGGCGAGTTCAGATTATACGCGACCAATCGCTATCCTAGAAGGCCCAACTATAGCTCAGCCGCCATAGAAAGAATCGGACTGTTCATCGTAGGCCGGTATCGTAGGGTTGTGAGCTATATAGGCCTATATATTATAGTTCCCACTGTTTTGGGTTTACGAATGATAATAACAATTTACCCCAAACAACGTGCTACGAGCTCCCCACAGTCGTCCGTTTGGAAGAAATATCCTCGATCTTAATATGAGATTAATTCTACGTCTAATATAGGAAGCTAGGATAGCTTGTTAATGTTAAAGAGCACCTTTTCAGGACCAAACTGTAGTATCGTCCGAGAGACCGACACATGGCTGAGAATGGTGTTCACGTACCAGGGTCCACAACTTTGAAACGGACGTGCCAAATATTTCGCCCTGCTCATATATATGCTATAATATGCTATTCGAGGGCGAAATATTCAGCCCTGGCCGTTAATTATGTGCCTATAGGTGAGCTGCCTGTCAGTGCATGCGTTCTTTAGTGTGACAAATTCGCTAGAACTTGAAACAGAAGCTATCTGTGGTGTCATAGGACTCCACCCGCACTTTGAGTATGTTCGAAGGGGTGGGGGCGGGGGGGGGGGGGGGGCGCGTGAGGAGGGGGGGGGGGGTTAGGGGGGCATGCAGTACAAACATGGGTTTTGCATTAAAAATGGGTATATAAAGCTAGGCTATATATATAATCGATATCATTGCTCAAAAAGCGTGCGACCCCCCCCCCCCCCCTCCCCCTCCCACCACCACCTGGATCCATCACACATGATAGCGTACGTACGTGATGGTCCAAGAGTCATGCACCGGCGATTTTTGTTGATATTTTCGAGGCCAAGTAATTGTGTCCATATATAAATATTCTAGCTAGGGCATACATCAATAATCCGCATAGAATTGTCCATGTATAGGCCTATCTATGTCAAAACTTTGTTTTCAGAACTAATGATCCTAAACCTAGCCATGCAGAGCGTATGCAGCCTATCAGGGACCCAATTTAGAAGTTGTCACGGCGTGCGATAGCCTGTGCCACCCGACGCAATGCTCACAACAGAGCACCCCCTCCCCACCCCCCCACACACACACTCACTTCCTCACGGAGGAGCGCCCTCTTTCGAAAGATCTAAATGTTGGGGAAACCCCGGATATTCCACAGAGGATCCATGGAGATCCACATATGGTTATGAGAAGCCTAAGCGGTCATAAGGTACGTAATTCAAATGAACTTTTCATGTAAGTCCAGTTGATTGAAACTGCGCGACCAAGGCCAGATTGCAAAACACATATCGTGTGCCGTGTGCAAAAAGTAATATTCTCTCAGGAAGCCGTGGAGCCCGACCACCCCCCCCCCCTCCACCCCCCTCCAGCCCCTCTTTTTGAGCGTTTGGTTATGATTGGCTCATTCTGCGTCCCCCTCTCCCACCCTCCCTATCCTATGGTATTATGGATAAAGCCGGCTAGGTTGAGGGATGCGAATTAACTGTTGGGCAATTATAAGACATATATATAGGCGTACCTATGCTACGTCCATAAAGGCCGTCATATTGAAAAAGGTGTATATTACCGAATCCGCTTGCCATACCATATTTGAGTCACGTGTAGTCTCGCTAAGTCTTGCCCAATCACATTTTAGTCTCTCACACAGCCCGTGACACAGACTAATCACATTTCAGCGTACAAAAAGGCATGGCTGCAGTGACCACAGGCGAGCGATAGTGGAGTCTCTGGCTTTGAGTTCTTAAAACAGGTAAAATTAGCGAGGTTGCGAACTTCCTTATGCCTTATATTGTGTTATTGAACCTGTATCCTCACTGTGAGCAAATCTAGTTAATACGACCTGAACAAACACTAAATTTATTGGCATTCTTGTGTATGTCAACAGAACAGTTATCAGTTTATTGCGCTTTCTGCATCACACTCACTCGATCATGGCCATGGGCCAATGGCCCCAGGCTTTGCGTAGAAACGTTTCTGGCCTCATCCCTATTTGGGCTCTTATTGCCCGCACAAAATAGATTATATATCTATCCTATAACTCATAGGATATGGACATAATGTACGAGCTTCACGTATGAGATAAGCTTGAGCGATAATAGGGAGTGAAAAGGTTGGGAACTATAATAAAAAATTGTAGGGCCTATAGGCATATAGCTATACTAAAGGCTATAGATCTACTCAAATTCATTAATGCCGTTCACACTTCTTTTGGCCGATATCTTCGTTAATATTGGAGTAATCACCGAGATATTTTCTGACTGGCAGCACTGAGCTAAGACCTAACCTGCTAACACAGTAACAGATTTAGACTTACTTTCCTCTCTTTGCGAATTATTTCTTTCTGTGCTATCCAAAGAAATATTCCGTATGATAAAGCTCCATTGACCACAAACGTCATCCATTTAAAGTGCATGGTGGTACTATTTAAAACCTTAATTCATTAGTGGACATTGATAGATTAATGCTTAATTTCCCCATATATATCCATTAAAAAAACTATCAAGGCGGGGTAGTATTATTTTTTTCCATTCAAAACTGCTGTTTTGTGCCTTGTCCCGCTGTGCGATGAAAACACGTGCTTTTGTTTACATTGCGGGTTTCAGTCCTTGTGACGTCACTCGAGGCACCCAGCCAGCACGCTGCTTGTATATCGTGTCGGTTTACCTGCAAACGCATTATTATGAACGGTTTGCTGGTTGTCCTCACTTGTTATGGTGGTTTAAATATTGGGGCTTTTATTTAACTGGATACACAGTTCATTTGTTTCCTGATGGGATCAATTAGTCCTAGCCATGGTTCTATGGCTGTAAGATAGGCGGGCCCTGTCCGAGTTTGCCACATACACGGTACTACAGCATAGAACGGGCTACTCCCACCCTAGCTTTGACCTATGATAAGGTCTTTGCTCTGACATTAGAACTACTCTCGCCTTACCCAAGGATCCCCCTCCCCCGCCCTTTTGGAGCCGAAATTTATACCATTTAACATATGAAAAACAAAAGCTAAGCCATCTCTCGAAACTTCCCCCGCTCTAACCAACCTATCTGGATCATACCCTTTTAGCCGACATGAGGCACGGTAAATCTTACGAGGCTAATGACCAACCTAATTTATATCTAGGGGGAAAGGTCCATGTTGTGACTCAGACCATTCACCCTTTACAAGCTGTCATCTGTGAAGCACATTTCCCCCCTGAATCATACCAACACGAGTAAGTCTGCCGGGCCAGTAGATTTCGGGGGTGGGGGAGGGGTCACTGTTTTAGGCCTTATCCCTCTGGTGCGGGTGGTGAGGGGTGGTTCCGGGGACAGGGGGTCGATGGATGCCCAGTATGAAAAAGATATACAGAGATGATATTTTTCATAAAAAAGATCAAGATGACACTTTGGAACTAAAATATTTATCAAGTTAGGCCTGGCCCCCACTAAACTGATATTTTACATGTAAACCAACACTAAATTTGAGGACGATGGGAAAGTTCTGGTGAAATCCTGGGGGCACGCAACAGTGTCTCTGGGGAGGGAGGGGCGCAACGGGTATTTTCGTTCCTCGGGAATGGGTTTTTCTTTTTCCCCATGAATTGGAAATGAGGAAAATAATTCTTCGTGAACTGGGAATGGGTATTGACCGACCGCCGTGATCAAGGATTTTCATTAATCGTGAACTGGGAATTTTAATATTAAATATCCGTGATTCGGGAAATCATCAATTTAGTATCATGTACCCGCCCTTCCTTTGTATGCCGGGAGTTCTCCTTTGAATTCTTCGTGACTTGGGAATAAAGAAATTTATCCCCCCCCCCCCCCGCCCACCCATCTCTATGGTGGGTCGGCCGAGAAGAAAGAATAAACTAAGCTGGCCTGCATGGAAATGCTACTACTGATTTACTGTGCCTCCACCCCCATTCAAAACGGAAGGGAAAGTTTGACACTCCCATTTTCAGGAGGAAGCTAAAACCCCTGGAGCAGAACTGTCAAAGTGGCGAAACAACCGCCCGAAAAAGCAACACTAACTTCCTATCCTAGCTCTAGCTCTCAAGATTTAACCACACTATCCGACTAATACGTATCTGAGTGTAGACCAAGTTTATTTTATAAGTCCTAGAATCTAGACCTATATATATAGTAGCCGTGCTGGCCGGGCTGTCGCTGATTATCATGCAAGTTAATAGATCTACAATTTCAATGTAAGTTTTTGTAATATTTTGTTCAGAATATTGAAGATATCGACAGGGGTGCTGGGTGATTAAACGTGTGACGTATGACGTATGGTCCGGGCCCCAGTAGAAATGCAAAAATCGGAACCGACCTCATCAAGGATCGAACCCCAGTCACCCCGGTATAAGTCGAACGCTTAACGACAGCGCCACTTTTTATCCCGCAAGTCACTATGTTTTTATAGTCATTTGTACAGTGGGTAGTTTCCAAACAATGTCCATGGTCTATCACATAATTTGACCTGTACATGCAATAGAAACTAATCCATGATGTTACCCAATTACAACATTTACGGCCAAACGACATTAATATCCATACATTATGTGCAAAGCACGTGTAGATTAAACCAACCATGCGATGTTCCCAACACGTTCTGGGCCAGGGGAATCTGACACAGTTGGTGCCAGCGTGTTTGGGCCGACATCTTCATTCCCAGTCGCCGTCCTGTGTTGGCGAGGGGGCTCAAACATGAACGGTAACACCCCTAATACCGCTGTTTTTTCATTAAATCATCGTCTGAATGAGACTCACTGTCACTATTCGTTTCACGCGAATCTGAATCGTCGGAACTGATTCTTGCCGCAGCCATGTTGACATGGCCTCTTAATAGGGCTTCCCCAGACGAGTGCCTCGACCCGCGTCACGCTGGAATCCCCGGAATCCCCTCACGTTTTGAGGTAAAAGCGGCGAAGTATTTAAACACTTTTTTTTCGCCTTTTATGATGGAGATACAAATATAAAAATTAAAATATATTGAATAGTTACCAAAATGCTTCACAAATAGCCAAAGTTACCCCCCAATCTGCACCATGGACTTTAATAAACTAAAACAAGGAGCGTACGCGAAGCGTTGCCTGGCAATGGTTGCCATTGGATGCAATTGAGACAATGGATACAGTACAGGTCATAACAAGCACGTGCTCCTCCTTTTAGCTTATTAAGAGGCGGACTTGGGTCTTAGTTCAGTGCAGCCAGTCAGAAAATATCTCGGTGATTGCTCCAATATTGACGAAGATATCGGCCAAAAGGAGTGTGAACGGCATTAATGAATTTGAGTATAAGTAGGAATTAATGTTAGCATGGTAAACTTTTATCTTCAAGTTATAGGCAACATATGGCAGCAATATCTAATTCTTAGTAATATAATATATAGGAAAGCTATACTTCCTACATCTTTTCAGCAGAATAATACCTTTACAATATATATATTTTTATTTATTATATTTGTTGTATAGATCTAACCTTATAAACTTAATATAATTTTACTTAACTGATAAAGACCTAAATATCTAATTTTTATTTAAAAGATTAAAAATATTTATGAGAGGAATTAGTTTATATAGGTGGTATAATCATATATCAGCTACCTTTGATTGATTAAAAATTTAGTTACAAATATTTTAGCATCCGTGAATGATGCATACCTCTTTGATACAAGCTTCCATCCCACCCCTTCTTACCCAGGTGAACGTAACATCCTCTAAACATGTCTGGATATGTTTCAAACATGTTTAGAACATATTTATCAAACATGATCAAACATGTTTTGGTGATGCAGTAAACGTGTTTGACCATGTTTGTAACATGCTTGGTATATTGCAGCATGGTCAAACATTGTCAAAACATTGTCAGAACAAAACAATACTGAACATGTTCAGAACATGTACAGAACATGTTTAGACCGCGTTTAAAACATGTTCAGATTATGTTTAGACCATGTTCAGAACATGTTTAAAACATAAAGAAATAATGTTTGAAATTTTTACAACAATGTTGCTTGAAACATTTTCAAGCGATGAAAATACAATTGAAGACACCAGCATTGGTAGTGATCGGTTAATATCTATCAATAACAATACAGACAGTGCAATGCAAGACAGAAGGACAAATGTAGAAACTAGTCTATATGCGCTGTGCACGCGTTTGTTTTCTTGCAACAGCATGTTGCACAGAATGCACTTTTATAGTTATCTTAGAATTAGATAACTCGGGAAACTTTCGTCTGATGACGGTGACCATGATGGTGTAAAGTCGCCGATCGTATGGCGCCTTGGCCTGTAAGGCAGCGTTGGCTGCCTTCCCCGTAACCGAATGGGATTTGATGTAATCCTCATGGAAGAGCTGGTGCATGAGGCGGCTAATGGCCTCATAATCACTATCGCAATGTGCGATAGATGCCACCAGCTCTGTTTTCCCATTATACAATGGGATGTCTTTGGCCGCGTGTTCTGGGCCACCCGCCGACCTCTCGAGGGTTTTCACTCTTTTTCGGAGTCGCTTCACCTCGGCCAAAAGCTCCTCAAACTCTGTCCTCCCAACTGCCGCCTTTTTCATCACCTGCTTCAGTTGATACGCAGTGATATGTCTGAAAGAGGTATAGCTCAGTTAGATGGATCTGAAAGAGCGTGACAAGGAAGGGACATCAGGCAGCAGGGGATTAAGCAGGAGACAGAATGAACATTGAGGGCATCTTTGATCCACTTCCAGCAGCCAGCTGTTAAATCAAGATTATTTATTATACTCTTCTACGAGAAAACCCCCTTAACCCCCCGTCCCTTATATATAAGTAAACGTACTTGGAGCCTATTTCACTGCCTGTGGTAGTAGTGGTTAAAACTTCTGAAAGGTCTAAATCGCTAGCTGTAAGCTGACCCATATCTCAGAAGAACTCAGACCTTGCTATCTCTGCAGATGTAGAGCCCCACCATATCAAAGTGTGTAGCTATAATTCTGTCACCCAGGTATTAGCTAGAATGTTTTTTTGCCAGTTAAAATTTTAGCTCATAAAAAAAAGGCCCTTTTTGGGTGGGCAAACAGCACCTGAGTGCCTGCCAAACTGATAATCTGACTGCCAAAATTAAAATAGCCCACCCGGCAGGCAGGCAGGTCTGGTTAATATCGTGTCTTTCACCAAATGATGTTTTAAGCTTTCCCAACATGATCTAACTAAGTATAATAATCCATAAAGATCACTTTCATCAATGCATCATGATTTTTTTTAAGAGGCATTGGCTTTGTCAAAATTTATTTCTAACCTGATGTGTTTCATAATTTTGAAGTTCAGTAGTTAAGCATGTTAAAAGTATTCATTATTCACCAGATAAAAGGGTACAGATATTTATTATTCACCAGATAAAAAGGTAGAAATATTCATTATTCACCAGATAAAAAGGTAGAGAAAGCAGGAACAGAGGGGGGGTGGGGGCGGGTTATGCACTCGAATACAAATATTGGAGGGACAACCTTAGGATCCCCTCCGAAAAATGCTGACCATATCCTTTGTTATTTTTAGTTTCTGAGCCCTCCTCCCCAGTTTAAAGCTATCTTATTTATGTTTCTAGTTTATACCCCCTCCCCCTCTCATGCTGAACAGTATTGACTCTCAGCTACACCTATACACCAAAAAGTAGAGACAATCTGATGCCTGTAAATATGGCTGAATAGTGTGTCCAGTACATATCTTTGCCTTTTACCTGCTCAATAAATTACAGCTTTAAATATGCGGCTTACCAAAGCCAAGAAATTGTTTCTGTTTATGTAAAAATGAACCAAAATTGGTGACCTTTGATTGAGGTATGCATGTAATAACAAAATGTTTACATATTTTTTCATTTACAGTGCCATTCAAGATGAGGAAGATAATTTTGACAACTGGTGACTTTGACCTTTATGACACAGAGATCAACATAGTATGGTTTGATTTCTATCAGCGGCACAGAGATGTCTTCAAAAGAATGTGGGCAGAACAGGTAAATTTATTTATCATGCAATAAAGTTTTTTAGACTCTAAATAATGTATCAGAGGTATGGTAGCATGATGTACTTAAGTGCAGAATATACTGGTAGATAGTTACATGCTTAACCAAGAAATATGTGAGTACAGTACCAGTAATTACTTTATACTACCAGCTATGTCGATATATCTTCAGAATACATGTATATAGAAAAGTGTGAAAGTATTAGCTTACAAAACATTTGATTGCTTCATAGCTATTACAAACTGATATAAATCTTTGTTTTATCTAACTAGTTGTGCTAAAATTCGTTTCTTTGTCTTGCAGGGGCAGAAATTCTGGATAAACCTGTTGATGATATTTAGGCGCTTTGCCGTGGAATTTGGTGTGCTGAAGGATGTTGCAGAAGTGGATGAACGATATAATGATTTCGTTGATGATGCATTTGTTTATATTCAAGAGCAGTTTGTTTATGGTGAGGCAATATGTATTAGTGCTGCTTTATATAATCACTTTATTACTGTGTAATAAAAAACCTAATACACTTGTCTGAACTGTACATGTTATCACATAGATAACTTTCGTATTTTTAAAATGGTAACAGTGTCCCTGGTGTAACCTCTGGAGAAGGTCCCCGAGAGCAGGGCCTATTTAAATATCAGACTGTTACTTGTAGTGCTTAGATCCGAAACGATATAAACATAGGTGACCATGCCTGTGCCTTTGGCTACCTTTAAATCTGGTGTCAAATCTTTTTCCCTCCATTGGTTAGGTCTTCTGCCTCTGTGCCCAGATGGTTTAAGAAAGACGGTCGTCTCACAATAAGGAGTTGGCCTGGATTTTAACCAAGAGAGATACATCTTCGCCAGCTCTCATAGAATAACATTTCTAGCTGTTTTGTCTTCTTTCATTATTTTAGATATATACACATTACCTACGCGAAAAAGAAATGCCTTCTTTGTACAGTTCGTTAACCCCCTTCGGCGTGACTCGATTCCCGGAAATTCCCTATCGCATATCGTACAGTGGCCAGCTTGCACGCCATGGATGATGTCGATTTTCTAAGGCTTAACAATTTAAGATGATATCTTAGTCTGGACATGCAGCTTGGTGTGAATTTACACCGTATTTGTGATGTTTGCATTGACAGCTTAACTGTAACGTTTGTGTACCGGAAATAATGTTACAGCCAGCACATCTAGTAATTGTTTCTTAAGAAAAAAAGAGCTGTCTAGAACTGATCAAATCATTTTGTTCTTGCAGGACGATTCAATGATGCCAAAAACCTGATGTATGACATAGTGATTGTTGCCCAGCATCAGGACTTGATTCCCAACCTTGAATCCAAATCACATGGTAAGAGCTTGAAAATATCTATTCTAGCAAATATGACATGTCTGTACAGCACAAAACGTTAACTTGTGTGCCAGAATTGTTTCATTTACTTATGTGCCAGAATTGTTTCATTTACTTATTTGCCAGAATAAATAATATGTACTTATTTGCCAGACTAAATAATATGTGCTTATTTGCCAGACTAAATAATGTGTGCTTTTGTGCCAGAATTGTTTCATTGACCTTTTCATTCATTTTCAAATTTCAGTGAAGGACCCATTTTATCATAAGGACACCAGGTTAGTAAATAACGTCCTATGTCAAGCAGAATGAATGGATATTAACAGCATCAGATACTTTGGGTTAGCCTATGTTAGTGTGTCTTATATGTATAACATGGGGTTAAACATGTTCCCAGAGATCTAAATCAAGTAATGGTTTAGTACGTAACTTCCGTGTATATCTGAAGTCTCGCGTTATGTGAGAACATGGATGCTGGATGCTCTAAATGATTTCTTGACAATGTCTGTGGATGACTGATCTAAATGCACAGTACTGGTTTGTTTTTCAGGGATGTGTACAGAAAGTTGTTTGGGATGCCAAGTAAAAAAGAATCATATTTAAAGGTACGTGAAGTGTTGAAGTAACATGGTGTGTCAATTTATTATTGGTGGTTTAGTTCTGTGTTTAAGAGATTGACGTCTAGCCCATTAAACTCGTCCACATCCAAGTCAATGTCCAATAGGTTATGTACCTAAAATTCATATTCCCCCTCATGTATACCATACTGACATTTTATTTAATACAGCTAGGATCAAATTCCGGTCATCTTCATAGATGCCGGTTTCAATAAGTGCTTTTATCCGTATTTAGTAGCCATATGTATAAAAGGGTGCGAATGCTGTCTCAGGGGGTGTATGTAAAGGTGTTATCCTTCCAGTATATGTGTGTATGAAGGGCGGTGATGGCAGGCGTGGGAAACTATGGAGTGGACAGAAGAGGAAGAGGGGGAGGTTGACGTCATGATAGCCCCCCCCCCCCCCACCCCCACCCGCCGCCTATTACCGTGCTAACTTGAAATTGGCAAAGTGCCATATTTAAGGCCGCGCCGCGACTTTGCGGTAAAACCCTGACAGTGCATTATGCGACTTCCTAATAGTAACCGCGGCGTCAGAAAGACGGTGTACGGTATTAAAATATGCCTTTTCCATTATCCGAAACGAGACATAAGTCTTCATCGGCGAATCCTATTCGTTGCAGGTTTACGTGCTGATGCCGATCTACTTGCGGTTCGCGGGTGCCATGTGTAAGTGCCTTAAGCGGTGGATGGACGCCGAGGAGATGGACCCCAGCGACGACACGTACCTGGTGGCCTTCCGGGACGGTCGGAAGTGGGGCGACACGGTCACGGGCTACGAGTTGTCGGACGAGGAGGAGACGTGCAAGCTGTGCATGGTCGAGACGGAGACCCTGTCCCTGGTCCACTCGCCCACCTTCGTCATGTACCTGCGGGAGAAGCGGGAAGGCCTGCCGTGCGGCCCGCGCTTCCTCCTCGGCTGGCGACCCCACGAAGACCCGCGCTTCTTCGACAAGTGCAACCCGCTGTACGACCTAAACGCCGACCCGGAGGCCGACTGGCGCGTCGGGCTCAACTTCCCCAACTACAAGGACTTCGTCGACTACGTGCGGAAAACGTACGGTAACCGCGGGATCCCCATGGAGCCCAACTACGACGCCCTGGACGAGGACATGAAGCGGGTGATCCTGGCGGGCGAGCCCGAGGAGCTCATCGCGCGTGTCTTTGAGGATAGGCTGGCGAAGACGAGGGCCGACGCCGACTGCGCGACGGCCGAGGTCGCCGCCGCCATTGTAAACCAGCAGCAAGGCGCACGGGCCAAGGACAAGAAGCGGCAAGGCAACAAGAAGAAGAGGCGGCGAGGTAGAGGCGGACAAGCCAGCGGTCAACCAAAATCGGGATCTGCGCAGGCCGGGGTTGAAACCCCCGCGCCAGCGCAGAACGGACTCCCAGGCGCGATTACAGCGCCTGCGCAGAACGATTTCCAGGCCCCGACAACGGCGCATGCGCAGGATCCTTTTCCGGCCCCGACTCCGGTTCCTGAGATCGTCCCTACACTCGAAGGTAAGAATCGTTTGAAATGGACTTTTGGTGGCAATACGTATTTGGCAAGGCTTACACTATGTTATATTTCTTCAATATGTTGTTTGTATTGTATTCATGGACGAAGGAGGTGCACAGTGATGACAATATTGTCCTATTTCATTTGATAAACTCTTTTGTGTTGTTGTTTGTTATAGCGGTCGTCGCATCAACTTGCGATGCCCTGTTGGATCACCCCGTCGGCGATGATCTCCTTGTAAGTACTCTTTCAATGTTATGTTGTCCTGTTTGTTATGTATTAACATTAAGTAGTAATAAAGAAAAGACAGTTTACGTCACTTTTGGAGATTAAGTATCTGAACATCTGTTGACGTTTTGCAACCTTTACCGGCGTCTCAATTGCTTCTTAGTAAGCTTTGTATCTTATTGACGCTACGGGGAACAGGTGAGGCTCACCGTACTTTAAGTCAGAGAATACCCGTGTAAGAGTTCATTCTTGAAAGGATATGTAATCGGCTTGCGCCTCGTACATTCTTTTTCAAGAATGTACTGACATTCTTTTTCAAGAATGTACTGACATTCTTTTTCAAGAAGAAAGCTACACTGACGTCAGTGAATGATTGGCAGCCTGGATCGGTCTATTGCCCGCATGTTTACAATATATATGTATATTGAATTTAACCACATAACGACAAACGAAATTTTTGCTTTTATCTTAGAGGAAAAGGGGACAAGAAGTTGGTAGAAATATGATGGCCATGGGACCGCAGTCTGCCAAGAAACTGTCCAAGTAAGTTAAATCTGGTCTTAGTGCCAATTGGGGTCTGGCTACTTCCAAGTCCGGTATTAGCTCTTCGCTGTGTTTACATATTTCTCAAATAAGCGCATTATGGGAGGGGTATCGCAGGAGGTATCGTTTGGTATGTTAGATATCAGTAAATCTCGTGTTGGTGGTGACAAGACGGGCAGACTTTTTCCCATTGTGATATATATATATATGTTTCTTTTTCTTTCCATACCGCTTAGGCCATGGGCCCATAGTACAACACATTTACACATTATGTACACAGTCATCCATAATCTTAAAACAGTGACACGTGTATATCAACCAGATCAACTTCAGTTCGGATATGCGTTTTGCAAAAATATGCTTTCATCTTATTCGTGAAAACTGGACATATTGTTTGCGTGCTTAAATGTTCAAACAGAACCACCCTTGGAACGTTACGGAACTGTTGCTTTATTTTACCAGTCAGACATCGAAGGTCGGAGAAGTACAGCCACTGCCAAATACGGCGACACAACTGACACAGTCCAAACGTAAGTACTCTAGAACTCAGGTTACCACTATTAAAGCAATACGTTCTGTAATTTTTTTGTATTACCAACCTCTTCTCTTTGTCAAATAAGTATATTATATCTTGATTGAAATCCTGAAAGCCTGTGGGCTATCCGGAGAGAAGCAAATTTGTTCACCGAAGCAGAAGTTGGTGGTCGGCTTTATATCCCTGCGCGCCTGTTCGCTGTTACGGTATTCTGTGTGATGTCGACCGCGGCTCGCTATCACGTCCGCGTGCGATATAAATAAACAGCGCAGTTTTATGTTGAACTTGTTGTTTTACAGACTCAAAGAGATATGAAACATATCCATCATAATTTTGAGATACTTTTAGTACTGTTTCTAAAATGTAAAAAATATAAGACGGCGCATGTAAGTAGGCTGCTTTAATGCTCTCGTGACGATTACGGTGTCAGCGAATGAAGGACTGCCCGCCTGACTACGACTCGCTCGGGCGGCACTTCACATAGCCCCATTATTCGCTACTGGTCAATATATAGGCGTCCAAATCGATCAGATAATACAAGTTCATGGTTCCTAGTGAACTCGTGTTTGTGAACCAATGAGGCTTTTGTAGTTGACTTCCACGGGAATCCTTTCTCTCCGGTGGTTATATGGGAGTGTTCTCTACCTCTGCTTGGACACCGTGGAGATGGTGATTGCCATAACGTATGTCTTTAGTATAGTGCATGTTGGAATCGAGCTATTATCCCAACCGTTTTGTATATCATGTGAAAATAGGTCAGAAACGTCCTCCGTTAAAGGGAACCGCCAGCCTGGCCTCTAACGTTGCTTTACCGATTCCTATAATACCCAATTGAGTATCCTCCAAAGTACAGAATTTTTCATTCTGTAGCTCACAATAAAATTTTGAAATGACCGCCAGGCACGATTTCGCCGCCTACCCAGACGGCAGCCCTTTTTGGAGGCGTGTCCGCGATTGACCAATCAGGAGGCGATACTCTAATTTATTCAAACCGGAAATTGCGACTATTGCGTGAGCAAAACCAGAGTGCGTGATAATCGCTAATATAAATAGCTGCGATTCTAACTCCAATCATGGCATTGTTGCACAGTCAATCGTTGCAAGACGTATATCAATTTGTTTGGACGGTATTTTTCCATGAAGTACTAAGATCTTGCGCTACTGCGAGGCTTGGAACTGCCGCTGTTCATCTGTAAATCGCGGCCCTGATCTCTCTCGCCGCGAGTTATGACGTAAGGCGGCGCCATATGAGTAGTCACAATATGCGTCACTGCTCCCGGCAAAATGGCGCTCTGCTTGACATTCCTGGGGGCGGGTTGCCTTAATTTTTTTCTCCTTACCAGTCGGCCGAAACGAAGCGTTAACACTCGCCAATTGAATTTTAAGATCGCGATTAAATTAGGTTGGACACCCGCTTTAACGATGTTTTCCGATGCAGTGCGGAAGTTTCCCGGCAACGTGACGGTGACCCAGGAGGAGTTGAACACGTGTCATGCTTTCTTCGCGGACTTAATGAAGCACCTCATGGGGCCGGACGAGCATCCAGTGTACCGCCAGATCTTCACCGACCTACTGCAGTCAGTCCTCGTAAGTATGTCCATCTATTGTGACGTCTTCACCGACCTGCTGCAGTCAGTCCTCGTAAGTATGTCCATCTATTGTGACGCCTTCACCGACCTCCTGCAGTCAGTCCTCGTAAGTATGTCCATCTATTGTGACGCCTTCACCGACCTCCTGCAGTCAGTCTTCGTAAGTATGTCCATCTATTGTGACGCCTTCACCGACCTCCTGCAGTCAGTACTCGTAAGTATGTCCATCTATTGTGACGCCTTCACCGACCTCCTGCAGTCAGTCCTCGTAAGTATGTCCATCTATTGTGACGTCTTCACCGACCTACTGCAGTCAGTCCTCGTAAGTATGTCCATCTATTGTGACGTCTTCACCGACCTGCTGCAGTCAGCCCTCGTAAGTATGTCCATCTATTGTGACGCCTTCACCGACCTGCTGCAGTCAGTACTCGTAAGTATGTCCATCTATTGTGACGCCTTCACCGACCTCCTGCAGTCAGCCCTCGTAAGTATGTCCATCTATTGTGACGCCTTCACCGACCTCCTGCAGTCAGCCCTCGTAAGTATGTCCATCTATTGTGACGCCTTCACCGACCTCCTGCAGTCAGCCCTCGTAAGTATGTCCATCTATTGTGACGCCTTCACCGACCTCCTGCAGTCAGCCCTCGTAAGTATGTCCATCTATTGTGACGCCTTCACCGACCTCCTGCAGTCAGCCCTCGTAAGTATGTCCATCTATTGTGACGCCTTCACCGACCTCCTGCAGTCAGCCCTCGTAAGTATGTCCATCTATTGTGACGTCTTCACCATATTTACGTGAAGATACAGCGGAAGATGCGTCGTTGAGCTGCCACCCTTTATAATCCACTCTTAAGAGAAATACGGGATTACCGGGATTAGTATTTTGTCTAACGACTTTTGCTGCACGTAATGTAACGTCTGGGCAGATATTACTTTTCCCCGTGAGTGAAGATAGATACGTCCCGTCGCAACAACTTTCTATGATCAAATTGACAAGCGCATTACATGTTATTGTCGGGTGTGTTTCAGGACGGCCGTGCCGGAGTTGACATGCTAAGCGGCGGCACAGGTCTGCCTCAAATGGGCCTACGCTTCCAAGCGTTGTTCCCAATATTACAGGTAAGCTTAAGCTTTCACCTCTTCATATTTTTTTTGTGACAATCTATTATGCTCAGTTGTCGAATATAGCGATATTGAGTTTTTCCTCTAGTTTATTAAATCAAAAATTTTCGTTTTTATGTTGGCATGTCTTTTATTTGAAGCATCATATAAATGATGATAAACGTTTGAATATCTGTACCACTGCCTTCACCCTGTGTGGGGCCGGCGCGATAGCTCAGTGGGCTAGAGCGCTCGCATTCGTCACATGAGAGCCTAACGGCGCGTGGATCGATGGTTCGAGTCCTGCTGTGGCCATGTCTGTGTGGTCGCAGGATAAAGATCCCATGTCTTTCTTCGCAAAGAGTAGGGGGTTACCCCGGGGCCAGGACTCCGCTCTTCCCTTGCTTCTCCCGTTGACGCGATATGACCAGAATTTCATTAAATCGTCCTAAATATACCGTATCGTTCACGGCGTGCTTGCAGAAGACGATCCCCGCCATGCGGTGGGCCATGCTGTCGGGGGAGCTGAAGGTCCCTGGGCTGAGACCGCCCCCCAAGGACGTCATGAGACTGTTGCTGAGGAACATGGAGGTGTCCCAGCGCACCCACACCTGGCACACGGCGCCAGCCTTCAAGGTCAGCAGCCTCCAGCCCACGTGGCTTCTCAATAGAAGTGGAACTTCCCGAATCCTGAACTCCTGTCAATATATCAGATCTGTTTCCAGTGGCGGATTTCACGAACACCGTTTAGCCGACAACGGGGGTTAGTCGACTAACTTTTACGTGGTAACTAGTCGACTAAGCCCCGTTGTCGGCTAACGGTGTTCGTGAAATCCGCCACTGGAAAGAGATCTGATATATTGACAAGAGTTCAGGATTCGGGAGGTTCGTAGCCTGCTAAACTATGTACGTGAAATAGGCGACTGTCTTATTCGTGCTTGTTTTCGTTCAAAGCGTCCACACGTTTCACGCAGACGCTGAATGCCGATGTGATTGCTAACAATCAATGTTGTCTCTTATTACTAATAGCAATTGGTATTATTGCCCTCGGTTTCGATCTCGTAGTGTTTAATGGTTTCAATCACTTTGTCTTTGTGCTGCCTGGGGCAATCCGTTGCTCTCGGTGCAGCGCGTAAAATATGTTTCGCAAGTCCTGTATTGTGTGTTCAATGAACAACCTTTTTTTGGAAATTAAATATTTATGGTTTTTGTTACTGCAGGATAAAGATGGCAACACCAGGAGGTGAGTTACGTTGGCACGTCTGTCAGACTATAATTTGCCTACTGTAACATACTTTCTCACCAAACATAGTTATACTAATCTTATTGCGACAAAGAAATGATGAAATCATGTTTTTACAGTTTTCTGCGTCATAACCAGGCGATAAAGTCTAATAAGGACTGCATTTGTTTCTTTAACTATGAATCTCGTTCGTTAAAATGCAGTTAGAAATAGCATTATGCTCAAAAAGCTCTCATCATAGGATATCTGGTTATTGGCAATTGGTTAATTGGGAATTGGGAACTGTTGGTATTGGTATAAAAGATATTTTACTCAGTTAGACTGCTCAAGGAACGTACGATTCAGGGTTAGCCAAACTTGAGGGATCACGCCTGTTTAGTCACGCCTCCTTGTGTATCAAATAAAGTGAATTGGTGTTTAGACCACTTTTGTGCGCACAAGGACTAAACTGGGCCCAGAAGCCTTCGGGTGCCATGACAACCTGCCGCTTGTCCTGTGTGACCTGTACCTCTATGTCGTCGTACTTTCCCCTTGGTGCAGACAATTGCCGCCAGATGTCGTGATTGACGCGGAGGAGCAGGCGAAGAAGGATGAGATGTTTGAGAAGACGCGTGACGCCATAATCAAGGCGCTGTCCCTGCCCGCCGAGGGGAAGACCGGTCGCACCAAGGAACTCAACCTCCATAAGCTCAACCGCCAGGCCATCCGCTGTAAAGAACAAGGTGAATGTCTGGCGTGTGCGGCAGTAAAACCCCCGTACCCACCATACCCCTAAAATAATACGACTCCCTCCAATATACGGTGGGGTCGCCTCACCGTACCCACCATACCCCTAAAATAATACGACTCCACTATATGGTGGGGTCGCCGCACCATACCCCCATCATACCCCACCCCCCCTTCCAATATAATACGACTCCCTCCACTATGCGGTGGGGTCGCCTCACCATACCCACCATACCCCCCTTCCAATATAATACGACTCCCTCCACTATACCGTGGGGTCGCCTCACCATACCCACCATACCCCTAAAATAATACGACTCCACTATACGGTGGGGTCGCCGCACCATACCCCCACCATACCCCCCCCCCTTTCCAATATAATACGACTCCCTCCACTATACGGTGGGGTCGCCGCACCATACCCCCACCATACCCCCCCCCCCCCCCCTTTCCAATATAATACGACTCCCTCCACTATACGGTGGGGTCTCCTCACCATACACACCATACCCCCCTTCCAATATAATACGATTACCTCCATTATACGGTGGGGTCTCCTCACCATACCCACCATACCCCTAAAATAATACGACTCCCTCCACTATACGGTGGGGTCGCCTCACCATACCCACCATACGCCTAATATAATACGACTCCACTATACGGTGAGGTCGCCGCACCATACCCCCCCCCCCCCTTCCAATATAATACGACTCCCTCCACTATACGGTGGGGTCTCCTCACCATACCCACCATACCCCGTTCCAATATAATACGACTCCCTCCACTATACGGTGGGGTCTCCTCACCATACCCAGCATACCCCCCTTCCAATATAATACGACTCCCTCCACTATACGGTGGGGTCTCCTCACCATACCCACCATACCCCCTTCCAATATAATACGACTCCCTCCACTATACGGTGGGGTCTCCTCACCATACCCACCATACCCCCCTTCCAATATAATACGATTCCCTCCACTATACGGTGGGGTCTCCTCACCATACCCAGCATACCCCCCTTCCAATATAATACGATTCCCTCTACTATACGGTGGGGTCGCCTCGTTGCCCTGTGGGTTCGAATCCCACCTGTGCCAATGTCTTGTAACGTCTTTCTTCGCAAAGAGTACGGGGAGACATGGCTCCTTTCAACCTTGAATCTCCCCATTGTCGCGATGTGAACTATACAGAGGTTAAAACGTCCTAGTTAAACCAACCAACCAACCAAACCACTATACGGCCGATCGTCCGGATACGGAACATGGATTTTGCAGATTAAACAGTCTCGGTTATATGGCTTGGTTTCGTATAGTGCAAGGCCCATCGCATGGGCTGCTCCCTCCCACCCAAGGTCGTCTGACACAGGGACCACTGTTCTACCATTGCTGTGGGATGTAACGGAGCATTAAGTGCTTGGGAGTTTCTCGTTCACGGGTGTATCTGTTCCGAGCTGCTGAGGCGCTATTGTTTCATTTCTAATTTAGAATATTCCATCTCAAACGAACATTTGTAAATGTGATT
Source organism: Arenicola marina (assembly GCA_964019135.1). Taxonomy (NCBI): domain Eukaryota; kingdom Metazoa; phylum Annelida; class Polychaeta; family Arenicolidae; genus Arenicola; species Arenicola marina. The sequence continues at coordinate 38,834,816 of OZ025252.1, forward strand.
TTTTACCCTGGCTAACATTTCTATGTACGCTGTGCACTAGCTATTAGGTTGGTTGCCATTACATAATTTACTAGAGTTAAGAATTGCTTGTAAGAGACATTATCTCGATCTATTTCTAAAGTTCCTCTCGTGTATTTGGGGGCTATCCTGAAGTAATCTATTGTAGTTCTGTAGTTGGGATATCGCATACGTGTCATTATCCCTGGGTGCGTCATTGCCCGCAGTTAGCCCACGAGTGTACTATATACTAACTAATGCCACAATGCCCTCTCCCGACTTTACGATAAGTGGGTTTGTCCCCGGATAACAGCACAGGCCGTGACCTTTCAGCTTTTTGAAGCACCCAGGGAGCGCACTGGTTCGATGGCTGTTCAATTTTATATTATGTTATATTTTAGGTGATATGGACGCCTTTATGAAAGTGAATCGAATATTGATGGGCGGAGAGGAAATGTCCAGCGACAGCGAACCGGAAACTGGCAGCTCTGGTGCAGTCGTCCCTAAGGTCAAGGCCACGGCCCACAGTGAGTAAATCACGTGATCGTCCGCATGGGCACCTCGTTTTGTCTGTTGCCTTCTGACGTAAGTAACGTTAAGAAAGAATAAGTTTTTTTTATTGATAAATTGTTGTAAATATGATACAAATGTTATAACATTAAACAGGTTGACCAAAGTTAACTTAACCGGTACGAACAGAACGCCCAACTTACACTTCAGCCTAAAAATATCTTTCTTTGTGTGAGAGTGGTTCCGCGTCCCGTTGCAGGTGGCCTGGTGAAGGGCAAGAAGAACAGCATGTTGCGCAACGTGGGCGATACGGTGGAGAGGGTTCTGAGGGAGAACTTCCCCGAGGGATCGCCGGATGGGGACGTGAAGTTCGTGGGGGCCATGCCGCACGGTCAGCCCCGCAGCGTCCAGCGGCGGGAGTTCTTCGTGCCGTGTGGGCCGCCCAACGCCTACGGCGAGCGGGCCGGAGTCACCATCGGGATCAACATGGACGACCCTCACTTCCGGATCAAGAAGAAGAAGGCCGTGACCGAGGGCTCCGGCGGGAGTGGAGACGAAACGCCGGCGGTCGGCGGCGCCTATGGCAGTTCGAAGAGGAAGAAGGGAGCGGCTAAGAAGGAGCCCGAGCTTCCGCCGTTAGACAACATCCCCGCGCTCAGAGCCGTTATCCACAAGGGTGTCTTAGACCACCAGAAGGCCCTGAAGGCTGCGCTGGACGCCGACTTGATGGCGGACCTGTACGCGATGAATGCCTTCGTCTCCGGGGGCCCCTTCCCCGGGCCGGGCGAGCCGCGCTACCCGGGGCGGGAGGTGGAGTTGGCCCTGAAGCAGGAAGCAACATTCCTCACGTCGGCGGCCGACAGGCTGAATAGCGCCTACCACAACCTCACCATGAGGACATACGAAGGCAAATCCACCCCGCTGTGCGGGATGTTGCTAGGCGACCCCAAGCGCACGCTCTACGAGTTCCGCTTCGAGGCTGTGGACGGCGAGCTGCGGTTCCCGCCCCTGACGGAGGCCGAGGTGCCCCAGCTGAAGCACTTCCCGACCAAGCTGGTGTACCTCCCGCCCGACCCTGACTCGTACACGGACCAAATGGTCAAGTACCAGTCCACGATGACCCGATTCAGCCGCCAGGGGCGCAGCGAGAAGCGCGCGTACACGGACGACCGCATCGACATGGCCAAGATGGCCTTCGACAACGAGGTGGGTTGCCACAACAGCCGCTGCTATATGATCTTCGCCAGCCACGACTATTTCGAGGGGCCGTGCGAGTGCCCGGTCCTGTTCGTCTTCCCGCCGCGGCCGGACCGCTCGGACGGCCTGTACTGCTTCTACCAGGCAATGGCCCACAACGACTCCTCGTGGATTGAAGGCCACATGAAGAGAGGCGAGGACCACGAGGCTATCATATGGGACTTCGCCACCTACATCTCGACGCAGCGAATCCTGCAGATTCCACCCTGGGAAGGCGCTGTTCTTCCTTATAATGGCACGAGTAAGCGAACCTTGTGTGTGATAAATTCTTGGGCTAGCTAACCTGTGTGATAACTTCTTGGGTTTGCGAACCTTCTGTGTGATAAATGATTGGGTAAGCGAACCTTCTGTGTGATAAATGATTGGGTTAGAGAACCTTCTTTGGGATAACTTCTTAGGCTAGCGATAACTTCTTGGGTTAGAGAACCTGTGTGATAACTTCTGGGGTTTGCGAACCTTCTGTGTGATAACTTCTTAGGCTAGCGAACCTGTGTGATAACTTCTTGGGTAAGCAAACGTGACAGATCTGTGTGATAATTCGGGTGCATCAGTACTCTATGTAATGCTGTGCTATGTTACATGTGTGACTGTTGACGCTATGTAATGCTGTGCTATGTTACATGTGTGACTGTTGACGCTATGTAATGCTGTGCTATGGTATATGTGTGACTGTTGACGCTATGTAATGCTGTGCTATGGTATATGTGTGACTGTTGACGTTATGTAATGCTGTGCTATGGTATATGTGTGACTGTTGACGCTATGTAATGCTGTGCTATGGTATATGTGTGACTGTTGACGCTATGTAATGCTGTGCTGACTCTCTATCTCGTATTTCCGTTTTGCCAGCTCCTCCCTCGCTGTCTGAGTTAGAAAGGACTGGAATGGCCAATCGCTTTGTACGGATCGCCGGCGGTCCCGGGTTAATCCAGGCTGAGGATGAGAGGGAGGCCGCCCTCACCGCTACGGCGCCCAGTGACCCCCCCAAGCGAGCAATAACTGCGGGGGACGAGGCTCAACACGGTGACTCAACAGGGACGGACAAAACGCCGGCAGGGCAGCCCCAGAAAGTGGAAAGTGACTCCCAGCCGAGGAGTGTGGGCACCAAGGCGACCGCTGAACAAGCCAAGGGTAAGGTTGCCATGGCGACCACCGACCAAGCCAAGGGTGAGGTCGTCATGGCGACCGATCACCAAGCCAAGACTGATGTTGGCATGGTAACGGGTGACCGACCCAAGATTGGGGATACTGTAGCGACCGCAGACCAAGCCAAGGGTAACGTTGCTATGGCGACCGGTAACCAACCCCAGAGTTGGGTAAGCGTGCCGGCCAGGGACAAATCTACGACTGCGGTCGGCATGGTAACTGGGGACAAACCCAAGACTGTTGTGGGCATGACAACCGGTGAGCAAGCGAAAACTGTGGCCAGCGAGGTTGTCGGTGGTCAGCCCAAGGCAGTGGCGGAGCCGACGGCTGATGAAGGTCAATACAAGAACGACGATGCTGCACTGAAGGTCAAAAAACAACGGGACCGCGTCACGTGCGCGCACTGTCAAGTCGTGGAGCCGAAGCCCAAGACCTACAAGAAATGTCAAAAGTAAGTTACTGAGGCTTCGTTAAAGGGTGACTTCATGTGTGGATTACCTAGAAATGGTCGCGAGCTCTTTGAGGACAAACGTTATAGGTATCTTTGGTATTGTCGTGCGTAAAATGCTTAAACGAAGCACTGATTTTTTCATCCAATGCTTCATGCACTGCGAGGCTATGTGAAGACCAATCCGCCAATGTCAATAACAATACCTTTGTTTCAGATGCCGTGAACTTGGCGTTGAGAATGTACGGTACTACTGTAGCAGGGATTGCCAAGGTAAGATAGGATGCACAATGACCTCACGACTATTGCCTATATGCAGGCCTTCCAGGCGTCCCTGTCTTCCTGACTGTATCCCGACAGATCCCCCCCCTCCCTGATAGGATATCGTGTGGCATGAATAACGCTGTGAAGTAACCAACAACCCTTTCATGGTCATGGACAGTTGTGACCTATAGTGAGAGGTTCATCACCAAGATTTAACACATAGATTTTAGACATAGAAGTGGTACAAAGGCTGTGAGGCTATGATATCTATAGCGCAGGCCTACTGATTACACCGTTATGTAGGATTTGCGTGCCTTCCTGACATGGCTGGCACATTCCAATGGTAAGCTGGTATGGGACGAGTGGTGGAGAAGCGAGAATTTTATCGAACTACAGCTAATAATGGCACCCATTACGAGACTGGTCGTTTCTGCATTTTAGTGTGATTCATTGTTTCTGTATAGCTCACGTACCCCCCCACCCCCCACTCCCCCGTGATGACGCAGTTACCGTTACCATGGTTTCCTCTCAAAGCTCGTTGCCATGACACTGCGCATCGTCCTTTCAGCGGCCGACTGGATGGACAGACACAGAGCGGAACATCAGAACAACCAGCTGCTATAACCACGTGACGACTGTGTGACAGGTGCCGCCCAGCCAGCTCGTTTATCAGTGACACGAGACTTAATGTGGCAGCCGATGACCATATGCCCTATCCATGTGGAGATATAATTATTCTTAATCTGTAGATTACTACTTCACCTACAGATACGCTTCGATGATAACATTGTTCTGTAAATGGTTCGTTATTATTAATCTCTGTTTGACCGCTTCTGCCTCTCAGTGTATCTCGTTGGATACACCTAGGATGATCCTGTGTCTGAACCCGTCCGCTGTAGCCTATTTTTGGAAGCCAGTTGGCAGATCAGTTAAGCTTGGACTTGAAGTGTTTGACCCCTACCTCCCATTCATCGGTTCTAACTGTGTGCCTGTATGTCCCAAGAGTTCTGTGGTTTATGGCTGATATACCGAATGCTGCTCGCGAATAACTCGGTTTGAACAAGTTAATTTTATTTTGGAGTCCTATTTATGTGTGAAAGGTGAGTTGTGACCTTGGATATGGACCTGAAAACGTATGTTAACTGTAATGTTTCCTTGTCACTTGACTACGCGCGTTCTAGCCGTCGGTCGGTCGTTAAGACGTCATCATGTCGAATAATAATTAACATACATGTCGATTTGTCACAATGTTTCGAGTTAAGGCGTTATGGTAACCAATGTGTCCATCTGTTCGCGGGTTCAAACCCCGCCTGTGTCTCGGGCCGTTTCACCTTTTCATGCGATTGGGCGCATTGCTTTGATAACCCGGATGGATTCCTCACGGCGGACCAAATACGTACCTATTACGCTTGCCCCACCACTGGCCAGTAATACCGTTGTCGGCAACAGATGACATCGGGTTATTTATTTCTGTTGATGATTGCTGCTTGTTGGAATCACATGGGCCTACATGCACATGGGCTGCGAGGTCCATGTATGTATGTACAAGGTATTGCCTATCTTGTACGTGCTTAAGCTGCACGAATGTCTCAATTCGTCAGCCGTTTTAATGTGTATGTAAAGAGTCAAAAATCTAACTTGTGAAATAAACTGTGTATCCACACAAATACTGGTAGTCGTATGTTACGTTGCTTTGCCCGTACATCCGGTCCAGTAATAGCCTCTGTGAACAGAAAGATTAGCAGAAAAGAGAATATCGAATACAGCCTAAAATGTGATAGTCGTCTTACAACCACGATACGTCCGACTGAGGATCGAATAACTACAATGACTTGTAGGAACATAATAAGAATCTTTCCCTAAAAGGCTTTTCTTGATACAAAATATATGTATACAATCTCGATATTTCTGTTTTCTTTCTTTCTTCCTTTTCACGTGTATCTATGAAGTATATATTGATGGTACTTTTACTGCAACTTTCGTCGCAGAAGGGGACCACCGGGCAAGAAAAATATGCGATATTATGGGATTTAATCTAATAGTTAATAGAAATAGCAGAGATTTACCAGAGAAATGAGGTTTACTCCTACAAATGGGAAAAGGATGCATACAAGGACAATAAAATCTTGCAAATGAGCACTGAAATATGAATATTATGAAGTGAAAGTGAATATTCGTTTTAGTTGTCGCAGGCAAATTGTACATCCTTTCCTCGACATTGCTGAGCGTTTAGTGGCATTTGGCAATGGACTAATCTTCTTAGGAATATATATCAATTATATCCGTGGACGAAGAAATCGGGAGGTAACTTGGTTGGATGGAAAACTGATATATGATACAAAGAAGAAACATACCCCTCATCTTAGCCACTCTTCAGCACACCAACTCCGCCTTGGTTTATGTTTATTGAGAAATAATCATGAAGAAAAACATCTGCAAGTTTCAAATATGTTTATTTTTCCCATGTCACTCGAACCCATGGTTAAACAAATACTAGATTCTCGACAAATCTGTAAAGACCCTTTCTACTGTATGCAGAGTACCAGCGAGGCCACACTTAATAAAGTCACACGTACCAATGTTAGTATGTTAGAAAATATCTCTGAACTGGTTAACAGTCCCAGGGGCCGTATTCCGAATCCCCTCGTAAGTTACGCACGAAAAGTGCGTTTTCATCTTAGCCTCACCAGCTCGTTGTGGTGGTGCTCATGATCAAGAAATCGTCTTCAATATAATTTTAGCCCTTCCAATTCAGACAATTCACTTCTTGGGTGACTACTTATGTATTTTGAGCCCGATAATCGCTCGACAAATGTTCCACTTAGCGCTAAGTCTAGTGGCGTGGCCTGAGGGGCGATTATGAATACGGCCCCAGGTCCGCAGTGAATGAATCCCACACGCGTGACTGGATACAATACAGATTTTACCGATGTTGTAAAGCAATTGTCTCAGTTTTCACGCGCCCCCTAAACTGCGATTTTTCCCCAGGTATCGCAAATGTCGGTCCCTCGCCCTGCGTTAAACGCGACCCACAGTGAAAAAGTATGTACACCTTCCCCCTTATTCACAAAATATACACTGGTAGCGGTGTCTTTTTAGGCCAATTTCTGCCTGGATTTGTAAGTAACGCTTTTATCATCAAATTTGGTTCACTGATCTTCTATATCCGATATTTTTATGAGCGAGTGGAAACAATACCCGAAGTCTGTATCCTAGTAAATTAGAAAAAAAGTTGGAATGAACGACGCACCGACACCGAAACCTGGCGAACAACATTTATAACACTGCACAAATAATGATAAGAAACTTTCAGACAGCGCTTGGTTGCGTACAAAACCATGTTGTGTAAACAGCGTCCCAGATATATGTCAAAATGTAGCTGCTTTCACCGACAACGGGAACATAATAGATCCATAAATTAGAGACTTAAAGTTTATATGTTAGTGTACAAATTATCATCAATGCGGTAAGTGAACGATAATACAACGGTAATTACACCCCAAAATAGCATCGATACTTTATACTTTGTACAAACTAACAAACAAATACAATAAAAGAGGGGGGATGGGATGGGAAGTTTTTATCACAAGGGGTTCATGACCTGGAAACAATATGTTAATAATGATAAAGATTTGCCAGTATAAGAGCCCCCTTGTAAATAAATAGTTTCTCACTATCACAGGACAGAGACACACGATACACGGTTATCCAGCAAGTGTCTATGCACTGTCACACGTGGCCAAGAGCTGAACGAAAGAAATACACGGATTAACCAAAGTGATGACACGCGATGAGTATGGAAACGACAAAATGAGATAATCCCTTCCGCTCTATACGAATCCCGTTTAGCCTCCTCTGGAATGACGTCACAGCATCATACGAAAAGGAAGAACCTATTTTTTTGTCCATACAGATAAGATCGGCTCTCGGGACAGTTAACAAGCCACACAACGTCTACAGGATACATACCCCGCCACACACAAGACACGTGTCTACATCTTATGCGCCTTCCACACGCCAGCTCGCATCGTACAGAGCCTACAGCATGACAGTACAATGTACTGGTTAGTATGAAGCGAGCATCTCAGTAAGTACATGTTCCACTTTCACCCATTCGTGATGCGCTACACGCTAATCGATACCCTAATTCAATTCCTAGAGTACAGAGTGTTCAATGATCTTGAATAAGAAGAGTTTAAACAACAATCCCTTCCCGGTGAAGATTAACGATCATGGTAAAATCTTACAAAGCAAGGTGAAAGCAAAAGTCGGCTACAGCAATTATCACTCAAGTATACATTGGTACATAAACCAGAAAGTAGCCGCGGCACATGCGCCACTCTTCAGCATTACTGAGCCCCGCCTTAACCACTCCCCAGCATTACTGAACCCCGCCTTAACCACTCCCCAGCATTACTGAACCCCGCCTTAACCACTCCCCAGCATTACCGATCCTCGCCTTAACCACTCCCCAGCATTACTGATCCTCGCCTTAACCACTCCCCAGCATTACTGATCCTCGCCTTAACCACTCCCCAGCATTACTGAACCCCGCCTTAACCACTCCTCAGCATTACTGATCCTCGCCTTAACCACTCCTCAGTATTACTGATCCTCGCCTTAACCACTGCTCATCACAATTCCCCATGATAATTCCTCGCCTCCACATACGCAGCGACAACACACAGCCACAGTGATTCGGTCGGCCAGGAAGTGCTGATATCCAGTCGCTTTATTCCATCTTGGACATTTCGTACTTTGTGTTCATGATTTCCTCATCAGAATCCAAGAGACTCGGGAGCGCTCTGTGGAGACAGAACAGAATGACATGTTGGCTGTTTCAGGTCACCGTTGAACATGCAGTTATTGGTGCAAAGAATCCTCTTTGAAAGAAAATGAAATAGGACTGTGGAGAGGTTATTTACACAGATGCAGATGTATATCGATATTATTTACATCCTATTGTTCAATTACAAACCATCTACGGATCGCACAAACGACACTGCCGCAGCTTCACGTAAGTATAAATACACTTAAGGGCGGAGCCGGTCCGGCCGCAGCCGCTCCGCCAGGCCAGGCTTGCAGTAGTAGTCTTTCTTTGAGCCAGATCACAAAGGAGACACGTTATGGTTTAAGCTTGGATTAGGTTAGTTTGTTAGGCCAACATTGATTGTGCATTGCAATACATGGCTCATGGGCCCTATGGTTATCCATTGTAGATTCACTGCTTTCATGCTATATTTGTACATCATAGTGATTATAACCATTTTGATATTATAAAGAAATATCTATTTATTGTATTATGCTTTACAAAAGAATAATCATTTGTTTGTGGAAGATTTTGAAATGGGGTGTTGTGGGAGTGGGCGTGGTCTGCATTACTGTACACTTGTCAGGAGGAAGCGAGGGGGATTGAAAAAAAGAAGTTTAAAAGTATCTTGAATGTAACAAAATAGGTGGGAGATCTAATTTCCATAAGTACTTAGTACTTAGAATTCTACTGTATTAATATATTTCAATTTCAACTATGATTAATGATGGAATAGGTAAAACCCATGCAGCAGCTTTTTTCGAGTGGTCTGAACATCCCAGCTCTGACATTTGCCAAGTCCGTGTTTAACAAGAAACAGCCCGGTCTACCAAAGTACAAGCAGAGCACACTCGTAGAAAAGTATCGAAAGAGAAGCTATGAAGCCCACAATTTCTTGCAGGATGTTAAAAGATTTGCATCAAAGTGCCCTTTATAGCAAGTTTAAGTCTACGCAGGTTGTGTTTGTCTTGGATTGGTTGATTGGCCCTAGCCCACTGAGATATCGCGCCGGCCCTTTCTGTTTGTATTTGAATCACATGTGCTGAAAGCGAGCCTAAAGACCCTGGAATAAGGGAAAGTGTTTTCATCAGCATTGTGCTACACATTGGCACGGTCCGGTATCGGCCTAACTTACCTGAAGACTGTGTAGAGCAGAGATAAAGAGGGTGGAATTGAATGTTTAATCAAGGAACCTTGTGGAAGTTGGTGCAGAGTGACCAAGAACCGGGACATTATTACAAAGGTCTCCAACTTCTTGAAAGCAAGTCCTTGATGTTTTAAAACTGCTGGCAGGTCCCCTGCGTCTGTTAGACAGACAGCAGGCCTGTGATTGATGTCTACTTCACAACTTGTTTTAGGATCTCCCTACTTTCATACTACTTTTTACTGTTTTTTGAGGGGTAGTAACTATGGAAACAAGGTGCAGCTAATTTTCATCACAATGCCCTACTTTTTTTTCTAGGGCTCCCTACGTTTCTGGCACAAGTAGCCTTACTTTAGGCCTACTTTTTTTGAGGGATTAATCACTGGCCTGAGAAATCTAAAATAAAAATATTCTAAATATTAAGGTGTCTCACTAAAGCATGTAGTTATATCATTACATATATATTTACTACACAATTTAGCTAATTTTACTATTAGGGATGTAAAGTAAAGGGATGGGTGCCGTGAGTTCTGTTATGCATATATACGGCAACCCCGAATATGACGAAACGAAGGCGTGTGGATTTAATAACATGACAGATATATTTTTTGTCTTTCATACAAAACCGCTCGACAGAATTCCTAAAACTTGAGAGTTATCAAAAACTAGATATCGAGACAGGAAAATGAAAAATTAAAGTATAGGTGAAGGACCACTTTCAAAAGTGATGAGACGTTTTTATACGCCCACCCTCTTAAATCAGGTAAAATACATTCGCATTGTGACCAAACAGTGATAACTCTATCTTTTGTGTCGTGTCCCGAACATTGGTTCAACATTTTGTGCGATGAATCTTCTTATAGTATTATTATACAGAATAACAGGTGTTATTGAAACAATGATAATACATTTTTTGTCAATATGTTTCAGACATTGGTTCATCATTCACCCATGCGCTTGCTTGATCATGATGATAGGGGGTACCATTTCACACCCATAGCTAAAATTTAAGGTCGGTGATCATGTCTGTTTATTTTTTAAATCAACTAAATAGATGTTATACTAACCGTATGCAAAGTTTAAGCAAATTCTATCGATGACTAATTGTTGGCCTATAACTAGCCCTTGCCCTTCATAAAAGTGTTTCCATAATCCATATAATTATATTAACTTTGCGTGTAATATGGACGTTCGAGTTTTGCTTTTGACTCCTTCAATAAGGCAAAATACTAACGTATCCGTCACAGACGTCGGAATGTTGTCTTCAATCCACTTCATGTCATCATCCTATAAAAAAAAAGGCACACATGATCCACTGCTCACGTAGGATTAACGTTTCGAGCGTGACATTTAAGCTTACAAAGTCATCACACAGCGTTTGAAACCAAACAAAACGGATTGGCGCTTAGACCACCTCTGTGGTCACAATGGACAAAGGGGTTCAGCATGTTATTTATACCCGCTACCAACCTATAGTGTTTCAGCGAAAATCTACACTTAATGCGCAATATTTAGTGTCGTGGTCTTCAAAAAAGTACGCTAACATACCATTTTATCTGATCTACTTGTGTGCGCAGTTTGTATTACACTTTCCGTACCTTGTCGGTATTTCCGCATGATCAACATAATAACAAATAATAATAAACACGCGTGCACATTATGGTCCAGAAGCCCGTTACGGAAGCGATAACATTAACGTTGAGACCAAAGACGTCTGCCCATATTGCGACAACATGTTAACAAGCATACAGACCACGCAGTCTCCAGACTTACGGCTTTGCTCTTGCTATCTTTCCTCGGCTTATCACCATCCTTCGATCGTATCTTCATGCCGTCTGTAAAGACCCACACAGTGACATTACAACAGGTGGCAGACCTAACTGATGAATGTCAGGAGGTTTGTGGCAGTTTTGTGCACATCAAGGGTAGATTAGCCAAAGAAACCTCCCGAGACAATAAAATGTGGTTGGATGACACTTGCTCCAAATGTAGGTGCCAGGGTTCGAACCCACAACCTGCTGATCTGAGCTTAATAAGTGAGCTAGGGAGGCTTTCCAAACACACGAAGGACAGACACATCAGTGTTGTCTCAAAGGTGGGCTGAAGCGCTGTCCCTTTACAATATTACGTTAATTTATACGTGTTCTATTATAGTACGTATTATAGTTCTATTATAGTTCTATTATAGTACGTATTATAGTTCTATTATAGTACGTATTATAGTTCTATTATAGTACGTATTATAGTTCTATTATAGTACGTATTAAAGTTCTATTATAGTACGTATTATAGTTCTATTATAGTACGTATTATAGTTCTATTATAGTACGTATTATAGTTCTATTATAGTATTATCTGGAAGGTCCAATCCTCATGGCCATCTGGCTTACCACTTGAAGCAATCACTCACCGAAGGCGTCGTTTATCATTGGCTCTCCAGCCTCTTCATCCGCCACATCCAGCAACGGCGAGAAGGCATACCTGGAGCAGACCACAGACCATTGGTATAAAGTCACTAGCATAAAGACAAGGCCACAGACCATTGGTATATAGTCACTAGCATAAAGACAAGGCCACAGACCATTGGTATATAGTCACTAGCATAAAGACAAGGCCACAGACCATTGGTATATAGTCACAAGCATAAAGACAAGGCCACAGACCATTGGTATATAGTCACTAGCATAAAGACAAGGCCACAGACCATTGGTATATAGTCACTAGCATAAAGACAAGGCCACAGACCATTGGTATATAGTCACTAGCATAAAGACAAGGCCACAGACCATTGGTATATAGTCACTAGCATAAAGACAAGGCCACAGACCATTGGTATATAGTCACTAGCATACAGACAAGGCCACAGACCATTGGTATATAGTCACTAGCATAAAGACAATGCCACAGACCATTGGTATATAGTCACTAGCGAACAGACAAGGCCACAGACCATTGGTATATAGTCACTAGCATAAAGACAAGGCCACAGACCATTGGTATATAGTCACTAGCATAAAGACAAGGCCACAGACTATTGGTATATAGTCACTAGCATTAAGACAAGGCCACAGACCATTGGTATATAGTCACTAGCATACAGACAAGGCCACAGACCATTGGTATATAGTCACTAGCATAAAGACAAGGCCACAGACCATTGGTATATAGTCACTAGCATAAAGACAAGGCCACAGACCATTGGTATATAGTCACTAGCATACAGACAAGGCCACAGACCATTGGTATATAGTCACTAGCATAAAGACAAGGCCACAGACCATTGGTATATAGTCACTAGCATACAGACAAGGCCACAGACCATTGGTATATAGTCACTAGCATAAAGACAAGGCCACAGACCATTGGTATATAGTCACTAGCATACAGACAAGGCCACAGACCATTGGTATATAGTCACTAGCATAAAGACAAGGCCACAGACCATTGGTATATAGTCACTAGCATAAAGACAAGGCCACAGACCATTGGTATATAGTCACTAGCATACAGACAAGGCCACAGACCATTGGTATATAGTCACTAGCATAAAGACAAGGCCACAGACCATTGGTATATAGTCACTAGCATACAGACAAGGCCACAGACCATTGGTATATAGTCACCAGCATAAAGACAAGGCCACAGACCATTGGTATATAGTCACTAGCATACAGACAAGGCCACAGGTAGATAGTCACTAGCATAAAGACAAGGCCACAGACCATTGGTATATAGTCACTAGCATACAGACAAGGCCACAGACCATTGGTATATAGTCACTAGCATACAGACAAGGCCACAGGTATATAGTCACTAGCATAAAGACAAGGCCACAGACCATTGGTATATAGTCACTAGCATACAGACAAGGCCACAGGTATATAGTCACTAGCATACAGACAAGGCCACAGGTATATAGTCACTAGCATAAAGACAAGGCCACAGACCATTGGTATATAGTCACTAGCATACAGACAAGGCCACAGACCATTGGTATATAGTCACTAGCATACAGACAAGGCCACAGACCATTGGTATATAGTCACTAGCATACAGACAAGGCCACAGGCATTTGGTATAGAGTCACTAGCATAAAGACAAGGCCACAGACCATTGGTATATAGTCACTAGCATACAGACAAGGCCACAGACCATTGGTATATAGTCACTAGCATACAGACAAGGCCACAGACCATTGGTATATAGTCACTAGCATACAGACAAGGCCACATGCATTTGGTATAGAGTCACTAGCATAAAGACAAGGCCACAGACCATTGGTATAAAGTCACTAGCATAAAGACAAGGCCACAGACCATTGGTATATAGTCACTAGCATAAAGACAAGGCCACAGACCATTGGTATATAGTCACTAGCATAAAGACAAGGCCACAGACCATTGGTATATAGTCACTAGCATACAGACAAGGCCACAGGTATATAGTCACTAGCATACAGACAAGGCCACAGACCATTGGTATATAGTCACTAGCATACAGACAAGGCCACAGGTATATAGTCACTAGCATAAAGACAAGGCCACAGACCATTGGTATATAGTCACTAGCATACAGACAAGGCCACATGTATATAGTCACTAGCATACAGACAAGGCCACAGGCATTTGGTATAGAGTCACTAGCATAAAGACAAGGCCACAGACCATTGGTATAAAGTCACTAGCATAAAGACAAGGCCACAGACCATTGGTATATAGTCACTAGCATAAAGACAAGGCCACAGACCATTGGTATATAGTCACTAGCATACAGACAAGGCCACAGACCATTGGTATATAGTCACTAGCATAAAGACAAGGCCACAGACCATTGGTATATAGTCACTAGCATACAGACAAGGCCACAGACCATTGGTATATAGTCACTAGCATACAGACAAGGCCACAGACCATTGGTATATAGTCACTAGCATAAAGACAAGGCCACAGACCATTGGTATATAGTCACTAGCATACAGACAAGGCCACAGACCATTGGTATATAGTCACTAGCACAAAGACAAGGCCACAGACCATTGGTATATAGTCACTAGCATACAGACAAGGCCACAGACCATTGGTATATAGTCACTAGCATAAAGACAAGGCCACAGACCATTGGTATATAGTCACTAGCATACAGACAAGGCCACAGACCATTGGTATATAGTCACTAGCATAAAGACAATGCCACAGACCATTGGTATATAGTCACTAGCGAACAGACAAGGCCACAGACCATTGGTATATAGTCACTAGCATAAAGACAAGGCCACAGACCATTGGTATATAGTCACTAGCATAAAGACAAGGCCACAGACTATTGGTATATAGTCACTAGCATTAAGACAAGGCCACAGACCATTGGTATATAGTCACTAGCATACAGACAAGGCCACAGACCATTGGTATATAGTCACTAGCATAAAGACAAGGCCACAGACCATTGGTATATAGTCACTAGCATAAAGACAAGGCCACAGACCATTGGTATATAGTCACTAGCATACAGACAAGGCCACAGACCATTGGTATATAGTCACTAGCATAAAGACAAGGCCACAGACCATTGGTATATAGTCACTAGCATACAGACAAGGCCACAGACCATTGGTATATAGTCACTAGCATAAAGACAAGGCCACAGACCATTGGTATATAGTCACTAGCATACAGACAAGGCCACAGACCATTGGTATATAGTCACTAGCATAAAGACAAGGCCACAGACCATTGGTATATAGTCACTAGCATAAAGACAAGGCCACAGACCATTGGTATATAGTCACTAGCATACAGACAAGGCCACAGACCATTGGTATATAGTCACTAGCATAAAGACAAGGCCACAGACCATTGGTATATAGTCACTAGCATACAGACAAGGCCACAGACCATTGGTATATAGTCACCAGCATAAAGACAAGGCCACAGACCATTGGTATATAGTCACTAGCATACAGACAAGGCCACAGGTAGATAGTCACTAGCATAAAGACAAGGCCACAGACCATTGGTATATAGTCACTAGCATACAGACAAGGCCACAGACCATTGGTATATAGTCACTAGCATACAGACAAGGCCACAGGTATATAGTCACTAGCATAAAGACAAGGCCACAGACCATTGGTATATAGTCACTAGCATACAGACAAGGCCACAGGTATATAGTCACTAGCATACAGACAAGGCCACAGGTATATAGTCACTAGCATAAAGACAAGGCCACAGACCATTGGTATATAGTCACTAGCATACAGACAAGGCCACAGACCATTGGTATATAGTCACTAGCATACAGACAAGGCCACAGACCATTGGTATATAGTCACTAGCATACAGACAAGGCCACAGGCATTTGGTATAGAGTCACTAGCATAAAGACAAGGCCACAGACCATTGGTATATAGTCACTAGCATACAGACAAGGCCACAGACCATTGGTATATAGTCACTAGCATACAGACAAGGCCACAGACCATTGGTATATAGTCACTAGCATACAGACAAGGCCACATGCATTTGGTATAGAGTCACTAGCATAAAGACAAGGCCACAGACCATTGGTATAAAGTCACTAGCATAAAGACAAGGCCACAGACCATTGGTATATAGTCACTAGCATAAAGACAAGGCCACAGACCATTGGTATATAGTCACTAGCATAAAGACAAGGCCACAGACCATTGGTATATAGTCACTAGCATACAGACAAGGCCACAGGTATATAGTCACTAGCATACAGACAAGGCCACAGACCATTGGTATATAGTCACTAGCATACAGACAAGGCCACAGGTATATAGTCACTAGCATAAAGACAAGGCCACAGACCATTGGTATATAGTCACTAGCATACAGACAAGGCCACATGTATATAGTCACTAGCATACAGACAAGGCCACAGGCATTTGGTATAGAGTCACTAGCATAAAGACAAGGCCACAGACCATTGGTATAAAGTCACTAGCATAAAGACAAGGCCACAGACCATTGGTATATAGTCACTAGCATAAAGACAAGGCCACAGACCATTGGTATATAGTCACTAGCATACAGACAAGGCCACAGACCATTGGTATATAGTCACTAGCATAAAGACAAGGCCACAGACCATTGGTATATAGTCACTAGCATACAGACAAGGCCACAGACCATTGGTATATAGTCACTAGCATACAGACAAGGCCACAGACCATTGGTATATAGTCACTAGCATAAAGACAAGGCCACAGACCATTGGTATATAGTCACTAGCATACAGACAAGGCCACAGACCATTGGTATATAGTCACTAGCACAAAGACAAGGCCACAGACCATTGGTATATAGTCACTAGCATACAGACAAGGCCACAGACCATTGGTATATAGTCACTAGCATAAAGACAAGGCCACAGACCATTGGTATATAGTCACTAGCATACAGACAAGGCCACAGACCATTGGTATATAGTCACTAGCATAAAGACAAGGCCACAGACCATTGGTATATAGTCACTAGCATACAGACAAGGCCACAGACCATTGGTATATAGTCACTAGCATACAGACAAGGCCACAGGTATATAGTCACTAGCATAAAGACAAGGCCACAGACCATTGGTATATAGTCACTAGCATAAAGACAAGGCCACAGACCATTGGTATATAGTCACTAGCATACAGACAAGGCCACAGACCATTGGTATATAGTCACTAGCATACAGACAAGGCCACAGGTATATAGTCACTAGCATAAAGACAAGGCCACAGACCATTGGTATATAGTCACTAGCATACAGACAAGGCCACAGGTATATAGTCACTAGCATACAGACAAGGCCACAGGTATATAGTCACTAGCATACAGACAAGGCCACAGGTATATAGTCACTAGCATAAAGACAAGGCCACAGACCATTGGTATATAGTCACTAGCATACAGACAAGGCCACAGGTATATAGTCACTAGCATACAGACAAGGCCACAGGTATATAGTCACTAGCATACAGACAAGGCCACAGGTATATAGTCACTAGCATAAAGACAAGGCCACAGACCATTGGTATATAGATATATATATGTATATAATCGATTCGACTATTCAATCTATTTAACTTCAATTCATTCGCTAGGGGGCGCCTGCAGTCGGAGGCCCCGCGTCGGTGAGTCGTGTTACCGTTGGTTGTTGGCGTTGGGCCTCCACAGCACCATGATGACGACGAGGATGACAGAGAAGAGAAGGTGCCAGAAAGCATCATCCACCCACAGCTCCCTCCAGTCCTATCGGCGAAAGGAAATTAAGCCAACATTAATTTAAAGCAATATATTCTGTAATTGTTTGTATTACCAACCTCTTCCCCGTGTCAAATGAGTATATTCTGTCTTGAATTTAAATCCTGAAAGCCTATGGGCTATCCGGAGAGAATCAATTTGTTCACCGGAGCAGAAGTTGGTGGCCGGCTTTATATCCCTGTGCGCCTGTTCGCTGTTCGGTATTTTGTGTGTGATATCGACCGCGGCTCGCTAGGACGTCCGCGCGCGGTATAAATAAACCGTGCAGTTTTTTGTTGAAATTGTTGTTTTACAGATTCTCAGAGATATAAAACATATATTCATCATAACTTTGAGATACTTTTAGTCTTGATTCTAAAATGTAAAAAAATTAAAATGGCGCATGTAGGTACATTGCTTTAATTGGTGTTTTAAGCCGCGTTTGTGCACACACAGGCTAAACTGGAGGCTCCCGCTTCAGTTTAAGGTCAGAGATTCCTGTGTACCTATCAAACCAAAGGCCCCCGAACACACCAGCCTTGTCCATAGATCTCTTCCACACGCCTGAGATTCATCAATGCGCCCTCCTGTCCCGCTTTAGTACACTCTGAATGAACAAGCATGTATATACCCCAGCGGGAAGAGGTGGCGGGTGGTACGCCGGGCGTGTATAGGCACATACCCGGCATATCCCCATGGAACCCACGACATGCACCCGTGACGTGTTTAGCGGACACACGAGGGCTCGATAGTCCAGATGGGATGACACAGACAAGGCTACACAGGTCTGGAGTACGAAGTAACATTGAGGAGCCTTACCTTGAGACACTTGGCCAGACGATGCTGGGTGATGGACCAAATCATGAAGGCGACAGATGCTGCAGAGAACAAAATAAAGGAAAAGATCAGAATCTTAACAAGATTTGCCATATGATAACAATTATACCCTATGACAGCGAGATTACACTTACAACCCAAATAGTGTGGTGGGTACATTTAGCCCAACCTCCCCCTCTTCTTTAATTCAGCTTTTTCAATCCTGTTATCGAGTTACAATAGGAATCGTTACCTGTATCAACTTGAAATATATCAATATTCGTTTCTCCGGATCAATTTAGATTAACCAAAGGTATCCCCCTAGGCTTGTCGAGGTAGAACATACCCAATTGTAAACAACGAATCGAATCTACTGGCTGAAGCCACCCCGTACTGTTATTGAGGGTAAAACATAGGGATTCACAACAGTCCTTTATCAGTCTGGCTTTCGCAGCAGTTCTGAAGACACCCATACCCATGTCGATGGAGAACATGGCATCTGGATCCCTCACGAGTATATGAGCGAATACCCCCCCCCCCCCGCCAACAACCCCCGTTTCCATGACTCCGGTTGACGCGGCTTACCCAGCACAGCGAAGATGAGGGTGTTGGTGAAGTGCCGGTAGAGGGAGAGCTTGATGAGATTGCGCCTCAGCCTCAGCGTCCTGGTGGTCGTCACCAGAGCTGTGAAGATCCACCAGCAGATGGCGGCATCGAGCACAGCCAGCGGGATGGTGGCCAGCAGCATCTGGCTCGACTGGTCGCTCTTGGTCTGCGACACATACAGCTCACATATATCTCACGGACAGCTCACATATATTTTTTTTTTTTTTTTATATAAGCTTTATTTCTTTATAGAGGTTTGCAACAACGTACAAAACATGCGAGTGCTCACCTCTTGGTAAATGCAAAAAAGTGATGAAGTCTGGAAAAAATATACATGTTATTGATGAACAGATTTCCTTATTTATATTCAAAAACGCTTGCTGTCGAGTATGTAAGTATGGATTAATTCAAACAGTTCAACATTACATTCATACGGGAGGAGGTCACTTCCATGCAAGAGTATTAAATCGAGATCATTGGTGTCGCGTTTTGACAAAGGTGGTAGAGTAATATGCAAGTTTGAATCCGAGAACAGTGGACCCATCGCTCCCAATAGCCTGGCACGTTGAGCAACAAGTTGGGGACACTTCAGAAAGAAATGAACCGAATTTTCAGGTTTCGTTCCACATAGAGGGCAATCGTCAAAGTCAATAAAATTAAATTTCTTGCGATGGGAGTTTAGAGCACTGAGTCCCATCCTCATGCGGGCATGCTGCACCGAACCGCGGTTATTGGTGATATCATACAGTTTGTTATGTTTGTAAGGATGGGAGCGTTTAAGCTTGGTTCTGAATGCATCATGGGTAACTAAATGTTTCGTATCGCTTGGGAGAGAGTTCCAAAGGCTGGACGCATACCAGAAAAACGATTGTTTGACATAAGTCTTGGTGGTCCTAGGAATAGCGAGATCGTTTGTGTTGCGCAAGAAATGTGAAGAGACATCTCTGACAAAGGGCGGCAATAGGCTTCGGAGATATGGGGGGGTTGAGCCATGAATTATTTTGTGCAGATGGCAGAGAGCAAAGTATCGACGTCGAATGGACATAGGTTCGATTCCCGTTTCATGGAGCAACTTTTCCTGAGATGTATGACGATAGGCGTTCGTGACGCCAAGTAGACAGTGGCGCTGGACCTGTTCGAGCAAGTTCGCCTGATCTTTTGTCAAATTCCCTCCATAGACAGCGCAGTTATATTCAAGCTGGGGTCTTACATAGGATTTGTACATGAGGAGCTTAGCCTTTCTATCAACAGTTCGAGATATTTTGCTCAAGAGATTCGCAGCCCTTGAAGCTTTGGCAGTTACTTCCAAGATATGCTTCCCCCATGACATGGTATCGGTTAGCCACATGCCTAAGTGGCAGTGGCTAGACACTCGCTCAATGGGGGTTCCATCGAAGAGTAAAGCAATGTCAGTCGGTGTGTCAATCTTTTTGCTTATTAGCATGTATTTCGTTTTACTAGCATTGAACTGAACACGCCACTGAGCTCCCCAATTTGCAATGCGACGCAAGTCTTCGTTAACCAGGTCTACATCAGCAGGGGTCTGAAGAGCCTTGAGCAAAGAAGTGTTGTCTGCGAATAGGAATGGGTCAGACTTCAAATCGTCCACGAGATCGTTAGCAAATATAAGATACAAAAGAGGTCCCAAAATCGAACCTTGGGGAACACCCGAGTTAATTTCTTTCCATTCTGAATGAGTCCCGCTAATTACCACCCTTTGCGATCGACCAGTAAGATAGCTGTGGAACCATTGTAACAGTGTTCCGCAGATTCCAAAAGACTCCAGCTTGTGTAATAGTCCATAGTGGTACACTCTGTCGAAAGCTTTGGATACATCTAAAAACACTAGGAGAACATCTTCGTTGGCTTCTAGGCCCTTATAAATCTGTTGCACCAGGTAAAGCAGCTGATTAGTTGTGGACTCGTTATTTTTAAACCCGGCGTTACGCCATGTTAGGAGCCCGCAAGCCACACAGTATTCATACAATTCGTTAAATATAATCCTCTCCATAACTTTACCGACACAAGACAGTAACGATATAGGACGATAATTTTCTTTATGTTGTCTGTTAGATTTCTTAAAGACCGGTATTACGTTGGCGATCTTCCAGGTAGAAGGAAAAGAACAGGATTGCATCGACTTGTTAAATAAGTCGGAAAGCGGTTTGGCCATTACCTCAGCAGTTTCTTTGAGAATTCTATTACCAATTAGATCTGGACCACAAGCCTTATTAATCTGGAGCTGCTTCAGGACAGAATATACTTTCACAGGGGTGAAGCAAATTTCAGTAATTCGATAATCGGTTTTAAAAGACAAGGGAGGCAACGCAAACCCCTCTGGGGGTTCGGCTAGAGTGGAATTTCCAGCGAAGTATTCATTGAGGGCAGATGCCTTTGCCAGCGGGGAGGCGTGGACTACCCCTTGGTCAATAATGGGAGGTATCCCGGTTATAGTTTTCCCAAAGAGGAAACATTTACACAAATATATTTACACATATATCTCACACCAACTCACGTACAGCTCACATATATCTAAAAATAACTCACGTGCAGCTCACATATGTCTCGCAATAACTCACGTACAGTTCCCATATAACTCACTAGGGGGGACTGGTCGCTCTTGGTCTGCGACACGTACAACTCACATATCTCACAGTAACTCACGGACAGCTCACATATATCTCATAATAACTCACGTACAGCTCACATCTGTCTCACAATAACTCACGTACAGCTCACATCTGTCTTACAATAACTCACGTACATTTCACATATAACTCACTAGGGGGGACTGGTCGCTCTTGGTCCGCGACACGTACAACTCACATATCTCACAGTAACTCACGGACAGCTCACATATATCTCACAATAACTCACGTACAGCTCACATCTGTCTCACAATAACTCACGTACAGCTCACATCTGTCTTACAATAACTCACGTACAGCTCACATCTGTCTTACAATAACTCACGTACAGTTCACATATAACTCACTAGGGGGGACTGGTCGCTCTTGGTCCGCGACACGTACAGCTCACATATGTCTCACAATAACTCACGTACAGCTCACATATATCTCACAATAACTCACGTACAGCTCACATATCTCTCACAATAACTCCCTAGGGTACGTATTATATGCCACGTGGTCCTGGTGCTCCTCGCACATGAGAGGAACACCCAATGGCTTGACATAACGCATGTTTCAAACTGAACACAGTTACTACATAAAGCAGAGATGACGCTACCATGTATCGGCAACACTGGGTGAACGCCATTAGAATTACAAAATATGTCTGAAGGGGACAGTACAGTACAATGATGAATCCCACTGCTGCACCAACGACAGTGATAACAGGTAGTCAGATTAGCTTTAAGAAGAGCAAATACAGGCTTAATGAGAAGACGGCCCATAACGAAGGGGCATCAACCTTACTTATAGCCATTGGATCCCGCACGAAACCTTCGCAACATATCACAAGCTATAAATATTCAAATAAAATGTGATTGTCTCAGGCGCTGACTGACCTTGAGGACCCTGAGGCAGCCCTCGACCGATGAGAGTATGAAGTAGAGGCCTCCCATGGCCAGGACGCGGTGCAGCATGGGACCCAGGCGCGGCCTGCACACACAGGGCGATAATACCAGGTGTTACATATCAAAATACATATAAATATATTTATATCTAATCCGGCGATACCGATTGGAAAGATCATAATACATGTACAAGTGAGTTAGAGCCCATATATGGCAAACTATTGTGTATACATTGTTGCCTGGTTTTTTGAACGCTGTTTTACAGGAGTGAATACCGATTAACACTCATCAATACTCGTGAGCACTCGTCAAAACACTTGAATGCTCGTGCATATAAAAAACACTTTTTGTGAACATCCAAGAATAATGGTGACTACTAGTGAATATAATATCGCAGATGCTGGCGTGTGTCGGCTCACTTACTTGACGATGCCGAAGCCGAGACTGACGATGATAACCAGCATCCTGGAGAGTGTTCTCTTGAGGCAGGATACCAGCTCAGCGATCACAATGGCTCCCTTCACTGCAGCCGATGCCGAGAAACAACGTAAGTCCCGTTAGACTAGAGCAATGGGAGATCGCGTTACGAAGAACTTGCAACCCCTACAGGTAGTCTTATAATGCAAGACCCTGTATTTTATAAGTTTACTTTATAAAGTAACAGTACAGTCTCCACAATCCAGGCCAAATCCTGAATAAAACGAAGGATTGCTTCCTGCTCTTTTCAAGTCCTGAATGACGCCCAAATACAACATGTAGCAATACAGCAAATGACTGCCTAAACCGTCCACTCCAGCGAGCTGTCTAAAACGATTAGTCGTCTAAACCGGCTAGTCATCTAAACTGGCTAGTCGTCTAAGCTGGTTAGTCGTCTAAACTGGTTAGCCTTCTAAACCGGCTAGTCGTCTAAACTGGTTAGTCGTCTAAACCGTCTAGCTATCTAAATCGGCTAGTCGTCTAGCTGTCTAAACTGGCTAGTCTTCTAAACCAGCAAGTCGTCTAAAGCGTCAGGCTGTCTAAACCGCCGTCTCGGCCAAGTCCCGCCGTCTCGGCCAAGTCCCGCCGTCCCATGCCACACCCGTTCACAAAGGTCATATCCCATCTATACAGAAGTCGCATTGCCCATGCTGCCCTGGCATAGCGCATCGTGTGTGGTCCTGGACTCACCTGACACCCCGGTGGTGTTGATCGACTCGTACTCGGCGAAGAACACAGCCTTCTCCAACATGCCTGTCCAAGGTCAAAGACAACACAACACATTACGGCACGAGGACACACGGTAGTTATAAGGCAGCTGCGGCTCTTACTCACGCGGATTGACGTTGGTATCAGGGCAGATGACGACTAGAGAGTTTTACATTATTAACAAAACAAGTGTATTTAGCATCTAGTCTAGTAAGTGCTCAACCAGGCAAGTATATATGAACTATTTGTGTGCGAGCCACTTCAGCGGACAATCCTGCTACTCTTAATAAAGGCTGACTTGGTGATTTAGACCACAACCGTGGATAGACTGGTTGATGAATCTCTTGGAGGAACGAAATGACAGCAATACAGGCGGTACAGGTACGCAAGCCAGCTATTTACTATGTGAGGTCGTTGGATGCTCACTGCTCCGTAACGTAATTTCAACCATAGAAGTCGCCACGCATGAAGACACGGTACCGTTTTATGTTGGTGGAGGAGGATACAGTGGTAAATACGGTGGACGCACCTAGGAAGATTACTCCTCCGATCCAGAACTGGATGCGCAGCAGGTCGCGCCAGTTACAGAAGGAGAGAACCAGCCACCCGAGGCCGAATATCACGTAGAAAACACACATGGCGCCGTAAAACTGAAAACAAAATGTCGCACTTTTGTTCATCAAACTATCTAAATGAAAATATGTAAATGAAGTTAAAAGCAAAATATGATGCGTAAAACTGAAAACACAATATCAAATAAAAGTTGTATAAGTAGTTAAAAGCAAAATACGATGCGTAAAACTGAAAGCAAATTATCGTATTTTTGTGCATCAAGATGATTAAATTTAAAAGCAGAATATGTCTAAAAATGAAAACAATTTGTTATTTTTGTTCTTTTAAATGTAAGGTGGTGAGGCGTAAGCGATGATTTAATCTTAGCCCATGTCTCCTAACCTTCAATACCCCGGTAATGCATACAGATTTATAAAACTACACATTTATTTGTTTGTTACATAAATGAAATAAAAACTATATATATGTAGTAAGGCCCTCATGTTGATTTACGTTGCTTGCGCGGAATGCTGATTCTATCCGGAGGTAAATTGGCTAATTGTCGGTTTGATAAAGATCACATTTATACTGTATTCTATATTCAGTGCGGTCGTACAACCTACAGTGATTAGCAAGACTCTGAACACACATGGCCTGGAGTAATGAACCTACCGGTAACAGAGGCCACTCAATAGCGGACAGGTAGCCGTAGGGTCCCTTCATGCGGACGTCCACTGCAACAGGCACACGCTATGAGACAACTCTCTCCCGATACCTGGTAACATGTAGAACTTTAACCTATATATTACGCTTACGTATTAGTTAATTTGTTTTAAGTCGATATTATACCAGAAGGGGGGAGGGGTGCGAAGACAAGCTAGCGGGCGGTGAGGTGATGGGAGCGGGGAGACGGTAGGGGGAGGGGGGGGGGTAGTGACGGCCGCGTGAGGGTGACAGGCACGTGGTATGACCACGTGGTACAAATGTAAAATCTGGGGGTTGGCGGCCCTTAAGTTAAGCGAATGGCGCCCTTATCTGGGGAAAGTTTCATCCGACCCCATTTCATTGTCCCCGGATGTTCTATGATCGAATTTAGCCTTTAATTGCCCAAAAGCCGCCTTTACGACATGGACGTTTGATGTCTGAAGCAGCGAGCGACACGCGCGTGGAGGGTGTGGGCGCGTGGAGGGTGTGGGCGCTGGAGGGTGTGGGCGCGTGGAGGGTGTGGGCGTTGGAGAGTGTGGGCGCGTAGAGGGTGTGGGCGCTGGAGGGTGTGGGCGCGTGGATGGGGTGGGCGCGTGGCGGGTGTGGGCGCGTGGAGGGTGTGGGCGCGTGAAGGGTGTGGGCACGTGGAGGGTGTGGGCGCGTGGAGGGTGTGGGCGCGTGAAGGGTGTGGGCACGTGGCGGGTGTGGGGCGCGTGGAGGGTGTGGGCGCGTGTAGGGCGTGGGCGCGTGGCGGGTGTGGGGCACGTGGAGGGTGTGGGCGCGTGGAGGGTGTGGGCGCTGGAAGGTGTGGGCATGTGGAAGGTGTGGGCGCGTGGAGGGTGTTGGCGCGTGGAAGGTGTGGGCGCGTGGAGGGCGTGGGCGCGTGGCGGGTGTGGGGCACGTGGAGGGTGTGGGCGCGTGGAAGGTGTGGGCACGTGGAAGATGTGGGCGCGTGGAGGGTGTGGGGCGCGTGGCGGGTGTGGGCGCGTGGAGGGTGTGGGGTGCGTGGAGGGTGTGGGCGCTGGAGGGTGCGGGCGCGAGGAGGGTGTTGGCGCTGGAGGGTGTGGGGCGCGTGGAGGGTGTGGGCGCTGGAGGGTGCGGGCGCGAGGAGGGTGTGGGGCGCGTGGAGGGTGTGGGCGCTGGAGGGTGCGGGCGCGAGGAGGGTGTGGGCGCTGGAGGGTGTGGGCGCGTGGAGGGTGTGGGCGCTGGAGGGTGTGGGCGCGTGGAGGGTGTGGGCGCTGGAGGGTGTGGGCGCGTGGAGGGTGTGGGCGCTGGAGGGTGTGGGCGCGTGGAGGGTGTGGGCGCTGGACGGTGTGGGCGCGTGGATAGTGTGGGCGCGTGGCGGGTGTGGGCGCGTGGATGGTGTGGGCGCGTGGCGGGTGTGGGCGCGTGGAGGGTGTAGGCGCGTGAAAGGTGTGGGCACGTGAAGGGTGTGGGCGCGTGGAGGGTGTGGGCGCGTGGATGGTGTGGGCGCGTGGAGGGTGTGGGCGCGTGAAGGGTGTGGGCACGTGGAGGGTGTGGGCGCGTGGAGGGAGTGGGCGCGTGGAGGGCGTGGGCGCGTGGCGGGTGTGGGGCACGTGGAGGGCGTGGGCGCGTGGCGGGTGTGGGGCACGTAGAGGGTGTGGGGGTGTGGGCGCGTGGAGGGCGTGGGCGCGTGGCGGGTGTGGGGCACGTGGAAGGTGTGGGCGCGTGAAGGGTGTGGGCGCTGGAAGGTGTAAGCACGTGGAGGGTGTTGGCGCGTAGCGGGTGTGGGGCGCGTGGAGGGTGTGGGCGCGTGAAAGGTGTGGGCACGTGAAGAGTGTGGGCGCGTGGAGGGTGTGGGCGCGTGGATGGTGTGGGCGCATGGCGGGTGTGGGCGCGTGGAGGGTGTGGGCGCGTGAAGGGTGTGGGCACGTGGAGGGTGTGGGCGCGTGGAGGGTGTGGGCGCGTGGAGGGCGTGGGCGCGTGGCGGGTGTGGGGCACGTGGAGGGCGTGGGCGCGTGGCGGGTGTGGGGCACGTGGAGGGTGTGGGCGCGTGGAGGGCGTGGGCGCGTGGCGGGTGTGGGGCACGTGGAGGGTGTGGGCGCGTGGAGGGTGTGGGCGCGTGGCGGGTGTGGGGCGCGTGGAGGGTGTGGGCGCGTGGAGGGTGTGGGCACGTGGAGGGTGTGGGCGCGTGGCGGGTGTGGGGCGCGTGGAGGGTGTGGGCGCTGGAAGGTGTGGGCACGTGGCAGGTGTGGGCGCGTGGAGGGTGTGGGCGCGTGGAGGGTGTGGGCGCTGGAAGGTGTGGGCACGTGGAAGGTGTGGGCGCGTGGAGGGTGTGGGCGCGTGGCGGGTGTGGGGCGCGTGGAGGGTGTGGGCGCTGGAAGGTGTGGGCACGTGGAGGGTGTGGGCGCGTGGCGGGTGTGGGGCGCGTGGAGGGTGTGGGCGCTGGAAGGTGTGGGCACGTGGCAGGTGTGGGCGCGTGGAGGGTGTGGGCGCGTGGAGGGTGTGGGCGCTGGAAGGTGTGGGCACGTGGAAGGTGTGGGCGCGTGGAAGGTGTGGGCGCGTGGAGGGTGTGGGGCGCGTGGAGGGTGTGGGCGCGTGGAGGGTTTGGGGCGCGTGGAGGGTGTGGGCGCTGGAGGGTGCGGGCGCGAGGAGGGTGTGGGCGCTGGAGGGTGCGGGCGCGAGGAGGGTGTGGGCGCTGGAGGGTGCGGGCGCGAGGAGGGTGTGGGCGCTGGAGGGTGTGGGCGTTGGAGGGTGTGGGCGCTGGAGGGTGCGGGCGCGAGGAGGGTGTGGGGCGCGTGGAGGGTGCGGGCGCGAGGAGGGTGTGGGCGCTGGAGGGTGCGGGCGCGAGGAGGGTGTGGGCGCTGGAGGGTGCGGGCGCGAGGAGGGTGTGGGCGCTGGAGGGTGCGGGCGCGAGACGGTGTGGGCGCGAGGAGGGTGTGGGCGCTGGAGGGTGTGGGCGCTGGAGGGTGCGGGCGCGAGGAGGGTGTGGGCGCTGGAGGGTGTGGGCGCGAGGAGGGTGCGGGCGCGAGGAGGGTGCGGGCGCGAGGAGGGTGTGGGCGCTGGAGGGTGTGGGCGCGTGGAGGGTGTGGGCGCTGGAGGGTGTGGGCGCTGGAGGGTGCGGGGCGCGAGGAGGGTGTGGGCGCTGGAGGGTGTGGGCGCTGAGGGTGTGGGCGCTGGAGGGTTACCCGTGGCGTTGAAGGTGGTCTTCTGGGTGTTGTTGACGGGCGTGATGCGCACGATGAAGACGTAGACTCCGGTCTCCCACGTCTGGGTGACCACGTGTTCCTCCTGGTCCTGCAACACCACGGCAAGCCGGTATTATAGGCATACATCAAGATCAAGGATACACGGGGGGGGGGGCACCTAAGATGAGATAAGAAGTGGGATAGGAGGTGCGATAACAAGTGGGATAGAAGGTGTGGGGGGAGATGTGGGATAGGAGGTGGGATAAGAAATGGGATACGAGGTGGGATGACAAGTGGAATAGGAGGTGGGATAAGAAGCGGGGCAGGAGGTGGGATAAGAAGTGGGATATGAGGTGGGATATGAGGTGAGGTGACAAGTGGGACAAGACAAGAGGTGGGATAAGTGGTGGCATAAGAATTGGGATAGGAGGTGGGATAAAAAGTGGGACAAGTGGTGGCATAAGAAGTGGGATAGGAGGGGGTAAGAAGTGAGCTAGGAGGAGGGATATGAAGTGTCAACTGCAAGAAATACATAAAAATAAAATAAAATAATCCAGTCGGATTTCACGAATGGCCCAGTCCCATTGCGTACATAACTCCCCAATGCCACATCCTTGTCCACACAATGAGAGGGGGTGGGGGTATGAACAAACGGGACATGAGCTAGTAGTTCTAAAGTAACTTCTCAGAAGCGCATATGGATAGAGCAAAATGTTCGTTCCTTCCAGCCAGTACCCGAACATATACAGGTATCAATGATAGAGATAGCGGGGCGGGGGGCGGGTGGCGGGTGGCGGAGGGCGGGGGCCGTGGGGTGGGCAGCGGGTGGCGGCTGACGGGGGCCGTGGGGTGGGTGGCGGGTGACAGGGGGGGGGGGGGGTGATTGGTGAAGGGGGGTGGGGGCGTGAGATGAGTGAGGGGCGGGGGAGGGGGCGTGGGGTGGTTGGCGTCTGACGGCGGGCGTCAGTTGGGTGGGGGGTGGAGGGGGTCACATAGAAAGGAGAATAAACGTCTTGTCGAGAACCTGGTCAACCCGAAAACCCGGAAACTGAAGAACACCAAATCCGCATACCGACGTACAAATACGTGTATCTTCTTCAACAATCAAAATATCGCATCCACCAAAGATAACCCTTCTAGTCATTGGTATAGTACACCGCCAGGGTTTGGACTATGGCTAAACGGTCGGACGACACTCGCGATGGCATTGAGCATTGTAACCTTCCAAGGTCGTTACCACAGTTACCGACACCCTTCACCCTTTCCAACCACCTCGGCAAGCCCACTACTGAATGGGTCACGTCTTTGATACGTTCTGCCGGTTTTAACTTGTTTCACTTACTAGGGCCTGATCGTCTCTGCTGTTAAAAAGCGAGAGCTGCAAGGACAACAAGTTAATCACATATCCGCTACTGAAGGAAATTTGTTTTATTAAAGTGTTCAGGGGCGGATAAGTCTGTATCTTAAGAACAGCTAGGAATACATGCATCTTAAGGACACATTGAAGTAAAGGTATTTTAAGTGAGGAAACACACGTATTCAACATGAACGTACCATCAGGGTATTTTTTATGGTATTGTTTTAATTGTTATCATATGTGCGGAACAAACGGTGGTGGAGCCAATAACGACCAGTTCGCAATGGGTGAATGGCACTTAAATCAGTATCTAAGCAATAGATGCTAGTTGATGAGGATTCAGGCCAAATACAAAAGAGTATTACAATAATATTCGTCATTGCTAATGCAGGAACATTGACACCGGTGCACACTGGGAGGTCAAGTAAACAAAGTAAACCCTCAACAATTCTAGAGACTATTTTTGCTTACTAAACTGAACGCATTATGTAACATTACGACAATTCGACACATGACTGCGTTTAAAAGGCCTTGCTTTCGTGATACTTCCATGACAACACTTTAATGTTTCAAAACTGCCTTAAAAAGTTGGAACCGAACCGAAAGTCACAAAGTTTCCGTCTTGTAAAAAGCTGACCAAACGCCAGCGCCACCACCTTGAAGAGGACACACTCTTCGACCACTTACATCCGGGAATCTAAAGCCATAAGGCGGTGCATACGTGCTCTGAAGATGACAAACGGTTAAATAATGACAAACTTGAACACTTGAATACGGTTATACATGGATATAGTGAGATATTTCACAGCCGATGCGACTGGTGTTTGTCGCACACAACATCAGTGATACACCCAGAAACCGTGAAACTCTACTACTTACGCTATTGACATATATATTCTAATACCCAAAGCGTCATGCACAACCAGTGATCTTAAGCTAGATAAAGTCAGGACAACGACTCAACAACACCAAAGGACAGGTCATAATATTAGTTAATCTTATTAGAATGCATCTACGAAGTGCACGTCACAGAAGACAAGGTTGGTGTAGGTAGGGTGTGTTAAGTAACCGTGCCTATTAAGACTGGCATCCTTGTTGGGGTCTCCCAATCACTTCTCAGGTTAATAAGCAATTTGTTGACTTTAGCAAATGGCACGAAAAGAAAGGCAAACTAGTCAAGGACCTTGAATCCCTTTGAAGGTAGCGATGATCAATCATAAACGTTAAGTGTTATTTATTGGCTACAAAACCACTTTACCAATTTAGCGATTAGTTACCCAAAACGTGTTAACAATAACAGTTATTATAATATTAGTTACGAAATAAAACCAAAGTTACTAAGGCAACGAGACCAGAAACGTACCACAGCAAGATAGTCGACCGTGGATGTGGGCGGGTAGGTGGGGGTGACGGAGGGCTGTGCCTCGGGGACGGCAGGGGCGGCAGGGACGGCAGGGACGGCCGGGTCGACAGGGACGGCAGGGGCGCTACTTATCGGCGGGTCGACCTGTCTCCTGCGCCGAGACTTCTCTGCCGCCGGGTCAGTCTGGAGGGAGGCAGCGTTCACGTGTAGCAGAAAACAAACACAATAATATGACGTTCCAGCTAGCTATTTCCATCCATTCTTTGCAGCTCAAGACTATATTGGTGCGAAAATTGGTGCGAAAACGGTTCCGGTCTAACCAATACGCCAAGATTTCATTCGCCAGGGGGAGCTACGTTCCTCCTCTTGAGAACGACGCTGCCGGTAGGGGGGGCATTAATATTCAAGATTGTTGAGCAACGGTCAAAGCAATTAGAATTTCTTGCAAAACAATAATTTTCAAGAATGAAACATTTATGCGGATTTTATTGAATATGCCTCAATTGTGCGATAATATGACAATAGCGCGAGTTTGCGGGGCGTTAGGCAATTTTATTGGCCCGACATCAAGCTGTAGCAGCCCGCCAATTTTCATTTTCCGCCCGAGGCCGCGTAGAGGCCGAGGGCGGATAATGAAAATGAAGGGCTGCTACAGCTTGATGTCGGGCCAATAAAATGCCTAACGCCATGCAAAATTCGCGCTATTACTATTATTATGAGTTTAATCTAAATTTAAGGCGTTGACTTGTCTCTGCTTCTTTGGTTTAATTTCCGCATGCAACGTCATGTTCATTGTTCTCTGCAGTGTCGCTATGGCAACGATTGTCGTTTGCATGGGCAGCATGCAGGGCGGTTAGGGTCAGAATACAGCATTTTAGCGGCCTTCAGATGTAATGCTATTGTACTAGTTAACATTACCACCAACTCCTAATAAAAGGTGTTAAACCTATCACGCAACGACAGTTAAGTTAACAACGGGAGGCCATATGCATTGCTACTCTAACGTTACCTGTGGTTCTTCGCTGTCCAAGTCTTTCTTCTTATTTTGTACAACTGCGGCTGTTATGTTCTAAAAAAGGGAGGAAATCACCAATGACGTATGAATCATCATTGACATGTCAAGTCTGAGCCCCCTACTACTGACAATTAAAACAAGAAATAGAACGGGTATTACTTTCACTGCTAAAATGATTCATTCAAATTAGAACGCTTCAGTCACTCGCCATCTTTTATCTATATTAGAATTAGAACGGCATATATATGATATCGTCAGGGGAAGCAGACAAGGAGCTTACTCTGACCCGGGGACACAGACAAGGAACTTACTCTGACCCGGGAATGCAGACAAGGAGCTTACTCTGACCCGGGGATGCAGACAAGGAGCTTACTCTGACCCGGGGATGTAGCATGGGTGGGCGGGGGTGGCAGAGGACAGGGAGGGGGGTTACGACAGATGACCACATGTTTGCTACATATAGACAAACGGCGCACTTACCCCAAGATTGATATATTTCCGTTCAGTCACCGGCACCGCATCAAGCTGAAATAAAAAGTAAAAACAAAACAGATTATAACCTTAAATCATTTGTGCAATATATGTTATCTTGAATGTCCAGCCATATGTGTAAACAGATTACTCGCTAGTGAGACGTCCACCGCGTCATACTGCGAGACGTCTGCCGCGTTATACTGCGACACGTCTGCCGCGTTATAATGCGAGACGTCGGCCGCGTTATACTGCGAGACGTCTGCCGCGTTATACTGAGAGGCGTCGGCCGCGTTATACTGAGAGGCGTCGGCGGCGTTATACTGTAAGACGTCTGCCGCGTTATACTGCGAAACGTCTGCCGCATTACACCGCGAGACGTCAGCCGCGTTATACCGCGAGACGTCCGCCGCGTTATACTGTGAGACGTCTGCCACGTTATACTGCGAGACCTCTGCCGCATTATACTGCGAGACGTCTGCCGCGTTTTACTGCGAGACGTCTGCCGCGTTATACTGAGACGTCCGCCGCGTTATACTGAGACGTCTGCCGCGTTATACTGCGAGACGTCTGCCGCGTTATACTGCGAGACGTCTGCCGTGTTATACTGAGACGTCTGCCGCGTTATACTGCGAGACGTCTGCCGCGTTATACTGAGACGTCCGCCGCGTTATACCGAGACGTCTGCCGCGTTATACTGCGAGACGTCTGCGCGTTATACTGCGAGACGTCTGCCGTGTTATACTGAGACGTCTGCCGTGTTATACTGAGACGTCTGCCGCGTTATACTGCGAGACGTCTGCCGTGTTATACTGAGACGTCCGCGGCGTTATCCTGCGAGACGTCCGCCGCGTTATACTGCGAGACGTCCGCGGCGTTATACTGCGAGGCGTCCGCCGCGTTATACTGCGAGACGTCGGCCGCGTTATACTGCGAGACGTCTGCCGCGTTATACTGCGAGACGTCGGCCGCGTTATACTGCGAGACGCCGGCCGCGTTATACTGCGAGACGTCTGCCGCGTTATACTGCAAGACGTCTGCCGCGTTATACTGAGATGTCTGCCGCGTTATACTGCGAGACGTCTGCCGCGTTATACTGCAAGACGTCTGCCGCGTTATACTGAGATGTCTGCCGCGTTATACTGCGAGACGTCGGCCGCGTTATACTGCGAGACGTCTGCCGCGTTATACTGAGGCGTCGGCCGCGTTATACTGTAAGACGTCTGCTGCGTTATACTGCGAGACGTCTGCCGCGTTATACTGCGAGACGTCTGCCGCGTTATACTGTGACGTCTGCCGCGTTATACTGCGAGACGTCTGCCGCGTTATACTGCGGTTGAGGGTGGACGGATGTCGTTAAGCGCGGCCTGACCTCCTGGCAATGCACGCTGATACTCATATAATGAATATAATATAAGGGGGGGGGGGCACGGAATGGCCTGTATTATACCGTTAGTCTAAGTCAAGTCCTTTTCCACATATGTCTTTTACGTGACTAATTGCAGGAGAAAACAACCATGATGAGCTTGAGAAAGTGATTTCTCGGCCGTGGACGAGCTACCAACCAGTCCTGGGCGGGGAATGGGCTTACCATAAGCGGAAGCTCCTGTCCATTAATGCCGCATTGATAGATCATTTCGTGCTGGATATATTTAACAGTGTTATAGTTGAATCCTTTGTAGTCCCCACCTGGGTTCTTCAGGTAAGCAGTTGCAATGGTCTGCAAGACAAACAACCAATTAGATAAAATGCTGTAGGGTGTAGGGCGCTTTAACCTGTGTAGGTTATATCGCGACAATGAAAATGGGTCATATAATAGAGCCAGGCCTTTGGGAGTAACCCCCTACTCTTTGCGAAAGAAAGACATGTGAGTTTGGACAGGTAAGAATCGCTTCGGCTGACCTAGCAGAGCACACTCCACAACAGGCGAAGGTGCTATTTACTAGGCCAGAGGTATGTCACAAAAGTCTTACATCTTACCGATAGTCACAATAATGCAAGTTTCAGGGTTAGCATTCTTCATTAAGAACGAATTGACGAAATTCAATGGCATAGCAGGTTTTATAAATATTTATGAGAAAAAAAAACTGACTTACATGTATTCTAAAATTTAACAGTTTTGTGACAGTTACGGACACAATGGCCTGCACTAAAGTAAAGACACAGACATACAAGTTACCAATAGTTGACCAAGAGGTCCCCCCTTCAAATGTGCTTTTATTTTTATTTTAGTTCTTTTATTTCAGTTACAGCACATATGAAAAAGTGCATAACGTGCATAACATTAAAATTATATGTCCTCTATCAGACATTGTTGGATGGAGGTCGCCACTTGGTCTAGTATGTCCTAAGGTGATTCAGACATAACACACTCCAGGGTACCTACCCCACCGGTGTTCTCATCAATACCGATGTACTCCTCAGCGCACGGCGTCCACCGCAGCAGCCACTCGACCTTCACAGAGAGGGCCTCGGTGCCCGGACTGCTGCACAGCACTGTAACACAAAGGGACCGTCGCACGGGGTGAGGGACCGACCATGGTGAATACAAACCCGCAATCTGTCCAGTCTGGCGCTGCACTCGTTTATACCGCTCTCGCCCTTACAGGACGTGATAGCTGATAGAGGTGGATGGCTGCTGAATTGTCGGGGGAATGGGGTGAATGGGGTGAACTGCCTGATCGGCCTCGGCTTAAATAGGACGCTTTAGTCTGTGTTTAATTTTTAACCCTCCTCATATCGCGCCAATGGGAAGGGTTAATGAAGAGAGGAGCCATGTCTCTGGGGGTAACCCTCTTTGGACTACTTCTGTATATACACACACACTCATAGGCAACATTTAAACAATCTCCTCAGATACCGGGCTGAAGAACGAACCAGAGTCAGCAGATTTACAGCCCAGCGGGTTCCCGACTAAGCTGTTGATCACCTCCATAGTGAGTTAAGACTCCCCCGTTTATGGCGGAACTTGTTCTCAACAATCGTGTTATTATCCTCACAATCATCATTCTGTGAATTTTTCCACTTATTGCAAATATTAAGTCAACAGTACTAAAAACAAATACAGGAATTCTTCCTCGAATAAACGGCAATGCGGTTTAATTGTTCGATCACTTCAACACACAGACGTGGTCGTATTATCATGGCCAACGTTAAGTGAAGCCAGCGGGCTCTCATATTCAAAGGCACTGGGAAGAGGCTACAGGTATCCAGGCAATAGCATAATACCGGACCGAGAAGACGGCGACGTAAGTCCAGGAGACACAGATGACAGAGGGGATCGTGGAAGAACTGGAAGAATTGCGATAGAGTACCGGGAGGACTGCGACACAAGATCGGGAGGATTACGACAGAAGATCGGCAGAATTACGACAGAAGACCGGAGGACTCCGACAGAAGATCGGAGGACTGCGACACAAGATCGGGAGGACTGCGACAGAAAACCAGGAGGACCAAGACAGAAGACCGGGAGGACTGCGACAGAAGATCGGAGAACTGCGACAGAGGACCAAGAGGACTGCGACAGAAGACCGGGAGGACTGCGACAGAAGATCGGGAAGACTGCGACAAAAAACGGGGAGGACTGCGACGGAAGACTGGGAGGACTGCGACAGAAGACCGGGAGGACCAAAACAGAAGACCGGGAGGACCAAGACAGAAGATCGGGAGGACTGCGACAGAAGACCGGGAGGACCAAGACAGAAGACCGGGAGGACCAAGACAGAAGACCGGGAGGACCAGGACAGAAGACCGGGAGGACCAGGACAGAAGACCGGGAGGACCAAGACAGAAGACCGGGAGGACCAAGACAGAAGACCGTGAGGACTGTGACTGAAGACCGGGAGGACTGCGACTGAAGACCGGGAGGACCAAGACAGAAGACCGGGAGGACTGCGACAGAAGATCGGGAGGACTGCGACTGAAGACCGGAAGGATTGCGACAGAAGACCGGGAGGACCAAGACAGAAGACCGGGAGGACCAAGACAGAAGACCGGGAGGACCAAGACAGAAGACCGAGAGGACCAAGACAGAAGATCCGGAGGACTGCGACTGAAGACCGGGAGGACTGCGACTGAAGACCGGAAGGATTGCGACAGAAGACCGGGAGGACCAAGACAGAAGACCGGGAGGACTGCGACAGAAGACCGGGAGGACCAAGACAGAGATCTGGAGGAATGCGACAGAAGATCGGGAGGAATGCGACAGAAGACCAGGAGGACCAAGACAGAAGACCGGGAGGACCAAGACAGAAGACCGAGAGAACCAAGACAGAAGACCGGGAGGACCAAGACAGAAGACCGGGAGGGCTGCGACTGAAGACCGGAAGGATTGCGACAGAAGACCGGGAGGACCAAGACAGAAGACCGGGAGGACTGCGACAATAGACCGGAAGGACCAAGACAGAAGACCGGGAGGACTGCGACACAAGACCGTAAGGACTGCGACAGAGATTGCGACAGAAGACCGGGAGGATTGCGACAGCAGATCGGGAGGCCTGCGACAGAAGACCGGGAGGACCAAGACAGAAGACCGGGAGGACCAAGACAGAAGACCGGGAGGACTGCGACAGAAGACCGGGAGGACCAAGACAGAGATCGGGAGGAATGCGACAGAAGATCGGGAGGAATGCGACAGAAGATTAGGAGGACCAAGACAGAAGACCGGGAGGACCAAGACAGAAGACCGAGAGAACCAAGACAGAAGACCGGGAGGACCAAGACAGAAGACCGGGAGGGCTGCGACTGAAGACCGGAAGGATTGCGACAGAAGACCGGGAGGACCAAGACAGAAGACCGGGAGGACTGCGACAATAGACCGGAAGGACCAAGACAGAAGACCGGGAGGACTGCGACACAAGACCGTAAGGACTGCGACAGAGATTGCGACAGAAGACCGGGAGGATTGCGACAGCAGATCGGGAGGACCAAGACAGACGATCAGGAGGACCAAGACAGAAGACCGGGAGGACTGCGACAGAAGACCGCAAGGATTGCGACAAAAGACCGGGAGGACCAAGACAGAAGACCGGGAGGACCAAGACAGAAGACCGGGAGGACCAAGACAGAAGACCGGGAGGACTAAGACAGAAGACCGGGAGGATTGCGGCAAAGCGGAGGACTGCCAGAAAAGGCTGAGAGGACTGCGACAGAGGACTGAGTATTACGACAGAAGACAGGATTACGAGAGAAAACTGATGATTACGACAGAAGACACAGGATTACGACAGTAAGATGACTGAGAGGCGTACGATAGAGGACTGACAGTATTGCGAGGACTACACGGCTGGGAGCATTACGACAGGAATAGCAACGGGAGGATTACAACAGAGAACCAGAGTATTGTGAGCGGGGACGGGAGATGTGCTGCGCGAAGGCACGCAGGGTCCTACCTAATGAAGGAATATCAGGGAAAAGTCGACAGTTGAGTCGAACACCTCTGACCATACATGAATCAATTGAAGATAATAAGGCATATCATATTATATGTCATTTGGATGACAGCATACTCACACAGCAGCGTGCATAAAAGTGAGCAACACGCTTGTCATGTCTATACGTTTGCCCTTTCGCCAAATGGCACGCTGGCCCCTGTATGAGCCGCCACCTGCTACAATGAAACCTAATGAGTGGTACAATGGAGGGACGTAGCAATCAATAACACCTTGTATCGCGGCCGCCATTTGCTGAGCAGCAAAGGTCACAAGACTGAGAGCCAGTGACGTCGTTTAAAGAGAACAGCTCTTGAACACGTGAATACCATAGAAGATAACCTAAAAAAAAACGACTAATGGGAATGCTAATTATGCGACTGGTGTACTACACAGGGGTATTGATCCTTGATTGCGCTGTGGCGCTCATGACGTGTATCCACGAGAAAGGCTAGGTGTGCCATCCGCTGGGTGCACATGCACCAAGAGTGTCAGTGGGGGAAGCTGAGTCGGGATAAAAGATACGCTGGTTCTACGAATCCAAAGACCAATTGAACCGGCTAGATAGTATCTAGTAATTCCCTACTCTTCTTGTTTCATCCTTGTTTCCGCTTTATCATTCTCCTCCGGATGAGCTTTGCGCCGTGGTACCCACTAACCCTTGGCCTATCTCTCCCTCCCTCCCGCCCTCTCATGTG
The DNA here is from genome assembly GCA_964019135.1 of Arenicola marina. NCBI lineage: Eukaryota > Metazoa > Annelida > Polychaeta > Arenicolidae > Arenicola > Arenicola marina. The sequence goes on from OZ025252.1 coordinate 38,873,534, forward strand.
TCTTGAATATCTACGAGCGGACGTTCAAAGACGCGCCGACCACTGCCACGAGTGATAGACTTTGGAATGACGAGGGATAGACTTCGGGACGAGGAGTGATAGACTTCGGGACGAGGAGTGGTAGACTTTGGAATGACGAATGATAGACTTCGGGACGAGGAGTGATAGACTTCGGGACGAGGAGTGATAGATTTCGGGACGAGGAGTGATAGACTTCGGGATGACGAGTGATAGACTTTGGGACGAGGAGTGATAGACTTCGGGATGACGAGTGATAGACTTCGGGACGAGGAGTGATAGATTTCGGGATGACGAGTGATAGACTTCGGGACGAGGAGTGATAGACTTCGGGATGACGAGTGATAGACTTCGGGACGAGGAGTGATAGATTTCGGGATGACGAGTGATAGACTTCGGGACGAGGAGTGATAGATTTCGGGATGACGAGTGATAGACTTCGGGACGAGGAGTGATAGATTTCGGGATGACGAGTGATAGACTTCGGGACGAGGAGTGATAGACTTCGGGATGACGAGTGATAAGAATTCGGGATGAAGAGTGATAGACTTCGGGATGACGAGTGATAGACTTCGGGACGAGGAGTGATAGACTTCGGGATGACGAGTGATAAGAATTCGGGATGAAGAGTGATAGACTTCGGGATGACGAGTGACAGATTTCGAAATGAAGACTGATCGATTTCGAAATGAATGACGAATTATTTTGCTTGCTATGCCAATTTTGTTGATGAGTAATTGCCCGGCATAAGTTACTGTGTGAAGCCGTCATAACATAATAATGCACTAGATAGAACAGACTATTTAAATTTGGAATAGGTAACAATGATGAAAGTAAAGCTGTCAAGTAGCCCAATCACATGGGGAATGTAGTATATCCATATAACATCCACAGCGTTCAGTAAACCGGGGTAGTAACCAGTAAGTGGAGCGGACCAAAAAACTTAACATTAGAAGAATAGTTTGATGGGTTTCTCTTGTTTTATTAGTAATGTCAAGAACGCATTACCAGAAATGCTTCATAAAGGTAATACTTCAGCACATATTTGACCAAAAGAAAATGCTTATTAACAACTCATGTTAGTGTGGGTAATTTCATTATGGCGTCATACTACATCCCCATCTATCTACCAGTATATTGAGAATGGGGAGAAATTCTAACACAGGTTTGGCTTTTCCATTACTGGTATCGTTTACATACCATGCATATAATGAGGTTTCAAGATCAGTTTATCCCTTAGCAATCATTAAAGCACGGGAAGACAAAGGCTTTGCTTCATAAACTCAATGTACATGACAGTAAAGTCCATCAGATTTCTTTAGCCAATCCTGTGTTACCCAGTCAATACCGATCCCAATTCTTTGCAGTGACTAACCTAGTCCTGTCAATGCACCAAGGGTGTTTAATTTTGGTCACAACTCTTTTGTCTCAATTAATGATATGATAAGCCACTGGCTTAGTTAAGACCCAGATTGATCAGTCACAAGCTAACCCAGAGTTAATACTGGATATAATGTTACTCAATTTCATCATCATTTCTGCAACTACAGCTGAAATTATTTTAATATGCTTTATATGCATAATCCTTGAAAATTGTTACCTTACCTTTCACATTAATATTAGTGTCCTTGTGCATGCTTTTGGTGAAAACTGCAATGGTCTTCAGCTGTAAAACAAAAAGGCCATCAAGAAGTAATCTATTATATACCACATAAAACTGGAATGGCATATTTTAGAAATACAATACCACTACAAAGCCTTTCTCTACAGAATTAGTTCGAGAGAATTAAGAGGGCAATACTATAATTTCTAGTGTTTCAGCTGTACCTTTGTTCCTTGTGGCCGAGGGGTGCAACTTATACACATGTGCAACTTATATATGAACCAGTCTAAGCTTGTCCCTCGGGACCCCCCCCCTCTTCTATTGACTTGACTGGCCGCGAGATTGGGGGTCACTCTTTTACTGTCGCCACATATAATAATCCCATCTGGCAAATATAGCTATATCAAGTTACACCATTGACTGACACTTGCCGAACCATGTCGAGCCACTCTACTACTTAATGATGGACCCCTCACCCAACCCCCTCCCTACAAATGCAATACAGCTTCACTGATCATGCGACGTATCAATCACCTATATAAACAATACCTAACTGACTTGCACTCTCTCTTGGTCTACTGTGACCAGTGGGATATTAAGCCAGTACCCTTAAAACCGTGAAGTACTAATCCAAGGAATACAGATCTTCAGTTCTAACAGCATTCAACAATAAACATTACCACAAAAAACATCGCTACCCTAAGACTTTGTCATTAGTGTGAATGATGAATTAAATGCAATTACTGGCAATAGTTGGTAGATGAGGTAATATAAACATAGATGTCAATTTATTTTCAGAATGTAGTTATCTTTCGATTATATCAACATACTTTACACATAGCAAAAATCTTATACCTATAACTGATTAAAATAACTTTGCTGCAACTAATCAGTCTTCCATAACCATTTATTAAACAGGGCTAATGCATATAGTGCTTCATGCTTCTTCTTCTATCAACTTTTACATGTGAAAACATAGATAGTGCAACAATTAATTGTGAAAGCTGGTATGAACCTTGGCGCAAGTGCCCCCAGGCAAGCCCGCTTCTCTTGGGGCACAACAGTATCCATATTAAATTCTTTAGACACCTGTCAGGAATCGGTAGCTGTAGCTTTTATCATAATGTATGCATGTATAATTATAGTATTTAAGTACCGTAATTTCCGGGGTATAAGTCACACTGGTATATAAGTCGCACCTGCCGATTTTGAGAAATAGTGAGACTTGAGCCGTATATAAGTTGCACCAGCGTATAAGTCACACCTTTGGTGTGAGATTCGCCCGCGCTTTGAAGCACTGGGTGCATGACGCTGCGGTTGAAATAGCGTTATGTTATGGAAAAGATCGATTTGTGAATGCAACAGATAGTAGATAAAGCATTGCAGTGGGTGGATCCCAAAAGCTTGGCCAATGTCTTAGGGTAGCAAGTGGCTTTCTGTGCTAATGTTTGTTGTCAAAGGCCGTAAGAATTGACGGATGTGTATTTCTTTGATGAGTACTTGTGACACAGTTTCAGCGGCACCGGCTCAACACCCTGCGGATTAGGCACTGTTGCATTAGTAGGGGAGAGTGGAGTGGAGTCATGGGTCCATCGTCCTTGTTGGCAGGGTGCCCAATTTTGACTGGACTCGTAGAATGGCTGGGCATGGTTTGGGAAGTGGCAGTCTAACTTGATACAGCTGCTGTCTTAGACTGAGTGGGCGTATCGGTGACTTCCGATCTCCTGGCTGGCTAAGTTGTTTTGGGAGGAGGAGGGTCCCGAGGGACAATCTTCGACTTGGGCCATATATAAGTCGCACCGGTGTATAAATCACACCACTTGGCCGTGAGGAAAAATTATCTTCTGACATCAAGAAAGTGTATTTATACTAGATATACTAAGTATACTAGCGGTATATTTATAGTGGTTAGTTGGGAAAATTTGCGTGCTCTAACATTTCTTCGTGAAAATAAAACCGAAACAACTTAATATTGACATTTTCTTGATGTCAGAAGATAGAACAAACTATATAGAATATATAAATACTATGATTGTATGTGCATACATTATGATAAAAGCTAATCGATTCCTGACTGGCATCTAAAGAATTTAGCATGGACACTGTTGTGCCCTAGTCCTAGAGAAGCGGGCTAGCCTGGGAGCACTTGCGCCAGGCAAGAAACTAAACAACCTAGTTACCAAAGATGTACTCTCATGTAAATACTCCGGGACACATGCTTGCAAAGTGAGAACCTAGTTACCAAAGATGTACTCTCATGTAAATACTCCGGGACACATGCTTGCAAAGTGAGAGTGAGAAATATTACTAGATTACTGACAAGCAAACGGGCAATGATACAAAACAACAATAACACATGTGGGGGTTTGTTTTGCATCACATTGACGTTTGCAAATGAATTGCACTATAGTCGCAACGGAAACTCTCTGGATAACAAAATTTCCCATTTACAAGAAAATATGCACTGATTCGAAGAAGAAAATACTTTCTGTGTAAACTTCAAATCGGGGCCTAATAAGTATATGTCAACTCACGTTGCCTGAGACACTTGCAAATAAACTATAAGCAAAAGTTGCTTTGCTGCACTTAGAAGCAGCTGATTGGCTTGATGGCGCCATTCACTGTTTACTGTGACGTCACTGGGCGATACCATTTATATTTTTTTAAGGGGTCATAGGTTTGAATTTCTTTGTAGTGTTTTATCATTAACTCTGTTTTTAAGCATTGACGCATACCTAAAGTGACCCAGAGGGAACTTGAGATCAGTTTAGTATCAATTGAAGCTAAACTCAATTCATTGCGCCTTCTGCAAAAGTGGGTACAGCAGATCAACCATTACCCCTTAACCATTGCATTCAACCTCGGTACCCTCGTCAAATGACACGATGGACTTTGCCAACCTGACCTAGATTTTAAACCAATCAGGTGGCAACTGGATGACCTTTACATTTGCGCGACTGACAAGAGAACAATAAAAACAACATTGTCTGCTCTATTAAATAGCATGGCAGGTCATGTATTGTGAGAATAGGAAGACAGGCCCCAGTTCATAGGTAAGGAATATGCATAGAATTCGTCCTCAACTCGTAGAGTAAACAAATAATTCGCGAATTTCAATGTCCGGAGAGTTTCCGTTTTGACTGTAATGACTGTCTATTGACTATTGCAGGTTTGTTTGGCAAAATGTAAGACTTAAAACAAACCTCAGAAATCAAAATTAAATTCTCCGTCATTTTTCACAGTCATCTTAAAATTTATACAAACCATATTCATTTGGACTTCATACGCTCCCTGCTCAGGCAGAGCGCAAATATAGTGCAAGAAACACAGAATAACAAGCAGTTTTCCAATCATATTCCCCGTCATTGTAAACCAGCGCCAACAAGGCCACCACGGAAGTCAGTCGCGCAGCGAATGACAAGTGTGACGAGTTGTCAGATACGCAGACGGGTGGCCCGTGACACAGACGCACAAGGCGGTGTCTTTTCGTGGCACATCGCTGGACCGCTAGGCGGAGGCACTATAGCTGTTTATCTGTGCGAGTCCATTTATCCAGCCATATATTCATGCAAGCGATGCGGTAATGACCTTACTTAAAAGGATCCGTTTTCTTTATGGAAAATATATGGTTGGCTTCGATTTGGACTGTTATTTATGGCGCGTATGCGTGTATTTCTATTGATCTTTATCTTGCAAGATGCCATCGATCGAGTTTGTAATATGATTTTATTACATTACTTGACGACATAAAATTGCAACAATGTTAAGTTGTAAACTTACTGATTAATAATCGAGATATATAACGAAGTCTGGCACTCTATAGCTCAGTTGAGGTTTCTTAATGTGCACATTCTGCCAGACCCATGATTTTTTTGTAGGATGACCGAGGCCATGCAGCTGCATGGACAAGTTGACAGCTCGCCTGACACACTTACAGTCATTTATGAAGCAGTCGCATTAATTCTTCTTGTATAAATCATATGTATATGCATAGATATCAACTACATTTACATATATATACATATATATATAGCCTGTTTTTATATTATTACTATGTAATATGGACTTTGTTGTATTAAAGGCCTCATGCAGGCCCACAGTGCAGCATAAAGATGTATATCGTATGATACAATCGGGTTTTGCTCTGGTTATGATCGTCAATTCACCCGAAGAGAAATCGAGTTTACCGGTTTCATGAAAACAAAATTGCGAAATGATCAGAGCAGTTAATTAATTATAGCATATATCAACCATAAAATCTTCAATGTCAATAATTAGCAAGGTGCATAGACCCACAGGTACATATTTGAGAACATACATCTAGGAGTGACAATTAAATTAAAACCACAGCGATTTTGTTTGACGTCGAGTTTGGCCAAGTTCTGCCAGTGTGGTGTGTTAATTGTTGGGGCTCGCAATAGTGTCGTACGTAAAGCGGTTAGCCTGGTAAAGAGGAATAAACCTAGCGGGTCCCCGAGGGGGCGGGGGGGGGGGGGTCTTAGGGAAATCGACTGCCAGGGATGTCTTGCTAACCAGGTCTATTTTGTGCATTTTGGTAGGGTTCAAAAATTATGCTCTTCTGGTGGACAATGCCTGTATTGGTCTCTACTCTCGGGGGCAGTTGGAAAAATATTACTGATTTTGCACTTACTTCAGGCCGCACATAGATCTAATGAGCAAGAACGTCATGTCTAATAGCCATTCTCCGTTTCTTGATACCTGGAAACCATAGTGTCTTGAATATAAAGTATGCAATCCTAAGGATTTTCTTCAGTCATGGTAGATTTTGTCGTGCAACGTTCTCAGCCGGTACGTGGATGGACTCACTTTACAGTTTTTAGTATTTTTAGTAGACATTTTAGTGTCTAGTTACCCCTCCCCCCCCCCCCCCCCCCCACCGCCCCCGGGCCACGACCCGGGCCCCGACGTCAGGAAGTATCTCAGTCTCGTGGGATCGATCAGACCAGAGAGATAGCGATCAAGCTCAGACCCGCGTATCCAGCATCTCCCACGTCATTGAAAAATAATATAAAATGTTCAAGGCAGATCTAAGCGAATCGGTGGATGGTATGCATATAATTTTTTTTTTTTAGACTGAACAGTTTTTGTCGCATCTTTATTTGTCTCCCCTTACTCGCAGACTGAGACCGTAAAGTTTTAAACCGGAAGTTCTTTCCTCCACTGATCAGCAGATATGAGGTGGCAAGATGGCTGCGCCCATGTTGTGTATTTAAGTTTGTTTTGATGTCGTTTCCCATATATTCCGATGTTGATATTTGACGAGTTTTCTTGATAATTTCGTAAGATTGACACAAAAAGATGTATGACATATTCTTTGTGTTAGTTTTGTTGATTGCATTGGCATCAAGTAGCAATGCAGACTTTGATCCAACTATGGACAATGTTTTGTTCAACATTCATTGGCCTGGACCGCAGCAAGGTGAAATTCCTGATATCCCGTCATCTGTAAGTAACCGGTACAACTGATTTCACCTGTAATGTGGCATGATGTATTTTGTTGGCATATAGGAGCTGCGAGTGTGCTGTAATCATAGCTAAAAAGATATGCTGATAATTTGGTTACCATAAATAATTATCAATCCTAGCGGCGCCTAAGGGATTTGAATTATATAGTCCAAGCTTAGCCCAGAACCCTGGTTCAAGCTTGACTCTCAGCCAATTTTAGAACCACAGTTGTACCATGCCTGCCCGGTATCAAGTTCTGTCTGGCCTACTCTAGTCTAAGACAGCAATTACACCATCGACTGCTACATCCCAAACCATGCCGTGCCAAAATGGGCACCCTGCTATTTTGGTCAACTGTTACTGTTAAGGCCAGTACCTCTGAAACTGTGCTTCGAGTACTGATCACAGAAACACTGATCTGTCATTTCTTATAGCCTTCAACAACAAGCAGTATCACAGGAAGCCACTTACTACCCTAAGACATTGTCGTTGGTGTAAACGCTGAGTTAAACATAATACATGCTGGAGGCATGACTTAGGGATGTCAGACATAAGGGATATTTGTGGGTGGTGTGGACGAAGGATAGGTGGGGAGGGTGGGGTAGGATGCATAGCGGAGGTGGAGGGGGGGCGGGGGTTGTTATCAGCTTTGCAGCTTCACATCAAGTCTAGCCAAAGGTCCCAGTTCTAGAGACTAGATTGCAGGTGGAGGGGGTCTTGTTAGGCCAGTTTATGGTAGTGTTGTTATAGGTCTGTAATTAATATCCAGGGGATAGGGAGAGTGGGGTTGTGCCTGCTTAGTTGTCTGACTTAGCTGACATGCCTATGCATTGAAATAGCTAGGTGGTACATATTCAGGTATCTGATTTATAGTAGGGATTTATATAGTTAGGAGATTATGCATGCATTTCAAACTTAAACCTTTAAACCTATATGTCTGTCACATTCCATTCAAATACTTTTAGCCAAAACAACTTAATTTCAGAAATTGTAGACACTTTATGAGTTAACTTTATTAGTTTACACTCTGACGATTTATGACATAGTTTTAGAGAATGAATTTTAGTGACAAGAATACATTATTACAGCTTCATGAAGAGAATAAAACAGTTAATATTTCAAGTATAAATAATATTTAGTGTATTATTCTCATATCCATTATCATTTTTAAATGTTAAAAAATAGTAGTGCTTGCTTTCTAAATTTTGATGGTATGGTAATAGAAGGTTATATTTGCTCATTTGCTATGCCAGATGCATAAAATATCTAACACTGTTCTTATTTATTTCACACTAAATATGTTGTTTGATCCAATTATAGCATGCAGACTAGAGTTGAGTTGTGAGTTATCTGGAAGTCCAGCTGGTTATGTATATAGTGGTGGTCTGTTGTTTTCACCTGTCTGGTTTGGGCCTGTTTGCCAGGGATAGAGCGGATGTCTTTGTGAGCCACAAAATTACTACGCAATAAAATACATCACTTCCACTTGAATGATTCAAAGGTTTCTCATGGGAAAGCTTGCTGTTCTAAGTTGTTAACAGTTTTCCTCACCTTACATGTATTTCCAAAATTATTTTTAGTACTGGTAGTTTTAATCAGGTGGAAAAAAAGGTTTGATGTGAATCACCTGTTATCCATGTTATCTTGATATCAACCTTGAATCAGGAGAATTGACAATAAGATCAAATTTAAAGTAAATACTCCTTTGGCATTTGCAAGAAATGCTGCCCCAACTCATATTAGTTCTGTCAAATCTGTATCAAGAGCATTTTTCACTTGCTCTATTATCCTGTAGTTACAAGTTTCTTCTTTATGTGTCAACAGTGAGTGATTGACATTACAGGGGGGTCAGAGGCTCAAGGTCAGAGATAGTTTGAAAGAGCTGTTAGCTAAGCAGGTTTATAATACATGTATTCCATTTGCATTAAAGTTCATTGTCTAGGACATGTTATCATGCTCCAAAATAGGCAGTAAATCCTTGGCTGTAAAGTCTGGAAGTTTATCTCTAAAGTATCTTTACAAAATCTAAAAGACTCAAGTATATCCTGGTGTAACTCAGACATCAAGACCACCACCAAGGTGGATGTTTTTACATCAGAACTAATCATGGTGTAACAACTAAACAATGGGACAAAGCCTCACTGTTTAGATATCAGGCATAATCTCCTGCAGACGCAATTCACACCTCGCCCACAGCCGCGACGCATCGGCGCCTCTGTCGACCACACACACCCGCCCCCCCCCCCGCCCCCCGACCACCTGCCATCTGCTGCTGTCTACCGCCCCCGCCCCTCCACCCCCATGTAAGGGGTGGGGAGATTGCGCGGCCCTGACGCCACGCGGCCTTCATGGATGTACACCTGACTGAGTAGTGGCAGTCATTATTGACAATCTAGATGTAAGAGCCAGTGCACTAGTTTTAGGCATATAATTATGTGTATCCAGGTATTAGCCTCAGGAGACCCACCCTATTAGCAACAGAGTAGGTCTCTTGAAACTAATCCAAGTATATGCTCTCATATACCATGCAAGCCTCACATCAATGATCTTGATCATCTGCGTTTTTATGTTCAGGTGCATGCTAACTTCTCCCAGAAAGCTGCATTACCTCCTGGCTAACATCATACAGAGGATACTTGCATATTTCATTTGGCGTAATCATATCCACCTCGTTTATCTATGTACCACCATTATTTTTCTTCTTATAAATATTAGTTCTTTCTGTATGCCCATGATATAATATTTTAAAACTAATTGCTATTTCTACAGGATGAGCCATCTGAAGATACCATTTTGGTGACTACCAAAGATAATGAGAAGTACCAATGTGTCCTGCCTGATACAGCCAGCAATGAGGCAACAGTAAGAAAACAATATTATATTATATTGTTGTTAGTACTAATGGTGATATTTTATTGGTGTTTCGTTTCTGTGCTTTCTTGTTTTCATGATTAGTGCTTTAACGCTGCTTCTTTTTTCCTATCATTAACAGTAGACTACATTTGACGCAAATGTCACAGTTCTCTTAAAATGTGAATGTTTATTTTTTTGCTGTAAGCATACTGCCGAGTGTGCAGAACTTGGCGCAAAAAGATTGGTATAAATAACTGAAAGCCAAGTTATAGGTCTGTGCAGCTGTTGAACTGAATATGCATAAGCTTATGACATTTTAGTATGTGATGATTTATTGAAGTTAATACTTTTATGTAATATACTAGAATATCTTTATTGCAGTTAGGTGAACATGGTGAATATGTGGGACCAAGTGCCATGGAGTTATTAACACCACTGTTTGAACAGACCTCATGTTCCTACAAGGTTTGTAATTTATTCCTGTACCACAGCCTTTGATATTGTCTAGTAACACATAAGTACCATATACCGGTAACTTATTGACATATATGATCACATAAGTACACTTCATAAGTACCTATGTACCATTTTGCTTAATGACGTAAATAATCACCGACCCACATATATTATGTTTATAGATCTTAAGTATATAAGTATCCTTTATATGTACCAGTACATAAGTACCATATAGCTTAACTAAAAAAATTATGACATACAGCTGGCCATTTATTGCACGTTGATCATATTTTTCAAATATTGGTACCCTTTCATATTGTAGATCGAGGTGTACTGGACATACGAACTTTGTCATGGCAAATTTCTGCGTCAATATCACGAAGAAAAGGAAATTGGAAAGGTGAGAACTTCAGAAACTCACAAAAAGCAGATGAAAGAGAAAGTTGTGATATTTTAATCGTTTGGTGTTTAAATCTTCATGATGTCAAATCTAATGAAAAAAAGAATTGTTGACCATCATATGAGGATATACAGTGACATGTCTTCTATGTACATCCAGTATAGTGATATTACATTATGGTATATACTGGACCAACTATAGAAGGGATGGGAGTCTACCAGTAATCATCATATACATTATTTATCCATGCAATGCCTTGGGCTTATGTCACTTTAGGAAAAAATGAAACTTCAGGAATACTTTCTGGGTCGCTATAACAGAAGAGCAGCTGAACTAGGTTAGTATTATCACTTCATGAGTTACCAAAGTGCTAGTCATTTGCATTTTTAAATTACTGAATACATTGTTTGGACATAAAAATAATAAGACTTTGTGTTTGATGGTGTGACAATCTGTTTTGCAACAAATAATTCATTGGTAAATAATTGTGGTTGTCTAAGTTGTTCGCGAAAAGGGCTTTGAAATACTTGTATGTTGATAAATTGTTTGTTTTTCAGTGCGCCAATCAATAGATAGTACACTAATTATTCACTATTTTTTTTAGAAAAAGAACAGGCTGGCGACAAAAAGGAAACAAGCGATTCTGAGGTTTGAAATACCGGTACCAATTATCTACCCTAATTTCCGGTGTATAAGTTGCACCTTTTTTCCTCGCGTCGGAGGGGTGCGACATATATAAACCAAGTCTGAGCTTTTCTCTCAGGACCCCCCCCCACCCCACCGCCGCCCGGCGGCTTTCTAGCGTTCCCGCCTATCATAATCCCATCCGGCGGATGAATGCACATGGAGTCGATTACTCGGGCGCCAATTGTAGAACCACGGTCGCGTCCCTCCTACCTGGTATCATGTTTCTGTCTGGCCCACTTGGTCTAAGACAGCAGCTGTATCAAGATGCACATTCGACTGCCGCTTCCCGAACCATGACCCGCCACTCTAAGGGTTAAGCCAAAATCGGGCACCCTGCTCACGATAAAAATGGACCCCTCACTCCACTCCCTCCCTACAAATGCCACACGGCTTTACTGATCACGTGACGCGTACTTAGGCGGAAAAAAGAGAATGTTCCAATTGCACACAGCTACCCTACAAATGGTCTATGTTATGTTACATATTAATACGCTTGGGCCTATGTCTTCAACCAGAATATGTTTTAGCACATATGATGATGCTTCAAATCCAGATGTTACGGCAGAAAGTGGATGGCGTAGAGATTCCTTACCACGAGGTCCTATACACGGACGGCACCCCATGTGACCTAACTGGCCAGCCCCGTTCGGCCAAGGTGCGCTACGTCTGCCAGCAGGATGGTCGAGGCGAGATGTACTCGCTCAAGGAAGTGTCCACCTGTCATTATGAGGTCGTCGTCCTGACGGCCGTCTTATGTGATCATCCGCGCTACCAGTACGTAGAAAGTATATCTATATATATCTATAAACAAATATATATGTCGTTCTATCCTTAGCACGTTCGGTTTATGCAGATTATACTATAAATATATATGACGGCATCGGTGTAGTAATCCAGTGCGTTTGCCAACCACGCACCCCCGCGAAAGTAAAGCGACAGTAGATATTTGTCATTTCCATACAGTATATACGCTCCAAAAAGATATTCCTATTAAATAGCAAACTTACAAAAAGCTACGCCGTGACATTAAGTAATTAAATATTTTAATGAACACGTTACATTTCAGGCAAAAGAGAGATCCTGTTAATAAGATCCTCTGTCACTCACTGGACGGATCTCCGAGACGGCCGAAGAGCCTTGACAAGCTGGAGCTCCAGAACACGCAGGGTCGCTATAACAGGAGGGAGGTTAGTCCCTGTGTTACGTCACTACAGCACTGACTCGCGGGACTCCAGCGGGCGGGGCGGGGGGTCTGAGGATCCGGACCACGTCCCAACTATTTATGGGTGTAGATGTACTAACTTTCAATTGTAGAAAAAAAAACCTATAGATACAATCTGAAGTGGATCCCCCCCCCCCACCCCTTGCTTCGCCCCCCGTTGCCCAAGAGTAGGGGCTTACTCCCGAAGACCTGGCTCGTCTTTCCTTGACCCTGCTCATTGTCGCATTGTCGTGAATCACAGCAAGTATCTTGCTTCGCGCAATTCATGTGTTGGTATATATTCACATGTGTTGGTATGTATTCCTGCCACTATATAACTCCAACTACATTCCACGCTCCGTTGATGTATTACAGTAATCGCATTCAACAATAGCTGGCGCGTATGTGTGGCTGTCCATACTTGTGCATGATATACGAACAACGTAATTAAGACCTCATTACCTAATTTGTAGGGCACCCAGGAACAGCTTTTGCCGAAGAAAGACATCCCACCGGCCCACGCATCGAAGCATCCCCAGGCCGAAATCCCTCGTTCTGGCATAGGTGCATTAACCGACCAACAGATCATTACAGAGTTCCTGCGTGGTGACTACTGCATACAAGGGGTGAGACGCTCGAAATTGTTTTTAATGTGAATAACTGGAGTCTGGAGATCTATTTCATGCAAAGTGGGGTAATTTATGTGGTGTCAAACTGCAGGCTTCGTGTCGGCTGACCGCAATCGGCAAAAAGTGTGCCTGGAGCGATGCAACAGTCGAAACATGGCGAGTGTTCAAAGACATGACGTAAATTTTGCATAGTTATTGCGGCAAGAAGTCATTGTCAAGTCATGGGTCGCAATGTTAGAAACTGTCAGCAATCGGTGGCCTTCAAAGATCCGACAAAATGTCATGTTTTTCTCGGTCATTTTTCAAGTTTTGCAGAAAGTTACATTTTCATCATGGCTTTAACTAATGATACGGGTATGTCTCATTATAGGGAAGTGGTTGGTGGAAGCACGAGTTTTGCTACGGCAAGAGCGTTACACAGTATCACGAGGTACGTAGGTTAAACAGATAAAAGTCTACTGATAACATTGCTGTTAAAGATTCATGATTCATCAATTCATGATTGATTCTTGCCATAAATTTTTTTACATCTATTCTTGTGACAAAGAAAGCAGCCTCTTCATGTATATATCATATAATATGACATGGGCACCACATTATCATGCCTGATGTTACGGTATGTTAAGTTCTGGATCTGTTGTCAGGACGCATCCGGCAAGACGGTAATCCTGTTGGGAGGATGGAATGAGGAGATCCACACCCAATGGATACAGAAAAATGTGAAAAAACGCCCCGAAGCGCTTGGCAAGCAAAACAAGTAAGATTATATGCCTGTTCATTCAATGTTACTCCTGCGTGAACCACGAGACAACCCGTCCAGACCGTTATAATAAAGCCTTATACCAATTTGTAAATACTGTGTCGAAGGATTGTATTGCTAATGAAGAGAAAGACACGTTGCTTTCTATATATCTGTGCAACAGCGTATTTAATCTCTACTTGTTATTTCATTTTCAGAATTGTGCTGCATTATTATGGTAGTGGAGATGTTTGCGAACTCACCAATAAGCCTCGATTTGTGGAAGTAAAGCTCAAGTACGGGTTTGTTGTGTGCGGTGCCCAAATAAGTAAATGTCAGGAAACGCATAATAAAGAATAGCAAAGTTATGCAATGTCTCCCATTTAAAAGAAAATGAAAACGCGTTTGCGTCTCTAGTTAACGAGGAATATTCTACTTTTGTCAATGAACGTCATGACGTATCAATGTAAGGTTCTGCAAAAAGAATTATAATTCACTGTATAACAAACCTTTAAATGACGTTGTTCTGATCATGCCACAGGTGTAAAGAAAACCCTAGTCAGCCCCACTCCGTCGCAATCTACCTTCTGGAACCCAAGCCCTGCGAATATTCCCTTGTGGTAAGTGGGCTGTGATGGTTAGTTAGACCAAGAATATATCTGAAGACTAAACTGATTATTAAATTGTAACTATAGCTACCAGTGTCACTCCTCGGACGATTTCACATAAACGTATTACTTAATGAGAGGATGATTTCGAATAGTAATTTTGCGACTGGTTACATATTGCTATCATCAGGACGCGTCTTTGTTTAACTACCAACATATTCTATGACCAACTTTGATCTGTGTTATGCAGGAACCGATGTATGATAATGTCTGTGCTTCGAGTAATATAAATCTGGTATACAAATTTGTTTTCTGCAGGTGGAGTCCCCGATTCTGTGTCCAGTTCTACAACAAGCCGACGAAAATGGAATCATAAAATACAAAGAAACATAGAAATTACGAAATTAAACATCTACATATTTACATGTTTCAAGCAACTGTCCTTTTTCACGTATGATTTAATAGGAAACATTATTGTGTTGTGAAAGACAGGATTTATTTGCAATCGAAGGTTCGGACGGAGCTCATGTTAGGAAAATAATATTTATTTAATTAATGTACATGTGTAATGTAAATTGTCGCTATCACTATAGATCAATAAGCGTTGATTGAATGAATCACTGAATAATTGTTCACTTCTAACAAATTCGGTTGAATGAAAGACTGATGCTTAAAACAAAGACAATCAATGTTGTTTATTTCTAATATGTTGGTTGCGGTGAGCAGTTTGATGAGTGACCGTGATGCAGCTTGTATCATATCCCGTTAACTATGCATTCCCGGCCAGATAAAAGTCTTGTAAGAAAACGAGATGGGATGTATGCGTTGTTGTCATGTTTGTGTATCAACATTTATCGATTTTCTTTGTCGTTCAGCCCCATTTAAACCAAGTCCCCAACCATTTTCCTAATAAACTAAAGGACCATGAATATGAAACTGAGATGTAGAATAAGGTGCGAAGATATCTCTAAATGAAAGCATAGTATTGTCACATTTCATTATGACGATGGTACATACAGTCCAATCATGTTATAGTGAATATGAGGCCACCTCTATCTGATTTAAAAACTCTTATCTGCATGCTATAAGTTCCGGTATTTTGTTGACATACGTCCCTTGATATGATGGAGTTTCAGAATTTTCCGGACTTACTAAAAAAATATCAATTTCTTCTGACACATCTGTCGTGCCTGAGATATGCCTGACATGGAAAAAAACACAAAAAAAATCATATATTTTAGAGTCTGGCGGCAAAGAAAAGGGCAAACTAATTCTATAACGTCGAACCCTCTTGTGTCTAGTCCTGCGTTATTATTCTTATTGCGCGAAAATTGTAAATAATTCTAATCCCAAGAGAATTTCGAATGTACATACAAGCGTGGCCCAGTGTTATCTTGAAAGACTTTCGCTTAACCCCATTATGATCGTACAAAAAAGGCATTGCTGCATTTTTCGATTTCTGCATCTACAATGCAAAATTCAACGCAAACCTTAGCGCCGTTGAATACAATCCTGATTACGTATGGCGGAGGTGAGGCGAATGACTAGTTCCCTCTACTGGCAGAGTGCATGAGGGGTGCATAAAACGACAGAGATCGAACGGTCAGTTTGAACGAACACATAATGTATTTACACCTGTATTTGCTTTTGCTAATATGAAGCCCAACGTATTATTTTGAATTAAATCACAGAATTAAGAGAAGAAGCGAAAAGTTTTGCGCGTAGCCCATTCAGTTGGTTGTTGACGCACAACAGCGATGCAGATTGAAATTTATCCGCTATCAACAATTTATCTCTCACAACAAACTTAAGGCCATTAATATGTGGCCACGACACCACCAATCCTTATAATATTTTCATCTTTGCAAGGCTATATATGTTGCCAACGCCGGCTGGGCAGATCGGCAATCCATCCGAGTATGGCCTCTAATCGATGTAGGCATATTCGCGACCGTATTCGCACGTTTCTGGACAGTCAAATTAAGGCACGTATAGGTTGGACAGCCTAATGACTGCCAAAACCATATTGATTTTTTAATTTAACCAAGGTTGAGAATGAGCTTAAAAAAGGTTTATTATTTGAATAAATTTTAGATTCCCACCATTCACAAAAACTACATAGCATAGGGATGCTGAGCAGGATAGGCGCTAAATTTGTATTAGACGAATAATACAATTGTTGTACAATTCAGGCTATAAACTGTTAAGCTTACTAGACTGTTTAGACACCCGACATGATTCGGGCGGGAAACATAACTGAAGCATGTCGCAGCGCCACATAGCGGATCATTTTTGTCCGTTTACTTGAGTGCGACCTTCCGTAATAATGGCCACATCCGGTGCAGCTTTAGCAGATGAAGAGTTCGCTAAAGCGCTGCAAAAGCAGGTTAGCAGGCAATTTATTTCAGTTTTCTGTGTTATTAATATGTAACAATACATCTGTACCTTGCAGCTCAAACGGTTAAATGTCATGGCATGGTAAGGTGAAGCTTCACGAAAAACGATAACACCAACGGGCGATAATGGATGGAACTAATCATGGCTAATGTTCTAAAAAAAATGCATCTCTCACTGACTTCGGGCATTCGAGTGTTTTATGTCCATATTGTGCTGGAAATAACGAAAATTGTGTGTTTATAGAACCTAGCTACGCTCTCAAGACCAGGTAAGCAATGTAGATATTAGCCTGAAAGTTCAGACGTTACAGTCCTGACACAGTCACAAGAACAAGTGTCAGGACTGTAAGTTTGTAACATCTGAACTTTCAGGCTATGTAGATATCTGACTAAGCCCTTAACCAATTTAGATAGGAGATATATAAACTTGGCAAAACCAATTTAATTTGTACAAAGCAGGAGTGTTAAAAACACAGGCATGGCAATCAATAAAACGCGGAATACTGCGGAATACCGCGGAATAGTACCAACCACCTTTCTGTGGCAGTGACGGGGGTGTGTATGTACATATAATAGATATAATCGTAAACACTTGTTTGCTAGCAGTAAATGAAAATCCAACACAATTAGTATCCATTTGACCGAGTTACGTCCACTTCTGTCGAGGGCTGTTATTCACACCACTTCTATCTCGGTAGCGCCATTGCGTATATCTTGTTTGCACCCTGAAAGGTGCGGGATGGGTTGGGGGAGGGTGAAGGAGGGGGGGAGGTACAGGGGGGTCAGCACTGCCTATTAAGGCGGTGCGGGCCCGCCCCACCTCCCTTCTGTGTCAGTCGATTTACGTGCCTGTGGTTAAAAACCTTTAGAACAAGCCGATAAGGGTCGTGTAGTATAGAGTTGGGGAGGGGGAGGGGGGGTTAGGTGTGGCTACGATTGGTTGGATTGTTAAAAACAAATAAAATGCCAGTGAACACTATAGAATAATTACCTCTGATATAATAGTAATTGCCAAATCAGTCACCTTACAGGGCTTTGTTTTAATCCTATGATCGGGAATGTTTGGCAACCACCAAAACTATGTAATTGCCTGCCTTATGGTAGTTAAAAAAACCTTAAACAAAGCCAGAAGCTCTCAATGCATGCCTTGCTCATATGCGGTAGTTGCATCATCCCTTCCCTCTCAGCACAATAATTACTTCTGACATAATAGTAATTGCCAAATCAGTCACCTTACAGGGCTTTGTTAAAATGCTATGCCTGGGAATCTTTGGCAACCACCGAATCTATGTAATTGCTTGCCTAATTGCAATTAAAAAAGCCTTGAACAAAGCAAGAAGCTTCCAATGCATGCCTTGCACACGTGCCATAGTTGCATCACCCCCCCCCCTCCTCACATGCTGTATCAAAGAAAACATTGTATGGTGAGCTTAACAGACTGACGTTTGACTGGTTTAGCACAGCATAGTCCAAGAACATATTTCTCTGACGGGAAAGCTCTTACAGCAGAAGGCAATGTATTGCAATTGCAGGTGTGGCTGTGAATGGTTGTATTGTTAAAAACATATAAAATGCCAGTGAATATTTTAGAATAATTACCTCTGACATAATTGTAATTGCCAGATCAGTCACCTTACAGGGTTTGGTTAAAATGCTATACTCTGGAATCTTTGGCAACCACCGAATCTGTAATTGCTTGCCTTATTGCAATTAAAAGAAGCCTTGAACAAAGCCTAAAGCTTCCAATGCATGCCTTGCTCACGTGCCATGGTTGCATCTCCCCCTCCCCATCAACCCTCCCCCCCCCCCCCCCCACCTCTCCTCACACATTGTATCAAAGACTTAAGAAAACATTGTATGGTAAGCTTAACAGACTGGACCTAGGTTTAGAGGATTTCTCAGCTTCCAGTAGGTGGCTGTACAGATTCCAGCCATGCCACAATATAAAAGCATCAGTGCTGGGTGGAGAGTCCGCTGAAATTAACCCGGAGACAATTGCTGATTGGTGCTCACAGCGGTCAAACGTATGTGAGGGCTACTAAAAAACCTACTACCGTAAACTGCCTACTTGAAACTGCATACATATTAAAAGCTGCACCTCAACTTTGGCCTCAAAACTGGGTTGGCAAGCCCCCAAAACCATTTCCGGAAAACTACATATCATAAGCTGCACCCAGACTTTGGCCTCCCAAACCTTAATTGATTATACAAGCAGTCACGACCACTAACAACATTCAGCTCTCCCTCTACGATCACACCTCTTATCAAGTGTCACACCAGTTGCTGGCTCTCCTGGCCCCCTACCAAGCCAAATCATTGTTTATACAAGCAGTCACGACTACTAACAACATTCACCTCTCCCTCTCCAATCACAGCTCTTATCGAGTGTCACACCAGTGGCTGGGTCTCCTGGCTCTTACTGCATGTTTATGAATCACTGTCGTACTACCCAGTATCAAGTTTCTGTCTGGCACAATTAACGTATTGCATTTGGTGCGAGGCTGGCGGCAGCCAAAGCAATTTACACCACCTGAAACTTGGTCTCTGGCATTGGTCTACAATAGGTGTAGGCGGAGTCGCGTGGCAGTGGTAATAAATAACACAACCTGAGAAAAGAACATCTGAAGACGCAGCTTTCAAGTTGAATGATCGGCCGAATTGTTGACTTGTATGATGTTTGATGCAATAAATTATTTTGGCAACACCTGTAATATTACCCCGCCACTTTGTCTCGCCATGCTCACTTGAAATCAGCAAAAGGCCCTATTTAAAGCCACACCTTGACTTGTGCTTCAAACCCGGAAAGTGGAACCTCCAACTTCCTAATGTAAGCCGCTGCTTCAAATAGACAGTTTACGGTAGATTGATCCTAACAGCTAGAGTTTGCATAGCAGCATTGCTGCATATTTTGACAAACATTGATAATCACACTCGATTTTGTTCTCATCGTCATTGTAAATAAATCATTTGTGGTGATGTTATGGCTATGTATTATAGTGCCATTTGAGTGGGTTATGATACTCAAGTGAAAACTACCAATCTTGGGGCAGCCCTATATTGTAGGACTCCTTCCATTATATGATCTATTCGGGCTGGCAGAACAGAATTAATATAACACAGAGACAGCTCTGGTCTGTTTTGACCTGTCAAATGCTGCCAACTGCAGTTCATCACAACAATTTTGCCGGCAAACAGATGTTGCAATTAAGTGGAGCACACTAGTTTGTTTCTATGACTTTTTATCATTTACAGTTTGATGAAGAACTGTTAGCAAGAGAGAGTCAAGAAACTGAGGACCAAGACATTGCATTTGCTGTAGCTGAAGGAACACATAATTTATCTGATTCAAGTTGTGATACAAATTCCTCATCTCATCAAGGAAGTACAGATCTCTTCAATTCTGATACAAATTCGGAAAAGGCTATTGAACAAAATAGTACATTTGCAGAAACCAAAGAATCAGTAGTACTGGTAGATTCTGATTGCTCCAGTGATGAGGATGCTTCGATCTTGCAGCATGGACTCCCATTAAGTGATAACTCATACAGAGATACAAACATAAGAACGACTTCAGTTGACAGGAAGCTTCTTTCTTCATCAAAGACCATTGATACTGTAAGAGATATGACAAAAACACAAAGAAATTATGAAAGACAGAAATCTACTCACACTGTATCTGGGTCTGGCTCTGATGAATCCCCTCCGAGAAGTCCCAAATCAAGACTAAAGAAGAAATCTTCTTCAACACCTGTGAGTTTATTGACTGGGGGCAGGAAGCGCCGACTCAGTTCAGGAAGCGGTAAAGCTTCTAATGCCAAACGCCCACATTCTGAGGCGCCTTCAGCGTCTGATAGTGACTCAGATGCCACTATAGATCTGGAAGATGAACCATGCAAGAAGGAGAGCCGTCCAGTGTGTAAATATGGACAGCATTGTTACAGGAAAAATCCGTCTCATTTGGAGGAATTCTGGCATCCTGATAAGAAAGGCGAAGGTGTGTTATAGTATTATTACATATACAAAGGATGTTTCTTCAATCGATTGTGAAAATAATATTGGAGGTAGATAATGGCTGTATCAACAGCTTTATATACAATTATTTACAGTTTTAACTTGATGTACAATCATTTTAATCCAAATATTCAAACAGTTTGTGAAGTATAAAAAGCCGTAAGTTGGCATGTTAACATATTAACACACTTACATGAATACATGTAGGTTTGGAAGATGAAACGTTAGTTTGTTAGATGCTTCATCGCCAGTCAGTTTGACTCATTATGTGTATAGGCAACAGTGAAGCAAAGATCAGCCGAGTAAAAGGGGGACATGCCACTCCAACCAGACCGGGTACCAGTACTGGGAACGCCAGCAGAATGAAGGGGGGACATGGCACCCCAATCACACCAGGTACCAGTACTGGAAACGCCAGCAGAATGAAGGGGGGACATGGCACCCCAACCACACCAGGTACCAGTACTGGAAACGCCAGCAGAATGAAGGGGGGACATGGCACCCCAACCACACCAGGTACCAGTACTGGGAACGCCAGCAGAATGAAGGGGGGACATGGCACCCCAACCACACCAGGTACCAGTACTGGGAACGCCAGCAGAATGAAGGGGGGACATGGCACCCCAATCACACCAGGTACCAGTACTGGAAACGCCAGCAGAATGAAGGGGGGACATGGCACCCCAACCACACCAGGTACAGGTACTGGAAACGCCAGCAGAATGAAGGGGGGACATGGCACCCCAACCACACCAGGTACCAGTACTGGGAACGCCAGCAGAATGAAGGGGGGACATGGCACCCCAACCACACCAGGTACCAGTAATGGGAACGTTAGCCGAGTGAAAGGGGGACATGCCACTCCAACCAGACTGGGTACCAGTACTGGGAACGCCAGCAGAATGAAGGGGGGACATGGCACCCCAACCACACCAGGTACCAGTACTGGGAACGCCAGCCGAGTAAAGGGGGGGCATGCCACCCCAACCACACCGGTTCCTGGGAAGCTGGTTAAAGATTACGGTGGTGGTTCTCCCCCATCCAAGCGAAAGGCAAGCCCCACTGCGGCCAGTGAACGAAAGACGCCATGCCAGCTGGTTGACGATTCACAACCTCTGGGCTTCTTCCTCACCCGAGTGACTGGTATTGCTTCCAAGTTTAATGACAACACCGCCCTGCACATCCAAGGTATGTATCTTAAGTCAAGGGTAAAATGTTGTTTAACAAATATTTAGTTCCTATAGATAGGAATCATACTGGGCACCTTATTTGAGAAATATATACGCTTTCCATACAATTCACACGATACATATACTGATAACGGCTATATAGTGGTTGTTGTGTCCATATATCAATACCATCAAGGGATGAAGCATCTCGTTTGGCCTTTGATTTCAGATCTACTCTCACCTTCTATGGGGAATCTACTAAAGTCAGCCCAGGTGAGTCCTAGGGAGTAGGCTCGTCACTTAAAGGCTGCGATACACAGCTACTTCCTGTAGGAGTCCTGAATGACATTCCCGTGTCGCATTTCATTTGCTTTGTAACCGACGCAACACTTTTTACACTCTTGAAACTTCTCCCAACTGACGGAGGATTCGAGCCATTCCCGCTATTCAATACGACACCGGGGACCACCCTGGTGTAGTGATTAGCGCACTAGACCGCAGAACAATGTCATAGGTCAGAATCCGGGCCCGGACACCTAATCTTGTGGATGTTTGATCCATTCATCCTCCATCGTCCTGGGAGGTTCCTTGCGCTTTTTAGCCCTTGTGTGCACAAAAGCGGCATATGACCCCAATTCCTTTCAGTCTAGTTGTAAAGCAATTCAAAACATTGCACATATCATGCAAGGTCTTCTCCTGTACGTGTAAGCAATTCTTCCTTAATGTGCAATATATTAAAGTTCGGCTGATGTGGATCTTCGTTAGGTCTGGCATTGTCATATACGTGTGTATTACGTGTATTACATATTACATACTCATTATCGGTCCATGCAATTTTTGTTATTTTAAAGGTTCTTTTAGATATTGACTTTGAATGACGGTTATTTTGTTTTCTCTTATCTTAGTTCAACTACAAGATTGACATCCCGTGGCTTGTTGCCCAATACGACGTCAAGTTCAGGTAAGACTCCTCCACAACTGTCAATGTTGAATTGTTGAACACTGTGGTGCTCCATAATAACGATCTACATCTACTAATCAAGGGAGATGATATGGAAAATCTGAATGAAGGTGAAGTTACATCTATGTATTCTTATATATTGATTATTTATTTTATATAGTTGGGCATTGATGTTTAATAGAGTTCGATCAGTAGCTGCTGTTTATAACATGTAATCTCCCAGCCGATATTGAATTACGACCCTATTTCTGTCGCATCTTCGAGACATGAATAGGGGTCACTTCAGGCAGGTGACTATGCGCCTCTCAATTGACGTAATTATATGTGATTACGGGTGCAAAATGTCCATTGTCAAGTCTACCAGCCAGCCAATATAACTAGTTCTAACACCTGAAGATTAAGGTGTGTTTACCAGCCGCGGCTCTGGCTCCCCCCCTGCAGGCGGAAGCCGCTCCTGGTGGTTCACGGCGCCCAGAGGCAAGAGAAGGCAGCGTTAGATATGGAGGCCTCGGTGTTTGACCACGTGAGGCTCTGCCAGGCCAAGCTGGATATCATGTTCGGCACCCACCACACGTGAGTAGACAGCTCCACGTCAGGGTCACGTTGTCAACACGCCCCTCTTATACTGTAATGCATTTATTTATCTATATTAAAAAGTATTGAACCTTCTTCAGTTGCGAATCCATTGGGGTTGGGTTAGTTGGAGAAGAGAATCTAAATAACTGATAAAGTCTTCGATTATCCTTTTTAGGAACAATTGTCGTTTTTCCATGCAAAATCCCAGGTGTAGACCCCCCGGTCGTTAACAAAATTCGTACACACCAGCAGTCTTTTTCATCATTTTCAACGCCCTTCTATCGCAAATATTTTCATTTAAGCCCCCTTTTTCAAATTAGTAGATCTGCCCTTGTTCTTTATGTATATAAGGCCGACCTTGATATATGTGTATAGCAACGTATAAGATATCTTCTAGTAGTTGGTGTATTATACTTATACTTACTTGTGGTAACACGGATCCACGCCCGCTTAACTTGTGACAGGAAGATGATGCTGCTGCTCTATGACAACGGGATGAGGATCGTTATTCATACGTCCAACCTTATTCACCAGGACTGGCACCAGAAGACCCAGGGGTGGGGTTCCAGCCTCCCTGATAGAGAATGACACTCGACAGCTGTAGTAAATTAATACCAGCAGTGATTATTAAACAGCTAGCTGTACAGGCACAACGGCAAGAACGTCTCTATCAATGAAGATCTTGTATTGTAGCGTCGTTCTGACTGTCTTGTAACGTGGTTACGCGACCAACATTCTGTCTTTCACGGAGAGCTGCTCCTGCAAATTCTCTGTACAGACGTCCTCTCTGTCTCTGTGAAGTAGATGAATGATAATATTCTTATCATATGCATTCCTAATTATAGCCACCAGCCGAGAACACTTATGAGACCGCTCAAAGCGTTATCGTGTCGTGCAGTATTTAAAACGTTTCCTTTCTCAATTTAGTTACATATCAATTTCGTTTGCATCATGGAGTACTAAAACACGAAAAACAAGAAATTAATCCAC
Source organism: Arenicola marina (assembly GCA_964019135.1). Taxonomy (NCBI): domain Eukaryota; kingdom Metazoa; phylum Annelida; class Polychaeta; family Arenicolidae; genus Arenicola; species Arenicola marina. The sequence goes on from OZ025252.1 coordinate 38,898,297, forward strand.
TCACCTTTCAGGATTTGGGTGAGCCCGTTGTTTCCGAGGTTACCGCAAGGGAGCGCCACTGATGGCGACTCGAGGACGCACTTCAAGCGGGACATGGTGGAGTACCTGGCGGCCTACAAGGCCAGACCGCTGGAGGACTGGATCACCCACTGCAAGGAACACGACATGTCCAGTGCCAAGTGAGTGTGGGTTGATCACTGAAGTTGACACTGAGCTGGCGGGTCATGGCAATGCACCACAAAATACAAATAGTTGCATTGTTATAAATAAATACATGTCCAAAGACGGATATTAATGGTTCAATTTAGGCCGTGAAAGCACTGTCTATCGGACAGTGCGCACGGCTCTTGCCTGTATGATAAGCGGTTATCTATGGGACTCCTTCGCTAATTATTATTCTCGTTCACAGGGTGTTTCTGATTGGTTCAGTTCCGGGACGCCACCAAGGGGAGCGAAAATCAGCCTTTGGACATCTTAAACTTCGGAAAGTAAGTGTCGTGAAGCTTCTGAGTGAGACCATTGTGTTGGTTGAAAGGCCCGTTAAAATCCAGACAAATGAATCTTTCATAAATCAGGTTTGTCTTTAGTTTGTCCTAGTTTAAGGAGGAGGCTATCATTTGTCACAAGGTTTAAGCAATGACTCGGTAAACGGTAATTGGAGTTTCACTCTACCATCTTAACGAAATGTTAAATTTGTCCAGCAACTCAGACATAGATAAATAAAAAGTGCTGTCCACAAACAACATATAATGTTACATTTGACCTTTCATAGGTTCTGGGCGAGCACTTTCCGGTTCAGCTTGGCGCCACGTCAGCGATCACGTGGCCTGTGGTGGCCCAGTTCTCCAGCGTGGGTTCTCTGGGACCACAGCCCGAATCCTGGCTCGTCTCCGAGTTCCTGGATAGTCTGACCGCCGCCAAGGGCAAGGGGCCGCGCCTAGGCACCGCCAAGGCCAAGCTTCACCTGGTCAGTGACAGGGACCGCGGCGGGGGACCTCCCAGGTGTAGTGGCAGAGCCATAGGTTCTGGAGTCTGAATCCCGGTTTGGGCACCTAGTATGGGGCATTTTTCATAAATTCATCACTCCTCGTCCCGAGAGGTTCATTGGACCAGTTTTTAACCCTTGTGTGCACCAATTTATTTCATTTCATGGACTGCGGCAAGCAGCTTTATTTGCAGTGAACCACACGACTTGTAGTCTGGTTTGGGGTTGTGCCATTAATTTCTGTATTCAGGGCAGCCTCCTCAGCTCATTTCGTAGGCACCTAAACTCGAGAGCTCTAACCCACTGAGCTACCGGGCGGTCATTTTATACCGCGGTCTTTGGGATATATTTGATAGACTGTAGAACTATATCGTATCAGTGTCTATAATTCATTAATGTCCCCCCTTGGTCCACGTTTGTGCTCCTACGCGTAGCTTAACCCATGCAAGGAACCTCTTGGCATAAGACGATGAACAACGCTATTTAAAGTAAAATTTGTGTTTGTCGACATAGATGTACCCTTGCAAAGAAAACGTGCGTGAGAGTCTAGAGGGCTACCCGGCGGGCGGATCACTGCCGTACAGCATCGAGACAGCCAAGAAACAAACCTACATGCAGCACTACTGGCAGTAAGTTACCCCACCCCCTCTAGCTTCTCATTATAGACGCCAAACTTAAACGTGTTATTCACGCATGAAAGGGAGACTTTGGGTGTTGTCATTCATTGAATGCGTGTGATATCCTAAAACGCATTTGTGAACTTATTGATGGTGGAGGTGCATCTTCTACGAAGGCGTGATTGAAGGAACAGTCATGTTGTGCCGGTGTGGTGCTATAATTTACCGTGTGCAGTATTCGTGCCGCCGTGACGTCATCTCGACACGTGTTTTCAGTCGGTGGAAGGCTGACATCCGGGGACGTTCGCGCGCCTCGCCTCACATCAAATCATATCTACGGGCGTCGCCAGACTGGACGGACATAGCCTGGTTCCTGATCACAAGGTACGTCAAGCCTGGTTCCTGGTCACGAGGTACGTCAGGCCTGGTTCCTGGTCACGAGGTACGTCAAGACTGGTTCCTGATCTCAAGGTATGTCAAGCCTGTTTCCTGGTCACGAGATACGTCAAGCCTGGTTCCTGGTCACGAGGTACGTCAAGACTGGTTCCTGATCTCAAGGTCCGTCAGGCCTGGCTCCTGGTCACGAGATACGTCAAGCCTGGTTCTTGATCACAGGGTACGTCAAGCCTGGTTCCTGGTCACGAGATACGTCAAGCCTGGTTCCTGGTCACAAGGTACGTCAAGCCTGGTTCCTTGTCACAAGGTACGTCAAGCCTGGTTCCTTGTCGTAGGGGCGTAAAATTTGGCTCCTTGTCAACAGGTAGTTGAAGCCTGGTTCCAGCCTGACATATGTACAGAATCTTCAATGTCCGTCTTAGTCCCCAATGTCTAGTAGGAAGGGGGCAGTGCACAGACCAAAGAAAATAACTATTACTTGTAATCGCAATATATAGCGCCAACGTGTTCACCGCTATCTGCATTTATTTTTGTTGGAGGTGCCAAGCATCAAGATAGGTTAACAGTTCGGCTTTGTATCTTCAGCGCGAACCTGTCGAAGGCAGCGTGGGGTGGCCTGGAGAAAGCCGCCAGCCAACTAATGATCCGCTCCTATGAGTTGGGCGTCCTGGCCCTACCCGAACGCTTCGTAAGTGACAAATATTGATTGTATATTACACATGCATATACATGTATAACGTTTTCAATAAACGCACAAGTATCTGAAGTATCCGTTATTGTGAGTATCAGTTGGCTATTATGTTTACTTTGAGATAATTGTGCTCTTGTGACAGGGGAAGCACGCTACCTTTCAAGCGCCACGTGGTGAGTTGGTGAGCCTCCCGCCCTACGAACATGGCTCTCCGATTGTGTTCCCACTGCCTTACGACCTGCCGCCCACCAGATACGGAGACAAAGGTCAGTCACGTGACAGTTGTGTAAATCAAGGGTGTTTTTTTCAACTGAGAGGAAACATTAAACATGCAGAGTTTACGACGAGTTATTTCCAAATAAGACCTATATGAGCAAGTCTCCAAAGAGACCATCCTAGTCGCAACACCATTCGATATTTAAATGGAGTTTAAAAAGTTAGAGAGCTCCTAGTTTACCAGTTATTTATAACCCAATAAAATTGGTACACTGTGAGTTTAACCACTCGTAAAACACCTGGCAGAATGGCTCGTCTCTTTTTGCGTCTTCTATCTGATAGCAGAAAGGATGCTATATCTATGTCTTATGTCTATGTGTTGGATTTTTCTATGTGTCTTTCTGTAACGTAGCGCATTATCTGTCGAAAGCCTTATGTTTTCGACTACCAAATTCACAAAAAGATGCGGAATGGCTATCGTCAGGCTAAGTTCGTGGATGGGCCATGTAGGTAAAAACAATTGCTGACTACATAAATGCAGGTAGATGACCCATATGTGGTGGAATATCTACCAATGTTACTGACATTGTGTTTGCCAAATGGCATCACAATGGAACCGGTAGCTTCGGCGCTAGAAAATAGTCACAACTTAACATGTCCAATCCCATTATGAAGCCTCGATACGCCTAATGACTGACGGCGTGGTGACGCGTCGGCCTATAACTCGATCGATATTGCATGTACATAGTCGCAGTCGGTACTAACATGGATAACATGGATGTTCAAGTTGCACCTATCCCCCGATTTTCGTCTTTCTTCTCCAGCTATTCGTGAATATGTCGTGTTGTGATGTGGTGTATGGTTGCGCAAGCAAAGCCGGAGGCCCTTCTACTAGAAGTTCTTCTTTGACATCCAAACCAGTTGGCACTTTTTTGTGTACTTGTTGAGTGCAGTGGGGAATTTCTTCTGTTTATTGTATGTTTCTGATCTTTGCAGATCGCCCCTGGGTGTGGGACATCCCCTATATGGACAAACCGGATTGCCATGGCAACATGTGGTGTCCCCCATTGTAGAATAATGAAAAACATCCCTCGATGGACTGTGTGCGGTCATTTCGGAGATACTGCTCAAACTGGTGAATACAGAATCAACACGCCTTACGATGGAGGATTTCATCACCAACCTGTGTTCTCTTGTCGGCACTACTAATTATGTAATGTATTATCTTTCATCCTTTCAAAATGCCAAAGGGTGAATAATATATCTATATATAGACATAGGTCGGAATATCATGTATTATATGTAAGGCGACGTAACGATGCCGACATAAATAAGAACAAGCAAGCATAATTTGATCATCGCCGTTTTATTTTTTCTGTTTTTTTCTGTTTGCTCGTTTCAATAAAAGGAATAGCCGGTCGTTCCTGCGTAAATATTGTGACGGGAAAATGTCTTAGAAATGTGTGTAATTTATTTAAGACTTGCTTCAATACTTAATTGTGTATGCATTTAACGCTAAAGATCCCGCAACTTATTATATCGTCATCTAAGTTTAATATCCCTAAATACCGGCTTTGTAGCATTGCGAGTTGTCGGCGGTAATAAAGTGTATCGCTCTCCGGCAATAACTCTTCATTTCTGACTAGGAGACAGTCGCAACAAGGCGCAGTGGGCCGAAAACACTTATCTCGATATCCAGGAGATAGACTTAGGGCGGGTGTAAAACTTACTATAATCGCGATCTGCACCGAAAGTTTACATCTTAAAATTAAATTGGCGAGCGTTAACGATTCGTTTCGGCCGACTGGCAAGAAGAACACAATTAAGGCAACCCGCCCCTTTCAATATCGAGCAGCGCGCCATTTTGCCGGAGGAAGTGACGTATATTGTGACCCTTCATGTGGCACCGCCTTGCGTTACAGCTGGAGGTAATCTCACGGAAGGAACTTTTCACAGTGGTGGTAGTCTGCAGGGGAAAAGCGTGAAATGAGAGATCGGTGCCGCGATCTGCGGATGAATTGCGGCAGTTCCAAGCCGCGCAGCAGACCATGATCTTAGTGCTTCGTGGAAAAATAGCATTAAAACAAATTGATATATGTTTTCCAACGATTGTCTTCGTAAAAAAAAACGTGATTGGAGAATCGCAGTCAGTTATATTTGCGATGATCAGCGCTCTTGTTTTGTTGTCACTGTACTTGTCACTTCCGGTTTGAAAATAATTGAAGTATCGCCTCATCGGTCAATCGCTGCGGCCTGGTTTTGCGGCGAAATCTTGGCTGACAGTCCGTTCTAAATTTGATTGTGAGCTACAGACAGGACGGAAAATTCTGTAATTTGTAGGATAGACACTTCGGTATTATATGAATTGGTATAGCAGCGTTCTAGAGGCCATTGGGCCTCAAGCCCCTAGGCTGGATGCTCCCTTTAAGTGCAAGAGGAACGAGCAGATACAATAGATACATATATTATTACGATCATTATGGAGTCCATCTAAATAATACAACTTAATGCTGCCAATTCTAATTAAATATAAAAGTTACAAAGTAATTTCATCGTTTGGCGACTATGTTAGAACCTAATTGGTCTCCTGTACAGTGCCCTTCGTTTGCAAGTATTGAGTGCACATTACGTAGCAACGAGACTGACAAAAAAAGGTCCCGTGACCAAATCATCACAACTGCTTTCCATCGGCACACGCATGCAAACAGAGAATATGTATTCATCTATGAAAGCTAAAAGGTATTGCGTGAGGTATTACATGAGACTAACTGTGTTTACATTGGAACATAAATAAACAATTTCCAAGCGATATATTCGTCAATGAGATCCTAAGGTAAGATTAGGGGAATAATATGTGTTCGCCATAAATAAGTAGGCGAGGCGAGGTATGAATCGGTCCGTACGACTTAATGGTTCTTACCATGTGACATGCTTTTGACGACAATGGTACAGAACATGAAGGTCCCAAATTGAGTGAAGAAGATCTCTGCGAAGAGTAAGAACAGAGACGCGCCCATGTTAGTTGTGGTCCCGGATAGCACCGATATACCGACGTGCACAGAGCGGCTGTATCTCTCCTCTAAGTGCACAGCGTACGTAGTCCGCCGAGAGATCCATGTACATATATTAATTTGATAGTAATGATATACACTAACATATCCATATACCATATATATATATATACATATATATATATATGATGTATACCGTAAATATAATGTTCAGATACCAATGTATATATATGAACAGGCCATTACGTAATGATAATATGAATACATATATACACATAGATCTGTATATACTAGGCCTACAACGTTTTTGAATTATATGTGAAATAAGGTTAATTAACCGGTTTTCCATTTATCAGATGTACGAGGAACGAGGAAACAGGCAAATGGGGATCTGACAGAAGGCCCGATATTGGCAGTACAGAGGTTCACTCAAAGTTTCGGTTGAGCCAGGTTCTAGCTGTACCTACAAGTCTTTGGCACTCCTATTATAGCTTGCTAATGAAGCTAGCACACTCATCACTTACTTGTTCTGACTGCATGGTCAGAACGTTGTCTAGTGACCTCCGAAATCAGGTCAACTGTAGTGTCCTTGCTTAATTGTGAACCACAAAGATGTCACCCGCCGATTGGAAATGGCAGCTTACAAGTGTGTGTAATGGTTGAGGGGGGGGGGGGTGTGGGTGCGCTTGAACCACGCAAGGCGTGACTATCAGTCCCATTGACACGAAACGACCTGGGTTACACCTTTAAGTGCTATTCTCACACCAGGCTAATCAACTGTTGTCATGGAGACGCCTGCTTTATAATCAGTTCTCGGAAGGCAATTGCATAAATTAGATTGCTCGAGAATACGAGTCCGTAATCAAGTGAACAGGTCTGCAAATACAAAATGCGGGACACTCTGGTAACAGCTTCATATGGACATGCGGGAAATGCGACGCGGAAACTGAATTGCCTCTGTTGGACAATGACTCGACCTTCACATCCCATCAAATAGGTCCCGAAGCACTCTTATGCCTACTGGTCGTCTAAGGTCCTTCCGTTTGGACCATACCTGAATACATAGTGTTACCTAGCTGCCTATCGCCAAAGATCACCCGAGACGGTACGTTTGCAACCTAACTGAGCAGCTTAAATCGTGGCTAAACGTACCTATTGGAAAGTGAAATTCAGACAAAATATGGGAAATTGATGGCCATAATATCCCGTCGCGGGTGTGCCATGGAATGATGTCCTGGCCACAGCCACTGTTCTCGTATATTATGATATCCCCAGCAATGACGTGAGAAAGGCGAGCAGCAGTAACGCCCACTTTGCCAGCAGAGTTCTTTCCTCACATTACTCTGCCAGCAGAGGGACTGTGTTCCTCACATCACCTGTGCCCCACGTAACCGCCAACCTCAAGGTTGACCTCTACGGTGCTCGGGTCACAAAAGGTTTTAGAGGGATGTTAGGGTTGAATTTTGTATTTTTTGTGTGAAAAATATAGACATTCCATTGCGAAAAAATGTTTTAAATAGCTTTGACCTCGATCGAACTCGAAAACATAGTTCGAAAGAAATGTGGCCTCTAATTAATCAAAATCGAATGAATTCATCCGGTACCAATAGCACAGTAAATGCTAAACAGTGACGTATTTGATCAAGCTTCCCGCACGGTGGCGCTACGCAAGCTAGCTTCTACCGCTGCTGTCGGCCGGGGGCAAATTTCAAGATTCTTGAAAAACGGTAAAATCAGCTGTAATTTGTTGCAACATTATAGTTTTGAAGAATAAAACTTTGAAAAAAGCTGGGTCCCAGCACTTGTCCCAGGCAAAAACAAAGATATAATGGATCCCTAGCGGAGTGAGTAAGGCAGAGAGTGGTATTTGATGCCTATCTAGATTTATTTACAATTTTTGCGTATGAAGGATAATTCGGATGGATAAATTTGACATATCAAGAATTTACCCCCACCCCTTAGAAGTGACATATGAAGCCCTTACCGCCACACCCAGTAAATGATGACATATGAAGTACTTACCTCCATCCCAGTTAGTGACATGGGAAGCCGTTAGTCACCTCTCACCTTGAACCGCGCGCACATTGGTCACGAATGGGCAGACACGCTAAACATCTAAATATTAGTTTGCTAGGTATGAAGCGTCAGCTTTCCTGTGTCCTGTTTCAATATCACATTCGTGTTTCATGTAGATGTAGTCGACAAGAAATAGAAACAGGTGGCACCAACCGGTTTAAACTAACACAAACAACGCCGTCAAACTTGCAGTTCCTCGACGCTTGGCGATGCCTGACGCCCTTGGGCGTCGACAAGAGGAATCTAATCATGCAGTGAACAAAATATGGTGGCTATAACCGTTACTACGTTGAACAGCCACACCTGTATTAAGAAAGTGCTAAAATTATATTGAAGAAGATTTCTTAATCATAAACACCACCAAAAACGAGCGGGCGAGGCTGAGCCGAAAATGCACTTTTCGTGTGTAAATTACGAGGGGATTATGAATATATACGGACCATTGGAGTACACGGCTCCGTATAAGATGTACTTTCAGCGGGAGTACGATCGCCGGAAGTCGAGTACGATCGCCGGAAGTCTAGTACGATCGCCGGATGTCAAGTACGATCGCCGAAATTCGAGTACGATCGCCGGAAGTCGAGTACGATCGCCGGAAGACGAAGTCAAGGTCAAACTCATCGGGGTCCGAGGCAGCCATCGGAAAGGTGGCGGACGACCGTGAGGATGGCATTGTATTCCGATTAGTCTTAGAATAATTGATTAGATCGAGGATCTTTCTTCAAAGTGACTACCGCGGGGATTATCCCATTTTGCGGCCATCGGTAAATGCCAAAACAAAAACGAAAAAAAAACCGGACAAAATGGAGAATTTAACGCTGAGCTAGCCGGTCTCCATACGGACTGGTGGTGTTTACATATGCTCCTGCTTCTTAACGCATTCCAGTCGTCACATATGAGTAAAAGCCATGCAGGGCCCGTATTTTTAATAAAGGAAAAACGCAAAATGCATATCTGTGCTATATCTCTCAAGTGTGCGGCTGTAGCTGGTTTCTCCGGTCCATATAAGTACGTAGCACGTTTAGTTCTTGATTCTTTATTCCACCAGATTGAACAGTATCTCCAATATAATTTCAGACAGTCCACAGAAGAATGTTTTTCATCGTTCGACAAAGGAGAACAGACACCATATGTTGCCATGGCAATCCGGTTTTTGCCATATATATGGTAATGCCCCACAGCCACGGGCGGTCTGCAAACATACATCAAACATGCATCAAAGACATCAAGAGGAGGAAGCTCCCATTGCACTAAAAAAATATACAGTGTCTAATGGTGCCGATGTCAGATAAATAACTGCAGGCTTCCCTTTGTGTGCCCAACCTTTTACAATATTTGACATAAATTACCACCGACCCGCCTACCCCCTTGCAGGGCGAAAACATGCAGCACAGATAATGGCTCGAGGAGGGAGAAATATTACCTTACATAGACTTCCTTTATGTCCTCAGATACAGAATGCAAGAATATTTTTCGTCAGTCAGTTGAGAGACAAAATGATTGTTGTTCAGCAAATCAGACGCGTTTTGGACGTTGTCAGACCCAGCATATAGATAGTGAAAAAATTGGAATTTTGGACAGCGAGGACAGATGCTTCGCGTTTCTGCTATGACAACCTCGTTCTGAGATTGGAATGCTCGGCCCGCTTAGAACATGCGAAGGGTCTGTACATATGCTTTTGTCACAAATCCCATGACGAACAACGTTGTGAGAAGGCGTAAGGTCACAGTTGGCCTACATTCATTAAATGTTCTACAATGAACTTTGAATGGGATATTAACCGATCGTCGTGAACAAGTATCATTAATCGTGAATTGTGAAACTTAATATTAAATAACCGTGAACCGTGCATCCTAATACTAAATAACCGTGAATTGAGAAATCCCCAATTCGTATCATGTGTCCGTCCCTTCCATTGTAAGCGGGGATCGAGTTCCGATTTAATTCATCGTGACCTGGGAATAAATACATGAATTTTTCGTGATTTGCCCCGCCCCCCCCCCCACCCCGCTAATATACTTGAAAAGATGATTATTTCCTGATTAGACATAATCTTTTGATCTATAACCAGTAGCTTGATTAATGCATACTTTGGTGCCTCAGGCCGCTTTTATGCACACAATGTCTGTACTGGGCCAAGGGCAAGCTCCCGAGACAATGAAGGATGAATGGATGAGCATATTCCAGATTAGATGCCAGGGCCCGGGATTCGGATCCATAACCCATTGATATGCAGTCTAGTATGTTAAACACTACACCTGGGAGGCGGCCTCAAAAAGTGCGTGATGCGACGCCTTTGTTTTGTGCCTTTTATTGTGTTATATGTATTATTTATTATACATATAACACACAGAAACAGAAAATAATTATTTCACACGTCACGTAATTGTGTAGTATCAACGTAAAATTTCATGCGTTATTCAGTGGCGGATCTAGGGGGGGTGTTTAGGGGGGTTGACCCCCCCCCCCTTGGGAACCAGACAGAACATACCACATACATGTTAATATACATGTTAAAGTCCCAAGTCTTTAGAGAGCAACCCCCCCCCCCCTTGGGAACCTGAACATACACTGTTAAAGTCGGGTTCTCTAAGTCCCTCCCCCACCCCCCCCCCCCAGTCACAAGTCTTCGGAGCACCACCCCGCCCCCCCGCCTGTCGCAAGTTTTCAGAGAGCAACAGCCCCCTTGGAAACTTGAACATACACTGTTAAAGTCGGCTTCTCCGAGCACTGCACTGCCCTGCCCCCCCCCCCCCCCCGGTCGCAAGTATTTCAGAGCGCACACTTCTCGGTCGGAAGTTTCAGAGAGCAACCCCCCCCCCCACTTGGCAAATTCCTAGATCCGCCCCTGGTTATTTAAATAATGACTGACAAAATTGTGCATTATCTTGATCATGAACGGATTCGTAAACAGACAGGTACATAGCTCAAGCCGTGCAATCGTTGCAGTAAGCTTTATTCCCCTTAGATGGCCAAAGCGTGCCATCTTGGTCTGGATTCAATGCTGCCATAACTCAGAGCGACGCTTCAGTCACAACCACTGGAATCTTACCTATTCTGCAGGCGCCAGCAAACAACAATAACACAGTAACGACAGTCATTAATCGGTTCACCAGCATTGTCAGGAAGTTGGGTCAAAAGCATACAGTGCTCGTCGCCGATCAGCCACTTTACAGCAGAGCAAAAGAGTTGGTGTGGGCCAATCCTGACTTGTACAAAGACGTCATCCTTCTCCTTGGGCATCTTCATATCTTATTCAACTTCCTAAAAGCCATCGGACAGCATTTCGATAGTGCTGGGCTAGATGACATTTGGGTTGAGGCTGGCCTGTTTGCACAGAACAGCACCGATGCTATGATGAAAGGTACTGCCTACTACCGAGCTGTACGTGGTCATATCTGGGCTTACGAAGCCTTGTATCGAATCTGGTGGCTTAAATTTGGAGAATGGCTGGAGGTCAACCACGAAGAACTTGACCACACCGTTCCAAAGCTTAGTGCCAAGGTGGCGCAGCTGTTTAGAGCCACGACGATAGGACACTGCGACGATGTCTCTGGCGCAGTTGCGGACCTGGTGGAGGCATTATCCACTGATGGCTTGCGAGATCAACTGCAACGGTTTCATCGGCAGTTTGCCGCCGAGCCGAATAACCTGCATTGGCTCAACTACATGAGGATGCTCGAGATTTTGCTGGATTTTCTTCGTGCGAATCGTGAGGGAAACTGGGAACTGCACCTAGACGCCTTCGCCGCTATGCTGCCTTGGATGACCATCTATGACCACAGCAACTATGCCAGATGGGGTCCAGTCTACCTGGCTGACATGAAGGGACTCAAAACTACGGCCCCCGAAATCCATGGAGAGTTTATTGCCGGGAACTTTGTTGTCAAACAAAGTAGACGACAGTTCAATCAAGTGCCCGTGGTCCAGGCAACAGAATGGGTAAACCGATTGTGCAAGATGTCTAATGGAATCATCGGAATAACACGCAACGACCCTGCTAGAGACCGGTTCTGTGCAACGTGGACTGAGCGATCGCACGCTTCTCACGACATAAAACAAATGCTTGGTTTGATCGACGATGAACTTGAACAAGACATGATTACTGTTCGCAAGGACACTCAGCCTACTCGGAGGAAGCATGAACACAAGTCGGTCCAACAACTGATGCTGCAGTTCCAGAGGTTTAAGGTCTTTAGCAGGAAGGCTGGTGACGCTGATGAGGCCGCGGTGGTTGATTCAGGAACGCCGAAGCCCGAATTAATACTTGTCTCCCTGGCGTCAAATGATGTTGCCACCAGTGACATCCAGTCGGACTTGCTGTCGGCGGGCGAGAGAGGCAAGAAAGTCCTTCAAGACAATGTCAAGGAGAGGTTGGTGGACAAGACGGTTCCATTCTTCAGTCCATTGAAGAGACATAACTCAAAGACATTTGGGAGTTTGTATAGATACAAGACTGTCAACAAGTCCACGGTACAGAAGACCATTCAAATCGACCGAAGACTTGTACAAAAGCTCTTGAATGCTTCCCAAGCGGGGCGAAAAGTTGATATGGCTGGTATTCTAAAGCACGAACTTTCATTGGTACCCCTGTCGCTGGCGAAAACAGATGGCGAGATGCATTCGGTCAACAAGTCAGATCTATTGTTACTACTCACAAAAGAACAAGGAGTTCCCGCTATACCTGTCTTACCGATTCCTCAAGCCAGAGACAAGACGTGTCGTGTCATTGACGGCCATGCCCTCATCCAAGCGATCGGCAAGCCGCCGGATTGTCACTCCTTTGGAGACTATGCCATTATGTTCGTAAACATCGTTGCTGGAAAACTAAATGCCACAACACCAAGAGTGGACGTGGTCTTCGATCGCTATCTAGGAAAAGGCTCAATCAAAGCAGCAACGAGGAGAAAGCGGATAGGAAAAGGCAAGCGCCCGATTCGTAAACACATCAGCCGCGGTGACGTCGCATTGCCACAAGTATGGGCCCAGTTCATCGCGCTCGACGAAAACAAAGCCGAACTAGCCCAGTTCTTAAGTCAGCGACTAATGGAAAGTTCTGTACCAGACAATTATGAGATCATAACAGCGGGTGGATTCATTGATCGACAGACTGCACAGTCAACAAGGCAGAATCATCTGCCACAGCTTCAGGCTGACCACGAGGAGGCTGACACTAGAATCATTCTGCATGCTCTTGATGCCATCGCGGCTGGGCACACCCGAATCCTTGTTCATTGCCGTGACACGGATGTTTTTCTGATGATGATCTACTTCCTCGGTAATCTTCCAGCTGACGTATGGATGGTGGGCGGCACGTCAAGGGAAAGGAAGTACTACCACATCAGCCAAATTCGTGCAAAAATGTCGAATGCCGTGATTGAGGGCTTGTTGGGGTTTCATGCCCTCACAGGCTGTGACACCACATCGTCGTTTGCTGGCCTTGGTAAACGAAGTTGCTGGAAGATGTTTAAGCAACATCCGAGACTGCTGCACGGATTAGGACGTGGCGGGCCTCTGGAGCCGATCGAGGAATTTGTTTGTCGTCTCTATGGCGCTTCCGAGCCAAGCCGTGGCCTCAATGAACTGCGACACGCCTTGTTCACGAGGGGTCAAAAGGCACTAGAGACACTGCCGCCAACCCGAGATGCCTTTGAACTGCACGTGGCAAGAGCGAATTTTCAGACGAAGATCTGGCTAAGCGCTAAGGCTCCGGTCATGAATGTTGGTGCGCCATCCACGTCAGGCGGCTGGCAAGAGACAGATGACGGACTATCTGTACAGTGGTCTCGCCTGGAACCTGTTCCTTGCGCTTGTCTTGAACTAGTCTCTTGTGGATGCAAGCGCAAATGCAAGACCGCCAGTTGTACATGTTGCAAAATGGATCAGATATGTACACCTGCGTGTGCCTGTAATGCTGAATATTGTTGTAATCCTGTTGTAATTGAAGAACTAAGGCCATAGAACCCTGTCGGATTCTTTCTCTGGGTGCCCTGTTGTCGGGGTAGGGTTAATACGTATCATACTACATAATGAATAGAGTATTTCGCAGCAAAATAAAAGTTAACACGTCAAGGTAATGCCTTCCATGTGAAAATATTTGACTAACAAGTCGTTTTGTAGTCGGAATTTATCTATAATACATGCACATATTAAACATATAATCCATACCTTGTCTTTTAGTATTCTTTATCGACCTGTATGCTGTAAACATTTACGTAGAACTGTTCATAGGCATCTAAAACTGGTGATAATCGCAATTTGATCTAAATGACCTCTACGGAAGCATGCAAGGTCAAATCTAAGGTGGTGAAGATATTATTGTAATAGGTAACCACTTGCAACAAAAAATGCCATCAAATGTGTTTGGCCGGCCAAATATTATAAAGACAAATCAAAACAGTGCGACCATTTTCTGCTGTATGCATACTTTTGAAATAATGGGCATTTTTAAGATAGCCTACCCACTATAGACAATAAGGATTCCAAACGACTAAAAATATTTTTTCACCCAATTTGCACCAAATGACTTCTAAACGACCTTCCAAGGTCAAATCTAAGGTGGTAACCGCCCTGGTGCGAAAGCACACCTCTCGTAGATATTATTCCACATAGGTACCCACTTGTAACAAAAAATGCCATCAAATGTTTTTTTGAGGGGTTTGGCCGGCCGACTATAGTCGATTTCCTGGGTCATTGGCAAATGTAACGTGGTGAGACAAATGTGGGAAATACTTTTTTTGCGGTAGAGCTTGAAACGACTTCGATAAAGGGATTGATGTTTTATGCCACCTTTGTGTACACATGGTCTAAACCGGACCCATCGCCCCCTGGAGCAATTAGATGAAAGGATGACACGGCCCCTGACGCAACAACATGTTGGTCTGCATTCGAGAATGTTAGCTCTCGACAACGGGGGGCTTAAAAGAAAAAAACATAACTCGGCAACTGAAACTAAGTTTGAAACGATTTTTTTTTCGATCTCCGAAACCCGCCACCGTAGGCCTACATGGCTTTGGTTAAGATAGTGTTTTTCCCGATGTCGAATGAGTGACAGGTTTTGTCGCAATCCGACTATTTCACTGGATTCCCTGGCCTCAAAAATAGGTCCAGCCACATAAAGCACTTATCTATGACCATTTTGAGCGAAGCTAAGCCGAAGGGCAGGATCTGAGGATCATGTCGCTGAAAGTGGCCAGCTCGTGATCCTATCTTTTAAATACTAGTCAAAGAACGAGCTGGAGTGCTTCATTTGCGGACTGCACGACCCGAGTTCTTTAACCTATAGTTATAAATTGTTGTAACATGGAATCAGTTCTGTCTATGATTTGCCTAGTTCATTTTCCATGTTTGGATGATATACGGGAAGCCTATTAGGGCCATGCGTATTTTTTAATTTAAATTCTCGTCCTTTTTCGCAAAGAGTAGGGGGTTAACCCCGGGTACATTCTTCCTTCCTCCTCCCATTGACGTGATACGACCAAAAGTGGTTGAAGCGTCCTGAATATGCAACCAACCAAACTCCGGAAGAATTGTTTCCACCGAAAATGAATTATTTCCATCGAAAATGAATTATTTTCATCGAAAATGAATTATTTCCACCAGTAATAAATGTTTTAAACCTGAAAAAAAAAGTTTACACCCGGATTTAAATGAATAAATTTTTTTCACTGGGAATATTTTTTTTTACTGGGAATAAATTATTTCCACCAGGAATATATTCTTTCCACCGGGAAAGAAACCGAAAATACACTATTTAAACCGGGAATAAACTAGGGAAAATATTTCCGCCGGGAATAGACTATTTCCACCTGGAATAGACTATGTCAACCGGGAATAGACTATTTCCACTGGGAATAAACTATTTCCACCGGAAGTAAATAAACTATTTAAACCGGGAAAATATTTACACCGGGAATAAACTATTTAAACCGGGAAAATATTTACACCGGGAATAAACTATTTAAACCGGGGAAATATTATTTCCACTAAGAATATATTATTTCCACTTAGAATATATTATTTCCACTAAGAACATATTACTTCCACGGAGAATATTTGTTTCCACGAAAAATGAATTATTTCCATGAAGAAAATATTTCCACGGAGAAGAATTTTTGCCACGAAGAATAAATTTTTGCCACGAAGAATAAATTATTTCTACGAAGAATAAATTATTTCCATGGAGAAGAATTTTTTCCACAAAGAATACATTATTTCCACGAAGAATAAATTATTTTCACCTGGGAATAAACGATTTAAACCGTTTTTTGGCTTATGTAATTTATTTCCTCGGGGAAATAATTTATTCTCTATGGAAATAATTTTCAAAGCTAGTCAATAGTGACAACAACTGTTGATTATGAAGGCAAGTTTTGTCACAGCTAGGTCTGTTTCCCGGTGCATTCTTCAAGAAGACAAATTTTGCTTATGAAAGATAGGGTTACGAGCAAGCAATATCCAATAGATCTAGTCCTTAAATAAGTTAAAAGTGTGTGGCGTTATAAGCTAACATCGATTATTAATGTGCAGAGATTTTAGTGAAATGGCCCAATGGTCTAACAGCATCAGCAAAGAACATTGCATATATATATGTAGATCTAACTATATGTATGTATACCGCAATTTCCTGTTCGAATAGCCCGACTAAATCGTGAATTTTATTTTCACAACATGAATGATGCGCTTCGGTTGTTCATAAGGGACTTTTCAGCTTCGCTGGACATGTTTCATGAAATAGAAACTTTTATTTAGTACAATACATGTGTATATATAAAATATATAATTAGTTATATATATAAAATATATAATTAGTAAGCTTACCCTAATTAAATAAGACTTATATAAAATATGCTGTATAGTTGTTTATTGGGACTAATCAGAGGCCCGCACGTGCGATATATACTTAGCGACCATCACAATAGCGTGACGTCATAAGGCCATTGTTGACGTCACGTGGAATCAATGAGTGGCCGGCGGCAGTTGTCGAGTCATCGAGTGACAGCAGTCGGGGCAAGACCGGCAACTGAGAGGCTGTGTGACACCATCCACACGGGTAGGAGGCCAAAACATACGCCTCACGCAACAGCGGAAATCGTGTATGCAGTGCCCCCAGGCCATGCCAAAGCTGGAGCGCGAATGACAGCGGATAACTGCTATAAAACAGTGTCTTATTTACCAGAAAGGTAAGATTCTGTTAACGCTATACTTGTTGACCGATTACCTGATTACCATCGCCATGACGGTGTTTCGTAAGAGCGGAGGATTGGTATGACCTTGGCCTTGTTGTTGTGTGGTTGTCATGTTGCGGCCGACAGATATATCCTCGGCAGCAGCAGCAGCAGCAACCCGCTCGCTTGCTTATCGATTTACCTTGCGCTGGCCGGCTGCACTGCCGCCCGGCCGGCAGACCTAATATGTGGGCGTGGGGATCGAGAGGATGCGGCTTGAGGTGGGCAGAGGGAAAAGATAATTATCTAAGGGAAGGAGGGGTGGGGGGTAGTTGTCGACGGGGGCAGTGGCGGTGGCTGAACCATCAATTTTGCCAGAAAACGTCGTACTGAGAGAAGGGATCACAATGCCATGTGGTCGGCATGCCCATGTTTCCGATGGGTTGCTATGGTTCGCCTAGCCCTGCTATGTTTGATAGACGGGAGGCGGGGGTGAGGGGGGGGTGGATGGCTGTTTGGCGAAGTCTGGCCAGGTACGCTACTATAATTCACAGGTGTTTTGAACGGGGTGGGTGGGTAGTGGAAGGTTGAGGATGGGGGGGGGGAGGGGGGCGGGGGTGATACGAATATATGGGTGAATTGACCAACATCCGGGTCAAGACCCCCAGGACCCCCCCCCCCCCCCCCCGCCAAGGATCCTAAAACTAGTGCGGTTTTATGACTGTTGAACGAGGATTCATAGGAAGGGCCAAATCCTATATATATATGTGCCCACATATTAGCCTAAAAATCAGACCTTAAAATGTCGCTCCCTCAGATTGTCTCACGACAATAACGTCTGATTTTCAAGTCATATATGATAAAACTAAGGCTATTTCGTGGGCAGCCCTGCTCAAGCACTTGAGAGTTATATACATGGATTGTATGATGGCGAGACCAAGAAATGCGTGTCCACGACTCAGGAACGTTGTACTAATACGCAGCGTGATAGCATGGAGATATAGCATTAAACCTTTTGATCAACGGAAACTATATACCCCCATCTTTCATGTTGATTATTATAGTAAAATATAGGCGTAAATCATAGGTAAGCTACGCTGAAACAACGGTTCACCCTCACGTGACCCTCGGATTCTGCCAGTCATTTAGCCTAACTTGCCCACATACTGTTGGACTGTTGGACACGCACAAATCGCGTGGTCATGGATCGAAAACTGACGTATTTGTCCAGGCGCATGCACCCACAGCTAGCCCCAATATGAATCGATTCAGTTCGACGCATGTACAAATATGAGGCAGAATTCCATGATTTTGTTTCGCATCTGGCCGCCATTAAGTAATAATGCTAGCAAAATATGATGTGACCAGAAACTAGACTTCCCATTGTTGAATTTCTACTGGGTTCAAGGATACGGGTAGATAGCGGGGGCGGGACAGGGGGTACGGACACCCCAAATGGGGTATGTAAGCCGTGAAAAGTGTAATTAAGCACTCTTGTTATATATCTTCGCCGAATGTTGCCCAGAATCGACCCTGTATGGCAAAGGTCAAAACACGATGTTAATGGGAAGGCAAGTGTCTGCGTCAATGTGATGGCATATGTGTCAAGGTGACGGCATCTGCTAATATGGCAGCATCAGTGTCATAATGACTGCCTCTATGTCAAGGTGGTTGCGCCTAGGTCAAGGTGACAACATCTGTATCAAGGTGACAGCATCTATGTCAACATGACAGCATTTGCGCCAATGCGACAGCATTTGTGCCAATGCGGCAGCATTTGTACCAATGCGACAGCATCCGTCTCGAGATAACAGCATCAGTGTCAAGATGACTGCATTTATGTCAAAAAGACTGCATCTGTGTCAATGTGGCAGCATCTGCGTCAAGGTGACGGCATCTGTGTCAATATGACGGCATCTGTGTCAAGGTGACGGCATTTGTGTCAATGTGACAACATTTGTGTCAATTTGACGGCATCTGTGTCTAGGTAAATGAATCTATGTCACGGTGACAACATCTGTATCAAGATATCTGATACAGACAGCATCTGCGTCAATGTGACAGCACCTGTGTCAATGCGACAGCATATATGTCAAGGTAACATCATCAGTGTCAAGGTGACTGCACTTATGTCAAGATGACTGCATCCGTGTCAAGGTGACTGCAGCTGCAACTTGTCAAGGTGACTGCAGCTGCAACTGTAACGACGTCTGTGTCAAGGTGGTAACGGTATCTGTCAAGGTAGCGGCATATGTGCCGCGTGACCCCAGCGGCCCCCATGTACAATCCTCGTGCACGAGGCCCTTCGCGTAACCCCAGCGGCCCCCATGTATAATCCTCGTGCACGAGGCCCTCCGCGTGACGTCAGCAGCCCCCATGTATAATCCTCGTGCACGAGGCCCTCCGCGTAAGCCTAGCGGTCCCCATGTATAATCCTCGTGAAGGAGGCCCTCCGCGTGACCCAAGCGGCCCCCATGTACATGCATTCGCTATGTAGATGGGTGTTATATATAGCGGCTCTAAATAACACTACCACCCCGCTAGGACCCTTCCCCATCCCCACCCCGACGCCGCCCCTCTGCCTACCCCGCTCCACAAGTAGACCAGGTAGATCACGTGGATTTTTTATACCTCACTGGCGCCGAGACCGGCTAAGGTTGACACGGAAGCCGCTGCCATGCAGTTGGCGTGTGACGAGTGACATTCAGGTGTAGATGCCGCGCGGGGTAAAACGTCACCGGGAACACTCACCCCTGAGACGAATGTCTTGCCGCCGTCTTTAATGCAATAAGTAAAGAAGCTTACGCACAGCCAGGCCAGCGTGTTTACGGTAAGTCGGCTACTTAATTACTATCTCGTGTGAAGGGAAAAACGTTCGACTGAACACGGACGGGGCTACACATGTCCGTGCCATCAACATCTTACAGATAATAGGAAAGCGATAGGTGGCAGAGGTCGTGACGACACGCACCCATATGATGGGATTACGGCAATCTTACTACAGCGTCTTGGCATGATCGCATCATCAAGTTTTATAGGACTTCCGTCTTCTCGGGTCAGGCCGAATTTTCCCATTGGGTGCATGCAGACATGATCATATGTGTACCGTTTACCAATACATGTAAATCTTGTGTGTGTTTCTGCGTGTCATTCGTTCTTCCCTGCAACTTATCCGGTGAGGAGCTATCAATACCATTGCGGCACATTGGTGGGTAATATCAATCTATAAATCACGCAATGTGGACAGTTTGCAACACGCGATGTATGCTGATTCCAAGGCTTTCCTTACAAGGTACCCTGCCCTGACGCCAGCCGTTGTTCATGTCGACATTTGCGGCGAATGTTATCCCCAATTTGGTTAATTAGAATACAGTACCGTTAATTATGATATAAGAAGGGTATATCCAAGGGGGAACCTGAGTAACCGGCCGAACTGGTCTGTCGAATCATCGAGTGACAGCAGTCGGGACAAGACCGGCCACTGATAGGTTGTGGTTGGGGTGGGAGTTGGGGGTGGGGGGGGGGGGGCAGTGGCGGTGGCTGAGCCATCAATCTTTCCAGAAACCGTCGTTCTGAGACAAGGGATCACAACGCCATGTGGTCGGCATGCCCACGTTTCCGATGCCATGTGTGATAGACGGTGGGGAGGGGGGGGGGGGGGGGGCTCGGGGAGGTGGAGGTGAGGGGGGTGGATAGGGGATAGTCTTTCCATTGTGCTATGGGTGTTTGGCGAAGTCTGGCCAGGTGCGCTACCATAATTCCCGGGTGTGTTGGACGGGGTGGATGGGTAGTGAAAGTTTGAGGATATCGGGGGGGAGGGGGGGGGGCGGGGTGTGATACGAATATACGGGTGAATTGACCGACATCCTGGTCAAGACCCCCAAGACCACCCCCCCCCCCCCAAGGATCCCAAAACTAGTGCGGTTCTATGACTGTTGAACGAAGATTCACAGGGAGGGCCCAATCGTGTATATATGTGCCCGTCATATTAGCCTAAAAATCAGATGTTAAAATGTCGCTCCCTCAGACTTTCTCACGACATTAATGTCTGATTTTCAGGCTACTGTCATATATGATACAACTAAGGCTCTTTCGTGGGCAGCCCTGCTCGAGCGCTTGAGAATTAATATACATGGATTGTATGATGGCGAGACCATGAAATTCGTGTCCTCTCGTTAGGAACTTTGTACTAATACACATAGTGATAGCATGGAGATATAGCATTGAACCTTTGATGAACGGAAACTATATACGTCCATCTTTTTTAATAAGATTATTATAGTAACATACAGGCGTAAATCTAGGTGAGCTATGCTGAAACAGCGGTTCACCCTAACGTGACCCTCGGATTCTGCCAGTCATTTAGCCTAACTCGCCCACATACTGTTGGACTGTTGGGCACGCACAAATTTTTTGCCATCTGGCCGTAATTATAGCCACGACGTCTCCCAAGCCTATCATTGACACCAACTAATAAAGGTAGCAAATTATGATGCGACCACTAGACTTCCCATTGCTGAATTTCAACCGGGTTCAACGATACGGGTAGATAGCGAGGGCGGGGCAGGGGATACGGACAACCCACAGCGGGTATGTAAACCGGGGAAAGTGTAAGCACTCTTTTCATATATCTTCGCCGAATGTTGCCCAGAATCGACACCGCTTGGCAGAGGTGAAAATAGGAAGCAGGAAAGTCGGCGGGTGTTATTGGAATGGCAAGTGTCTGTGTTAAGGAGATGATATCGGTGTCAATGTGATGGAATATGTGTCAAAGTAGTGACAGCATCTGTGTCAAGGTGACAACATCTGTATCAAGGTGACAGCATTTGTGCCAATGCGACAGCATCTGTGTCAAGGTAACAACATCAGTGTCAAGATAACTGCATTTATGTCGAGATGACTGCATCTAGGTCAATGTGACGACATCTGTGTCAAGGTGGTGACAACACTTATGGCGACGGCGTCTAAGTCAATGTGACAGCATTTGTGTCAATTTGACAGCATCTGTGTCAATGTGACGGCATCTGTGTCAAGGTGACGGCATGTGTGTCTAGGTAAATGAATCTGTCAAGGTGACAACATATGTATCAAGGTGACAGCATCTGTGTCACTGTGACAGCATCTGTGTCACGGTGACAGCATCTGTGTCACTGTGACAGCATCTGTGTCACTGTGACAGCATATGTGTCACTGTGACAGCATCTGTGTCTAGGTAAATGAATCTATGTCAAGGTGACATCTGTATCAAGGTGACAGCATTTGTGTCACTGTGACAGCATCTGCGTCAATGTGACACCATCTGTGTCGGGGTGACTGCATTTATGTCAAGATGACTGCATCTGTGTCAATGTGATGACATCTGCAAATGTGACGACATCTGCAAATGTGACGACATCTGTGTCAAGGTGGTAACGGTATCTGTCAAGGTAGCGGCATATGTGTCATGGTTGCCGGTGGCACTTGAGGGTCTACCATCCGCGGAATTTTCGCGCACGAGGCCCTCCGCGTGACCATAGCGGCCCCCATGTGCAATCCTCGTGCACGAGGCCCTTCGCGTGACCCTAGTGGCCCCCATGTACATGCATTCGCTATATAGATGGGTGTTATATATAACGGCTCTAAATAACACCACCACCCCACCAGGACCCTTCCCCACCCCACCCCGACGCCGCCCCTCTCCCTACCCCGCTCCACAGGTAGATCACGTGAATTGTTTATACCTAACTGGCGCCGAGACCGGCTAAGCTTGACACGGAAGTTGGTGACATGCAGTTGGCGTGTGACGACTATGAGGCGCCATTACGGTCCAAAGTCGACGTTTGAAGGCGTTAGTCTTCTTACACGCGTAAGCTGGCCTTCATTTTCTCAGCTAAATATATTTCGGTAAATCCTTAACAGTTCAGGTTGACTAAAGATGGCCACCCATTTCGCTCGTGACGCTAAGTCGGAATTTGCCAGCTGCCTGTGCGATGTTTTGTATTGTTGTTGTACAGCATAGCAACGATGTCGGCTGTTATTTCCAGGTTCGTACCGTCATCAAGTGATTAAAATTCCAATAAGCTTATAAGTTATATGCAATAGTGCCAGGCAGTGTCAGAGAGTGTACTAGCGTGTGAATACGAGAGGCAAGTTCGGGCGCGGGTGGGGGGGGGGGGGGGCACTTAATAGAAAAGTATATTATGCCATAGGCCTCACACACCCCTAATCGAACTTTTTAGTATATAGACCCTGAAGGTCTAAAAAAGGTAAATCGAAATGATGGAACAAGTGATGGGAAAATCACTTTATTGAATAATATTGCATATTGTAAATTCGCTGCATCAAAGAAAACTTGTAGGACAAAATGTATGACAAACGAAGAAATTTGTGGTGAAAACTGTTTTTTTTTTCTTCAAAGTGTTGGAAGACAAGATATAGTCCATATTATATTTGTATATATGGCAGCCATCTGGAAATTCAAAATAGCCGCCAAGCCACCATTGTCTTCCTTGGCTACAGATGTGGGTATATACCCTAAAATCCCCATCCTAAGTTGCTCAGACGCCAAGATGTAGGCATTTGCATCGCATATGGTGGCAATCTTCAATGTCGACATATGACTTCTTTATGGCAAAATGCTGTAATTCCAAGAGAGATATTAATTCAATCTCCATGAAAAATTAGTATAATATTATATGCATGATGGCAGCCTCTAACCCGTCCTAAAGCGATTTCTCCGCCAGACTAATTGGTATGAAGGATTAAAGCTATAGACATTTTTTAAAGGTTGTCTATTTATCCAATATCTCTTGTCTATAAGGCCAGCTTACGCACGTAAGTGGCACTGACACGTTCAATATTGAACGCGTAAGTCGGCTTACACGTTCGATATTGGGAGGTGGGGCTTAGTGCAGATGACCGCGTGGGACTAATAATGAACGAAGAAGTTAAGCGCTCGTGGTTAGACCTATCTCCGCCGAGGTGTAATCACTTTGACGACGTCATATCTCCAAGGAAACACGTCGCGCGCAACACTTAGTTACTGGTGCTATTGAGCGCCACTGTTATGATTTCGACCAAATATTTAGGTGCAGTTGTGAGTATCATTGTCATCGTTAGATTTCCGTGTTGACTTAATGTCGACGTTTGAAGTTCTATTCGAGCGAGAAAATACATATGGCATTGCTTCTCGTGCGGTAAAAAATTGAAGATCAAGCCATGGCTCTCTGTCGCTCCGGTTTACCAAGCGTGCCCAGAGAGGCATGTTTCAGGGCTAAGATAAACCATGGATAAACCCATCTCGCACTCGACGCAATGCCATATGCGTTGTTCATGTCGACATTTGCGGCGAATTGTATCCCCAAGTTGTGTAATTAGAATACAATAACGTTAATTATGGTATAAGAAGGGTAGATCTAAGGGGGAAACTGCCGAAGGACGTCGCTCTGTCCTCGCATCGCATCGGCCCCACAAATATACGGCTGACGGTTTCCAACGATTATTTTTGCAATAGGCCTAACTTAGTTTCAGACTGAAAGAAGAACAACATGGGTTCAAAGTATTTCAAAGATATTTTGACAGATATTTCCAGCTAATTAAAACGAAATTGGGGAACGAACGGAATTTTCTGTAATAACATTTTAGCAATCACATCTAGATTTACACAAAGTGTAAGATTTGATTCAAATGGAATGATAAGTCAGCTTAGTATCAATTGCACTGCCCGACTAATACGTGAGCGAGCGTTATGGAAACAACGGTTCGCCATTGTGAAGCCCCAGGGGGAAGGGTAGGGATGGGAAGGCGTGGAGGAAGCAGACAGTTTGGAAGTCTTGTTTTGTAAATCACCACGTAAGGGTCAAGTCATTACGTCTAACTTTCTTGAAGACATCGCCCCCTGAAAAACGATATGAGGGAACCAACCACTTCTGGTTGAAAATAAATCATCCATATATTTGTGATATTTATCTGGTACCATTAAATACATATGTGACACCTGTTGTGGCAATGACATGACATGACAATGTCAGACGGTGCAGCATTTATAGACGGCATTAGAAAAAAATGCAATCGACAACTGTCAACCCCCCCGCGCCCTTGGAGATATGCATTGACTTATGCATTCCATTGTTTGTCTTGAAATTGGCAATTTCTGACAATATCAGCCAGCTCGCCTCCGTTCAGTTCAGCTCGACTCGGCTGATGGCACCGTGCCACTTAGTGGTGTCAATATTAACAACAACTGTTCATTATCAAGATAATTATCAGTTTTTCCGATAATTATTAAAATAATGCACTGTTTTGCCTTCCTTTTTTTAAATAACGCACACTTACGTTAATAAAACACGGCTAGGTCTGTTTTCCTATGCATTCTTCTAGATAATGGACACTTAAGATAAAGGCGTGACGTGACACAAATCTTTAAATACGACGGAAAATGTAATTGACAGCTGATCGTTAGTCGTATGGCGTCGCAGATTAGCATGTACTTTTTTTATCGCATTTTTTGGGATGCTGTGCAGGCTCCAGTGGGTTTAAAGGCAATCAATTTTAACAATTTTAGATCTTAACCGTCTGTTTTAATAGCTTGAAGGTCCTTTACTCCTTGTATGTCGATTTGAAATACAGGGGGAAAAGAAGATTTACCCAAATTAATCCAAAGGCTTTATATCTACGATATCAAGCAACTAATGGACTTGATGAAAAATTAAGGCTGGTCTGCCTCTGCGTAGTGGGGACGGGTTGACTGGTTGACTATGACGGTAGGTGGACGCCCTCTGTCAGGAGATCGGGGAAGGGGTGGCCCGAGGTTTTTTGTAGCCGGGCGCTGTGGGTGGATCCTCATCCCCATTAGTCACTGACGGTAGGCAAGAACAATATAACTATTCACACTACGACACTAAGCCCCGCCCCGTATTACGGCTAGAATAGGCGTAGGACGATTGTTACGATTGGGGGGGGGGGGGGGGGGGGCGGGGGCACAACCAATACTTACGGCTTGTTCATTCGGTCATAGCCTGCAAGTGGATGTCACCGTACTTAAGCCCTCAACCTAGGTCTAAAATAAAGATGGTTGCTGTTTGCTGGGGTACTCGTATAAACACTTGTGACATCACCCAAGTTGATAAAACAATGAGGCGATACCTTTCCGTTTATTATAAACATAAAGCACCGTTCGATTGTTTATTATTCAGTTTACGTACAATCACACTCCTATGTGGTAGGCTTTATAAAAAAAATCATTTTAGATAACATATGGTGACATATTCGCATAAATAATGAAAACTTAAAACAAACGCAATTCCTCCCGTATATACTATGCAAATAATGACGCCCCCCTCTTAGACCTTGATATGAACAAAATTTTTGGATTGGAATTTCTCTAAAAGAAACCGGGCGGATAAGAATTAATTTATTGGTCGACAACAAAGCCTCCCCTACCCTGTCTTGATATTTTAATCATTGCCGCTTTCCATCGGTTTGAGGCGGGCCTTTCAACCATACTGAAGTAACCGTTACATCTATCTATAACCACGTCTCACCCGGGGGGGGGGGGGGGGGGGCGTGTTGATATGTTCTTATATTGGTAATGTGGCTCACACATTAAACACATATTAAAACATTTGCTTGCAAAAATATTGTTATTTATTTAAGGTTCCATTCTTTAATTACCTCAATAATTTAAGGTCCGCCAGCTCCCTTCCCCCCTACCAGTTTATCGATTACTATATATAGCAGGCAGGTTGAACCCCTGTGCAAGATATGGGCTATAGGCGTCACCTGATTTCTCCAAAACAGTGGGAGGTGGGGAGGGGGGCGGTCCCGTCCGCTGGAAGGGCCATTGATATGCTGATATCACGGGCATGTAGTTATGCAGATCCCTAATCTCACGCTTTATCTACCACACAACAGACTGA
Organism: Arenicola marina; assembly: GCA_964019135.1. Taxonomy (NCBI): domain Eukaryota; kingdom Metazoa; phylum Annelida; class Polychaeta; family Arenicolidae; genus Arenicola; species Arenicola marina. Next base: position 38,925,352 of record OZ025252.1, read on the forward strand.
GTGCAACTTACAAGCGTGACTCCTTCCTACCTGGCTTTGACGACCAATCCTCCAACCATGCAAGGGCCAAGAAGTCAAAGCTAATTTCCATATCCGTTGAAGCACCCTTTTATTTCCAGCCGCTTTCTTAACGTGACGAATAACTTTTTTCTCGCTCAGCAACTTCTGCGCTTTAACGATAACAAAATATTAGAAAAAAAAAGCAACCTCCTGTTTTGTCTGTGGGTAGCGAGGACAAAACTACTTGTTTGACTTTCGCCGTCGCGATCTACATCTTGAGACGTTGGTCAATTATGTGCAGCCAGTTATTTAGGGTTCGTCGCAATCGCACGCAAGTTGCGGGGCAGGAAGTGTCGTCATGAGGACGCACTGAGACGAGATGGTTAGTTGAGGGGGGCGGGAGGGGAGGGGGGGGGGCGGGGGGCAGGGGACGGAAAATAGTATTGAGCGAGTCGTGACGAGGATAATATGAAACACTCATCATGCCTGGTACATGACGCCTCTGGAGGCGTTATAAAGATGTAGAATCAATAATATTAGAATCGGTTCTACGTTAGATTGTACCATAGCCTATGTGATATCGGCTATACTTAGCTTTTCGGACCCTTCAGAAAACGGTAAAATAAATAAGTTGAAGAGATAGAGCCGGTGGATACCAATTGCACAATAAGGCGTGAATTAGTGTTGAAGTTGTGAGCGTTAATCCTGTAATATGAGAGGTTATATCATAATATATAACCTGAGGTTCGAAGATTTATATACCACAGGAAACACTTAAAGAAAAACCGATGTCATATATGAATATATAGTTATATATATTATATTTGACTATTCTATTTTGTTGGCGAAACCCAATGTGAACATAATATTTGATTCAACGCCGTTAGGTTAATTCAAAGCGATTATATTAAAAAATATATCGAGCCCATGTCTTATAATATGCATGAGGGGGTTGTGATGTGGATTAAACTCTTGCAAGGGTAGATCCAGGAATTTGAAAAAGCAAATGATGAGCTCTCGGATTAAAGGTGTTCGTGCGTGTGTTGGTAGTTGTGGAGTGCGTGTGTGTGTGTGGGGGGGGGGGGGGTCATAAAAACCCATTCGTGTTCAGCTTAGCTTAGCTCCGCAGTTCACGACTCTCAACATACCGTACAAATTTCGATCAGCGCCTCTATTGCAGTCAACGATTTCAGTCCTAAACTTACTCCCATTGGCTCCCAGTATAAGACGACGCTTGTTTTACTACGGTTAGCGCGTTGAGTGACACACTGACATGTGTGTCTTGTCCTGTGGGCACGGAGCAAGCCACTCGCACGAGTCGATTGGTACTTAGGCCACGACCACCGCCGAGCGCAAACAACGTTTAACACATTATGATGTGCTACATCGTGACATATATGCTACAGGTGATGGGAGCGGTGTGGGGTGCGATGTGGGGTGCAGTGTGGCGTGCAGTGTGGGGTGCAGTGTGGGGGGCAGGGTGTGGGGGGCAGTGTGTGGGGGGCAGTGTGGGTGACGGTGGTGGGTGCGGTGTGGAATGCGGTGTGAGGTGCGATGTGGGGTGCGATGTGGGGTGCAGTGTGGCGTGCAGTGTGGGGTGCAGTGTGGGGGGCGGTGTGGGGGGCAGACGGTCGATGAACTTCATAGTTCAAAAAAGGTGACTGTTTTTTTTCTTTTTAATATTATCCTATATACATATTATATAATACATATGCCACACCGGAAAGCCTGTGCCGGTTCCATGCAACGCTATATCCCCTAAACACAAGTTTTATACCGTACCGAACGTCTTGTCCTTGTGACAGATCAATGGTCGGGCTGGGCTCATCCTGCTTGTGTCAGTGCCAAGGCACCGGATGCGACAGCCATGTCTCTAGGCAACCATAAACACGACAACAAAAGCCTAATTGTTATACCACGCGCTCTGTGCAGCGGCAGCAAAGGCGGAAATATTGATGGGTTGAGGACTTGAAGGTGGGGTGGTAGGGGCGGGGGGAGGGGGGAGGGGGGGGGGCGTACGGCAAGCGCATTCATCTCTTAGGGTAATAGGTGAAACCAGACAAGTCGATATCTAATCTATTATGACAAACCATTTTTACCCTTGAGTAGTGACGGTCTAGTTGAACTCGCCTGAAGAAATCGGGAGACTTCGGGCACTCGATGGAAAGCAAACTGTAGCCTAAGCAAAAAAGGTGTCCGTGGGAGGAAAGATGATTCAAAGCTACTTTTATATCATTTCCACGACTTATCAGCTTTGATATGCTGGCCATAATGCCATGTCATCTATATGAGCCCGTCCATTTGAAAACCCTTTACTCAATGGGACAATAGCTTAGTACTGTAGCCCGCTATATGACTTTGGTACGTTCATACATATATTCGAAGATTAGTGTCAGGTGTGGAAGTGGGGAGGGGGGGGGGGGGGAGGGGTGAACTGTTGAATGCCACGGAACCCGCGAAATGCATGGGCATTGACACATAAAGCAATGGTACACGGCTTCTAATAGGCTGTCAGACGAACCGATGATGTACAAGAAATCCGAATCCATGTGGAAGATAATAGGGGTTGTTGCCACTAATGATTGACACCTGCATCTCTTTACCCATCGGCACAATAGGTTTTACCTGTAATACCCGCATATATAAATATATGGTACCCATGGTAACGAAGCCGTCGCCGCTAGCGCGTCTCGAAGGAGCTCTCGAAGGAGCTTTGCCGAAGAACAATCTAGGCATCTGTCCCTGTAATGATTTAGCATTAATTGCAGAATGTCTTCTGATATTATATTCATAGATGTTTGCATACGGTGCGTACTTGAATATCACCACCAGGAGCTCTTCATTGCCGAATTGTTTGATCGCTATGATTCTATATGAACTTATTGCTATTTGTTACAGGTTCCAACCATTTCATAAGAATCAATAACGCACAGCGAAGATCGACTGGGCGCTGTTATGTAGCTGGATTCCTTCTCCTTTCATCGATACATTGACCCACGAACCATACACAAGGACGAACATGGCCGACACCGAGCTACAGGGGCACGCCAATCCTGCCTTCGACCCTTCCAATTCGGACATTGACACGAGGATCGGGGCAGAGAAACCGGTTAAGAGCCACAATAATGATCAAGTGGTTTATGAGAACAGCGACGAAATGGTCGTGGTTGAAAAACAGCCCCCTGGTGGAGAGTCAGCAGCCGGCGAAGCGGAGATTGAGGCCAGAAAACAGGCCAAGAGAGACTGCCGGCCGCTGTGGATATGCAAGGCAATTACCAGCAAGCCTAAGCTCTTCTTCGGTAAGTATATGGTTCATGAATAAATGGCTATTTCTTTTCTTTAAAATATTATTTGTCATTGCTATTATCATTGTTTATAGTCTTTACTCACACAGCTGATCGGATGTTAATAAACCGTTAATTGATCACATAGTTTAAAACGTTAATTGGTCACATATATATAGTTTAAAACGTTAATTGATCACATAGTTTAAATCGTCAATTGATCACATAGTTAAAATCGTTAATTGATCACATAATTTAAACCGTTAATCGATCACATAGTTTAAACCGTTAATTGATCACATCGCGTTCAACCGTTAATCGATCACATAGTTTAAACCGTTAATTGATCACATAATCACAAACATGGCTGACATCGCGAGAATTCGCCTGCGAGATCTCAGACACAGTGCGCGAGATGCCGATTGGTCAGCTTTCACATGATACTCATGTGGGGAGGTACTCCTAAAAATCTGTCATTTGATTAATCACATCATAGGGAGATGCTATGTAAATGTTCGTCCCGATTCAATATCTTTTGAATTTGCATCCCCTGTATCACGTGACACAATTTTCGACTGCCGACCAATCAGATTCATCTCGCTCACTGTGCCTGAGATCTCGCAGGCGAATTCTCGCGATGTCAGCCATGTTTGCTCAATCTGTTCCGGAGTTGGTTGTTGTGGTTGCATAATTCTTTATTTGTCGCGACTACACGGCAGTACAGGACTAGTTTACTTATTGAAGAAATAAATAGATTACTTAGAAATCTGACTTAGGCATTTACGGGGCCCATCAAGCGCGGTAAATGTGCGATATTGGGGGTTGAAGCGGGTGCCTGTCGTTCAGTTTCAGCGGGGGTTGGACACCTTGTGTGTTTAGTACACGTTGTGGGGCCCCCCCCACCCCCGACCTCCCCCCTCCACTGATTTACTGTGCCTGTGCATAGTTTAAACCGTTAATTGATCACAGTTTAAAACTGTTAATTGATCCCAAAGTTTAAACCGTTAATTGATCACATAGCTTAAACCGTTAATTGATCCCATAGTTTAAGCCGTTAATTGATCACATAGTATAAAACTGTTACTTGATCACGTAGTTTAAACCGTTATTTGATTACATAGTTTAAACCGTTAATTGATCACATAGTTTAAGCCGTTAATTGGTCACATAGCTTAAACCGTTAATTGATCACATAGTTTAAACTGTTAATTGATCACATAGTCTAAACCGTTAATTGATCACTTAGTTTAAACCTTTAATTGATCACATAGTCTAAACCGGTAATTGATCACAAAGCTTAAACCGTTAATTGATCACATAGTTGGGATAAATGTCTCGTCAGTAGCTACTTTTTTCCGTACATCGAGGTGATGAATAAAAATGACTGTATGGATTTACATTGACATCTGTCCCCATGTGCCGCCATGTGTTACATTGAGGCACCACCAGTGTTCAAACTATTATAATGTTACCATCTGGATCCTTCAGCCCTGACACTGGTTGGCCACCTGCTGATGCTGGTGATCACCGCCATCCTGGTCAGAATCGGGTACGACATCCTGCCGATTACGTTTGATCGGATCCCGCTGGACATCCTCGACGATCCGGACTTCTTGCGGGGTCTGGCCTGGGCCAACCGCAACGAGCAGGAAGGGGTCATCGTGGAGAGGGGTTCGGCCCAGGACACCGGGGTTGGCGTCCAAGCTGAGCGCTCCCAGATGGGGGAATTCATCGAAATGTACTTTGAGACCAGTTCGCCTGACGGCAACGTCTTCACCAAGGACAATCTGCTGACGATACAGCGGGTGGAGAATGATTTCTTCCAGGACGTCACCTTCCAGGAGGAATACTGCCAGCTGGACGGCGCCGGTGATTGCGTCAAGGCCAGGTCCATCCTGCGATTCTTCGACGGTACGTATGCCAGTAAGAGTCCCATCTTCAACGACCCCAACTTCGACAACGTGCCAGGCGTGCTGTGGGAGGCCTACCGCAACAACGAGACACGCCGACAGCTGCTCTATCACCTTGGCAACTCGGCCGTCGTCAACGACCGTAGCGCGGTATCCTACATCACGCGCTTGTTCCTGACACTGGGCCGCCCGCTCAAGGGCTACAGTAACGTCACAGACCGGTCCGACGACCAGAAGAGTGCGATCGATGCCTTCATGAAGGAGTCCTTCGCACCCAAGGCGGACGGGTACTTCGCCGACGGCGCCGGCGACCTGAAATACTTCTACAACAGTATATCGTTGCTATTCGCCACCATCACGTCGCAGGTGTTTAAGGATCTGGCACTGGCCATCGGCAGTCTCTGCTTCATCATCGTCTTCATGTTCATCCAGACGGGGTCCCTCTGGGTGTCCCTGTGGGCCAACTTCAGCATCGTGACGGGTTTCTGCTGCGCCAACCTCATCTACCGCGTCATCCTTGACTACCGCTACTTCGGCACGTTCCACGTGCTCGCCGTCTTCATCATCCTGGGCATCGGCGCCGACGACGTTTTCGTGTTCTTCGACAACTGGAAGGAGACCAGCCACCACAAGTACCCGAGTCTGGCCCACCGGCTGTCCGACTGCTACCGGAAGGCCTCGCTGGCCATGTTCTTCACGTCCGTCACCACGGCCGTGGCGTTCATCGTCAGCGGCACCTCGCCATTCCTCGGCATCTCCTCCTTCGGCGTCTTCGCCGGCGTCCTTGTCTTCGTCAACTACATCTCGGTGATCGTGTTTTTCCCGGCCGTCGTCGTCACTTACCACTTGTACTTCGAGCGCTACTGCTGCTGCTGCTGCTGCCCCCGAGCCGCCGGCTCCATCGATGACGTCAACAGCCCCCCGCCGTCGCCCAACCGGAAGCATCCCATCGTCAGATTCTTCCGCGGGCCCTACTTCCGGTTTGTGACCCACAAGGTGGCGCGCTGGATCATCCTGGCTGTCTTCGCCGTCATTCTGGCAGTCTTCATCTACTTCGCTACCACGCTGGAGGTCAACGAGGAACAGGTTAGCGGGCCATATACTATCGTGACAACCGGTTTTGATAGCCGATGCCGGAGCTATGGTTAAATATCTACCTCCATATCTAACATGCCTTATTTTTCTTTTCATCTGCACTATTTTGTGACGCAGGTCATCATGTATACTAATAGCCACGATAATTGTTACGATAAAAGTTACATATCCCACCTTGCCGAATCAGGCCATAAATTATGAGCCGTATTTTAATTTTACTGACCCTTCTGTCCTTGTGGCTTAACATGTTAACTGTGAAGCTGTGCTTCTCGTCAGACCTCATTTCGCAATGCAATATACACACGGCGATTGTACTCACCGCACCATGCCGACGGCCCTCAATATAAATCCCCACAAGCCGACTCACCCTGCTTTATATTAATTTTCTTCAGGTGAAATTCCTGAAGGACGACACGAACTTCGGTAAATACTTGGCGAGGCGCGACGCGTTCTCCTCGGCCTCCTCGGACAGGACGATTCAGGTGATGCTGGTGTGGGGCTTGAAGGAGCAAGATCTCTCGTCCTGCCACCACACCGACCCCTCCTGCCAGGGCGACCTCGTCTGGGATGACAAATTCGACATCAACGCTGATGGTGTGCAGCAAGCCCTGTTGGTACGTCGCCCGGTACCCGCGTCGAGATATTAGGTCACGTGGACCATGTGGGAGGATGGTTATGTTGGTGTTTCAACGACGCGTCGGCGCGTGAATCTGTCGCAACCGTGGGCAATTTTGGGAAGCTGGCTGGGGGAGGGGGGAGGGATGGGGGGTGTTTACGAAGGACGATCCCTCCTATACGGGGGGCCTTAATAATGCATCCCCTATAATTTTGGAATTACTTCAATTTGCACTCGTCTTTCCAAACAACGCAAAATACAAACCCGTTGAAAAAACGGTCGCCATAATTTAAAATGGGAGCTTACATGTCAAATGCATTTGCATTGACTCATGCCTCATGCGCTTATCATGTACAATGTCATGAAAAACATTTATATCACGCGAAGGCAAAATATATGATATTTGTAAGACGTTTCAAGCGATATATCATCGTTGTTGTTGGAGGATCTACCCTGAATTAAGTAAATTAAACTATCCATTCTGCTGTTAACAGCAGACGATATTGATGACAAACGCACTAATATGAAATTTGCCCACGCTTTACGAAACAAGTTAAATTATGGTCGTGTTAAGAGACAGGGTATGTACTAGGAGATGTTTAAACGGGACAATCGACACATATTTAGATTCCCTGTGCATAAAAACCGGCCCCGAATGTTGTTTTGTAATGGGAGGATGATAAGCTGACACTGTATAGCTGGCAACATATATGTTTACGTGTGTCTCGTGTGTCTACTCATCAGGACCTATGTGCGACGATAAAAGGCCTGCCGAATGAGGAGCTGTCTGCCATGGCCATTCGTAAGGACAACATCACGTCCAAACCGGAAGTGCTCTGCTTCTTGAAGGATTTGGACGATTACTATCGGGTGAGTAGGACCAGTCTACGCTGGGTGACAATGTATGTTTTTATGTGTACCATTGATATGATTGAAAAATCCTTCACATCACAGCGCAGGGGAGTTCCGAGCGGATATGTTAACCTCAATGTGGTGTTTGGAAACACCTATAATGTGCAGTTGTGTAACAATACATCCCTGACTTTCGCTGTGCATATCGGGATATCATTTGAAAGTTAATCATATATTTATAGTGTAAAATAATTAATTTCGATATTTTGATACAAAAAAAGTAATATATGTCGGGTAAACAGGGTCTGACTGTAACATAACATCCTCTCCTCATTATTTAAACCGAATCACTCCTCACTCCCCGTTGCCTTAATAAGAGGATCTATCGGGAGCTGGATCTCTTGCCTTTAATAATTGTACCTTTAAAATAAATGAGGCGTGCAGTTGCTCGCACTAAAGTAATAAAGTCAATTTCGCATTAGTTTGTTAGATGAGGAATATTATATTACAGATATATTTACTAGCGTAAACACAGTTAATGTCATTTCCTCCCCCCCCCCCCCCCCCCATCACCTTAACTCCGATACTCACCCTGGTCACAGACGAAGAGTGCAGGGGCTGTGACAGTTCCAATATTGACCAGCGAAGCTGACAGCATCATGGCCTCTACACCCTACATGAACAAGACCAAGCTGGGGGATGGTTTTGACAAACATTTCGAGGTATTTAATAACGATTCCTTTCTACGTGTTACAGATAAGAAGAAAATAAATCCATATAAATTGTTTGATGTTACGTTTGTAGATTTGCTGGCTCCTTTATTATTATTATTCTAGAATGATATATCATTGTTAACCCTGTAACCTTGGCTTAATGGCGAAAGTGCTCTCAAAGAGATTGTCTTTCCTGACATGCATGATGTCAGTAGGTATGCCATTACCTGGATGAAAGAAGGTAATGCCGACCCTGGGTAGCAGAACAGGTGCAGAAATTGCAAACACCTTGTGCTTTGCCGCACTCTATGATTATTAAGAATGGTTCCAAGGTAATTCCGCTGGAAAAAGTGCTACAAATACAGAATTAAATTGGCAAGCATTATTTGGCACAAAGATTCGACATTAAGCAAGATAAACACACGGATAATCATTGTAACGACCACGGGGACTGACGTTTTGTTCTAGATCTCCCTGTCTGCTTGGATGTACGGACAGGATCGGACAGTGTTCTCCAAGTACAACTCCCTGCTGGGAGAGGCCGCACTGGAACCCCACACACAGGTCATCTCGATGTCTCTTCCAGGGGGCAGAGGTAAGGGCTTGAAATGTATCTTCCAAGGGGGGAAGTAAAGGTTTCATATGTATCTTCCAAGAGGGGAGGTAAGGGTTTCATGTCTATTCTAAGGGGTGGAGGAGGTAAAGGTTTCATACGTCTCTTCCAAAGAATGGAGGTAAAGGTTTTATATGTATCTTCCTAGAGGGGAGGTAAGGGTTTCATGTCTATTCTAAAGGATGGAGGTAATGGGTTCATATGTCTCTTCCAAGGGGTGGAGATAGAGGTCTCCTATGTCTCTTCCTAGGGGGGAGGTAAAGGTTTCATATGTCGCTCCCAAGGGATGGAGATAGAGGTCTCCTATGTCTCTTCCAAGGGTGGAGATAGAGGTCTCCTATGTCTCTTCCAAGGGGGGAGGTAAAGGTTTCATATGTCTCTCCCAAGGGGTGGAGATAGAGGTCTCCTATGTCTCTTCCAAGGGGGGAGATAGAGGTATCCTATGTCTCTTCCAAGGGGGGAGGTAAAGGTTTCATATGTCTCTCCCAAGGGGTGGAGATAGAGGTCTCCTATGTCTCTTCCAAGGGGGGAGGTAAAGGTTTCATATGTCTCTTCCAAGGGGGGGGGGGTAAAGGTTTTTTATGTATCTTCTAAGATACGTCTTTATGTCTTCTAAGGGATGGAGGTAAGGGGCCCATATGTCTCTTCCAAGGGGTGAAGGTAAAGGTTTTATATGTCTCTTCCAGGGGTGGGGGGGGGGCTAACGTTTCCCTATGTCTCTCCCAAAGGGTGGAGGTAAAGGTTTCATATGTCTCTCCCAATGGGTGGAGATAGAGGTCTCCTATGTCGCTTCCATAGGGAGGGGGGTGGGGTAAAGGTTTCATATGTCTCTTCCAGGGGGGTGGGTGGTAAAGGTTTCATATCTCTTCCAAGAGGGGGAGGTAAAGATTTCATATGTATCTTACAAGAGGGGAGGTAAAGGTTTTATTTCTTTATGTCTTCTAAGGGATGGAGGTAAGCGGTTCATATGTCTATTCCAAGGGGTGAAGGTAAAGGTTTCATATGTCTCTTCCAAGGGGGGGGGGGAGGTTTCCTATGTCTTTTCCCATGGTTGGAGGTAAAGGTTTTATATGTCTCTTCCAATGGAAGAGGTAAGGGTTTCATGTCTCTTCCAATGGGTGGAGGCTAGGATTTCATGTTTCTTCCAAATGGTGGAGGTAAGGGTTTAATGTCTCTTCCGACGGGTGGAGGTAAAGGTTTCATGCTTCTTCCAAATGGGGGAGGTAAGGGTTTAATGTCTCGTGCAAAGTGTGGAGGTAAGGGATTTGAATGTCCCTTCCAAGGGGGGAGTAAGGGTTTCGTAAGTCTCTTTCAAGGGGTGCAGGTAAGGGGTCCATATGTCCTATCTAGAGACGAGGGGTGAATAAGTGCTTCAGATGCGATTTGCGGGGGGGGGGGGGGGGGTAATGCCTTCATATGATACCCATTAGGACCCGTAAGGAGTGGGATTTTTGATGATAGCAATCGATGAGGGCGGAGGGAGCTACTCAAGATGTTCAAGTTGATGGTCAAAGGTATCAGGACTAACATACCATGTAATAATCAGCAATCCTAATAATTGTGGCCGAAATGTAAACTGTTATTTATTGTCCTTTTTTTTCTCCAGATTTCACGATTACTTACGGAACACAGCTTAAATACGCTGCTATTGTGATTAACACCACCATGGAGTCCGCCACGCTTGGCTTCCCGACTGGTTTACCAATTAGAAATAAGTGGAATTCCTTTTTGGAAAAAGAGGTGATTTTTATTGCTAGTCTATCTCATCTCGCGGCCGATGATATAATATACGGACCGCCTAAAATTGCGTATAGTTTAAGTAAAAGGGCATCCTCATTAACAACAAGCGTCCGCCACTACACTTTACCAGTCCTGACTTGATTTAGGGGGGAATTAAACCTACTACTACTCCATCCTTGCATTGAAATTTAGCTCTCAAAAGGACGTGATTTTATCAGCTGCTCATGTCTTAAGCGAACTTGATTATTCGTTCTTGTACCGATTATAAGATATATGTATACTTATATTAATATATACCCCACTTCTGACATATTTACACAGCTTGAACACATGCCTCCCGCGCTCAAGGGGGGATTTCCTTGCACTCCGGCGACCGGCTCCATCACCATCAACATCTGGCACTGGCTGCGCGTCCAGGAGGTAAGCACGGAGGTTTCATTTGGCATTTAACATCCCCCATATTCGAATGTTCATTTGCCCATTTTTGTATATTCATTTAATTTTCCCCATATTTGTATATTCATTTTTATTTACCAAAATGTACCTTCCACCCGGCTGACAAAAGTATCACCTTGGGTGACCTTGGGAGGATAACACTATGCATTTGAGTAGTGCCCCAGAAAAGAGACTGCAGCAATACGGAACCGCTATCAGAAACAGTAGACGACCGGGAAGGGAATCTATCCGATGGGCTGTAGAGGTCGGGCTACTGTTCAGCAGAAGAAATTACGTTTTTTATATCGGGAATGGTTCGAACTGCTCTGTGTGACCCCTGCCTTGAAGAGACCCCACTAGGTGGCATCACTTTACTCATCGAGAACCTCAGATTGGGCCTCCAACAGAGTTGGGCTGGCTGGTTCCACGCTCAAATGTTATAAATGTCGATACGGTAGCAGTATACTAGGTCATTTTTTTATTTACAAGCGGTCATAATATAGGCATTGCCAGATGGTGTGATCGTCAGTTACGGTAAAGTTAAAGGTGAAATTCAAAGTAAACTGCCGTCGCTTCCTCCGCGCTCTTCGGGACTACTTTTTTTTCTTATTAACGACGTCGCAATCACCGGGTAAACCATATTCACTGAGAGGAAATAGTTTTCACAAACGGCACTATCTGGTTAAGAACCCATTTGATGTTTGTAGTTCTGGTTTAGACCATGCGGTCGCTTGCTTGTATAGCCGGTCGCTTGCTTGTATAGCCGGTCGCTTGCTCTTGCATCTGTGCGTTGCTCGTCTCCAATTCTACAAACCCGTAGAGTCACACGTGGTCCAACTCGCCACATGATTATGACAGTATATGTTTACGGCGCACAAGTAACGATAATTAGAGCCCACGATCTCCGACACGACACTTTGTCTCGTTATCGGATGTTACAAAACGCTCCGTCACCAAAAGTTGTTTCGATAACACCTTGAACGGACGCTTGTATGTTCCTGCTTCAGACACTGACGTCGTCTGCTTTGATCGGCGTGGGCATCGGAATCGCTCTCGCCTTCCCGATCCTAGTCCTTGCGGCCCACAACATCCTGGTCGGCCTGCTGGCCACACTCACCATTGGCTGCATCGTGGGGTCCGTCTTTGGACTCATCCCAATGGTTGGGTGGAAACTCGGGGTAAGACAGATACATCTATACAATATAAACCATTAATGTATCAGTGTACCAGGATTGCGTCCCAACAGCAGCGTTGGGCGTATTGTTATTAATAAACACATATCTATTTGGGGGCCGGCGCGATAGCTCAGTGGGTTAGAGCACTCGCCTTGATAGCCATGCCCTGGTACATGCCTCTCTGACCACGCCCGTAAACGGAGCAAGGGTGACAGCCATGCCTTTCACCAGGCCTAGAATTAGAAATCGCGGACCGGTGGCTCAAGTTGAAGGTCCTAACAGAATAAATATGCAGTGCCTAACCGTCAAGTTGCTCCATTAGGTTCCTGAAGCTTTGATGACTTTCGTCGGACAGTCCTTTCTTTGGTCGGTAGTGTGTTTTCTTGCAATCCAGGCGATTTGTGTCTTTCTCTCGCTTCGTTTTCAATCCTCCGCCGCTCGCCGGAATTAAACAAACTTAGCGTGAGCACTCGCTGCCAGGCGGCGTTTGTTGACGTCCTGCGAATGGTGGAGCATTGAACACGAACCGAGAGGTGACAAAAATCGCCCGGATTACAAGAAAATACACTACCGACCAAAGAAATGACTGTCCGACGAAAGTCATAAAAGCTTCAGGAACATAGTGGAGCACATTGACGGGTAGGCATTGCATATTTATTCTGTTAGGACCTTTGTCAGAGAGGCATGTACCAGGGCTATCGCCTTGAGTGCTCTGGCCACCTGAGAGCCAAGCGGCACGTGGATCGGTGGTTCTCGTCCCGCTGTGGCCATGTCTGTGTGGTCGCAGGATAAAAATCCCATGTCCTTCACAGTATGGGGTTATGGAGTATGGAGTATGGGGTTACCCCCGGGGTCACGGCTTCACTCTCCCTTCCTTCTCCCATTGAAGCGATATGACCAAAAGTAGTTGAATCGTCCTGAATATACAACCAACCAACCAACCATATTTATTTGAGTGACACATATGTAAATATGTAAATAATGATTGCATTACGTTGCAGCTGTTGGAGTCTCTCAACCTGGTGTTGGTGGTGGGCCTCTCGGTGGACTACGTTGTGCACTTGGCGGAGGGATACAGCCGCTCGGTGCACGAGGACCGGCTGGGTCGGACCAGAGACGCTCTGGAGGAAGTCGGTATATCAGTGCTATCCGGAGCCACAACTACCATGGGCGCGTCTCTTTTCTTACTCTTCGCAGAGATCCTCTTCTTCACTCAATTTGGGACCTTCATGTTCTGTACCATTGCCTTCTCCATTGTCTACGCCCTGGGTCTGTTTATCACGGTCATAGCGCTGTTCGGGCCCCAGGGAGATACCGGCTCCCTGAAGCCGCTGTACCGCTGGTGTGGGCGGAAGTGCGGACGCGAACCGCAAGCCCAACCACAATCGCTATGAAGTTAATTCATATAGAGGCCCCTTAGTCTGCTTCATGGCTGTCACAACTTATGATTTCGAATCTGCAGTAACTTGGCATTATATTTATGCAGTACATGCATGGTATGTTAATTTATTATGATGCGTTGTTATGAGGTTGCGCGAGGCCACCAACATACTCTACAGAATGCAAATATGGCCGGTTTGTTATTAGTGTGACGACGTTGCATTTAACAGAGCATTATTTACCATATGTATGGATGCTTTCTTGGTAATGGTCGTAATCACACTAGCTATCGCTATGTCATCATTACATACGGTAGTGCACGAGTGTCTGCTTCAGCGAAACAGACTCCTAGAATGCATAGATATAACCTCATCAAATATCTCAACATTAAATACTCACATCTATTTTTATTGCTATTTTACGCCCGTCATTTCTTTTAATCATTGACCATAGGTTCATATGGCATACTTGTTTTAATATAATAAAATAAACGATTCCTTTTACAGCGCTTTTCTTAAAAAATGAAAGCACGGAAATCGTTATTTGACATGACGTTTTAAATAGTACTCATGGTCGGCATTCAAGCAGCATCGGTGTTTTATTCCACCGTTTGAGAACGAACATCTATCCATATTGATTATATCGTAATATCTTACTGTCGTTGTATTGTGTATTTATAATTTACTTAAAATTTAAAAATAAACGTAGACGACGTGTTTTTGCCTTCCTGTTTTTAAAACGAGACATTTGAAACATAATATAAATGCTGTAGGACAACCAGATGTTTTGTAGGATACATAGATATTATTTCCTTAATGAACTTAATTTACTCCCAATGGTTGCAAGATGTCTAAACATTGCCTTGGTATTTACTAGTTTTAAAGCGCTCTATCGTCTATATTTGCTGATTAGTTATGAAGCAAAGTCCTACAGGTTAAGAACTGTTATGACGCACACACGAGCAGCCTAGTTGTCCATGGGTATAGCAAGGCAAATGACACATTCCTCTTGATATGTGACCTCTGGTATGACCTTTTGGATCTCACAGGCCAATGCATTGCTCGCGTATTTATTGATGTACCAACGCACACTTATGTATTCTAATTTTATGCCTGTCGTATAATGCGCACTCAACGCCTTCAAACGTCGAACATGGCGCAGAAGACCAATCCAGTCCTAAACGCAGTTATCAACCGGCGGAATGTACTTTGTAACTATTATATTTTAACAGAACTGTCCCTAAGTCCTTGTAAGTTATTTAGATTTATTGTGTGGATGAAATCTGTAATTGTTTCCACCATTATCGATACCAAATCTATATCGGATATCGTGATCGGTACCATATGTGTATATGTCGTTAGTAGTACGGTGTGCGGTTATATGTAAGATCACGATCAGCACTATCATTATGTGAATACATACAGGTTCCGTATTATGACTATAATATCTTGATTGTAGAGTTGCGGGTTTGAGACCTCAAGGCAAAGAGCCTTGGGCGCGGTGGTGTATGCCAGTGTGGTTGTGAATGTTGTGTTCGATCTGATATTAAACATGTCAAATAGGGTAAGCAACTTCAACAGGCATCGGTTTTACAATTATATTGATATATTATATTGATAGTTACTGCAGATATGTATGTCATAAGTTCGTCGACGTTCTTATATATGTCGTCCACATTAATTCCCGTGACAAAAGTTCCGCTCCCTGCCGGCAGGGACCAATGGTATGTAATGAATGATACAGAATTGAGAAGTAAGATTCCAAACTGTACGTGATATGTGAATTGGCTGGCAGCTTACTACGTAAAGTAATTTACGGGCAAAGTGCGTTTTAATGAATGTGTCCAATTACGTGAAAAAATCATTTGACGATAACACTTATGCTAAATACCCCAACTGATACCCCATCAAATATTAGAAGAAAATTATACGTACTACGACTTACTGATCGGTGAAATGCTTATGGACTATATTAACCTGTGTTATAACATGTCATTATTCCAATTGCAACCGCCGCCAGTGAGTTCGGAGTATTCAGATGACAATAACATTCCGCAAGCATGAGGATGGGGAGCGGTGGGTGGGTGGGAGGGGGGGGGGGCGATGGAACTAGGTTCTCGTCATATACTGCTTAGCCAATAAGCGTGGGGAGAGTGAGGGAGGGGGGGGGGGGCGGTGAGCGGCTCGTGACAGGTATCTAATCTTAGATGGTTTTAAGCCGTTACACCAATGTTATACAACATCTGGGTCCATATTTTAGATTATCCTTCATAAAATGTTTTTTATGATATTAGTAATTGCTGGTTGTGTATTGTATGTGAGCTATATGGGTAGTTCCTCTTGTGTGCCGTATATACGCTTGGCTTAATGTTACCGAGTGAAGTCGAAATAAATGTTCTTGTGCACTGCGCTTCTTCAGCTAAGAAACGATACGTTCGTGATGTTAATGTTGCATGAAATTCGCGCGTCCGTGAAAACTCCGGAGATTTCGTGTGAAATCTGCGTAGCTCGACCGTTAAAAAGCAATTCCTTGGAAACTCTGGAGTTACGACGTGAAAACAGCGGTACCGTGTTGGGGGATTGGCGGCTTTAACCGCCTGGCTTATTTCACACAAGCAAATGTTAAGCCTGTGATGCCTTCTTTTTGCCACTTTCACGCGAGGGGTTGTGGACAATTCGGGGTTTCAACGGTGCAACTGCCGTGAAAACTCCGGTTATTTGACTATTATCGCTCACAACAGCAGAATAAACCGAAAATACGAATACGAGAGCAGTTGAGTCAGCAGCGTCATACTGTTATCACAGTAGGGATTATTCGTGTGTCGCGTTTCACGACGCAAAACCCAATTCCGTGGCACAAAGGCAGTATTTAAGGGCTTGAAACTGTTGCTCGCAGTTACAACGCGTTGAAGGAAACTGGTCTTTTGAGGCAGGGTATAGCGTTGTATTTGGGTGGCCAAGCATATGCCTTTCACCATTGGTTCACAGTCACAACGCGTTGAGGTGTTTTCATGGCAGGAATAGCGTGAAATTTAAAGGGCCAAACACATGCCTGCAACCAGTGGTTCGCCGTCACAACGCGTTGAGGGTACGGTATTATCACTCAGGAATAACGTGAAATTTGCTAGGCCAAGCATATATACCTGCCACCCACGTGACTTAGTTTACGTGAGGTCTGAGCAAACACTGATGAAGAGCAGTAAAGAATTGCTTTCCCTTTCTAACTCCCCTCCCCGCCGCCCCTTATGCGCTACCACCACCACGGCTCCGAGCCACTGTTTTCCCTCTTCGGGTCTACGACGCTAAGGTTACTGTCGTTCACGACCGGGTCATATGACACCATTTGATCTTGGCCCAATGACTTCAAAATAACTCACTGCCTTTATTTGCTGTCAATCCTATTAGGGCGAGTCCCATTCTGCCGAGAAAGGGATAGTACGGTTGTTATACGGCAAAAAAATATATACATTTAAAGCAATATATTACGTGATTTTTTGCATTACCAACCTCTTCTCCATGTCAAATAAATCCTGAAAGCCTGTGGGCTAGCAGGAGAGAAGCATTTTGGTCAACGGAGCAGAAGTTGGTGGCCGGCTTTATATTACTGCGCGCCTGTTCGCTGTTCGCTATTTTGTGTGTGATGTCGACCTCGGTTCGCTATCACGTCCGCGTGCGATATATATTAACCGCGCAGTTTATGTTGAAGTGTTTGTTTTACAGACTCAAAGAGGTATAAAACATAAGCATCATAAATGTTGAGATACTTTTAGTCATGATTGTAAAATGTAAACAATCTAAGATGGCGCATGTAAGTATATAACTTTAAGGATGCAAACTGCTTCATTTATTTGTGCTGTGCATTCAAGTGCTAGAATTTGGACATTTCGGGATCCCCCCGGGCTATTGCTCAGTGCGTTGGACTATGGCTCCCGGCTATGGCTCTGGGCGCGTTCTAGAGCTCCAGGCTCCGGGCTACGGCTCCGGGCTATGGTTCCGGGCTATGGCTCTGGGCGCCGGACAATGGCTCCGTATGCTGGACTATGGATCCGAGCGCGGGCAATGCCTCCGGGCTATGGCTCCGGGCTATGGCTCTGGCTCCGGGCTATGGCTCAGGGCTCTGGCTCTGGTTCCGGGCTATGGCTCTGGGTCCGGGCTATGGCTCCGGGCTATTGCTCCGGGCATAAATAAGTGGGTTCCCCTAGATAATAAGTAGGGCGCCTAGATAATAAGTAGGGCGCACTGCACTTCGACAACAGATTCATGTATGCAGCATTAAAGGCCATATATTAATCTTGTGACATCATAGATTCCAAATAACGTCCGTATACAACGCTCCCAGAAATGAACAGACCGCTCGATCATGTGCTACTTTTAACTAAGAAATAACGTGAACCCAACACCTTAAGGGAAAATATAATATATTTAACCGGATACCCACAGACAAACCAGGAGCATCGCGAGGGTACAATAATCGACATCCACCGACATGAGCCACATGAGTCTGACCTCAGTCTCGGCCGCGATGCTCCACATGAGTCTGACCTCAGCCTCGGCCGCGATGCTCCACATGAGTCTGACCTCAGCCTCGGCCGCGATGCTCCACATGAGTCTGACCTCAGCCTCGGCCGCGATGCTCCACATTAGTCTGACCTCAGCCTCGGCCGCGATGCTCCACATTAGTCTGACCTCAGCCTCGGCCGCGATGCTCCAAATGAGTCTGACCTCAGCCTCGGCCCCGATGCTCCACATGAGTCTAACCTCAGCCTCGGCCGCGATGCTCCACATGAGTCTGACCTCAGCCTCGGCTGCGATGCTCCACATGAGTCTGACCTCAGCCTCGGCCGCGATGCTCCACATGAGTCTGACCTCAGCCTCGGCCGCGATGCTCCACATGAGTCTGACCTCAGCTTCGGCCGCGATGCTCCACATGAGTCTGACCTCAGCCTCGGCCGCGATGCTCCACATGAGTCTGACCTCAGCCTCGGCCGCGATGCTTCACATGAGTCTGACCTCAGCCTCGGCCGCGATGCTCCACATGAGTCTAACCTTAGCCTCGGCCGCAATGCTCCACATGAGTCTGACCTCAGCCTCGGCCGCGATGCTCCACATGAGTCTGACCTCAGCCTCGGCCGCGATGCTCCACATGAGTCTGACCTCAGCCTCGGCCGCGATGCTCCACATGAGTCTGACCTCAGCCCCGGCCGCGATGCTCCACATGAGTCTAACCTTTAGCCTCGGCCGCGATGCTCCACATGAGTCTGACCTCAGCCTCGGCCGCGATGCTCCACATGAGTCTGACCTCAGCCTCGGCCGCGATGCTCCACATTAGTCTGACCTCAGCCTCGGCCGCGATGCTCCAAATGAGTCTGACCTCAGCCTCGGCCCCGATGCTCCACATGAGTCTAACCTCAGCCTCGGCCGCGATGCTCCACATGAGTCTGACCTCAGCCTTGGCCGCGATGCTCCACATGAGTCTGACCTCAGCCTCGGCCGCGATGCTCAACATGAGTCTGACCTCAGCCTCGGCCGCGATGCTCCACATGAGTCTGACCTCAGCCTCGGCCGCGATGCTCCACATTAGTCTGACCTCAGTTTCGGCCGCGATGCTCCAAATGAGTCTGACCTCAGCCTCGGCCCCGATGCTCCACATGAATCTAACCTCAGCCTCGGCCGCGATGCTCCACATGAGTCTGACCTCAGCCTTGGCCGCGATGCTCTACATGAGTCTGACCTCAGCCTCGGCCGCGATGCTCCACATGAGTCTGACCTCAGCCTCGGCCGCGATGCTCCACATGAGTCTGACCTCAGCCTCGGCCGCGATGGTCCACATGAGTCTGACCTCAGCCTCGGCCGCGATGCTCCACATTAGTCTAACCTCAGCCTCGGCCGCGATGCTCCACATGAGTCTGACCTCAGCCTCGGCCGCGATGCTCCACATGAGTCTGACCTCAGCCTCGGCCGCGATGCTCCACATGAGTCTAACCTTAGCCTCGGCCGCGATGCTCCACATGAGTCTGACCTCAGCCTCGGCCGCGATGCTCCACATGAGTCTGACCTCAGCCTCGGCCGCGATGCTCCACATGAGTCTGACCTCAGCCTCGGCCGCGATGCTCCACATGAGTCAAAGCTCAGCCTCGACCGCGATGCCCCACATGAGTCTGACCTCAGCCTCGGCCGCGATGCTCCACATGAGTCCGGCCCCAACTTCTGCCGCGATTCGTCACTTTCGTCGATGAGCAATGTTCTTAAATGCTTAAACATTTTCTAAACCTCGCAAGATCCAGAAATATCCAAATGCTTGCTACCCTAAGCAATACATTCCTGACCTCGGTCTCCCAAGTTATTCTTCGAATACCATCACGTTGTTGGAAGGTGTTTGTTCGTTTTCAGTAAATTGCATCAGTATAGAATATTTTGACCTTACAGTGTCAATCTTGTACCAAAGTATGATGTTTAAAGTTGTAATGTGTTGGGACGTGAAGTCGCCGGGATGTCGGTATTTTTTGCAAGCAAGAAGGCTATGGTCGTATATTGGCAGAACAACGACGCATTTGATTACGTCTCCAATATGCCCTTTTTGTGGCGTTATTATGTACTGTCCTGTTCTGAAATATTAGAAATAAAAAATTACTTTTATATAAAAGACTTCCACGCTGTTTTTGTGGTGAAATACAACAACATAAGAGGTGGTCCTTTGTTTTCTTGAAATGAAATAAATGTCCTTATTCAGGAAATCAACGATTCACGAACAATTATATTCAAAATTATTAACACAGTAATGTCTAATTTATAGATGATCAACATTGTGATAGGACGGTTTCGATGTTTATACATGTTCCGAATTTTCAAGACACATCAATAACAATAAATGTCGTGTCTGGAGAGTACCATATGTTTAGTTGCTTCGTGCTATGTAATAAATCCATGTGTTCCATACCACATTCGGCTGGCGAGAGAAGAGGATCCCATTTAACTGATCCAAAATATCCGCCAAACCCCGCCACCCATCATCGACGCTCTCACCCCTAACTCCCAGCCTAACACATGTCAGTCAGTATGGCGTCTTAGTTTAAAACACTGTAACCCCTCTCCCATCGCCGCACGATTGAGGCGTTGGAGGTAGTTATCACGTGATATCACACTCGCATACTCAAGGTTGCATCCATGATAGGAGTTGTTATCAAAGAAGCTTATGTCACTGTGGCTGATATGATGTCAGTGAACACGTGAAGCCAGAAAGGTATGCAAGCACACATGTCATCTGCTAGATTACAAATGAGGCCTTGACTCCCCCCGCTCCCGCCGACCGGCGTCCCCTCCCCCAGCCAGCCCCCTCTCGCCCTCACACAACCGTCTGAACTAAATTAATTTCGTCCACATCTTGTTCAGTGGTAATGCCAAGGAAATCTATAATTGATGACTGGGCCGCGTAGGGACAAGGTTAATAGGTGAGGCTCGATGGTGCTTGTTCGCATCAGGGACGCAGGAAATGCCGTCTTCCCAATCACAGAGAGATCGCGAGGCTGGCCGAGAGACGCCTCGTCTCTATAGACCGAAAACGTACCCGATATACCCCTGTCTCACAAGAGAACTTAATATATATGTTCCCCTCTATGACAGTTGTGACACAGTAAACCCAGAGCAGGGTCTCAAGGAATTCGACCATCTGGTTCCCTGGTAGCATATTCTATACACCATTCTTTCGACCACATATAGCAATATTATTCATTTTGGGGACATAACAGAGACTGTGTGAAAGTAAAACCTGGCAATTATTAGAAATAAAAAGATTCCAACTAATTTAACTGGCACAACTGACGGTCGACTATGCAAGAGCCAGAGTGGGGTAACAAAAGCTATAAACGCCCTTCTACACCATGACCGTTAATGGTTTACTGCTTCTTCGGAATATGCAATTAAAACGCTTCATAACACAGTCATATGAGGAACGTACGCTTGGTCTGTTCCGGCCGCCCCACTTACACAGAAGAAAAACTTGTTGCGCAACGCGCCATTTAAGCCAACGCGCCTTCGACCGTCATGTGGACAGACTGGAGCTTGCCAGGAAATAACAATAAACTAAAAGATGGAGACAATACCCCTATATATAAATATCATTGGTTACGCATGTTCGCTGCAAAATGTGTAATGTCAAGTCCCGTCGTCCGTAGTGGCGTTCGATGGTAATTGATATGTAATTTGTTTCATGTGTCCATTTCTACGTCTACATCTAATATGTCTGACCACGGGGGCGATAGAATGGTGGATCTGGACCTTCGTGACGTCTTTTTTTTTCTGGCAGATCATGACTACATCAGATCAGGGTACTAGCAATGTCGTTCTGCTGGCTATGCACAACATATACATAACGCTGCTAGTGTTGTTGACATTGGGCGATAACCGGGGTCAAGGTTATCGGCAGGTATGCAGTGGAGTGATCGATGTATTTTTGGCCAGTTGTTGTTTCTTTATCAGATTACGAAGATAGTGAAATAAAAACACCTGCTGGGTTTTTGGACCCTTGTCTATATAAGCGTCGCTATTCTGTATGAATTTAACGATAAGTTCTCCTACGACCATGAAGTACCTGGCAGTTTTCGTTGTTCTTGCCCTAGGTAAGTCTTACATAGTGTACGTATTTATTAGAACACAAAAAGAGGACGTTTGCTGGTACTTTGTGTAAGGTTTGGATATTATCATAATTGAATACTTAGGCATTATTTGTTAATTGCTGGTTGCCCAGGGCACTGGTTATAAACACGATTCAGTGAGCTGGGTTAGTACCCGAGCTACATTGAATCAACAGTGCCACGCTGAATGGTGCCTTTAGTCCAGATTAATGATTACTTTTCAACTTAGCTTTCTGTTGGGTGGAACCAAAACTATTTTACAGCTGCGTAATGCGTTGCATCGATTAAGTGTCTATGTGTACGGAAAGCGACGACTCAATCTAGTGAGATTGTGATCTGGACACATTGTTTCATCGTTCACCCGCACAGCCGAGGCCCGTCCCCGCATGGTTCCATCGGTGTCGGGAAGGCGGGTCATCGGTGGCTCGGACTCCAACATCAACAGCTGGCCTTCCCAGCTCTCTCTGCGCTATAATGGCGCCCACACGTGCGGTGCCTCCATCATCGGCAGCGGTCAGGCCATGACCGCCGCCCATTGCGTCATTGGCAGGTCTGTACAGCCGTGGTTCATATATATACTAGCTTGGTATATTGATGCATAATATATATATATATATATATATACATGTATGCAGATACATTAGCTTGAAAAAACGAAAGAGTAATATTCCCACGGGCACAAGAAACACCTTATTGCTGCGTGGAAGTTAATAATACCAGTACGCAGTGCGTAGATACGAGGCATTTACTTAAAGGAGAACATCAAACTAGTGAAACATCGGAGTTAAAGCCTCTACCCGACTAATACGCTATGTCAACACCGTAAATAATACTCGAATGCTAATCTGCACAAACCACGTCTATTTAGAACGGTCGGCTCATTCTCCATCTTGGCTGGTTCCACGTCGCGCACCTGTGACTCATGCGGCCAGGTGTACACTCCGTCCGTCATTACCTACGTGAGTGCACTCTGCTTGACAGGAATGTGGGGGCCCCTAATGTGGGGGCGTTCATTGATGCCATCACCTAGTGTTCAGGTTGAATACGTTTCGGGCCTACGTTGACGGCAGTGTACCGCCTTCATCCCCAATCCAGCCTTATTTTGTCACTGTAACCGTGATCAAAGAGGTTTCGTTGGGGGTGAAGTATGTAAGCTTCTGTGTATGGCGCTATGTAATTGTATGCATCCAATAATGAAGGCAGCCGGGCTCGCATCGGTGTGGGTTAATTGGCATCAGTGTACGTAATGAAATGTGTGCATGCAAGGTAGCCTACACAAGGTACCAATTCATGTCTGCCAAGAAAGAAACATGTGTGATGAAACTAAGGATAATAAGCATGAACAACTATTTGTTTGTATTATTTATCCCAGTTGTATTTATATTTGTTTTTAAATTACAGAATAGTGCTTATGTCGATGGCGGATCTTATCCCAACGACATCTCGTCGATGCGCATCTCAGGATCATTCGACACTTCCAACGGCGGCATCGCCATCGCCTCCCTTCCCTCTCAGGGAAGTAACTTCGACGGAGATCAGTGCACCATCACTGGCTGGGGCAGAGACGGTGAGATACGTTGCACTAGCTGGCTGTCATTAGAGAGTTATTGCACTAAGTTTTCGGTTGCACATATACTGTAAACGTAACCCGATGAGCATGAAGTCATCAGAACTCGAGTTGTTTCCTGACCTACATAGATACGTTTGCGGGATCCGTTTCCTAGACAACGAATAAATACCAGAAGCCCTTGTAGGCAACGTTTTAAACAGAACGTTACATGAATGGCAGTGATGTATTACTTTCATTTATTCAGGACTGGTGAAACCATAGTTCACCACTACATTCGGAACTGTTTTTGGCCAGGCCAGATCCGGATTAGAGATTAGAATCTATATGAAAAGTGATTGTTCAATGAAAAAGTAAACAGATGGTGCCACATTTATTATATAAGTGCTGTTTCAATACGGTTTCAACTTTAAATCTGTTTGTTGAGGAACTAATTCCTTGGGGAAACCCCTTTCAGTTTGTTCATAAATGAAATGAAATAATGAAATTAAGGACATGACTGAAATAACTATTTTCAGAAGCTGTTTTTCTGGAAATGGTTATTTCATTAGGTCTTGGCCCATCAGAGAATTAGTCTTGAAGAAAGTGGTCTGTTACATATTGTTTGTGCTCTTGTTTGGTCGAAGGTAACAGAGCGGAGCAAGTAATATCAATATACATAACACAAATAAACAAAACAGATTAACTTTCAAACCAAACTGTTAAACTTTTCTAGTTGTATTCTAGAAACTGTTTCTGTAGAGTATCTCCTTCGTAAACTGTGAAGAACGCCGGCCGTCACCTTACAGGTTGAACACCGACTGCAGTAACTCATTTGTGCGCCCGCCCGGGAGTGAAAAAATTAACGTATCGGCGCTAAGGGATGGGGATGCTAAGAGACCAGTGGCGCGGAGACGTAGAAATATATGAATATATATTGCTAAATGTGGATTTCTTTTATAATATAATCTTCTTGAGTAAGACGAAATCCTGTCACCGTCGGACATTTTTTCAGGTACCGCGTTTGAAGCTTGAATCTTGAAGCCGAAAACCTAGATCTAGATCTAAATATTTGAGAACCGCGAGTCGACCACATAACGACATAACGAGTCCTTACTACTACGTTACTATGGCCATAAAGCTGTTAGATACACTTTGACCGACAAGTTGTCACTGATCTAATGTCCCGCTTGTTGTTGCCAAATTGTCCTCACAGATACCGGCAGCCAGGCTCTGCCAGACACCCTGCAGCAAGCCAACACCAGAGTCATCAGCAACAGCCAGTGCCAGAGTGATACCGGTATCTCCCTCATTGCGGGCCAGATGTGCGTGAAGTCCGACGGCGGATCCATCAGCGCCTGCAACGTATGTGCAAATCCCACTATATGGTTGTATTGTGGTATCTGTGTGCATGAAAGAGACGTATACAGCGGTTTTGTACTCCCCGTCATTATTTCTCTCGCTATTCGCGTCATTTATATCAGCTTTCCACGTGCATTTTTCAGCGTGATTTTCTCAGCCACTCACATAATTATCTCAGCCATTCACATAATTGATCTCATGCATTCACGTTATTTATCTCAGCCATAAATATTACGAGTTGATGGTCGTGTTATTTGTACAATAGCATTGAATATGGAGGCCGCTTACATCCTGTACGATTTTCTTTATTAGCCCTTCATCAAGCGGTAGCGGCCCTTCATTTTCATTATCCGAAAATTGGCGGGTTGCTACAGCTTGACGTCGGGCCAATACAATTGCCTAATGTCATTCACGTGATTTATCTGAGAAAGCTGCATGATTTATCTTAAATCTCTACGTTTTCACACATTCCAGGGTGACAGCGGCGGTCCGTTGTGGTGCAGTGGTATGGTCGTGGGTATCGCCTCATGGGTGATCGGAAACTGCCAAACGAGCGCTCCTAACTGTTACACCAGAGTTAGCGAGTACAGGGATTGGCTGGGAACTCTCTGAGTGGCCTCCAGTTTCCGACTATTGCATCATCCAGTCGCGGCTTGATGTTCTATCGACGGGTAATAAAGCAACACAACTTCACCCTAAAATGGCATATGTTTCTGGTTTATTCATTGGTCAGATAAATACAGCCACAACTCATATCATTTCTAATTTGCGCCTCATTATTGACTTGACCCATATATTAGTTTTATTTAATAGTCTTATTACTTAGTTGGCTGCTGCAGGTTTCTAGTTTTCTTGGGAGATCTGTGTCTATAGCTTTTACAGGTGTTTGTTATGGGAACTCCCCCACAACACGCCTGTCACCTATGATCAAGATCGGGCAAGGGCTTTAAGTCGACGAGAAGAAGAGTGATCATATCTGACATTTTGTAAAAATGCCATTCTTCAGCCCGGCGTGAAGAGTTTTACAAAAATAAATATTAAAAGATTCCAAGTTCGAAAAATAACAAAAGACAAGAAAGTCTAATGTGAGTTGCGATCTGAGGCCGGGCGATCGACAAACTGCCCGCCTGTTTATTTGGTACGTCTTATATACGGCTGTACATGGGCTACATTTGGTCACATGACCATGGACAATTCCATGCCCCACCCCTCTTTTACGGGGGTCTCGGGAGCACGTGATGGTGGCAGGCAAAGCGCGCCCACCAGGCCTTGCTTATGAAACCTATTGTCTTTATATAAAACTAGCATTAGGTCACTCTAACCCAGCGGTTCACCCCAACCCACTTGGCCCTATTGTTCCCCAAAATATCGAACAACAGCTGTTGCTTAATCATGTGATAGTCACGAGCATTGAGTCGCAACCAAAGACGCGAGAACAATATCCAAGGTCATATCCTGGCCTCTCTGAGACTGTGACCCAGCCGTGGCGACCCGACTTACTTAATACTCTCACCATTCCACTATAAACACTGGCTTATGTAAAGGGTTGTTTTCATCGAGCGTATACTCTTATCTGAGATAACCAAAGGTCAGCCACAGCGAGCGTCAGAAATAGCAAGCTATAATCAAGGCTGGCTTCGTAAACCGTAAGGGGGTTGAGTATGGTGAAATAAAATAAAATAAAACATTTGATATTCTAAAATACCTGAAGGAGCACATTTTACAATTCCTCCATCACCAAAATGTTTTTCTCCATAGAAAAACTTACAGTCATAACGCATTACCCTCAAAAACATCAACGGTGAATATTATAAAACCGTAAGTATTACTCAATTACGCAAATGTTGCATAGCCGCAGATATTAAACATAACATGAAAATCGAAGTAGCTATTTGTAGCTTCCGGTAATGTCTTAATGGTTAGAGTCACTTCGATGCGAGCGTGATCTTGGGTGGCGATAAGGTAGGGTGACTCTTAAACACTTCATTGAATACTCGTTGTACGCCAGACTCCACAGTTTCTCGTGTCGGTACCGCGGGTGACGTCACTGGGTCGTCGGCTTCCGTGGCTTCCCCCGGAGAACTGGATGCGCACATATTGACGACTGCGCTGTCACCGGACGCCGCGCCGCGCCCCTCACCGGATGCTGTGACGAAGCAGGCCGTCGGCTCAGCTGGAATCGCCGAGGCCATTGACCTCCCTCTAAGGCAAAGAGCGTGACAGCGACCCCGCAGGTTCCAAGCGGCCCACAGCAACAGCATGGCCGCCACGATGCAGAACACAGCCGCCACCCACCACCAGGTAGGTGATGGCCGCTGATGCCACTGTGGGGGCAGCAGAGGTTGCAGATTACGGACAACTTGTTGAATCTCACCGTGGCAGCGGTTTTCAGAGGCGCCATGTGAAGTTGTTGGACCCAGTCGTCATTTGGCCGCAGACTGATGTTGACTTGATGCCATTCCAGGACCAGGCCGACAGTGTGGACCTTCACGCCCACCTGGGTGTACGGCCCGATCTCCAGCTCACATCCACCGGGGACGGGGATGGACCATGCCCCGGCCGTCAGTTGACCAGTCCGTCTCGATCTTCCCAGGCAATGCCAGAAATACTCCGTCACGTCGGGAGTGGACACCAGCATCTCTGCACCTGCAACGGATGCCCAGAATTTAGTTCCCGAGCTCACCTTTATTAGACAACGTTCTGTCCGATGACCACCGGAAATGAGTTCTCGTTCGCACTGAAAACCATCCTGCACGACGACTGTGGGGTCTCAGATCACTGGATGACGACCCACGCAGACAGCCGGTTGAAAGGCTTTCCCACTGGCTGTGTTGATGGCTATGACGGGGGATAGCTGGATCCGACCTGTCATATTTCCTAGGGGCATGGGGATGGCCTGCAATTTATATTGAATGTACAGTTCAGGACCAGCTAGGTATTGGAATGGTAGCCATATACACTAACCGGTCGGTTTCCGCCCACCTGGGTTCTACGCTGGCGAACTGGTAATACCATTCCAGGGGGATGACCGTCGAGGTTTCCGTGAGCAACCGGCGCAGGTATGCGGCAGGGAAGATCTCTTCCGTTAGAACCTGCCGCTCCAGCGCCATCCTCGCCCTCGTCCAGCGGTCCTCCTCGCGGTCACGTTGGTAGGCGGGCCGCTCCAGGTCGCTTATGGCCTCGATGAGTCGCAGCCGCTGGTCGGTTCCCCGAACAACATCACCCACGTGCCTTGTTAGGTAATTCAGGTTACGAGTGTTAACATTAATGGCCGCCACAGAATCATTTACAACCGCTACTAAATTCTGCATGTCTAAATATAATGCCTGTTGATGTTGTGCGCTCTTTTTAATATAATCACGCAGCTCCTCAACCTCGGCCTCTGTCGCCGTGCCAAATAGCTGGCGACTTAACTCACCAACATAATTAAGTAACCCCCGCTTTCTCCGCATCGTTGTGTTAGCAGTGGCATGCCAACGAGAGGCCAACGGACGTTCCCTGATGGCCAACAGCCGTCCATGGTATTGGTCCCTCATACTCTGGGGAATGGCGGCTGTTTGTACCATTCCTTCAAGTGTCTGGAGGACGTTATCAATGTCACTAGAGGGGGTTTCCATGGAGACTAGAACCTTCCACTCCGCGTTCTTCACGTAAACGTAATCTTCCTTTGCGACGCGCACGCCCACGGGAAGATATGGGTCGGTTCGAGGCCAGCCACTGACGCGAGGCCCAGGGAAGTCATCACCAGGAGCCGCACCAACTGAAAGTAGAGCGAAAACACACACACCACTCACAACCGCCGCTTAACCTTCCTCCTGGGAAGTGGTCTGACACGAATGCCAGCTGGGGCTAACCTTAATCTTACCCTATTTACCGACTACTCCTTACCCCTCCTATCCCTAATCTTAATAACAGGCACAGTTACCTTTACTATACGATAACCTGGGTCCCATCGCGTTGTAAACGTCAACCGATCGGGTGGCGCTTTGAGCAGTACGGACTGCCCGACCCGGAAGGCGGGGCCAGTCTCTTCAGACAGCCGTTTCCGGTTATACTTCCGGCCATCGTCTGTTTCGATTTGGGCACGCACCTGGGCTTCTTCCAGATCGCGTAACCACTGGACGCTAGGTGCACCGTCGGCATGGGTAGAAACCGGGAGAATCGCATCCCGGCCATACACCACGTAGTATGGTGTATGCCCAATATCTCCTGGTGTCATCCTCATTGCCAGGAGGACACTCGGTAGGACCTCCTCCCACCGCCGCGGTTGATTGCGAACCGCTTTCGCAATGGCGGACTTGAGAGTCCGGTTGGTCCTCTCGACCTTACCGTTCGCCTGGGGATGTAAGGCGGTCGTTGACCTGTGTTCAATGCCTGCAGCGCTGAACCAGGCCGCCATTTGCCGGTTTCGGAACTCTCCACCATTGTCAGTTATGACAATGGCGGGGCAACCGTGCCTACCCACGACAACCACCTGCCACGCCCTTTGAACTTCTGCCGCCGATTTGGAAGGGATGGGTTCTACATCAGGCCATCCACTTAAGTAATCCACAACTACCAAAGCATACCTGTTTCCCTTTTCTGATTCAACGAATGGGCCAATCAGATCCATCCCCACCATCTCGAAGGGGAAAGATGAGATGGGTATCTCCCCCATGCGATTTTTGTTAACTTTGCGCGAATGCACCGCACACGTGCCACAACTATCTACCCATCCTTCCACATCTTTCCGGAGCCCTGGCCAGTAATAATATGGTTTAATTCGCAGGTATGTTTTCAGGGCCCCCATATGTCCTGCTTCATTGTGGGCGCGCTCAACTATACGGCGCCGCCGACCACCTGCCTGCGGAACTACAAGCCGCGGCAGTCCATTCCGTGACATTCCTTCAACGGAATATAAAAGTCCATCAATGAGTAATGACTCACCTGTGTCAGACTCTTCCTGCGCTTCCTCTCAGGCCGCGAGGAACTCAGCCTTCTGAGAGAGTGCAAGCGACCGACTGCGCAATCGGTCAGCTCGCAGCAGCCGCGCTCTCAGCGCCTTCTCGCTGGCGGTCCAACCAAAGGCCGCAATGCAGGATCCTTGACCCTCATTGGCTTTCTGACCTACCTGACCGCCCTCTTGGCTCTCGGATGCCTTGATCCGTGAGAGCATGTTGGCCCTTATATTATTAGGACCCGCACGATATTTAATTTTGGCACCGTACTCCGCTATTAACACTGCCCATCTCTCAATTTTAGTATTGTTCATTTCCTTAGTAAATAAACAAAGCAGCGGTTTATGGTCAGTGTATACCGTAATATCCTCCCCATAGATGTACGGACGGAGTTTGCATAAAGCATAGACGACTGCGTATGCTTCTTTCTCAATCGCGGCCCATCTGAGCTGCGCTCCAGAGAGTTGGTGGGAGATATAATGTACGACCCGTTCTACTCCCACCTCATCTTCCTGGACCAGGATCCCACCTATGGCGTACCCACACGCATCCGTGTAGAGCTTATAGGGGTGACCGACCCGAGGATAGGCCATCACCCGATCCGACGTGAGCACAGATTTCAGCCTCTGAAAAGATTCCCGCTCCTCCTGGCCAAAGATGAACGGTACCCCTTTTCGAGTCAGAGCCACGAGAGGCGCTGCTGTTTTGGCGTAGTGTGGCATACACTGACGGTAGTAACCTGTCATGCCAAGGAAAGATCTAATCTCTTTGACGTCAGTGGGCTCCGAGAGGTCGCGGATAACCTGGCACTTATCCGCGATCGGCCGGACGCCTGCCGCCGATACTACGTACCCTAATAATTCCACTTCCGGCAGGCGAAACTTACATTTTGTTTCCTTGACCTTCAAACCTGCCTTAGCGAGGCGGGATAGCACCGCCCTTACATCTTCCTCGTGACGCTCCAGTGATGGAGAGAAGATGATGATGTCATCGATATAGACCATACATAACTTACCAATAAGTCCACTTAATACCTTATTCATTGTGCGTTGGAAATTTGGTGGTCCGTTTGACAGTCCCATTGGCATGCGGACAAACTCAAACAACCCCAGGTGACACGCAAATGCTGTCTTTGAAATGTCGTGTTTATCGACGGGAATTTGCCAGTAACCTGCCTTTAAGTCTATGACAGAGAATACTGTACTACCCCTAAGTTGGTCGAATATTTCTTGAATATTTGGAAGAGGATATCGATCTTTAACCGTTACCGAATTGAGCTTCCGGTAATCAACACAAAAACGGGTGGAACCATCCTACTTAGGCACAAGGGTGACTGGTGATGCCCAGGGGCTGGAACTAGGGCGAATAACTCCTAACCGAAGCATATCCTCCACTTCCTTTTCTATGACCTCAAGCTTGCTTAATGGGACACGGTAAGCCCGTTGTTTAATTGGAGGACTAGTGGTTTCGATCTTTACAGGATCCAAGGCACAATAACCAAGGGGCGATTCCTCATCAGCGAATACAAAAGGATATTCCTTCATATAAATTGAATGCAATTCATTAATTTGCCCCTGTTTCAGGTCTGCCTTGCCTAACGAGAATAAACGACCAAAGAAAGAGAAAACACGTGTTTTAACATTGACGTGGGCTTCACCTTCACGTAACAAATCCATCCCGAAAACAATATCAAAGTTCAAATTTCGGATAACAATAAACTGCCGGCGTACACCGAGAAACGGAATATCCAGTACAGTCGTACCTACGGCTTCTAATACTTCCCCTCCCGGGCCGCAAAGGCTCGGGGCTGATCATAAGATCTCACCACCGGCTATGGCTGTCCATAACTCATAACTGACAGCAGATATACACGCACCTGTGTCTATCAAGGCAGACACTTTCTTAATGCCCTGGTGTCCCGATATCCCTATTGAGATTGTGGGTCACCAGGAGCTCGGAAGTTCCCCGATTGCTTTTTACAATCCCGCCGGAAATGCCCGACTTCCCCACATCCAAAACATGTAACAGGCCTGCCTCCTCCAGTACCTCCAGTATATCGTTTGGGGGTTCCCCCATGCACATTACCCCGAGCTTCTAATTTGGCTAACCTAGTCATAATTTTCTCAAGGGCGGTTGATAATGGCACGGTGTTTTCGCCTATCTGATTGATGGTGCCGGCCGGTCTCTTGCTCCTTCCCCGCAGCGCCAGCATCTGATCCTCCACCACCATGAAGTTTTCCATAAGAGTCTGGATTCCGTCAAGCGTAGGGTCCCGCGTGGCGAATAGCTGTCGCGCCAGCTTGTCATTTCCGACAGCCTGAGCGAGGGCCGGGATGATACTCCGCCTCATGTCATCGGGACCGACGTCTGGCAGGGCCTCCCGGAGGGTTATCTGAAATCGCCGCCAGAACACGGCAATAGATTCATCGGCAAACCTCCGCATGCCCATCAGCTCTGTAAAGGCCCGCCGCTCTTCGTCCCCCGACTCAAACTGTCGGACAAGACCAGGGCGGATGTGGATCCAGGCCGCCTGACCTGGGTGGTACCCCTCCAATAGCCCGAGGAGCGCCCGCTTGAGCTCCCCACGTGCTGTCACCAAGGCCACCTCCAGACCCGCACCTGGTACTTGCCTTTCCGATGCGTCGATCTCCCGGATCCACTCCCGGGAGACCTGCTAGCTCTTGCCGCCGCATGGGATGATACGCGACCAGAGCTTCTTTTCTTCGCGCGCTAGCCGGGCGTCGGGCAGCAGCTGCGCCTGGGATGCGATGAGGGCGTCGGCGATTTCCCTCGCGCCCGCAACAGCGACCTGGTCCGGGGCTGCCATGGCTGGGGCAGGCCCTCCTACCACCACGTCCTGTTGCGCCCCTTGTAAGGCAAGGAGTGCCGCCGCCGCCGCTGCGTGTGCCGCTGCCGCCGCTGCGTCTGCCGCCGCTGCGTCTGCCGCTGCGTCTGCTGCGTCCGCGTCTGCTACTGCCTCAGCAGCCGCTGCCGCCTGTCCCGCTACTGGCATACCATTCATGATATGTGAAGAACCATTTAAAAGTCAGTAAAACGACAATATAAAAAAAAAAAAAAAAATCCTGGCAAGCTCGCCAATTTGTAAAAATGCCATTCTTCAGCCCGGCGTGAAGAGTTTTACAAAAATAAATTTTAAAAGATTCCAAGTTCGAAAAATAACAAAAGACAAGAAAGTCTAATGTGAGTTGCGATCTGAGGCCGGGCGATCGACAAACTGCCCGCCTGTTTATTTGGTACGTCTTATATACGGCTGTACATGGGCTACATTTGGTCACATGATCATGGACAATTCCATGCCCCACCCCTCTTTTACGGGGGTCTCGGGAACACGTGATGGTGGCAGGCAAAGTGCGCCCACCAGGCCTTGCTTATGAAACCTATTGTCTTTATATAAAACTAGCATTATGTCACTCTAACCCAGCGGTTCACCCCAACCCACTTGGCCCTATTGTTCCCCAAAATATCGAACAACAGCTGTTGCTTAATCATGTGATAGTCACGAGCATTGAGTCGCAACCAAAGACGCGAGAACAATATCCAAGGTCATATCCTGACCTCTCTGAGACTGTGACCCAGCCGTGACGACCCGACTTACTTAATACTCTCACCATTCCACTATAAACACTGGCTTATGTAAAGGGTTGTTTTCATCGAGCGTATATCTCTTATCTGAGATAACCAAAGGTCAGCCACAGCGAGCGTCAGAAATAGCAAGCTATGATCAAGGCTGGCTTCGTAAACCGTAAGGGAGTTGAGTATGGTGAAATAAAATAAAATAAAACATTCGATATTCTAAAATACCTGAAGGAGCACATTTTACAATTTGTCATTTATAGAGCAGTTCTCGCCGATTTTGCTTCCGCTTTAGATACGTTTTGGCAACCATGTGCGTCATTTCCCAGCAAATGCCTTGCCACTTAGGACTTGTGTTCACAGACAAAAAGAGAATCGACAAAGTACTGAAGAAGAACGAATCGAGGCAATTATTTTTGATAAGACATGCTTTTGGTCACAAGAAATACCTCCTTGAAATTGACAGCTGATGGTAGGTACAATTGAGAAGTACTCATCTCTGAAACTGAAAAGAATGTGACATGCCGCTTTGTTTGTCGAACTTGTTTGTCCGACATTACGCACGTGGAAGACCTTTTTTCGCCACATGATTGGATAAGAGCAACAGTGACATCATTGACTAGTATGACAGCTTTCTGATTGGTTAAGCAGGGAGCGAGTGAGCTGCGCAGTGAAAAATTAAGGTAGTATATAACGTCGTTGTCACCAAAATCTGATCTCGTGAGGCATCGCACATATAAAACGAGATTCACTTGCAAATGCCCTATAAGTGTGCTAGCGAACTTATATCGCATTTATATAGAGAAAGCAAAAATGCCACTCTCGCAATTATTAAGTCTATCTCTTGGGTTTTTCGATTGCAGAATTACGAATAAATATTCATACAAAATTAAATATAGAATTTATTGTGACTGAGTGTTGCCATTCGAAATCGCGAAAAGTGGGCGTGGTCGGCAAATTATGGCGCTGTTGTCCAGTTTCCAGCGCCATGCGGCAGCGGCGGAAGTTTTTGGCCGAGGGATGGCTCCGTTTTGGGCATACGGTGTCAAGAGCGGGATGATATGGTGAATGTAATAAAAAGTCGGAAAAGATTTATTGGCCACGGGATGATATTAAATGTGTCAGCATACACCCATGCCGCGATTTATACTTTTCCCAATTCCGATTCTTACAATATGGCTAAAAAATTCTCAATTTGTTGTTTGAAATTTTGATTGGTGTATGGCTGCAAGTAATTACCATGGTTTCTATTCTTTTTTAGTATTGACCGACAGGCTCAAGTACCGTGGTTTGAGTGCGGAAATTAAGTTGATACCTAAGATATGACCTTTAAAGTTTCTTTTAGTTATATACCCATGAACGACTTCGCAAGGCAATGATCGTATCTAAATGTGACACTCAAATATCAATAATGCATTTTAAGTATAACCCATGCTTCTTCTTGGTACCCAATTAAATTTGAAAAACATATGTTTTAACTAACGAGAAATAAAGTGATGAAAAGCTCTTATCCCATATAACAATACTACTGAATAAGGGTACAAAAAGCAAATACGCATACGTGGTTTATTGTTCTTTATGCTTGTAATAACAGCGATGTCACAACATCTTTTGGATTGATGTAATATATGGTGATCTGTTTTAATTATCTGAACAATGAAAAAATAATTGTATTCGATCTTTTGCCATACTTTTAGTTTTTTTTTGTTTCTTTTTTTTGTTTCTTTTAGACACTTTTAGCCAGAAGTTGTATTGGCATATTCTCATGACAAACCAAGCAAACAATACTAGGGTTATAGACGGAATATCATCAGAAGACAACGTTGAGTAGAGAGCGTAAGCGACGTGTGGAGACAAACAAGTGCGGGCAAATCCCAATTGTTTTGAATAAAGGTTTCTATGCGAATAATTGGCGTGCGGGCATGATAATTCCGAACAGGGGGGGGGGGGGGAATCACAATTTAGTTTTTGTGACGGGGATGGGGGACATTTTAAATTTTAAAACGTCAAAAGACCGGAGGAGACCGAGCGTCCACGTACACATGGCCTAAATTTGGCATTGAATTAGGCATTTTTCCCTCAAAAAAGGCGTGTATTCGTTCTAAGAGACAAAACGGAACACGATTCACAGCGATTTTAACGTTGAGTGATGATTAAGTGACAGCATATATATTCGTCTTTCCGCAAATTCCTCTAAGTGTGCTGCGGCATATGCACCGTCAAATCGGAAATAAAAGTCACATCACGGCGACAACTTGTTTTCCCCGCAGACAAATTTCCAATATTTCGGTAAAACACTTCGGTAAACAAATTTTTATCGCAACATAAATATAACGTTTGGTAAACGTTATGAAATCGCGTGAGCAATAACATTTGCTCAAAACTTGAATATAACGTTTTTAAAACGTCACGAAAAGGGTGGCAATAAGAAGGGCAGATTTTTAATTTGGCGGGCACTCAGGTGCTGTTTACCCGCCCAAAAACGGCCTGCTTGTCAGGAGTTTTAGAAGAAAATCATAGCGCTCATAATTTTATATCAGATAAGATATAGTTTTAATTAACGTCGTTACATTAAAGTCAACAATAAACATTAGCACATTAGCTATTGACCGACAATGATGCAATGACATGAGTCGATGTGATCAATGTACATATGATTCACAATGAAAAAAAAACAAAAAACTATCGTCTATTTAAACCTTATCCGTTAGGTTGGTTTCACAATGTGCACGAATTACAGTGATACATGAACACATCCGAGGTTGACAGCATTGTTTTAAATTCCTTAGCAGATTTCATTAACTTTGCTTCTTCGTTGAGCATATTCCGTAACTTGCTGCCTTGATGCTTTACTGAATTTTGTCCATAGGCTGTCGTCTTAATGCGTGGCATACATAGAGTTGGTCCATTTTTCAACACGGAATTGCTTTCTTTGAATTGATGCTTGTCATGAAGGTAACTGGGCCCAATCTTGATGATACTTTTGTAAAATTCTAAAGGTATACCGTGCAACCGCTCAACATATAGCAAAGGTCTATGCGCTTTCTTTCTCAACACTGTATATGCTGATCTAAAATAATTAAAAACAAATCTCAGTGCACCCCCTCCTGTGTCTCTTCGCGCGTACTCATGTTTTTCATATCACCAAAATGCCACAGGACGGGACAATAATTAAAATGTGAAAGGATGAATGAATGAAATAATGTAAGTTTGCTATCAACACCCATTAATTTAGACACCCTAGCTGACACATTGAGACTGTTACCAGCCTTTTTGCCAAACATGATATGTGGTTGCTGAAATTTGATCTGGAATCCAGTTGAATACCTAGTAATGTTACTTTCTGTTCCGCTGCCATTTCCAGAAACGGAAAAAAAATCTAGCCAAACCTGTTTTGTTTCTCCTCTCCAACACTTTTGCTTGGTACTTATTTGGGTTGGCCTTCATGTAATTATCGGTGAACCACGTTGTTATTTCCGAAAACGCCCTCTCTATGATTACCTTAACCTTGTTAAACTCCTTACTGCCAGAGCGTTATCATCAGCATTGTTATACTTATCAGTTTCCGGTGAGTTGGATACTAGCAGGTCATTCATAAGTATATTATACAGATGTGGGCCGAAAACAGAACCCTGTGGAGCTTTTAAGAGAAAGCCACTCGCTCCGACTATGTACTAGTTTTACCCTCTGTTCGCGGCTTGTAAGATAACTTACAACAAGCAAACAAGATTGTTTACTGATGCCATCAGCGTTCAACTTGGTAATTAGAAAACGGTGTGGAAGACAATCGAATGTTTTGGAGAGGTCCATAAGTACAGCTCTCATAACTTGATTTGGACAGCTGTGTTAGACGCTTGTCTGGGTGATGACCTGGGTTCTATTAAGGACATAAGCTGACCACACAAAATCTTTTCATAAAACTTGGAACCACAGGGGAGAACACTCACCGGCCTGTAGTTTTATCTTGATGATTTTTTATCTTATTTATTGAAAATAGGTGTAACTTCAGCGTATTTCAGATCTTCTGGAAAATGCATTACCTGTAATGGTCATGTATAAAACATACCTTAATGGCTCACACAAGATGGCAGCTCCCAACTTGATAACCTTCTGTATCTTGTCATAGCCACAAGCATTCGAAGCATCAATGCATTTAACTTATGTTTATATTTCGTCGTACTTACCGTCTTGGTTGTCTTCCTTTATAGCCATAACCGACTTATGGTCTTTGTGATAAAAAAACTCATTTGGAATAACGTTTCCGCTGCTTGCATTTTTTTTGTTATTAATGATTTTACAACTTGCCGTAAGTCCTTACCATTAGTTGATGCAATTTTGCACACTCACTTTTCGTAGACGTCCTATCATATTCCTCTCCTTTCTGTATTTTCCACTTCTCCTGGCTATTCACTTTGTCATACTTAGTCCTCAGCCTATTTTTTACATTTATGGCTTTGAGAAGATGGCTATTGGTGTAAGGCACACAGTTATTTTTAACAACCCGTTGCTTGGTTGGTGCATGGCTATCAACGACCGATTTGATCAATGTGCCACAGAACCAATATGAATCGTCAACATGGTCAAACAGCTTTGAAACATTTATAATCACAACAGCAATTAAGGTCGAGGTTTTGAACCTTTCAAACAAGTCGGTGACTTAACATTACTTGTTGTACCATACACCTCTTATGTGTCGTTAAAACAATGGTTCAACATGTTTACATTTATATCTCCCAGGACAAGGCTAACATCTTCAGCAGCGATTGCATTCAGAAAGTTATCGATCTTTGTCACAAGTAATGCGTTTCTTACCTTTCGGTTGCTTGCATACACTGAGAAAAAACTGAACTGGGGTGTGCACAGATAATTATTCGTCCGGTTCCATAGTTTTGCTATCAATTAGTCGCCCTTTGCTAACCGTCATATCTTTTCCGCAATTATCCTCAAAGCCAACTTCTTTACCTGTTTCGTTGCTTACCTCAGTAGTCTTTTGGTTGTGTTCTCCTTCGATTCTGTCACATGCAGGATTCTCATCAGGCATAAAGTATTGAACAGATTCGTTACTTGTTACAACATCAACAGTTTCTGCAGTATTGCTTAAAATATGGACCGGCCGTTCGGTGTTAATTGGCATCGTAAAATCACATTGAGAATAGTTCCCATAAAACAATGCTTATGAGGATTACCATCCTCGTTAGAAACATTACTTGAAATGACGGCGTCATGCATTGTCAACTGGCATACTTGTAAAATCACATAAATTGGAGGTTCGATTGCGCCATTAAAAGTTCAGCTTCATCACACTTGCAACATGTCATATCAAGGGAAGCATGATTTAAAATATCGCCCAGTTCTTCATTGCCGAGAACCTATTTACAACACCTAGCCTTGTTGCCCGAAACAGTTCAGGTGTGGCAGATAACATGTCGTCCACGTCTGCCGTTGTCCGTCACATGTCCGTCCACCCCACAGTAGTAGCTGATCTATCGTCGTATCTGTCGTTCGGTGCGCGTGTGTCTCCCCCCATCTGTCCCGATGTCGTCGCTCCACCCGGATCCATTCACCGCCGTCATGGTTTCGTCGACCGCTGTCCTCGGTGTGATGCCTACTCTCTGTCAGCGACCACTGTCGGTCGACGTCCTGATTCCGTAGCCGGATCCATACGGCCTCATCCGTATCCAGTATGGTCCTTCGAGGGTCTGCTGGGTCGTGTACATATGACATCGAAAACTACTTTGTTTATACAAGTGTAAATTGCGAGCTCAAAATGGGACGTGATCGACTGCCGCCATGTTGTGTGTGTACAATGAACACTGTTTTTACCAGTCAACATGTTGGCTGGCAAAAACAAAAATGAGCTAATACCTGATGGGTGCCCAGTGGTGCTTGAGAGAGCTGACATTTGTGATAAAAGAAAGTAGACATAGATCTGGACCGTCGCGTCGTCTATTTTGTTTCTGGCAGATAATGACTATTGGGTACTACCTATGTCGTTCTGCTTGCGATCTATACACAACATATACATAACGCTCTGAGTGTTGTTGACCTTGGGCGATTGCCGGAGAGATCGATGTATTTTTGGCCAGCTGATTATCAAATTACGGAGAAATAAAAACACCTGCTGGGTTCTTGGACCCTTGTCTGTGTAAGCGTCGTTACTCTGTATGAATTTAACTATAGTTCTCCCACGAATATGAATTACCTTCATAGTTTTGGTTGTTCTAGCCCTAGATAAGTCTTACATCATTACGTATTTTATTTGCACAAAAAAAGAGGAAGTTTGCTGGTACTTTGTGTAAGGTTTTAATATTATGATTATTGAATACTTTTAATAGGCATTATATGTTGCTATGTTCGGTTTGTTACTGACATAAGAAAACAATCAACAATTGTTTAATTCGTGACCCGCACAGCCGGTCCCCGCATGGTTCCATCGGTGGCTCGGACACCAACATCAACAGCTGGCCTTCCCAGGTCTCTCTGGGCTTTAATGGCGTCCACACGTGCGGTGCCACCATCATCAGACACAACCCGCTCATGACCGCCGCCCATTGCGTCGTTGGCAGGTATATACAGCCGTGGCTCATATACTAGCTTGGCATATTGATGCATTATGTAAATTTATATAGATATATGCATATTCATTGGTTTGAAAACAAAAAACAAGAAGCACCTTGTTACTGCGCGGATGTTCATAATATCATTCCGCAATATTAAGACACGGCATTTGTTTAAACGAGAGACATCAAACTAATGAGAAATCTACCGGTGTTGCAATTCCGTAAATTATAAGTCGAATACTATGCGCAATCCACGTCTATTTAGCAGTGTTTAGAAGTGTCGGCGGATTCACCACCTTGGCAGGTTTTACGTTATGCCCTTGTGACTCATGCGGCGGTGTTTACGAATCGGACGACTATGCCTACGTGAGTGTACTCTGCTTGACTGTAGTGTACCGCCTTCATCCCCAACCCAGCCCTAATATGTTAAAATTGCATATCGAGCTCTTACCCGCCAAAACTGAGGTCAAAATACAAAGCAGAATCAGTCTTTCAATCATCCAAAACTTCTTTTGTCTGTGTTCCGCGCATGCCAGACTGACAAATATAGTCTCTTAGCCTTGCCCGTGGTATCCATTAACCGCAGGGTTCTGTGGTGTCCCAGGATAGACACGTTTGCCATATCACAGCCAAAACGGCGATGTTTGTTACGTTTCTGAATATATAGAATGAAACAATCGAGTTTTCTGCAAATTGGGAAATGTCGCCTAGGCTTAGATTTAACCTACAGATCGACAAGCAGCTTTAATCTACCCATAATCAAAGAGGCATCTTTCGGGTTGAAGTTTATAGGCTTCTGTGTAAGGCGCTATATAATAATGAAGGTATTAGTATCGCTGGGAGAATGCATTACGGTATGTAATAAAATGTCTGTGTATGCACGGTAACCTACACAAGTTTCCAACGCATGTCTGCTAAGAACGAAACATGCGTAATGCAACTGATAATAATAGCTGGTTGGCATCCGTCCGTCAACGAAAGACGATGGATTTGCAGCTTTGTGTGGTTTAAGTTATACGATTCGTAACGCGGCATTTACGCTTATGAGTGAGTAAGTCTATCTGTGATCGACAGAGCTTTCCCCAGTCATCGCAACGGTGACCTGTCGATAGATCTTGGTTTGTGCTCGCTGGTGGACGCCTAGATTGGCGTTTCAAGTCCAGTTTCACAAACCATAGCGAGTCGTGGTGGGCCATTCCTTAACGCACGACACGTGCCCATCCCCTCTTTTGGGATGCCAGATCCTCCCAAGAATCTGGATCAATGCCGAAAGCCTTCATGTCCCGCTTACAAACATCCTTTAGACCTAAGCTTTGGCCGTCCAGTTGGCCTTTTGTCGTCGGCGAGTTCACCGTATAGCACATCCTTGGGAAAGCGTTCATCTTGCATACGATGAACGTTCCCAAGTCAACGTAGACGACTTTGCTTCACAAGAGCAAGAATGCTTGGTAGGTTGTCTCTGGCTAACACTTCGGCATTCGTGACCATGTCTTGCCAAGATATGCCTAAAATGTTTCGGCAAAGGCAACGAAAATGGAAGTTATTCAATTTACTTTCTTGGTCACAATACTAATAATAATAAGCATGATAACAATTCGTTTATATTATTAATCCCAGTTTGAAAATATTTATGTTTTTATGTCTTACAGCATGTTGATTATGTCGATGGCGGATCCTATCTCAACGACATCGCTTCACTCCGCACCCTCTTATCGTTCGACACTTCCGACAGCGGCATCGCCTACGCCTTCCTCCCCCCTCAGGGAAGTAACTTCGACGGAGGCCTGTGCACCATCACTGGCTGGGGCAGAGACGGTGACATACGTTACACGCTGGCTGTCATTATCACTCATTGACCATTATATCCACAAGTGAGTCAGATATTTTAGTTTCTATATCAACTATATATTGAAGTAGCGTATTATCACACACTAATTCATATATATATTAACGCTACGAAAGGGATTATTTATGTCAGCTTATATAAATATCTATGTATATATTGCTAAAGTAGGCTTATTTGATAATATAAATCATAACCCTGGGTAAACCGAATTCCTGTCAATGTCCGAATTTTTTTCAGGTACCGCATTTGAATCTATATAAGCGGAAGAACTATATCTATATCCAAATATTTAAGAACCGCAAGTCGACCCCTCTTCGGACACTATCGGTGTCGTTACTATGGCGATAAAGCTGTTAGATTTTGACCGAAAAGTTGTTACTGATCTAATGTCCCGCTTGTTGTTGCCACATTGTCCCCACAGATACCGGCAGCCAGTCTCTGCCAGACATCCTACAGCAAGCCAACACCAGCGTCATCACCAACACCCAGTGCCAGATTGAGACCGGCATCTCCCTCATTGCGGGCCAGATGTGCGTGAAGTCCGACGGCGGATCAATCAGCGCCTGCAACGTATGTGCAAATCCCACTATATGGTTATATTGTGGTATCAGGGTGCATGCATGAAACAGACGCTATTCCCGTCATATATATCACCTAGCCAGGAGAATTTTCTTAGTCATCCACATGATTTATCTCTGCCATCCACATGATTTATCTTAGCCATTCACATGATTTATCTCAGCCATCCACCGGATTTATCCCAGCCATCGACCTGATTTATCCCAGTCATCCACATGATGTGTCTCAGCCAACCGCGTCATTTATCTCAGCCGTCCACATGATTTATCCCAGCCATCCACATGATTTATCTCAGCCATTCACATGCATTATGTTAGCCATCCACTTAATAAATCCCAACCATCCACATGATTTCTCAGCCATCTGCGTCATTTCTCTCAGCCAACCACGTGTGATATCTCAGCGATCCACGTGATTTATCTCAACCTTCTATGTTATTTATCTCAGCCATCTACATGGTCATCCATTTTCTCTTCTTATCCATGTGACTTATCTCTGTCCGATATATGTAAAGCAAAACAAAACATCGCTTGATTTTGGATTTCACATATTCCAGGGTGACAGCGGCGGTCCCTTGGGGTGCAATGGAATGGTCATTGGTATCGCCTCTTGGGTGATCGGAGACTGCCAAACGACTGCTCCTAACTGTTACACCAGAGTTAGCGAGTACCTTGATTGGCTGGCAGATCAATGAGTGACCTCCAGTTTCCGACTATTGCATCATCCAGTCGCGGCTTGATGTCCTATCGACCGGTAATAAAGCAAAAAACAAAGTCAACCCCAGAATGGCATATGTTTCTGTTTATTCATTGCTAAGATAAATAGAGCCACAACTCATACCATTGCTAACTTGCAAAACAACAGGCTGAACAGACAAAAAGTGTTATGTGTTTCAAAATTCCCCAACTTCATGTTGTGGTTCTTATTATTGACTTGACCCAATATATTGGTTGGATTTGATCCAAGTCTTTTTACTTAGTTGGCTGCGACATGCAGGTTTATAGTTTTCTTGATCACAGGAAATACCTTCTTGCGTAACGTAATTAACAGACCGATCCAGGCTGTCAATCATTCACT
This sequence comes from Arenicola marina, assembly GCA_964019135.1. NCBI lineage: Eukaryota > Metazoa > Annelida > Polychaeta > Arenicolidae > Arenicola > Arenicola marina. The sequence continues at coordinate 38,969,295 of OZ025252.1, forward strand.
GACGTCACTGCTGCTTTTATCCCATCATGTAGTGCAAAAAGGCCTTTCATGTGCGTTAGGTCGGACAAACAAGTCGGACAAACAAAGCAGCATGTCACTTTGTTGTCAGTTTCAGATCTGAGTACTTCTCACTGGTACGTACCATCAACTATGATTGTCAATTTCGTACTCAAGATGAAGGAAAAAGGACCCAAGCGTGGACGGAGCTTAGTGTCGGAGAATGAATTGGTCAATAGAAGGGTTCAAACGCCGACACTAAGCCCCACGCTTGAGTCCTTTTTCGTTGGTCGTACAATACATTACAAGTAAAACGTATTCATGTCTTAAACTAAAAAAAGTAACATGCTGCTTTGTTCGTCGGATTTGTTTGTCGGACATACCGCACATGGGAGACGGGTGGATGTGAACATAATGTTGCTCTGAGGTCCGAATATTCATGACTAAAATAAGCGCGCTAGCAAACTTACATGCTATGCATAGAGAGAGCAAAAATGACGCATTATTAATGTCCATCTTGGGTTTTTCGATTGCTGAATTCCACATGAATATTTATCAAAACTTAAATGCGAAATTTATTGTGACTGACCATAATTTAGTTTCATAGATATTGCCTTCCGAAATCGCGAAAAGCGGGCGTGATCGGCAAATTATGGCGCTGTTGTCCAGTTCCCAGCTCCATACGAAAACGGCGGAAGTTTTTGGCCAAGGGATGGGTCAGTTTTTGGCATACATTGTCAAGAGCGGGATGATATGGTGACAGGCATGGGGCGATTACATTGCAAGTGTACATTGCGAATGTAATCGATCACGATTACGATTACTTGGAAATTTCATGAATACGATTACGATTACGATTACAGGAAATAGGAAAGTAATTAATTACGATTACGATTACATTGAAGTAATCATGATTACAATCGTGATTACTTTGTATGTTTTTAATAAATGAACGCTGGCCTAGACCTTTAAGTGGCTATTTCAACAAAACAGTAAAGATTGGATGAGCGGGGCCACAAATATGAACACTTTGCTCCTTAGAAGGATATGTGGTGGGAAACAAAACTTATGGCCTCTGTGTTACAAGGCAGTTAAAGAGGAAGCCACGTACACTGCTATAATAAAGTACTCGCGGGTATATCCGTACCATACGTTGCCGCTCCCCACTACTGAACCCAGTCGAGTCCGTTTTATAACAACACTTCATCCAAAATATCTATGGAGAGAACAATAACACAAGCATCCAACCCCACCCCATCACATCTCCCACCCACCCCCTCCCAACAATACAGGTGGCACTGGACCATCCCTAGTTATTCAATGCAAACAGGATAATTATGGGATTAGAAGGTGGTCCACTTTCGGGTACCCAGCCGGCTTAATTTGTTATGTGTGGTTATGTCTCCGGTTGGGGCACAAAGAACCGGAAGGGTAGGGGTGGTTAGAGTGGGCGGGGGGCGGGGAGGTGCATCTCTACAGAAAGACATTAATGGTACTCTCGACAGAAAGTGTGACGCTCAGTTTGGAGACTAAAGCAGCCTGAGTGAACATATTAAATTAATCATCAAAAGTGATCATGATTACGATTACATTAGCAATGTAATCGATTACGATTACATTAGCAATGTAATCGATTACGATTACGATTACATTGCTTTTAAAACCAATGTAATCGATTACGAATACGATTACTTGGAAAATGTAATCGATTACAATCGATTACGAGTACTTATTATGATTACCCCATGTCTGTATGGTGAATGTAGTAAAAAGTTGGGAAAGAAGATTGACTGGCCCCCGGATACAGTTAAATGTGTCAGCATACACCCATGCCGCGATTAATACTTTCCCCGTATTCTGATTCTTACAATCTGGCTAAAAAAACAGTAGACATCCATTCTCAATTTTTTGTTTGCAATTTGGATTGGTGTATGGCTCCAGGAAATCACTACGGTTTCTCCTTTTTTTTAGTATAGACTGACAGGTTCAAGTATTGTGGTTTGAGTGCGGAAATTAAGTTGATACCTAAGAGATGACCTTTGAAGTTGGTTTTAATTATATACCCATGAATGGCTTCGCCTCCTCCGTCGTGTGCATCCATGAGACAAGCGCGCTACAGGCCAGTGCGCAAGAAATCAGGCAATGATGGTATCTAAATGTGACACTCCAATATCAATAAAACATTTTTAATATATAACCCATGCTTCTTCTAGATACCGAATTCAATTTGAAAAACATATGTTAAAGATTTAACTAACGAGAAATAAAATGATGAAAATTCTTACCCCATATCAACAATACTATTACTAAGGGTACAAAAAGCAAATACGCATACGTAGTTTATTGTACTTGATGCATGTAATAACAGCCATGTCACACATTTTGCATTTATGCAATATATCGTGATCCGTTTAATTATCTGAATGATGAAAACATATTTGTATTCTCTTTTTTGCCCTACTTTCAGTTTAGACTCAGTTAATGAAACAATCTAGCTCTCAAACACGTATGAGTTCTGGCCACAATTTGGATTGGTATATTCTCATGACAAACCAAGCAAACATTACTATGGTTTTCGACGGAATATCATCAGAAGACAACTTGAGTAGAGAGCGTAAGCGACGTGTAGAGGCAAACAAGTGCGTGCAAATCCCAATTGTTTTGAATAAATATTAGAGCCTTTGACTCTAATGTATGAAACTACTTGTCTTTCATTAATAATAGCTATTATGTTTGTTACACACACCTTTGTGTGCTTGTGTTTTGCTTTAATACACCCTCTAATATTCGCTTTTTGCCTAAATTCAGCGTCGTTTTTTCAAACATCTGTGTCCATGTCGCTTTTTCAGATCCTCAGTGTTGGAATATGGAGGTCAATGTCGAATGTCGATTCTTCAAATATGCCTGTATCGCATGTCGTCATTTACCCCCTTCCAGACCCCTCATGGTAGCGCATTGGAATATTTTTGTAATCCAGTTTTGACACTATTCCGCGGTATAGGGATTGTAACTTGGTTGAGGCTTCATGATAATTTTTGAATTAGTTGGCCACGGAAGAAAAGTCGCTTTCTAATATAAAGATTACTTGTCGAAACGTAATACAACGCACAAAGACCACCAATTATAGTCAGACTATTTTATATACAATAAACGAAAGTACATGTAGTCTTCAAAATGACGAAAATGAATAGTTATAATGCAAAGCTTATTTTCGCAACAATAACCTTTTGCCACTTTATAGTGAGCCAATCCGTGCGGGGGGGCACTATTATACCTATTCAAATCTTGTGTGTAGGGGATCCCTGCATGGGTGCCAGGGTATTCCCAGCTAAGAAAAAATGTTTTTTAAAATGTTTTAAAATATTTTGAAAACACCGGTAAAAACGTTTTACTAGCAACATAAATATAACGTTTTGTAAACGTTATGAAATCGCTTGAGCAATAACATTTGTTCAAAACTTGAATATAAAGTTTTTAAAACGTTTTTTAAAATGATCACCTTTAAAAATGTTTTGAAAATGTCATGAAAACGTTATGTGTTACATGGGTTAGCCAGAGACCCGCCTGCCCGCCGGATGGGAGGGCAGTTTCAATTTTGGCGGGCAGATTTCAATTTGGCGGGCACTCAGGTGCTGTTTACTGGCCCAAAAACGGCCTATTTGTCAAGAGTTTTGGAAGAAAATCACAGCGCTCACAATTTTATATCAGATAAGGTATGATAAGATATAGTTTTATTTAACATCGGTATATAAAACTCAACAATAAACATTAGCCCATGTGCTATTGACCGACAATGATACAATGACATGAGTAGGTGTGATCAATGTACATATGCTAATGAAAAGATAAAAAACATTTTATCGTCTATTTATATCATAACTTGACAGCTGTGTTAGACGCTTGTCTGGGTGATATCCTGGGTTCTACCTAAGGACATAAGCTGACCACACAATATCTTTTCATAAAGCTTGGAACCACAGGGGAGAACACTTACCGGCCTGTAGTTTTCTTTATCTTTATCTTATTTATTAAAAATATATGTAATTTCAGCGTATTTCAGATCTTTTGGAAAACGCATTACCTTTAATCGTCATATTTAAAACATACCTTAATGGCTTACACAAGATGGCAGTACCCAACTTGATAACCTTCGGAGGTATCTTGTCGTAGCCACAAGTCTTCGAAACATCAATGCATTTAACTTATGTCTATATTTCCTGGCTACTTACTGCCCTGTCGACCGTCTTGGTTGTCTTCCATTATAGCCGTAACGGACTTATGGTCTTTGTGATAAAGTAGGGTTTCGTCTATTGGTTCATCACCTGGTATGTCTCTTTGTTGTCTTTGGCAACGTCTACGAAACAATAGATATGTCACTTACCTTTGATGGATCTGATATTATTTCATCTCCCTCTTTTAGATTAACGTTTCCGCTGCTTGCAGATTTTCTTGATATTAACAGGTTTACAACTTTCCATAAGTCCTTACCATTAGTTGATGCACTTTTGCAAGCTTAGTTTTCGTAGACGTCCCATCATATTCCTCTCCTTTCTGTATATTTCCCACTTCTCCTGGCTATTCACTTTCTCATACTTACGTCTCAGCATATTTATTACATTATGGCTTTGAGAATGTGGCTATTCATATAAGGCACACAGTTATTCTTAAAAATCCGTTGTTTGGTTGACGCATGGCTATCAATGTGCCACAGAACCAATATGAATTGTCAGCATCGTCAAACAGCGCTTTGGAACATTTGTAATCACAACAGCAATTAAGGTCGGGGTTTTAACTTTTGAAACACGTCGGTGACTTAACAATATTTGTTGTACCATAGGCCTCTTATATGTCGTTAAGAAAAAAATCATGGTTCAACATGTTTACATTTATGTCTCCCAGGACAAGGTTAACACCTTCAGCAGCGATTGCATTTAGAAGGTTATCGATCTTTGTCACCAGTAATGCGTTTCTTACCTTTCGGTTGCTTGTATACACTGCGAAATCGCCACTTTTTAGCATGAAGCGTCACGTCTATTGCTAGAGATTCGATACGTCCATTCCCATCTTCATTAATTTCTATATCTTTGTTTCGTCAGTGTGGTACGTCGTCTCTTACCTGCACCATTATCCCCCAGATCTGTCCGTACTATCATTCCGATGGACCTTGTAACCATTTATAACAAATTGGCTAACATCATCTAACTTAGTATCTTGAATGAACAGTATATCTAAATTGCCCTTTTCGCCAGTGCTTGGTCCGCATTTGTGCCGTACGATGTTTATGTTAATGTGGGCTAGCTATCTTAAGGTTCTTAACATTTTGCTGATTGACTGGGGTGAGCACAGATAATTCTTCGTCCGATTCCATAGTTTTGCTATCATTTAGTCGCCCTTTGCTAACCATCACATCGTTTCCGCAATTATCCGCAAAGCCAACTTCTTTACCCCAATAGTCTTTTGGTTGGGTTCTCCTTTGGTTCTGTCACATGCAGGATTCTCACCAGGCATAAAATATTGAACAGATTCATTACATGTTACAACATCAACATTTTCTGTACTATTGCTTAAAATATTGACCGGCCGTTCGGTGTTGATTGGCATCGTAAAATGACATTGAGACCGAGTCCCCATAAAACAATGCTTATGAGGATTACCATCCTCGTTAGAAACAGTACTTAAAATGACGGCGTCATTGTCAACTGGCATACTTATAAAATCACATTGGAGGTTCGATTGCGCCATTAAAAGTTCAGCTCCATCACACTTGCAACATGTCATATCAAGGGAAGCATGATTTAAAATATCGGCGAGTTCTTCATCGCAGAGAACCTATTTAGAAAACTGAACCTTGTGGCCCGAAACAGCTCAGGTGTGGCAGATAACATGTCGTCCACGTCTGTCGTTGTCCGTCACATGTCCGTCCACCCCACAGTAGTAGCTGGTCTATCGTCGTATCTGTCGTTCGGTGCGCGTGTGTCTCCCCCCATCTGTCCCGATGTCGTCGCTCCACCCGGATCCATTCACCGCCGTCATGGTTTCGTCGACCGCTGTCCTCGGTGTGATGCCTACTCTCTGTCAGCGACCACTGTCGGTCGACGTCCTGATCCCGTATCCGGATCCATACGGCCTCATCCGTATCCAGTATGGTCCTTCAAGGGCCTGCTGGGTCGCGTACATATGACATCGAAAACTACTTTGTTTATAAAAGTGTAAAAATGCGACGTGCTCGACTGTCGCCATGTTGTGTGTGCACACTGAACACTTTTTTACCAGTCAACATGGTGGCTGGCAAAAACAAAAATGAGCTAATACCTGATGGGTGCCCAGTGATGCTTAAGAGAGCTGACATTTGCAAGAAAAAAAAGTAGACATAGTAGATCTGGACCGTCGCGTCGTCTATTTTTTATTCTGACAGATCATGACTATAGGGTACTATAGCAATGCAGTTTTGCTTGTTATCTATACACACACATATACATAGCACTGTAAGCGTTGTTGACCTTGGGCGATTGCCGGAGTGATCGATGTATTTTTGGCCAGCTGTTGTTTGATTATCAAATTACGGAGAAATAAAAACACCTGCTGGGTTCTTGGACCCTTGTCTGTGTGAGCGTCGTTATTCTGTATGAATTTAACTATAGTTCTCCTACGAACATGAAGTACCTGGCAGTTTTGGTTGTTATTGCCCTAAGTAAGTCTTATATAATTACGTATTTTATTTGCACAAAGAGGTTGCTGGTACTGTAAGGTTTGAATATTATGATTATTGAATACTTTTAGGCATTGTATGTTGCTATGTTCGGTTTGTTACTGACAGAAGTTGAAAACAATTGTTTAATTGTTGATCCGCACAGCCGAGGCCCGTCCCCGCCTGGTTCCATCGGTGTCGGGTAGGCGAGTTATCGGTGGCTCGGACACCAACATCAACAGCTGGCCTTCCCAGGTCTCTCTGCGCTATAATGGCGTCCACACGTGCGGTGGCACCATCATTAGACACAACCAGCTCATGACCGCCGCCCATTGCGTCGTTGGCAGGTATGTACAACCGTGGCTCATATACTAGCTTGGCATATTGATGCATTATGTAAATTTATATAGATATATGCATATTCATTGGTTTTAAACCAAACCAAGAAACACATTTTTACTGCCCGGATGTTCATAATATCATTACGCAATATTAAGATACGGCATTTGCTTAAACGAGGAACATGAAACTAATGCGAAATTGGGATTACATCCTCTACCGGTGTTGCAATACCGTAAATAAGTCGACTACTAATCTGCGCGATCCACGTCTATTTAGAAGTGTCGGCGGATTCACCACCTTGGCAGGTTCCACGTTACGCACCTGTGACTCATGCGGCGTGGTTTACGAATCGGACGACTATGCCTACGTGAGTGTACTCTGCTTGACTGTAGTGTACCGCCTTCATCCCCAACCCAGCCCTAATATGTTAAAATTGCATATCGAGCTCTTACCCGCCAAAACTGAAGAGGTCAAAATACAAAGCAGAATCAGTCTTTCAATCATCCAAAACTTCTTTTGTCTGTGTTCCGCGCATGCCAGACTGACAAATATAGTCTCTTAGCCTTGCCCGTGGTATCCATTAACCGCAGGTTTTCAACTTAGTGGTGAGCGTCATCAGTTTTTGTGGTTCGCGATGCTTTGTTATAAGTAGCAGTGCCGCGACAGAGTTCTGTGGTGTCACGGGATAGACACGTTTGCCACACCACAGCCGAAACGGCGATGTTTGTTAGGTTCCTGAATTTATAGAATGAAACAATCGAGTTTTCTGCAAATTGGGATATATATGTCGCCTAGGCTTAGATTTAACCTACAGATCGGCAAGCAGCTTTAATCTAACCATAACCAAAGAGGCATCTTTCGGGTTGAAGTTTATAGGCTTCTGTGTATGATCTTGCTTCTGTGTGGGATCTTATCGGTGGGGGTATGCATTACGGTATGTATGCAAGGTAACCTACACAAGTTTCCAATGCATGTCTATCAAGAACGAAACATGCGTGGTAAAACTGATAATAATAGTCATGATAACAATTCGTTTATATTATTTATCCCAGTTAGAAAATATACATGTTTCTATCTTTGTTTTACAGCATATTGATTATGTCGGTAACGGATCCTATCCCAACGACATCGCTTCGATCCGCACCTTATTATCATTCGACATTTCCAACAGCGGCATCGCCTACGCCTTCCTCCCCCCTCAGGGAAGTAACTTCGACGGAGACCTATGCACCATCACTGGCTGGGGCAGAGACGGTGAGATACGTTACACGCTGGCTGTCATTATCACTCATTGACCATTATGTCCAAAAGTTAATTAGTCAGATATTTTAGTTTTTATATCAACTATATATTGAAGTAGCGTATTATCACTCACTACTTCATATATATATTAACGCTAAAAACAAGATTATTTATGCCAGCTTATTTAAATATCTATGTATATATTGCTAAAGTAGGCTTATTTAATAATATAAATCATAACCCTGGGTAAACCGAATTCCTGACAATGTCGGAATTTTCTTCAGGTACCTCATTTGAACCTATATAAGCGGAAAAGTTATATCTATATCCAAATATTTAAAAACCGCAAGTCGACTCCTATTCGGGCATAATCGGTGTCGTTACTATGGCGATAAAGCTGTTAGACACACTTTGACCGAAAAGTTGTTACTGATCTAATGTTCCGCTTGTTGTTGCCAAATTGTTCCCACAGATGCCGGCAGCCAGTCTCTGCCAGACATCTTGCAGCAAGCCAACACCAGCGTCATCACCAACACCCAGTGCCAGATTGAGACCGGTGTCTCCCTCATTGCGGGCCAGATGTGCGTGAAGTCCGACGGCGGATCAATCAGCGGCTGCAACGTATGTGCAAATCCCACTATATGGTTATATTGTGGTATCAGGGTGCATGCATGAAACAGACGCTATTCTCGTCATTTATATCACCTAGCCAGGAGACTTTCTCAGCGCGATTTTCTCAGCCACTCACATAATTTTCTTAGTCATCCACACGATTTAACTCAGCCATTCACATGATTTATCTCAGCCATCCACAGGATTTATCCCTGCCATCAACATGATTTATCCCAGCCATCCACATTATTTATCTCAGCCACCCACATAAATTATCTCAGCCATCGACATCATTTATCTCAGCCATCCCCATGATTTATCTTAGCCATCCACATGATTTAACTCAGCCATTCACATGATTTATCTCAGCCATCCACATCATTTATCTCAGCCATCCACATATCTCAGCCACCGACATTATTTATCTCAGTCCTCTACATGATTAATCTCAGCCATCCACGTGACTTATCTCAGCCATCCACATGACTTATCTCAGTCATCCACATGATTTATCCCAGCCATCCACATGATTTATCTCAGCCATCCACATGATTTATCTCAGCCATCCACATGATTTATCTCAGCCATCCACATGATTTATCCCAGCCATCCACATGAGCCATCCACTTTAATTTATCCCAGCCATCCACATGATTTATCCCAGTCATCGACATGAGTTATCCCAGCCATCCGTATGATTTATCTCAACTTTCCACATGAATTATCCCAGCTATCCACATTATTTATCTCAGCCATCCACATGATTTATCTCAGCCATCCACATGATTTATCTCAGCCATCCACATGATTTATCCCATCCATCCACATGATTTATCCCAGCCATCCACTTTAATTTATCTCAGCCAACCACGTCATTTATCTCAGCCATCCACATGATTTATCCCAGCCATCCACATGATTTATCCCAGCCATCCACATGATTCATCTCAGCCATCCACGTGATTTATCTCAGTCATCCACTTAATATATCTCAGCCATCCACTTAATATATCTCAGCCATCCACTTAATAAATCTCAGCCATCCACATGATTTCTCAGCCATCTGCGTAATTTCTGTCAGCCAACGACGTGTGATATCCCAGCGATCCGCGTGATTTGTCTCAACCTTCTATGTTATTTATTTCAGCCATCTACATGGTCATCAATTTTGTCTTCTTATCCATGCGACTTATCTCTGTCCGATATATGTAAAGCAAAACAAAACATTGCTTGATTTTTGATTTCACATATTCCAGGGTGACAGCGGCGGTCCCTTGTGGTGCAATGGTATGGTCGTTGGTATCGCCTCTTGGGTGATAGGGAACTGCCAAACGACTGCTCCTAACTGTTACACCAGAGTTAGCGAGTACCTTGATTTCCTGGCAGATCATTGAGTGGTCTCCAGTTTCCGACTATTGCATCATCCAGTCGCGGCTTGATGTCCTATCGAGGGGTAATAAAGCAAAAACCAAGTCAACCCCAAAATGGCATATGTTTCTGTTTATTCATTGCTCAGATAAATAGAGCCACAACTCATATCATTGCTAATTTGCGCAACAACAGGCGGAACAGGCAAAAAGTGTTGGGCTTCTTATTATTGACTTGACCCAATATATTGGTTGGATTTGATCCAAGTCTTTTTACTTAGTTTGCTGCGACATGCAGGTTTATAGTTTTCTTGATCACAGGAAATTAACAGACCGATCAAGGCTTTCAATCATTCACTGACGTCAATGCTGCTTTTATCCAATCATGTAGTGCCTAAAGGCCTTTTACGTGCGTGACAAGGTCGGACAAACAAGTCGGACAAACAAACAGCATGTCACTTTGTTGTCAGTTTCAGAGATGAGTAATTCTCACTTGTAATCAGTTGTGATTGTCGATTTCATACTCACGACTGACGAAAAAGGACTCACGCGTGGGCGGGGCTTAATGTCGGCGGGTGGATCGGTCTATTCTCTTGGTATCATCAAGAACAATGCATCGCACCAGATGTGAGGCAAACGAGTCATTTGACAAGTCGGACAAACAAAGCAGCTTGTCACTTTCTTGTCAGTTTCAGATCTGAGTACTTCTCACTTGTTCTTATCATCAGCTATGATTGTCAATTTCGTACTCGAGATGAAGGAAAAAGGACTCAAGCGTGGACGGAGCTTAGTGTCGGAGAATGAATTGGTCAATAGAAGGGTTCAAACGCCGACACTAAGTCCCACGCTTGAGTCCTTTTTCGTTGGTCGTACAAATACATTATAAGTAAAACGTATTCATGTCTTAACTGAAAATAAAGTGACATGCTGCTTTGTTCGTCGGATAAGATTCCTCATACGATTGAATCAATGCACCAGTGACGCCAATGATTGATTGGCGGGTCCTGTGCGCGGTTTATACTTGAGGAGTCGAGTGGATGTGAACATAATGTTGCTCTGGGGTCCGAATACTCCTGACTAAAATAAGCGCGCTAGCGAATTATATGCTATACATATAGAGAGCGCAAAAATGTCGCATTATTAAAGTCCATCTCTTGGGTTTTTCGATTGCAGAATTCCACATGAACATTAATCAAAACTTAAATGCGAAATTTATTGTGACTGACCATAATTTAGTTTCATATATAGATACTGCCATCCGAAATCGCAAAAAGCGGCGTGATCGGCAAATTATGGCGCTGTTGTCCAGTTACCAGCGCCATACGACAACGGCGGAAGTTTTTGGATGAGGGATGGGTCAGTTTTTGGCATACAATGTCAAGAGCGGGATGATACGATGAATGTAATAAAAAGTTGGAGATGAAGATGTATTGGCCACGGGATGAAGTTAAATGTGTCAGCATACACCCATGCCGCGATTAATACTTTCCCCGTATTCTGATTCTTACAATCTGGCTAAAAAAACAGTAGACATCCATTCTCAATTTTTTGTTTGCAATTTGGATTGGTGTATGGCTCCAAGAAATCACTACGGTTTCTATTTTTTTTAGTATAGACTGACAGGTTCAAGTATTGCGGTTTGAGTGCGGAAATTAAGTTGATACCTAAGAGAAGACCTTTAAAATTTGTTTTAATTATATACCAATAAATGGCTTCGCCTCCTCCGTCGTGTGCATCCATGAGACAAGCGCCCTACCGGCTTGTGCGCAAGAAACCAGGCAATGATGGCATCTACATGTGACACTCAAATATCAATAAAACATTTTTTAGTATATAACCCATGCTTCGTCTAGATGCCTAATTCACTTTGAAAAGCATTTGTGAAAGACTCAACTAACGAGAAATAAAATGATGAAAATCTCTTACCCTATATCAACAATACTACTGAATAAGGGTAAAAAAAGCAAATACGCGTACGCGGTTTATTGTTCTCTATGCATGTAATAACAGGGATGTCACCCCATCCTTTACATTTATGCAATACATCGTGATCTGTTTAATTATCGGCACAATGAAAAAATATTTGTATTCGATTTTTTACCATACTTTCAGTTTAGACTCAGATAATGAAAGAATCTAGCTCTCAGAAACGTATGAGTTCTGGCCATAGGTTGGATTGGCATATTCTCATGATACTACAATCAAACAATACTGGGGTGCAAATCCCAATTGTTTTGAATAAAGGTTAGAGCCTGTTCCTCTCATATATGAAACTATTTGTCTTTTATTAATAATAGCCATTATGTTTGCTACACTGACCTTTGTGTGCTTGTATTTTGCTTGAATACACCCTCTAACCTTCCTGAAAATGGCGAGTTTCAGAATCTTCACGTTCAGGCCGGCACAGTATCGAATTTCTTTGCTATGGCCTTTGTTGGCCTTGATCAACGCTTCAGAAGAATCACAACGTCATGTTAATGTTAAGGTAAGCTACCCATAATAGCAAGGTAAAAGAACTGTATTTGTTATTATTTCATGAAAGTATACCCAATTACACACCTCCTGGTGAATTTTTAGGATACTTTACCGTCCCGTTAAGAAATATTCTCCATTTTCCAAGTATACCCCCATTTCATAAAATGACCAAAACTTGAAACCTACCACGAATATGTAACTTTGCTACAATTCAGCTCAATCTTAAGTCATTATTATCAGTAATAGCTCTTTGGAAAGCTTAAACCTAGTGCAATACAGGAATGATGTTCAAAAATGTAAATAGTAGCCACAAAAGATAACAGAATCATAATAATAAAGTGCAATTATGCAAATTCAGGAAAGGTTTTGGCAAAATTCGAAATCACAGCCATCACAAAATTGGCTATAATTTCATCAAAAATGAAAATCTTTACCTCAAACCACTTTAAAAAACTTGTAAAAACATCGTTCTTGTAATAAAAATAAAGAAAGACATAGGTAGCGGTGCAAATTTCCCGAGAAGCACATCCTGAAGCTTAAAAATGTTATTTCACAAATATTTTGCAGCCTATGTCACACCAATTATCAGTAATTTACGCCTTGTGTTCACATTGTAATAAATCTGGTTATATATAATGATCTCCGATATAATTATGATCTACACGAATGTTTTCTGACCTATTTACAAGTTTTCATGATGCCTTTTTCTTGAATTTTCCCAATTTATCACGAATAGCCATATCACTGGGAAATACCCTGCGAATGACGTCACGAATTGGGGATTCCCCTGTGAATGACGTAACGAGTTAGGGATTCCCCTTTCACTGACACCCGCCGATGTTTGTCGATGTTTACCGAGGTCTTTTTTAAATCGCCGAAGCTCATTATACGATGCTCTATTCATTTTACCTATGTCACCACTTTTGCTGTGCTTTATTCGTGCTTTGTTTCATTAAGACTGGGTAAAATCTCAGGGCTACAGCCCGCCGATGTTTGCCGATGTTTACAGAAGTCTGCTCAAAATTGCCGAGGCTTATGGGTAGTTTACCTTAAGGGTAAATATGGGAGGTGGATAATGAATATGGCATGTATGCACCAGTGTATAGCCGAACTAGAACAGTTAACACACCAAAACTAATTTAACTCGGACATTATTCTCGTGCGTTAACCTTCTTACTTTTCTGTTATAACGCCCCAAATCGTAATATTCCGAGTGAATTTATTATGAACCCTTATGCTTTCATGTTGATATTCTTGTGGCCCCGTTTCATTTTCTTGAACGAAAAAGACACGTAACATTGTATACAATACACACTGTACGTCGAGCCGTGTTTATAGATAATGCTTCCACAAATCAACATGCCGAATCTCAACTTATTCCTACTTTACTTTGGGGAATGCATCTTTGGTGATTTCATGAAATAAAAGCCGTGACTTGTTTTTGTTGCATAGTCTTGCTTGTTTATCTTCAATAACAAGGTTGTTTAACTTTGAACAGAAAGTTAACGTGGTACTAACACTTTAAGTGTTTGTGTGTATATGTACCATGGGTCTCGGACTGTTGTCATCTCATAGATATATAGCTTGAATATTATATCCTAATAAAGTTGATTTGCAATTGTCAACACAAGCAGTGTCTGACCCGCTCAGCGTCAAGTTGTGATGAAAGCTCTTGTGTCGCCGTTTTCTCTCAGCATTCCGTTCACTTCCGTTACAGATATTACCATTATATTTTCTCAGGAGCTTAGTATAGGAATGGTGAATAATGAGGTTCGGCTCACTCCTCCTCACCCTCGTGCTGCACATCACCACGTATAAGTCCGCGACCGCAGGTATTTCCGGTAAGTAAATAATGAGAATTCCTGTATGTGTGTCTTGCACATATTTTGTTTATATGATTTATCTATTATTTATTTATCCATATGATTTTTCCATATTTATTTATTCATATCAATTATCTATATTTATTTATTCATATAATTTATCTATATTTATTTATCCGTATCATTGATCTATATGTATTGATCCATATCATTTATCTACATTGATTGATCCATATCATTGATCTATATGGATTTATCCATGTCAGTTATCTAGATTATACTTTTTTTTTGCCTCCAGACTATGTACGAATCAGCGACGGCTATTCGTTGTGGTCTGAACATTTAAGTGGCCGTGTTGACGTGTTCGTTGACAACCGTTGGGGTACAATGTGTGATGACAACTTCGGACTGGACGAAGCAAAGTAAGCCATACTTACATACCACATATCATTCATTAAGTGGTGCATTATCAGTATCGTAGCTACCGTTGACGCACAATACGCAGTGAATCCCGTTTTTCAGGGGTAATTTCCGACGTCAAAATTCCCCCCCTAGACCCTCCTCCAGTGGTGGCTGATATAGTCTGCGTGCACTATATGGTGAGGCTGACTACGTCACTGATTATATTCATACCGTGGGTGACATAGTGATGAAGCTGTGCAAGCTCTGATTCGCTAGGTGGAACTTCGTTCGTCAGTGCAATCCGCTGCTGTCGGCCGGGGCCAAATTCTTGAAATCAGTTATGATTTCTTGCTAAATATTCATTTTTAAGAATAAAATGTTAAAATAACGAGTTTTATATATTTAATACATTAAAATACTCAGTTTACCATTTTGAAAAAAAAGGATAACGTTTCTTTGTTCGCCTGATACCGTGTGTTATGAGGCGAATAAAACATAAAAATAACGTAAGTCAAAAACAAAGAGTGAACATTGTGACGTGATGAAAGCCATGTAATAACCAGCGGTCCCTATTCCCTAGATTTATAGAAAGTTAAGCAAGAACTCATATTAGTGATACATTAATTCTAAATGACGAAAACTATCCTCCTGCATCTGAAGGTAATACCGATGTGCTTGTCTGCGTCTTTGCGCGACGGATGCAACGCTAGCATCCATGGCGAGCCAGCTATAACCATTCAAAATCAGAGCTTTACTTAACGCACATTGGACTAGTAGTAATTAACGTCTGATGTCATTATTAACGTCATGACCTAAGATACGTGAGTAAAGTCCAACACAAGTATGACATGATGTATCATAGGCGTAACCAGAAACTGATAGACAGGCTAATCCTTCAGTTATGGCTTAATGAACTTCACCACAATTTGTATGGTTTATCATTATGGACCAATCATGGGTTGCCGTGGAAATGATATTTAAACGTAACCTTCGCGGTTTCTCTTCCTATAATACATGACGCAATGCAAGTCATACTTGAAGAAAAGG
The DNA here is from genome assembly GCA_964019135.1 of Arenicola marina. Taxonomy (NCBI): domain Eukaryota; kingdom Metazoa; phylum Annelida; class Polychaeta; family Arenicolidae; genus Arenicola; species Arenicola marina. The sequence continues at coordinate 38,985,290 of OZ025252.1, forward strand.
GACCCATATAAATTTGTGGCCCCGAAGGAGTTAAATCTTATGACAAGACCGGAAATGGCAGGCTTGGGAAGGTTACCTTTTGGCCTTGACTGTTGATCGTTCGACCTGACTGGCGTCTATTCTCCTGGGGAAATACAACAGGAAAGGTTCACAAAGATACCTAGGAGTGTTTAGCCAACAAGAGGCAAATACACTAGTCTTCATTTCTACTTCCCATCTGCTTATGCTCAATGTCACAGCTTGCATCTCAAAAATGACATGAACACGATTAATTAAAATGCTTAATTTGGACAATATTAAGATTTCAAATATCAAATCAGGAGTAAGAAACGTTCCTTATATGGATTAACCTGGCGAGGACCATGGTTGATATTACATGGACATAGATAGTTGTCTCTTGACATAGAGTTGACCGATGATTTGCCTCAAAATACAACGCTTCCAACAGTCTCAGCGAACGGACCACATGCTTTATGCAGAGATAAATGCCTTATATTTAACTATGATATGGATAGGTGCTACCTAAACTGAATGCGAGCGTATTTATTCATCTCTTATGTGTGGATACATCTAGATTAATATTCAAAATAAATCAGACTTCGGCTTGCCATAATGCATATCTTTGGCGGGATGACGTATACCATACACGTAATTGTGGCATATCATGCGGTTGCTTAACAACTCCCATAGTGACGTAATTTTTATAACATTTTGACGTCACAACTACTCAGTTTTATAGCCAGGACAAAGTTTCGAATTCCGGTTTTGACAAGTTGAATTCTTCTTGGCAATAAATTACAGAACATATAAAACGAGAGGTTCATTACTTTGAAATCAGAAAGTTACGTTTATATATGCGTATAAATGATATGTGTCTTACAGTAATCAGTATTCGACAACAACAAAAAACACGCATGCGTACATAACATGCGGTCTCTTCCGCTTTCTCCAGTGGAAGTCGATTTCCGGTGAATTTGACCAGCTCATCACAGTATGGCATTCATATATAGATTTTGTCATTTTTTTGTGTTTGCGTTATCTGAAGAGATCGCTTGCGCTTGCTATTATGATTTTATAGTTAGCAATGCCTGGACCAAAGTTAACGTTAAAACGTTAACTACAATGAGTACGCGCCAAGGAGCTGGAGCAAGGCACCAGCGTGATGCGCACTCGTTCTTAGAGCACGTGTTTGTTTGTTAGTCCCCAAAAGACCTCAACCGGAAATAGAACCGGCGATAACTGTACAGCTCTATGGCATTAAAACTGAGTTAGTTACGAGGCGTTTTGAGGTCACGATATATTGATATATACTTATATGGTGTAAAGAAAGCGACTGCATGGTTCAAAAGCTGGCGCTAAAGATCTTACTTCGAACGTTGTATGCCAATTAAACCAAAGAAGCAAGTAGACATGTTAAAGCCCAGCACACATGTGAGGTAAACTATAGCTTCAATCTAACTTGTAATAATAGTAATAGCGCGAGTTGTGCATGGCGTAAGACATTTTATTGGTCCTTCATTAACCTCGCAGCCCTTCATTTTCATCACGCTATTTTTATATTAACCAAGCACAGATAATACACATTAATGTGAATGAAAACAGTAGTGACTTCAAAACACAAGTATTGCAATATTCGAACATTGTACCGGCTGGATCCCTGGTAGATAATATGTCTCCCAACCCGTGATCCGACAGGTGGCGTATGTGTAGTTACTCAATTGAACGACAGTTGACACCATGCTTGTGTTGCTGACAAACCTGCTTAGAGTAGTCCTAATTATAAACCTTTTAAAGAAATCTTTTTTTTTAGAACGGCCACTCGACCGATGAAGAGCATTTAATTACTCTTACATTATTTGTTATTCACAAATAGCAGGATTACATCATTCGCTGTGCATGTATCACATTAAGACAATGTTCTTGTTAAAGCAACCTAAAATTAACAACCGATTTATTCATTAACAAATGTTCAATGAAAGATATTTTACAAGAAAACTAAAATTATCACAAAATATTTTGTTCCCAATAAATTACTATTGACTGAAAATCAGCCTTTTTTACATGCCATTAGTATCAATCAGTACCTTAAGTTAGAGAGTTCATTTTAATATATATATTTACAAAAAAATTATATGTGTTATATGATAAGCATGTTATATGTTAAGCACTTAATAACTGCATGTCATTTATCCACTTGTCTGTTAATTTAGCCTGGTCTTATCAGAGAAATTAAAATTGTTGGCCAAAAAACGACATGCAGTAAAATTGCTCAAGTGTTACTGTTAGCCTAAACTTTGTGCCTGTTTTTTCATTTCCATTCCCATGTGGAAATACCAATGAAAATTGCATTTATATAAATGTATATAATGGCAGTTAATAGATGCTGATCACTTATAGTAAAAGGATTTTCACAGACAGTTAGCATGGTTAGAGTAGTTGTCACATCCAGCTCAGCCAATTACCATGGTTCTATTTCTTATTACCAGGTACTATCTAATTGGCTTCCAGCATATCATGTAAGTTTCAGAGGTGCCATTTACATTTAGGGTTTAAAATTCTTTTGGTCTAAGATTTGGTCAAACTACTGCTAACCACATATCTTAAAAGTGATTTAGATTTATCCAGCAATGTGGAAATAAGGCTATATTGTCAATTGCTTTATGAACTAGCACACTAGCATGAAATTGTCTTACCAGCTTAATTTACCATATAAACTTGTTTCTTCAAAACCTTACATTGCATAATGGGATCATCCTTTTATAATTTCCATGTTTCATATATATATTTGATCTGACTTTGTTTCAAGATTGACAATCATTGTCTATATAATATATTCAAATTGTTGAATTACTAATTGTTTGACACAAAAACACACAAAAACTGTTTAAATTTTGTCAAAGTGACTATTTTAGCTGGACTCAAATTTGACACATATTTGATAATCAGGGCCCCATACCTATGTAGTTAAGTGGTGCTTTATGGAACATTCAGATCTTGTCATACTGTATCTATATGTGACTAAATTTAAGTCATGCCCCCAACTCATAGGGTTATACTTCTACCATGTAAAGGATATGTCATATCCTAGAAAGATGTGAGATATCTATTCTCCATGAAAATACAGACATTGAAATGTTCTCCTACTTTCAAGGTTTCATCGTTTTAGTCTCATTTAGTCTAATTTGGTTCAAAATGAATATTGTCTTAATGGTTCAATTATGGGGCATAATGATATAATGTAACCATTTAGCAAAAATGCAGTTATAACTTCCATATTGGTAACATATGAAGTATATCACACAATTTGCTATTGACAAATTGTAGTTTTTGCAAACCAGTTTTGTTTTATTAATGATCATAGGAGCAGTATTTCATCACTTATATCTGTGTTGTTATTTGAATTAAACATACAGGCCTACATTTTCATTTGCTTTGACATGCAGTTGATGTATATCCACTTCATTACAGATGTAAACACTCATAGTTATCATTACCTTTCTCAGTAGCTATGGATGAGTGGATTCATAACGCATAACTATAGTTATGCATTACGAATTCACTTATATTAGCAATCATTATAGACTAGATGAGATGCGCTAGAAATCTGCGACACTTCCCATATTCTTTCATGATAAGCTTATATTCAGGTAATTTAGACAATCAGTAGGCCTACTTTAGTCTAGAAATAGTAGAACCTTTTTGATCCAAAAATAGTTACGCTCGCCCTTTTAGGTTTTACCTATATGACATATAGTTAAGTTTCTTCATTATATTAGACAGAGAGCTAACCGCAAACGTTTTTGAAAATTAAGTGCTTTATAGGTAACCTTTGTCTTCAGATGACATTACGTCTGCTCATTCTGGTAGGTATACTTCGTTTGACCAAGAAACAGTGCATGTATAAGTGGCATCTAGTGTCATAATATGACAAGTGGACAATGCAACTCTCGTGGTTTCGTTTAACGATGTGAAACATTTGTATGTTATATCTCCGCCCGGCAGTTGACATAATATTTGAGTTGTTTCAGTTACGTATTATACGTTATAGTTTAGAGACATAGATAATCTGAAATTTCCAATATATTGCATTTAACTTTTCCTTCAGACTACCCAATGAGTGCCTCTACAGGTATTTTATTTGATTATCAGATTCAATCAGACGACTTAAACTTTTGTGGGGCCGCTGAGTTCCTATTTACCTTATTGAGAGAAGTATATTTATTTTTGCTGTTAATGTATAATGAAAAAGTCGTGGTGTGAGGAAAATGTGGTGTGAGAAAGTCGGTGGGTGACGAGACGAGGGTCGCGAAAGTCTTTGGGTGGGGAGACGGGGGTTGAAAAAGTCGATGAGGCGATTCATGCCTGTATTATCAACATTAACCGCATGACGTCGGTAATATTTTGTACAGTAGAAAAGAAAACTAACCCCAGACGATACTGTAAACAATATAAAGTCATACCGTCGTCGACAACAATCCATCTTCTTGATTGTATTCATTTAACAATTTAATACTGGTTGCTCTGTTAGAAAGATTAGAGCGCTTCTGTCTCGAGAGGTGATATTGTCACACGGTGACAACGCAGTTGTCTTACGTTAGTTTCACCACGCAAGGCAAAAGTAGCGTATGTTTTGAGAGTGCCAGACAAATAACCACAGACGATTTTGTGATTACATTCCATGTTCAGCAGTTTTTTTGTCATATTACGCTACGAGTTCACCTGTTGGTACGTGTACCTCGCTTGACAACAGATAAGTGATACTAGGCAAAGAGTGACAAATGTGACTTTTTAACAACTAACAATTTCTTGATATGAATATCTTATATATTGATACTTTTATTTTTAGATCGCACTACGAGTTCTTCAGGTAAGTAAATGTCTTGTCATTACTGATACGGGATGTTGTCTGATCGAACTAATTCGGGATGTTGTCTGATCGAACTAATTCGAGAATAAATCTGTTGCGGTTTGTTCACCCAAGAGGTAACTTTTATTTTATATTCTTTATCAACAAAAGTAATTAGATGACCAGCTGTTGATTAAAATCGATGCAGTTTGCTAACTACAAATGAATAATGATAATAACTAGTTTCATGTGCTGTTTTCAGAACACGCTAGAAGTTCCTCTACTGGTAGGTTGACGTCGTATGACTACATATTGGATTGGCCATGTTAAAGTGTGATTATTTGCTAGCGTCCAAACTGCTGGTTCGATTTCGATGCCATTTGGCAAACATGATGCCAGTAATATGGGTACATATTCCACCATATATGAGTCATCTACCTGCATTCATGTAGCTACAGCGATTTTTTGGCATCTTCGGCAATGTCAAAATTGATCATCCAATAACTCGAAAACTATATCTTGTTTGCTCCTCTCCCCGAAGAATACTCTCAAACAAGCGCAGATCTCTAGCCGCAATATTAATGGAGTTACGCGGGAAGACGAGTTTCGCGACCTTGACCTTGCTGTGACCTTGACTTTCAAAGCGTGACCTTGATCAATATATTATTGCGCGCCCAAATATTAATGTCATGTTTTACCAAAAGTGTGTTTTTCTGACTTGCACCTTCGTGGAGAAATTGAGGAGACACGTCCCCAAGGTTCCCATGTTAAATTTTTATAATTTTTCATATAAAAACTGGTTGAGCGTTTTGGCAAATTTAAAGATGTTTTACAGGGCACCATTAGCCCAGTATGTCAATTAATTTTGAGCATCATTAAATACTGTGAGTAGCCATTTTCCCGAATTTTGGTCCTATCTTTCACAGGTTTAGCGAATTTCGAATTTCGATTTTCACCTTACACTTACATGGCCCAGCTACGAACTTAGCCTGACGATAGCCACTCCGCATCCTTTTGTGCATTTTGAAGTCGATATCTTCAGGCATTCAACAGATAATGCGTGACATGACCGACAGTTACACACACAGACAGACAAACCGAACACACCGTCATAAGACGAAAATCGAGATTTTCGTCTTAACTCGACGGTCAAGCAAAGCTTCAGAAGGCTTTAATCGATATCGTTATCCGCGACAAACTACTACTGTTCTGTCGTGTGGCATGCGTGAGTTGTTGCCTGCATGGAAAATTGAGATCATTTATTTCAGGAAACTGCCTTCATATGGTTCAAGTTAACCTTTGGGAATTTGGTCCAGAAAAACTGTTGGGGCGAAATGGGAAGAAAATTATGGTATCCAAACAAATCCGTGTCACATTATTTGTTGCACAGTCAATCGTTAGAATCATGGCCAAGCGATACATTGAATAAAATTATCAAAGGATTTATTCTCGTGCGAGCGATGATTACGACAAGTGATGGGTTCATGTAAATAATTGACACACAGGGGCTCGTGAGGCAGTCGGCCAGGTATTAGAGTTCGTGGAGCATAATGGAAGATAGCGCATCGATTATATGACCGTGATTATAATCAGTGAGCAATAAGTGGGAATAGAAATTGGCGAATTGGCATTCTAATGCATTGAAATCAAGAAGAAACGCAGCGGAAATAATAATCACAGATGTAATAATCATAATAATAATAATGATACATCATACAGTACATGGCTTGAGCATAATATTTGACGGCCATCATTGGTTATGTGCCATGGCGATTGTTCCGATTTTTGGTCCTATCTTTCAATGGTTAAGCGAATTTAGAGAAATTCCTGTGACCTTGACCTTTGAACTACATTGCCCATCTACGAACTTAGTCTGACGACGGAAATTCCGCATCTCTTGGTGAATTTGGAAGTCGATATCTCAAGGCGTTCGATAGTTATCGGTTCCTTGGGCTCGCCCTAATCGCTGTTCTCGGAATCGTCATCGCTGCATTACGGAGCCACCTAGCGGCGGAACTAAGCGTGATAGACCAAAAGCGAAAGCGGATGCCGTACCCAAGTAGACGTTTGCCCGTCTTTTGCAACCAGTCCCGACTCTCTAGCATCGCTATTAAGTGAAAGGCGGCCATCGCAACCCGAAACAGTGCCGGTCGATGTCGCCATTGACTCATAATGGAAACGTCCGGACGGTGGGGTGTACATCTTGCGAGCGCTCTAGCGGCCAAACTAAGCATCATACGGCAATTCTGTGTTGGTTTGATCGAACTAGTTTATAACAATCTTCAGCTTCACGCCAAATCGGGGCTCCCCAGCTCAAATATTAACCGAGTTATGGCCTTGCAAAATTCAAAAGGCCACTTGATATGAGGTAGACGTACGCTCAATATTGACTGGCCGATTACTTAAAAATCTTTCAGCATCCGGAAACTTTGAGCCAGTAATGCGTTTCCGCCTCTCTCTGAAAAATACTCTCAAACAAACAGCGAATCTCTAGACCAAATAATAACGGAGTGACGCTGAAAAACATGTTTCATGACCTTGACCTTCCTATGGCCTTGACCTTGGAAGCATGATCTTGACCAATATAGTTATTCGTGCAAATACTAATGTCATGTACCTCGCAAGGTGCCGTTTGTCTGACCTGTAGAAAACTGTGAACGCTATGGCGATTGTTCCGATTTTTGGTCCTATCTTTCAATAGTTAAGCGAATTTAGAAAAATTCCTGTGACCTTAACCTTTGACCTACATTGCCCATCTACGAACTTAGCCTGACGATAGCCATTCCGCATATTTTGGCGAATTTTGAAGTCGATATCTTAACGCATTCGAAAGATAAAAGACAGACAGACCCACAGAAAAACGGAACAAACCGACATTTCGTCTTAACAAACGGACTGATTGATATATTCCGGAAATCGAAGATTTCCGTCATAATTAGACACCGTCACCCACAGGGCCGGCGCGAAAGGACTAGAGCGTTCGCATTGAGTGCTCTGGTCACCTGAGAGCCTAACGGCGCGTGGGTCGATGGTTCGAGCCCTGCTGTGGCCATGTCTGTGTGGTCGCAAGATAAAGATCCCGTGTCTTTCTTCGCAAAGAGTAGGGGGTTACCCCCGGAGACATGGCTCCATTCTCCCTTCCTTCTGCCATTGACGCGATATCAACAAGAGTTGTTAAAACGTCCTGAATAACCAACCGTCACAGGGAGAAGGATGATGACGGAAATGGACCATTCCCGCACACCGCGCCTCAGCCCTTCGCCGCCAATACGCACGACCACACACACGGACAGATGGATAGTAAATCCAGATTTGGCCTCTTAGACCCAGATTTAACCCCTCAGATCCAGATTGACTCCTCAAATCCAGATTTGACCTCCCAGGTCCAGATTGACCCTTCAGATCCAGATTAGGTCCCACAGATCCAGATTTGACATGCTAGATCCATATTTGATCCCTCAGATCCAGATTGACAACTCCGATCCATATTTGACCTATCAGATCCAGATTAATCCCCACATCCAGATTGACCCCTTAGATCTCGGAGACATCCATAGATGGACACAACCCAACGCCACACCGCTCTCTTCCCTCCCCGTCAATACACACACACAGACTTGATCAGTACTAAATCCTGTGACATTGACCTTTGACCTTCATACCCCGCTAACGAACTTGACCGAGCCATGTCGGATACCTCCTGTGACCTTGACCTTTGACCTTCATACCCCGCTAACGAACTTGACCGAGCCGTGTCGGATACCTATATCGATGGTTAAAGTTACAGAAGGAAATGTTGGCATTTTGCTCCCTACAGAGCGCGAACAGACAGACAGACACACACACATAAACACACACACACACAAACAAACAAACGGACTGACTGATATATACCGGAAATCAAAAGATTTCCGTCATAATTCCGTAATAATAATCTTATTGGGGTGGCGGCGCCACAACTGAGAGAAGCTGGGGCCTTTAGTCATTATTTACATCAAAAGCGATAAACCTATCCACTGAATGAAACTTCTTTTTTCGATATCTTTCGATAGAGACGTATCTTGTTTACCCACCTCATGGCTCCTGCATGGATACTGCTTGTTTAACGTCACTTGGCTCGATAACTCTACTTACGACTGGGCCTTATTGCCTGATCACTGGCATTATAGCCATCAACGTAGTCCTATTTGTTCGATCGAGCAGGGACGAAACGACAACTGAAAGGAAACAGCGAAACATAAGCAAGGAGTGTCAATGAGATTGTATGTGATTCACAGAACATTGACCCGATAAATGTGGTCCAATGGCCATTTAATCTCTGGGGTCCGTAAACATCATTAACAGGCTTTCTCGCTTTACCATCAACGCTTGTCTAGATGCGACTATATCAATATGTAAATTCATATATCTGTCATACAAGTCTTAGTTGTCTGCCCCCGTGATGATACAGCACTTATCGAACACATAGCCATTTATTTCCGTTTGGCGAGAAGTTTGTAACACACGTCATAAGCGGATGACCCAACGTCGACCCACTACAAGAGGGAGTTTAAGCGACCCGCACGTGATACGGTCAACCGTCAACAATTGTAAAGCGACAGTCTGTACTAAGTAATATGCAGCTACCAATGATATAACTGTTATACGCGACTGCTTTAGGCAGTCTTTGGCACCATATTTTGTTCGACATCCCAATTTTTTGGTGTGGGACATTAACGACCCCGTGAATCCGTCGTCCTGTTATCAGACGACACTTAATTTAAGGCCAAACTTTTCCGGTTATTCGTACCCACCTTGATACTGATCGGAGAGGACAAAAGTTACGCAGTTAGTTCTACTTGGTAGTCCAAACTCCTGAAGTATCTTCAATGGTGGGAAGTAGATGATCAAATTTTTCGATGAGGATATGGCAAACGCAATTGAAACAAGATGTTTTATGTATATTCTCATGTATCGCTTCTATTTTCAGTTTTGGAAAGACGACCTGGGGTCACGTGCGGTGTCCGGGGCGGCGATGCTCACCTGGTGTGGAATTACGATGATTCTGCTGACACTGTGAACGTAATCCGCTGGTACGATGGCACGGAAGCCACCGGGGCATCCATGGGCACATATGTCACAGTGCCCGGCACCTTCACGCCATTAGGAAGTTATACAGGGAAAATAAGCTTTACTAGCCCTGTGTACACTGCAGGTTTTAAAGGGGCCAAATTAACCTTTTACGGGTTAGAAGCCTCCGATGCAGGAAATTACACCACCGTTTTCCAAGCAAGTGTCGACTCAGTTGATACCGCCGTACTCGAAGTTGCTGAGCGGGATGGTATGTATATTTATATATGTAATCTCTAAAATGTCGAAAAATGGGTTTAAATACGATCTCGGCCAAGGTTTTAGCAGTAGTTATTTTAGGTAAACCTATATTATAGCCCCGATTTACCGCGATCAGCGCTTAACGCTACAAAGGAAGAATTTTTAACCATGTTATTTCAACCGATTTATCGCAGAATAATTTTCCGTGTGCTAGTTGCCCCGATATACCGCCATCCCTAAGTAACGCCACCGGTATTATATATTAGAAGCGATTGACCGTATTGTTAGGAACACTCCCAGATCTGTAGATCAACAAGTTGTGGGTTCGAACCTGCGTCTGTACACAAGTTTAACTTATCCCCATGTCATAGTTCCGGTATGTATTCTTGGCATAGTGTAGCGTTCTCAAAAGCGGTTTTAAAAAACAACTCAAAATTTTATTAATTTTTTTTAATCAGGTCTGGGTACGTGGGAGATCTGCATCGACGGCTCATGCGAAGCCATCTCAGATCCTTGGCCCCTGTCCTCTTCCGCTGATGTGAAGGTCAAGTTCACCAAGAACGGGGCGTTGACGTGTGACATGGACATCGACATGGTGCCCTCTGTCGGCGATAGTTTTGTGTTGGTGGTAGCGGCAGGCCCTGGAGCGACGGCTGAGCACACCCTCGCCGACCTCGCGACCCTCCTGGCCGCCGGATCTCTGAGCATCGACTTGGTCTTCGGGAATAACGGAGAGGTGTTCCACACCGACACTACCAACCTGACCAGCATATCCGTCACATCAGGTGAGTCAACACAGTGTGAACACCAACCACACAGTTTTATATAGGCGAAAAGTTATGATAGAGCCAGGTCGCCCCTACCCCAACGCTTTCCGTCCCTCCCCTCCAATACACACGGCCACACACACACGGACAGATGGAAAGTAAATCTAGACACTGTCACCCACAGGGTGAAGGATGATGACGGAAATGGTATATTCGGCGACCTACGGAGACACACACACGCAGCCGGGATTGACCCCTCAGATCTAGATTTGGATCCTTAGATCCAGATTTGACATCTCGGATCCAGATTGACCCACCGGATCCAGATTGGACCCCTAAGATCCAGATTTGACATACCAGATCCAAATTTGACCCCTGAGATCCAGATTTTACCTCTCAGATCAAGATTGAGCCCTTAGATCCAGATTTGGCCCCTTCGATCCAGATTTGACGTCCCAGATCCACATTTGACCCCTTCGATCCAGATTTGACCTCTCAGATCCAGATGTGATCCCTCAGATCCAGATTTGACCTCTCAGACCTAGATTGACCCCTAAGAAGCAATTTAGCCATTCAGACCTAGATTGACCCCTCAGATTTTCCAGGTGGAAATAATTAATTCCCGGTGGAAATAATTAATTCCAGGTGGAAATAATTAATTCCAGGTGGAAATAATTATTTCCAGGTGGAAATAATTAATTCCAGGTGGAAATAATTAATTCCAGGTGGAAATAATTAGTTCCAGGTGGAAATAATTAATTCCAGGTGGAAATAATTAATTCCAGGTTTTAATAATTTATTCCCGGTGGAAATAATTTATTCCCGGTGGAAATGATTAATTCTCGGTGGAAATAATTAATTCCAGGTGGAAATAATTAATTCCAGGTGGAAATAATTAATTCCAGGTTTTAATAATTTATTCCCGGTGGAAATAATTTATTCCCGGTGGAAATGATTAATTCTCGGTGGAAATAATTAATTCCAGGTGGAAATAATTAATTCCAGGTGGAAATAATTAATTCCAGGTGGAAATAATTAATTCCAGGTGGAAATCATTTATTCCCGGTGGAAATAATTAATTCCTGGTTTTAATCATTTATTCCCGGTAGAAATAATAAATTCCAGGTTTTAATCATTTATTCCCGGTGGAAATAATTAATTCCAGGTTTTAATCATTTATTCCCGGTGGAATAATTAATTCCTGGTGGAAATAATTAATTCCCAGTTTTAATCCGTTTTTTCCCGGTTTAAATCATTAATTGCAGGTGGAAATAATTAATTCCCGGTTTAAATAATTAATTCCCGGTTTAAATAATTTATTCCTAGTGAAAACAATTTATTCCCGGTGGAAATAATTAATTCCCGGTTTAAATAATTAATTCCCGGTTTTAATCATTTATTCCCGGTGGAAATAATTCCTTTATGGTTTTAAAGCTCCGTAAAAAAATTGATCAAAATTAAGAAAATGCTCGGCCCTAATAGGCTTCCGTAGCACCCTCCTGCCCCGGCCCTTTCCAAATTCCTAGACCCGCCCCTGAGTAACGTTATTATAGCGACCGGACAACTTTGTCTTGAGTGCGAAGAAGTCTCCAAGAAGGAGACAAGAAATTTTGAAAAGCAGATTGCAAGCAGACAGCTCAAGATTCTTGTTTTTTGTACTGCCAGGTAATACTCGCTTCATTATTTCATGCTAGATATGACATTGCGTTTATTAGACAAGCTTAGTTGCAGAGCCCCGGAGTTGCTCTAGTGGCGCCATCGAGCGAATGAGCAAGGCGTTAGGGTGAAGGCAGCGTAACGCCCTCTAGCAAACGGTTGTGGTTCTCGCCCGGAAACTGGATTGTATGGGTGATGGTTTGTAAATGGGATGGCGTCCGGATCAGGTTAGCCATTAGTTATCTGCGAATTTCCGGAACATCCGCGACCGACAGGCCTGGACACCAATTCCAACACAGAGAAGGAAAAGCCTATGTTATGTAGAGGTACGTATTTTGTATACAACATCCCATTATGCTATATTATTAAGTGTGCACCGTTCGGTCTAAACCAGCCAGCTTTGTCACATGTGTTTAACGTGCAAAACCGAATTTATTGTTTGCCTATATCGTGTGCTGGGAATTAGCCTCCTGTGGTTTTAATGTCTTATTATATCGTGTGCTAGCATTTAGTCCATTGTGGTGTTTGGTAGGGTTTAAATGCACCCTAGCTATGATATTGTATGTAAAGTCTGACGGTGTCAACGAATATTAGACCGATTGTTTACGTGGTTAATGCGGATGGAGGTCGGGCGGTCTTAAGAATCTTATCCTTGTGGTTTATCTCTGGTTCTGGGCGGGCGGTCTTAAGAACCTTATCATTGTGGTTTATATCTGGTTCTGGGCGGGCGGCCCCTGTGTGTACACTCCTTGACGGGCCTGGCGAACGGGGTCACGTACCAACGGGTCAAATAACCTTAAAGCTGGTGTCCAACCTAATTTAATCGCGATCTGCCCCGAAAGTTTACATCTTTACATTAAATTGGCGAGTGTTAACGCTTTCTTTTCGGCCGACTGGTAAGGAGAAAAAAATTAAGGCAACCCGCCCCCAGCAATGTCAAGCAGAGCGCCATTTTGCCGGGAGCAGTGACGCGTATTGTGACTATTCATACTCGCAGAGAGAGAGATCAGGGCCGCGATTTACAGATGAACAGTGGCAGTTCCAAGCCGCGCAGTAGCGCAAGATCTTAGTGTTTCATAGAAAAGTATCGTCCGAACAAATAGATATACGTCTTGCGACGATTGACTCCGCAACAATGCCATGATTGGAGTTAGAATCGCAGCTATTTAGATTAGCGATAATCACGCTCTCTTGTTTTGCTCACACAATAGGCGCAATTTCCGGTTTTAATAAATTAGAGTATCGCCTTCTGATTGGTCAAGCGCGGCCACACCTCCAAAAGGGCTGCCTGAGCAGGCGGCGAAATCGTGCCCGGCGGTCACTTCTAAATTTTATTGTGAGCTATAGATAGGACGAAAAATTCTGTAATTTGGAGGATAGACAATTGAGTATTATATGAATCGGTAAAGCAGCGTTAGAGGCCAGACTGGCGGTTCCCTTTAATGTTGTGGTGTATTACAATGCGCGGTGTTAGAAAGGTTATAAGCTTACATATACATAATTTATATGTTGTATTCTGTTACTAGTTGAGAACGTAAAGCCAACTATGGTTAAGTACAGGGGGAAGTGGGGTGGGGGGGGGGGGGCTTGGGTTTAACGCCAGGCCCCAGATTATGAGTATATTTAAATCATTTGTGTTCATATCCTAATTGCCATGTATGTGTCAATGTATTACCACTATCTTTTTTAATGTCTGTAACGCATCAAGGAAATAAAATAAAAAATAAAAAACATAGATAGGCTATTGTATGCTATAATATTATGGCACTGAATTGGTATGATGAAAGGGATCACGTTATTACAAAGTATATCTAGAGGGTGGAGAGACAGGGAGCATTGCACAATCACTGATTCGTTTTATGACCAAGCATCACCGTATTTTCCTCCACACACCACCGAATCACAGTGTTCTTCATATGCTGCCTTAGTTCAATAATAGAATGTACGCTTAAACGTGGGGTAACATATTTTGCAGAAAGCAGCTACACACACCAGCTTGGCTGTCCTCGACTGAGCAGCAGCGATGACCGGAGCGGCCTCCCACCAGTGAGCAACTGTGCAGACCGGAGCCGCGGACCCCAACTGGGCAGATGCATTGCTAGTATCGCACGGTCTAGGTTTAATATAGCATCGAAAACGAAATGATGTGTCTATATATTTTATACAATCGTTAACAGATCTTCCCCGGGCACGTTATTAGATCGTTCGGGGAACGTTAGCAGACCATTCGGAGAACGTTAGCTGACAGTTCGGGGAACGTTATCAGAACGTTCGGGGAACGTTAGCTGACAGTTCGGGAAACGTTATCAGAACGTTCTTGGAACTTTAGCAGAACGTTCGGGAAACGCTACTAGACCGCCCCGGGGAACGTTATCAGTTCGCAGAACGTCAGGAAAACTTTCCCAGATAACGTTCTTGGAACGTTATTTAATAACTTTGGGCTAACGTTCGCCCAACGTTTCGCGAACGTTATATTATTACGAGTTGGTGGTCATGTTAACTAGTACAATAGCGTTACATCTGAAGGCCTCTAAAATGCCGTATTCTGACCCAAACCGCCCTGCTGCCCATGCAATCGACAATCGTTGCCATGGCGACGCTGCATAGAACAATGAAATATGACGTCACGCACAAAAGAATTGTAGTTATAGCTTTAAATAGGCCTCGTTCGCAAGCGACAGCTAGTCGACTATTTCTTGACCTAGATTTCGCCATTGCGCCTGCGCATTACAGCCTAATGCCGAACGCGGGATAGTCGAAAAGGGTTGACAATCGGTCTCATGGCGGAAATAACACCAATAACAAGCACCTTTAACCGCCGTGTGTCCTGACCCTCTTGTGCAAAATTCTAGATCGTCACTGAATTGTATTACATTTTACCCTGCGTCCTTTGGCTAGAGCCTCACTGTATCGGATTGGTGATCGGGGGAGTACCAACGCCCCCCCCCCCCCACCAAACAAAAATCTAAACAGTAGAGATAAGGGTACTGTAAACGAGCGTACAGTTAGTTCGATTATGTGAACATTTAGCACGAAAACATGATAAATTGGCAAAATAAGCAATTACGTATGAACCATGCTATATTTTAATTCGTTTAAATGGATATCAACTTGCAAACGAAGTTACAGATCAAATATACGCCACAAAGATGACGCGAACACCGCTTACTGCTCTTTTCCCTCGGCCATCTTGGACGACAATCGACCAGAGGAACCGTGGGTGGCGGCATGGTTCGTTCTGGTCGACTAGATGGTTGGACAAATCTCCGTTCGGCAGCCAAATCGTCAACCATTAGTCGACTAACGGTCGCTTGCGAACGAGGCCATAGCCCGCTTCCATGACTAGTTGCCTAGTTGCACATGCTATGTTTCTTGGCAACATATATATGGTATAAAAAGGCGACTGGCCAACTATATGTGGAAAGGCTTGCGATTTGCGGACAGTCAGTCCCAAAATGCTTTACTTTGGTCGTTGCATGCGGAAATTAAACCAAAGAAGCAGAGACAAGTCAACGCCTTTAATTTAAATTCAACTCGTAATAATAGTAATAGCGCGAGTTTTGCTTGGCGTTAGGCATTTTATTGGCCCTTCATCAAGCTGTAGCAGCCCTTCATTTTCATTATCCGCCCTCGGCCTTGCGGCCTCGGGCCGATAATAAAAATTGGCGGGCTGCTACAGCTTGATGTCGGGCCAATAAATTGCCTAACGCCCCGCAAACTCGCGCTATTGTCATATTGTTAACTGGGTAGTGATAAGTTTAATATCCATGCCCATATAAACTGGATATGAAAATATGTCGTATATTGTTTGCGATGGTAATCTAGATCTATATTTGTCTGGCAGGCAAACCAGTTTTTGACACTTGACATCACTGTATTGGGACAATATTAATATAAAAATGTTGGTTTGAGATGAATAAAATATATACATTCTGCATTTTATTAAAAATAGTAATGCATTAATTATAACAATACATAAGAATAATAGCACTGAATATACCTGGTATTTTTTCAAGCCATAGATAAGTGATATGGTTAAGATTAAATCTGAGTTATCGTGGGGTGGTCAAAAGTAGGCAAAATTTAGGTATCAAAAATAGGAAATATTATGTGAACATATGTAATAAAATATTCTTAAAATCTTTACAGTTTTGGTTTAAACTACTCTTTCATTGGTCATTTAAACTCTTCAAATTATATATTTCAGGGGTGGAGGCATTTGAAATATAGGTTTGGAATATTTACAATATATACCGGTAATAAAATATTTACAGTTTTTGCTTAAAATCCTATTCAATTTGTCTCAAATAAACTCTTAAAATTATTTATTTCAGGGTTGGAGGCATTTTAAATATAGGTTTGAAATCATAATAGAGACCAGAATTAAGTCGTTATATTTAAAAAGGAAAAAAACTGCAGCTGAAATGTTGATGTCATTTGGAGTCTACATAGTCCACAAGAACAAAGCAACACTTCCCAAGATCCACCACTTTGGCCTAAAAAGTGGCCTAACAACGTTCCATTTTTTATTGCGCTCAGTAAATGCTATACACTGAGGATGTCCCTTAAAGGAGGCCTTCCGGAAAATACGACGGCATTTACATAGTTTATTCCATAAGGGTCATTCTATAATTACGGTGCATTCTGTGTCCTGACTGTCAAGGTCAAAGTTCATGGCTGAATATCGGTCTCACATATTTACTTGAAATGACTGGCGACCATTTTGTTCCAAATCTCGTGATAAGATACATTAATTAGTCTTTGTATTGAATATATGAAACAAAGAGATGTATTTAGAATAATTTCGTTTACAGAACGATTTCAATACAAAGTACATGACAAAACTTGACTGTCCCTGGAATGACCATCATTGAAAGTTTTTGTGACCACTGCGTCCGCTGCAATATTTCTGAATTTCTTATGCATGTGGTGTCAAGTGGGTCATTTGGAGTTGACAATGTAGAACTTCCAGGTACAAAATAATACATTCTGAATAAGATAAGGGTTTTTAAGTCGGTGTCCTTTCAATCGTGTCCCCTCCGTTACCGTGGCATATTTAAGCGCATGTGAAAATAAACGCTCCCTCGATCTGCGATCTGTACTGTTGCGTGGCAACGCAAGTTCCCACGCGCAGTTTTGGCGGGAAGATTTCCAACGTGCTCTTCTGGTTCGACTCATCGAACAGATTTATCAGGTGAGTGTCAGGGTTGATCATTCTTAAATGTCCCCACCGTTACCATTATTATTCAAGGAAGAAACTGCCGTAGACTAAATTGGGCGAGGTTTTGCTATTGAAAACAGAAGCAATACAAACATATTTGGTGACTGACTTAGAAATATGAAAGATGTTATCCTGCACCATATCATATGGCTATTTTGTCCACTCTGTTACCGTCCCCTCCGTTACCCAAATTCTGGTAACAGAGGGGACAGAAAACGGTAACGGAGTGGACATCTGGGTGTAACTGGGTCCTTTAGCAACGTTTTAGGTGAGAGAATACCGGCTTCCATGACTTTAACCTCTACTTGGAAAGTGGTAATGGATGGCGGGATGGGACAATTGTCAAAGTTGTCTGGGGAGATTTAATTCTGGCAGATAACACGGTATCTGTAGTAAAGTATC
This sequence comes from Arenicola marina, assembly GCA_964019135.1. NCBI lineage: Eukaryota > Metazoa > Annelida > Polychaeta > Arenicolidae > Arenicola > Arenicola marina. Next base: position 39,003,492 of record OZ025252.1, read on the forward strand.
GAATATATAACGCTTTCACCAATTAAATTTAGCATTTTATGCTTCTGAGGTTGCATTCATGACACCGTTAATCGATATCGGGGAATTGTTCCATCAATTAGCATTTACTTTTCTTTTCTTTTTTTGCAGACGTAAAATGCCTCTCACAGCTGCAGAAAAGCAGCGACGCTACCGCGACAAAATAAACTTGGATACAGAAAAACGAGCCAAATATTTGCGAAAAGAAAAAGCAAGATAGAGAAAGAGAAAGGAAAGTGGAAAGGTCAAACTCGCTGATGCCATGACTGAACGGGAATTGCGATTTGCCCGAAGAGCTTGGAAGATTCGTAGAGCCAATAACCGTAAAAAAGAAAAACAATTAAATGCATTAATGACGCCGCCTTGTTCTCCAGACAGCAACATATCACCGCCTGCCAGCCATGCAGGAGTAATGAATGAAAGAGCGAGAAAAAGGCATAGAAGGAAGATGGTGAAAGAAATTGAAGATTTGAAAAGGAGATTGAAGGACCAAGTGCGTGAAAAGGAGAAATTCAAAAAGATGTGGCAGAGACTGAACAATGATGGAAAGTCAAATATACCACGTCGAAGACAAGACGCCTCTTGCGGTATGCAAGCACGTCAGAAGTCAGAAAGACATTGTTGTTCCACAACGTTCTGGTGGATCAAATAAGAAGGAAATATGCAGTCAGTAAACGTGAGAGACAAAAATCATTGTACGCCAGACTAGTGGCGGGAACTAACGTCAAAAAGTACATGCTACAACGTTACATGCAGGAGCAGTTGGGCTTCTCTTCGAAACGCTCGCCAGGGAAGTTCAATATGAGATCTAATGAGGAGGAAGGCGGTATAACCTATCAGAAATGCGAGGCTGCATCTCTTGGTTCTCGTATGATGCAACGAATACACGCCTTTTATACGAGGGATGGCAACAGTCGCATTACCACTGGAAAGAAGGAGACTATCACCAGGAACAAAGAAAAACGCCAACGGCGGCTTTTGACGGATAGCATGAAGAACATTTCACCTCAAATTTCTAAGCGAAAATGGAAATTTGAAACTCAGTTATTCTTTGTTGTGCCGTCTCCGGCCATTTTGGGTACTTCCTCCTACAGCCACAGACGGGCAAACCTGCTTATGCAAGCTGCATGAAAATTGCCAGCTGCTGGTATCCAAGCTTACATCTCTGAAAATATTGGACTCTAAAAACTTGGATGAAGTAGTTTCAGGACTTGCCTGTGATGTCAATTCAAAAGATTGCATGTATGGAGATTGCCTCGCATGCAAGGGAAAAACACCGGACTTCAAGACAATTGACAAGAATAACTCAACCTCCTGGACTCAGTGGAAAACAGTGAAGGAGATGCGTACTATAAAAGAAGTACCCAAGGCCATCAGCATGACCATCAAGCAGGAGGTTAAGGGCACTGTTGGAGATCTGATAGATCAAAGCATTGATTATCTGCAAAGGTTTAAGCCACACTACTACAACATCAGACACCAGTTTCTCTTCTATCGTCAACGGATACAGAATATGGGAAACAATGAATGTTTGATCCATGTTGACTTTGCAAAAAACTATGCTTGCAAATATGCGACAGAGGTCCAAAGCATGCATTTTGGTGCTTCAAAGAAGCAATTCAGTCTGCATACAGGCGTTTACTACGTAGGATCGAATGGCAAGGCCAACTCGTTTTGCTCCATGTCAGACAATCTGGAGCACAGTCCATTTGGGATTTGGGCACATTTGGAACCAATGCTCGAGCAGAGACCCAAGCAAGCAGAAACACAACTTCTTCCTTTTCACATGCAAGCTAGCTCTTCGTAGCATTAAGTTTGGTAAGTCATAAATATCCGTAGATCAGTATCATAAATCATATCGATTTAATTGTGAGTAACTAGTTTCATATCTTCTGAATAGTGCACATGATATTTACTTTCATAAATCACATAGTCGTTTTAAAGTGTGTGACATGGGAAATTTCTTTCTGTAAAGAGGTACCCTTTGTATATTTGTGGCAAAAATTTTTGTGTGACCAGCTCTCACTCATTCCATTCTCAGTTTGGAAGTTTTGCATCCGCTAAAATTCACTTCATCCTAGTCAGCAGTTTCATAATTCTTTCATTGAAATGTGACGCACAACGTTTTTCCGTCATCCTAGTAAAGGTATACGTAATACAGAGTAAAGTTATATTTTTGTACTATTTTAGCCTATTGTGTATTACATTTACAGCCTCTTGGAATTTTATGGAAGCCGGACATGGCAAAGGAGCGCCCGATGGAGTTGGGGCGACGGTGAAGCGATTGGCAGACTACAGAGTGCAAAGAGGCAGTGACTGTCCAAGTGCTACTGCCCTGTACAATTTGTTGTTCTCGGAGTGCAAAATCAAGCTTTATCTTGTTGATTCAGAAGAGATCGAACACTTAAAGAAATCTTTTGCTAGAATTACTTTGCCAACTGTGCCTGGCACAATGAAGATGCACCAGCTCATCACTAAAGGCTGTGGCGATTTCACAGATAGAGATGTCAGCTGTCTCTGTAAACGAGGGGAAATCTGCTCATGTTATTCCCCGAAATCGTTTTCTTTTGCCGTGAAATATCCCAAAGGAGGAAAGGCTAGTAACCAGTCAACAGTTATCAATAACCAAGAATCACCTGACAGAAAGCTATATTTTGAAGCTATACTGGAGGAGTTTGGGACATTCAACACCTATGCTCAGCTGAAGAGCAAGTGCATCGAGCTGGAGGAAGAAGTTGATCATAGATATGCTATCACAGGGTGCTGTGTCAGGTTGTTTCCGGAGATGGAAATTGATGAAGATGCGCAAATGAATGCACCAGCTGATCTCCCATTTCCACATATGATACCAGTCAAGGTGGCAGCTGATGGCAATTGCTTGCCCCATACTGGGAGTGTCTTTGCCTTGGGGCATGCTAACTGCGAGGCAGAACTCAGGGCGCGCATTGTGATCGAACTTGCGGTCCACGAGAAGCTCTTTCTCGACAAAGATCACCCGAGGCAGGGGGCTGATGTTACTGATCGAGAGGCCAAAGTCCTGACACGCAAATTTGGCATGTTCTCTGGGATGTACGAATCGACAGGCAAGATCACCGAGAAGGACATATCTCTTCTATATCAGGCCGAAGTCTTGGAACTTACTAAGAATGGCAGTTACATGGGCATATGGGAGATATTTGCCATGTCCAGCGTATTGAAAGCCAAATTCTTCACGGCCTACCCCAAGAGAGGAAATCCAAATGTCCGAAGTGATCTGCATCGGCTACTCTTTCCTAGGCAGCTGGAGTGTGCAGAAACGTTCCACTTAATGTGGGCATCAACCAGGTTTCATGAAATGACTGGCGACCATTTGGTTCCAAATCACTTCGTACCTATGTTGGCCGTTGAAGGGCCAGAACCGTCTACCTCACATACCAATGACCTTCTTGGCATAGCGGTGCGGTATGACTGTGCACCATACCCGGGGATTGTGATCGACGTGGACGACGAGGATGTGCAGGTTAAATGCATGCACCAAGTTGGTTTGAACCGATTTTTTTGGCCCCACCGTGACGACATATGTTGGTACACGAAAGACGATATCATTCAGACAATTGCCCCACCAGAAAAGGTGACAGATAGGCACCTCCAAGTTAATTAAGCCCTCCATCTGGCAGGATATGCTCAAAAAGAGCACTTAAACAGGCCATGTTAAGTTACGTTGTGCAATTTGTGCTTGCCCTAATTCCTGTTAAGGCAAGTGAACACTGCAATTAGAAAAGTCGCTCATTTATTGAATGTGATGAATGATACACCAGTACGTTTAATGTTGTCCCCTCCGTTACCTTGGCGTCCCCCCCCCGTTACCATGAGTCCCCTCCGTTACCTAGCCTTTAATTTTCCGTACATAAGAAACAAATATACCCATACAATAGATTTTGATACCATTGATGTATTGCGCCTAGTAGATTGTATTTAATAATGAACTTAATATTTAGGGGACTATACTTGCAAGACGCACAGTGTGAAAGCATCTCAATATCAAGGTTTTAGACAACTCACCACATATACTTAATTAATCTGTCATAACTTACACAACCAGAGGCAAATGTCTGGCTTTATCTATCATAAGGACACTTGAGGTATTAGCAAGATGAGTTTTAATGAATAATACAACGTTGAAAGTATGTCGTCTACAGCAATTTTGTCGGTAACGGAGGGGACAAAAAGTATAATAACACGCAGAATAAATCTACACAATTTCTCAGAATTTGCTAAATCAGCCCGGCCCATGGTTCTGTTCATGTTGAGTTATGATTGCTACGTTGAATAAAAAAAAAAATGTTTTGGAAACTTCATTTTCATTATTCGAAACAGAAACAGATTGTTTACTATAGTGACTATTTTAACCCCGGATAATGGCCCGTACGGGTGAAGCGCTAAGTCTCTGATACAGAGCGAGAGAGAGAGAGAGTAGTTACGGTTAACATCTGTAACCCAGGGGTTAACATCGGTAACCCGGGGTTAACATCGGTAACCCGGGGTTAACAGACTGTAACCCGGGGTTAACATCGGTAACCCAGGGGTTAACATCTGTAACCCGGGGTTAACATCTGTAACCCGGGGTTAACATCGGCAACCCAGGGGTTAACATTCACCACGATGGATTGATGTATATATATTCCACCACAAAATAAATCCCAGAACTTTAAGATTGGCTTGTCTGCTGCTGAACATTGCATGCGAACATACGACTCGAACGCTACATTGGTGACAGCGGTGGGATCATTGCATGCATCCATACCACTCGAACGCTACATAACCCGGGGTTAACATCGGTAACCCAGGGGTTAACATCTGTAACCCGGGGTTAACATCTGTAACCCGGGGTTAACATCGGCAACCCAGGGGTTAACATTCACCACGATGGATTGATGTATATATATTCCACCACAAAATAAATCCCAGAACTTTAAGATTGGCTTGTCTGCTGCTGAACATTGCATGCGAACATACGACTCGAACGCTACATTGGTGACAGCGGTGGGATCATTGCATGCATCCATACCACTCGAACGCTACATCTTTAACTATATTATGATTTTATAGTTAGCAATGCCTGGACCAAAGAAAAAAATTGTTTCACACCCACTCGATTCTTCTCGCACAAACCGCGCAGCTGGCTGGTTCTCAGCACTCAAACGTTGACTACAATGAATGCGCGTCATGCTGCTGCAGCAAGGCACCAGCGTGATGCGCACCCGTTCTAAGAGCATGTGTTTTTGTGTTGGTTCCCAAAAGACCTAAAGGGGAAATAAAACTAGCGAGAACTGTACAGCCCTATTATCAACATTAACAGCATGACGTTGGTAATATTCTTCATAGTAGAAAAGGAAAGAAAACTGATCCCAGACGATACTGTAATACAATATAAAGTCATACCGTCGTTGACAACAATCGATCTTCTTGAACGCATTTATTTAACAAAATTTCATATTGGTTTCTCTGTTAGAAAGCTTAGAGCGCTTCTGTGCCGAGTGATGATTTTGCCACACAGTGACCACGCAGTTGTCTTACGTTAGTTTCATCACGCAAGGAAAAACTAGCATATGTTTTAAGAGTGCCAGACAACTGATCACAGACAACTCTGTGATTACATTTCATGTTCAACTTGTTTTCTCATATTACGCTACGGGTTCACCTGCTGATAGGAATGCGCCGTTTGGCAAGCGATAAGTGATACTAAGCCGAGATTCGCAAGTGGGACTTTCCAACAGCTAACAATTTCTGCGATATGAATATCTTTTATATTTATGGTTTTCATTTTCAGATCGCACTAGGAGTGCCTCTGGTGAGTATGTGTTTGTTCATTACACATATGTCGTATTGTATGAGCGAACTCATTCGACCATATATCTTGTGCGGTTTGTTCACCCATGGTGGAACTTTTGGTGGTATTTGTTTTATTCTTTAGCATCAAAATGTATCAAAAGACCAACTGTTGGTTAGCATCAATACAGTTTCCTAACTACAATTGAATAATGAATATAGCTAGTTTCATGTGTTTGTTTTAGACCGATCTAGGAGTTCCTCTACTGGTATTTTGACGTCATATGACTACACATTAATAATATTTTCACTTCGACAATGACTAGAATGTGTTATCGAAATTGTCTATGTGATAATGAAACTACCGGGGTTATATTTGAACCGGTTCCTTACGCCTTTGTTATCGTCCAAGGTAGCCACATGACTATGATATCATTTATAACACAAAACCAATAATCTATTATATGTTATTTTCGCGCTTGAACTTTTGTTTCAGGTGCCACTACAAATTCGCCAGCAGGTAGGTATAGGACGTTTAATATCAAATCATTCGAACGTAAAATGGTCAGGCTCTTCTGTACCAAAGGTAATAACCAGGATCGATTTTGATATTAGGCCCAACGTTCAGCCGCCTTCACCTGTTGATAAGTGTGTGTCGTTTGACTAGCCGGAATCAGTGGTCTATCGCATTATTGAATAAAGAGACCATGACACTGTTTGTGTTCTTAACGACACGAAGCATTTGTAAGATATTGGTCTTGAATCATGTGATTTTAGTTCTTTGTTAATTGACTTAGCGCTTTAATGCTTTTAGAAATATCATTAATCATGATTATATTTTTATTTCGTTAACAAAAATAACTAATTATGTTCGAACCTTCCTTCAGATTATTCCATGAGTTCCCTTGCTGGTATGTAGACATCGTTTGATAACATAAACGCGATATTTCGGCTACTGACAATGCAACTCTCATAGCTTACTTGCATCATGCTTCGTAGTCAGACATTATAAAGTTGGCACTTCATCAATTTGATCATTGCTCTCCAGGTAAAGGATAACTGAGAAATTAATTAAGAATAGCACATTTGTTGCTTGATATATGCCGATATCGTAATCGGCATATATCAGTCGAAGGTGAAGGTCACAGCATTAGAGACCAAGGCTTGATGGCAAGTTGCTCAGATCCTTGACCAATGTTGCCATATTATATACAAATAACATTCATAAAACCATTAACATTTTGAGTATGGTGAATCGCTTTCGGTGGCAATATATATGTTAATTTATGGTATGTTTTGTCATTAACTTGATGAGCGGAATATACGTCGCGTGACGGCACCATGAGATCACTTGTCTAAAGCACGATTAGAGCTCCGGTTCTTGTTAATATTAGGTATTGCGACATATAACTGGCTTTAAACATCGCACAATTAAGGCGGGCTATAAAACATAATGCAATGAATATAACGTGGAGACAAGGTTAGTGTTGGCATATCGCTGATCACTGCCCTGGGCCAGGTTTATCAACACGTATCTACTATGACGCAATTTTATATGAAAACAAACGAGCCATATATTGTTTGTCAAATTCCTTCGGTTTTCGTCATGGCCATCGAAGCCCCGACGATGGCTCTTTGTTTTTTGTCGATGTAATAGAAATGTTTCAAGCTGTTAGTGCTCGGATCAGGGTGGGAGATGCTGTACGCTATTGTTACAATAGGAAGAACGTCACGCACGTTGAAATATTCACCAATATATGCAACCCCGTTAAAGCAAGCGGACGTAATTCAACGACATGATCTACAATCGGCTTGTTATCTTTTCATCACGATAATATCGATCAATATATTCTTCATTCGATTACATGTATTCAGGTTATGTTCAAATATATTACCTTTGCAGGAAAGGACGGTTGTGATTATGGAAGTGCGATATGCGAACATATTTGCACGCCCATCGCCTACAGCATGAACTTCACATGTTCGTGTGAATCTGGGTTCGGACTGAAGGCGGATGGTGTGTCCTGTCGAGGTAACATTCAGTTCTGAGACCGTACTATCTGGTGTCATGATTGCGACTATAGCAACAATGCTGAACATATTTTCTAATGATATATGTCGCCGAACACACCTACATGACCGCGAATTTGAAATCGCGTTGAGGTTTTCTGATTTATATCAAGATTTAACGTTACTTAAAATCTCCAGTACTTTGACTAGCAAATCAGATGTCAATTAATGTCTCCAGATCGATGTTCAGCATAGCTGCATGGCGTCACTCAATGTGTCCAGATCCTTATCCAGTGTGTATAACGTCGCATAAGTCTCCCGATGCAGATATAGTAGTTTGACGTCACAGCATAGTTTCAAGAGGTCTATGTCCATTGTTTATGACGTCACTCCAGGTCCGTGTCCAGCCGGGACCTATGTCACGGGAGACACGTGCATTCCTTGTCTACACGGACAATACCAACAGTATCAAGAGAAGCCTCAATGTGACCCTTGTCCCAACGGCTACAACACGTCAGATACCGGCTCCACGTCATCCAGCCAGTGCAGGAGTGCGTATACGGGCAATCCTGCTAGCATATATGTTACCGTACCATAGATTACTTTAAAATAAGAATCGTGACATTAATGGCAGAAACCATCGTTGGTGATGACAAACATATTACGACAAGAGATGACATCACTTTACCACGAGAAAATGACCAAAATCTGGGCATGACCCGAGAAGTTTACTGTCATCACAGCGCAGTTACGGTTCTTACCTCAAACCTCATAGTAACAACTCTAACATTTCTCTATGGGGAACCTCAATGGCAAACGAATTTATCAAGTTCACCCTAAGTACATCCATACATTTCCCTGACGATTGATTCTCATGATGTTTGCTGGCAGCTCTCTGTGCCTTGGCCTTCGGTCGGTGTGAGAACGGCGGACGGTGTGTGGACGATGGAGGACTACCCTCGTGTGACTGCCGAGAGACCGGATTCACCGGACAGACATGCGTCATAGGTTGGTACTTCCTTCCTTGTTGGCCTATTGTGCATTATTCGAATAAAGCTAATTGAATACATGAACGAGGGGGCTGCGTACACGTGACAAACCCGCCGTGACCATGTGAGAACGTATAGCGTGCGCCTCATCAGATCGCAGTGATTGTCTTCCCCCAAAGGATGACGCTTTTGACATTGCCGCAATGTATTGGCATGCCTTTAAAACACCCCTATATTTCCATGACTGAATTATGCCGCCGTATTTTTTTGGCACAGTGAATTAGGGTTTAACTTTTTGTATTTGTTTCCCTTAATATGAGAACTAACTTTGTAACTCATACCGTATTTCAGACATCGACGAGTGCTTACCCAAGCCCTGTGAACATGGCGGACAGTGCACCAACACCCAGGGCGGGTATGAGTGCGAATGCCCAACGGAGGAACGGACTACGTATGCTGGTGCCAATTGCACTGAGGGTATGAACTGCCAGCATAGAGAATGGTTTGGTTGGTTGGTTGTATATTAAGGACGTTTTAACCAATTTTTGGTCATGTAGCGTCAACGGGAGAGGGAAGGTATCGAGTGTGGAGCCATGACTGTGGTTTATCCCATACTCTTTTCGAAGAAGGACATGGGGTAAATCCTGCGACCACACAGTCATGGGAAAACTATTTGTTACCGAGTTACCTTCGTAATGGCTTTGAGTTATTATAATATAAAAAATGCTATACTTTTTCATTACTTCTCTTCGTGATAAAACGTTACCAATGGATGAGTATGACACCGCACTGTCTAAACACCAAAAATGTTTTTTCTCTTATATATTTGTTTCAATCTTTAGTTAAAGTTGCATGTCGAGCTCTTTCCCGCCAAAACTAATGAGGTCAAAATACATATAAGAATCAGTCCTTGAATCATTCTTCTTTTATCTATACTCCACCCATACCAGACTGCCAAATAGTGCCTCGTAGCCTTGTCCGTAATATCAATTTACCACAAGTTTTCATTTTTGTGGTAAACGTCATCAGTTTGTGTGCTTCGCGATGCTTTGGTATAAGTAGCAGTGCCGCGACCGAGTTCTGTGGTGTCCCGGGATAGACACGTTTGCCACACCACAGCCGAAACGGCGATGTTTATCAGGTTTCTGAATTTATAGAATGAAACAATCGAGTTTTCTGCAAAGTTTGATATAAATTTCGCTTAGGCTTAGTTTTGGCGGGAAAGAACTCGACATGCAACTTTAACTTTAATTGTGTTAATGTCGTATATTTATAGTGGTGACAGAGACCAAAACACCTGTGACGTCATCGGTATTTCCACTATAGGGACCGCTGGCGGGCGGCACAAATATTACCATATATGGTGAAAACTTTGATCACGGGTTTCGGCCAGTCCGTTTGCTTCTTAATAGGACGTCCAACTGCCCAGTTTGGCAAAGGTTAGTCCCGGTATGATGAATAACCGGTGTTTATTGTGTTTTGGGGTAATTTTGAATCACGCACCCACAAAATGGAGGGATGGGTCAGTAGTTACGCGCCGTTACTAAGCACTGCAAGAGACGTCCACCTGGAAAGACATATACATGTACAGATGCACAATATGATTGTGTTTGTACCTGGCTTTTGTTTCATGCATATATCATTCGATGTTGTTGCATGGTAATGTATTATTAAGTATTCGCCGAGACTGATGAAGTTTACACCTCTCGTTCTGTGAAGCAATGGCACATACCTCGTGGCGACAACACCGGCCGGTCAGGACTTGTACGTTGACGCTCAGCTGCCCATTGATGTCGTCTTCGAGGGGGGTCTGACAATCTCCACCGGCAAGTCATTCGTGTACCGCGGAAACCCGGAAATAACGGCATTGTACCCGAACAACACCCTTCTCGAGTGAGTCACTATTTCACCGGTCCGACGTATATGACGTACTTTGTGTTTGTGGTGTCGGCGCAGTCAGTGTTTTCGGCATGTCGATTTCCTGAAACTTAAAGCTATGCAGTCATTTCCTGCAAAAAATCACGCAAGGATCTCAACTTGTGTGGCCTGATCGGCGAAAGACCTATTCCGGTCATTAAAATGCATTGCAGCCTGCTTCACCAGGACATAGCTGCCAACTTACGATTATCTGCCAAACCCAAAATACTTCTTTTGGCATATTTAACCTTACAATTGAAAAAAACGTTAGTTCTGTTCTGTTTCGTCTTTCGTTGGAGCCTACTATGCTGATTTTCCGTTCAGCGGGAAATATTCGTATTAATAGCTTTAGACTCTATAAGAACAAGGACGGAATATGACGAAAAGTGTTTCTTGGTCTATTTGTGGGATCAAATTCATATCGTAAATGATTTTTTTGAAACCGGTTTGCTCATTTTGTTGCAATACTATAACAGAGGATGTGGCTTTTCTTTCAATACAGAGGAGGTTCCACTATAACGGTGAACGGCAAGCGACTGACTTCGGTTGACACGCCTTATATTGCGATTACCATGGAATTAACCATAAGAACTTACCACGAGACATTTGATGTGATTTCTGAAATAATCAAGGACGTCTTCGCGGAGGTAAGTTTAACCTTCGTCTTCCTCTCGTTATTATTATTATGATTGTTAATACATGATTAAATCTTAATAGGTTAATAAAATAATTGTAATATGTCTACATAATAATTAATAGCGAGCGCAAGCGAGGTCTTAAGGTAACATGCATGCATAATCAAAGTCCATTTCAAGCATAGGGTTAGGATTTTCATTTCGTCTAACAGCCCCCATGAGACGTTTCTGAGTAAGGAGCAAATTTCCGCGACAACACAAAATTATCCCCTATACACTGGTTTAAATTATCTACCTTAAGAAGGTAACTGATAAATTATTGAAACGCCAACACTTCATTTACGCTTTAAATTACAATACATTGATGAGTTCGGCGATCCGCGCCGCGCTAAATATTTATTGCCACACTCCCGGCAGAGAGTGCTCGGGCTGTGTTCTACTAGTCAAACTGGTGCCCGACCCGCAACTGAGTGTTTCCGCTTTCACTGACTGGTTCGCGTTCACATGCACAATCGCTTCCGTAAACGGAACGCCACCTACCGGCATCGTAAACTATGAGCGTCTCCGTTTAACAAAATGGCTGGTCGTCTGCTAGCTTTGCTCACCTGCTCACTTAAACTGCTTGAAATCCCCATTTCGCAAAGAAAGTTAACAGACCAGAAACTGATAATGTGATGAAACAACGAACTCAGAAAAGGGTTACTTATTCATTGCGCAAAAGTGCTTGTAATTCTACGCCATTCGCCAATTTGTTGACCTGCTTTCGCACTCTGGAAACTGTCTGTCGCAGTGTCTGTCCGTCTGACAACATGAGCCTGAGCTGTTGAACTGGCTGCACTGCCAACCGTCGCCGTCGGTGTGGTCAGTGTGACTCATTTGTATTGTCTCGGGCTGTCACTGTGTCAAACACACGCCGTCACTGTGTCAGACACACACACAGTCACTGAGTCAGTGTCAGTGACAGTTAACCCTGGCAATTTCACTGTCACCTAATTTTAGGCTAGCCTAGCCGCATGACCCAAAATCCAAGGGTAAACATTTTGTGTTTTTTTCTAATCTCTTCAGCGCTGATTAAGATGAATAAATAACATTGGGATAATTATTTTGCATAGTCTAGAATGACACAAAATAATGCTATTGGCAACTGATATGCCAAAAATCATTTCCATAAACAATTGTCAATTATCAATAGACTGATTACAGAAGCGGTAAAAGGCTGGTATGAATACTAAGTAGTTTGCTTAGAATCTTGAAGAAGCAAAAATGAAGTTATCCATTTATACAACCTTTCGGTACAGGTTTTCTCCAATTTATATGAATAAAGTCATCAAAGCTAATTTACGTTAGGTCATGATCACTGGCACCTGTCGAATCACAAACATTAACAAAAGTTTAATGAAAGATATTTTACAAGAAAACTAAAATTATCACAAAATATTTAGTTCCCCATAAAAAAAATTTTACTGGAAAATCAGCCTAAAGTTGTTTATTTTGTGCCTGTTTTTTTATTGCCTTTCCCATGTGGAAATATACCGATGAACATTGCATTTATATAAACATATAATCGCAGTTAATAGATGCTGGATCACTTATAGTAAAATGATTTTCACAGACAGTTAGCACGGTTAGGGTAGTTGTCACATTCAGCTCAGCCAATTACCATGGTTTTATTTCTTATTACTCAATCTAATTGGCTTCCAGCATATCATGTATGTTGCAGAGGTGCTAATTATATTCAATGTTTGAAATTCTTTTGGTCTGAGATTGAGTGAAACTACTGCTAACCGCTAGCTTAAAAGTGATTTTGATTTATCCAGCAATGTGGAAATATGGCTGTACATGTATTGTCAATTGCTTCATGAACTAGCACACTAGCATGAAATTGTCTTACCAGCTTAATTTAACATATAAACCTGTTTCTTCAAAACCTTACGTTGCACAATGGGATAATCCTTTTATAATTTCCATGTTTCCTATATATATTTGATCTGACTTGTATCAAGATTGACAATCATTGTCTATATAATGTATTCAAATTGTTTAATTACCAATTGTTTGACACAAAAACACTGTTTAAATTTTGTCAAAGTGATATGTCATATCCTAGAAATATGTGAGATATCTATTCTCCATGAAAATACAGACATTTAACTTTTCTCTTACTTTCAAGGTTTCATCGTTTTAGTCTAATTTATTCTAATTTGGTTCAATTTGAAAATTATTATTTTTATGGTCCAATTATGGGGCATTATGATATAATGTAACCATTTAGCTAAAATACAGTCATGAATTCCATATTATTAACATATGAAGTATATCACACAATCTGCTATTGACATTTGTAGTCTTTGCATGCCAGTTTTGTTTTATTAATGATCATAGGAACGTACTCAGTATTTCACCACTTAACTATCACTTCAATCTGTCTTGTTATTTGAATTAAACATACAGGCCTACATTTTCATCTGCTTTGACATGCAGTTTATGTATATCCACCTTATTACAGATTTACACACCCATAATTTTCATTACCTTTTTCCGAGCAGCTATGCATTAGTTATGCATTATGAATCCACTTATATTAGCGATCATTATAGACTAGATTGTAGATGAGATGCAGTAGAACTCTGCAACACTTCCCATATTCTTTCTAGATATATCCAGGTAATTCAGACAATCAGTAGGCCTACTTTCGTCTAAAACTAGTAGAACTTTTTCGATCGAAAAATAGTTACGCTCGCCCTTTTAAGTTTTACCTATATGACATATTAATATGGTATCATCGTAAAATATTTTTTCCAATATTATAATCTACAACTTTGATATTAAGTCATCCTGACCGCTCTTACACGCAAACGAAGACAAAAATATACCCATATTCGAAATAAAGATCGAAATAAATACTTATTAGGGGTGTGGCATTGAACGCATCTTCACGTAATTCTCTTATTGGTCTTGTTGTACTTCGCAGAAGTGTGACGTTCTAACCGACGAGATGGCCGAGTGTCGCACGCCAGTGATCAGACTCCCGCCAACATATAACGCATCGGATGATAAGTCAACGTTGCTTTTGTACATTGGCTTCGTACTGGACGGATTTGATGACTACCGGAATCTGGAAAGCACATCCCTCGATTCCAGCCGGACCTTAGGATATGTGGCGACGCACAATATGGAACCTCTTTTGGAAGTGTTTTTATATAACGGTGGACCGCTGAGGCTTAAGGTACGACGAGACATTGGGCAAGTTAAGGATAACATTGTTCAGACGATAATAAAAAAATGTTGCGCAATTTTGCAACGTGAGACAAGCGTTCCAATATGCCAAGATCAATGCTGCTATCTGCATGAATGGGATAGGGGAAACAATACAACATTTAATATACATACTCTATTTTTAAAGCTTAATGCTAATGTGTATAAACGTTTCGTCTCGCAGGGTGCCCACATAGATGATGGGGACGATGCTAAATACTCAGTGTTGATTGGTCAAGGCGACTCTCCAATCACGGACAGAACTAGCACTTTAATCGAGTGTACTGTGCCATCACGTCCTCCTCCTAAGCTCCCTCACAGCACGTCAAAACACCACAGAATAACGGTATGTATTCAAACGGCATAACGAAGCCAATATGTTCTATATTCCAATGCACCATTTCTATATGCGATATTCTCTCAGCTGTATTATATATGCAAGATTATCGTAGCGTGATTCTCCCCGAAGTCTTTTAGCCAGACAATTTCAGCAGTTATATCAGTGAAATTCTACAAGCAAGATTCGCCCAGCAAGGTTACTTCAATGATAATCTATCAGTGAGCTAATCGCAACTTACATTCTATCTGTCAGATACCCTCATCCAGATTATGATCAGTTGTGAAGTACCCTTTTACTAGAATACGATAGAATATGTCAATATATTTGATAGTAAAATTGCGACTTCCGCCCGACAAGGATTATTTATCTCCGGTGTGTATACTTCAGCTGAACATCTTACGAAGCGTCAACTACACGATGGGAGAGGTGCAGTACCCGCCGGAACGAGATCTCGTGATCGGTCTCGCCGTGGGAGCGGCCGCCATCTTGGCAGCCTTCGCCATCATTGTCATTGTGGTCATAGTGAAAAAGAGGCGGTCTGGCAAAGACTCCGGCAGCAAGATGGATGACGAGGTAGTACTGCCAGCGCTCCCGACCAACAACGGCGATTACGCCACAATATCAGGAATCTGAGATCAGCAAACCGACAACGATCGACTACATTCGCATGAAGAGAGACCGAGTGGGCGACTGGTGGTGGAAGCGAGGGGGTGCCAACGGTCGACTGCGTGACATGTTTATGTATAATTCGCATCAAGGACAAAAATAAACAGTAAATAGACAAGGGAAAGTCGACCTATTACCGTTTATGTAATCAATCAGATACAAGTGACATATCCTTTAAAGTGCCGCTGCGTTCTAATGCGCAGTGGTTTGTAGGCCATAGAACCACCTCGGCGTGTCCATGCGGTGTGAAGTTGCAGGCCACGGGATACCGTCCGGCGGTTCTACGGTAGGTTAGGTCCGGCAATGTATTGCATATACAGAGACAACACATTGACTTCACTGGGTGCGGAGAATAATTAAGACCTGCTGGTAGCTTTTAAATATGTCTATTGAATATAGATATCTCATTCGAGACCATGATCAAGTGAATATCAATAATTATACAAACTATATACCACTCTCAGACATCATAATTTGTGTCTAGAAGAAAATTACTTCACAACATTTCATCAAGTATCCCACGACTATTAACTTTATTGATCTTATGTGTAACCTTGATCAAATTATTATTAAAAACTTAGCCAAATTTTACATGAAGCCAGCGCAAAAAGACTCGCAGCTTTGGAAAACTTGTGACACATGTATATATTTACACATATTTTTGTACACTGTACCATGGGCGTTGTACTTCAATAAACTACATAAATCATAGATGCCCAAGAAGTAGCGTGGTATGAGGGATACTATTCTGATACACGCATGCACAGCAGTGTGGGCTAAACAAGCTAGCGTGTAATTTCATAGCGATGGGCACTGGTCGTATACATATACATGTTATTTCTCTTTTGGTGTATTTTAAGTAATTCCTGTTTAATATTTCATGAATGGTTATGGCGTGGGAGAAATATCAGTGGTGATACAATATCAGTTGTGATACAATATCAGTGGTGATGCAATATCAGTGGTGATACAATATCAGTTGTGATACAATATCAGTGGTGATGCAATATCAGTGGTGATACAATCTCAGTGGTTATACAATATCAGTGGTTATACATAATCAGCGGTGATATAATATCAGTGGTGATGCAATGTCAGTGGTGATACAATATCAGTGATGGTATAATATCAGTTGTGATACAATATCAGTGGTGATGCAATATCAGCGGTGATATAATATCAGTGGTAATACAATATCAGTTGTGATACAATATCAGTGGTGATACAATGCAAGTGGTGATATAATATCAGTGGTGATATAATATCAGTGGTGATACAATATCAGTGGTGATACAATATCAGTGGTGATACAATATCAGTGGTTATACAATATCAGCGGTGATATAATATCAGTGGTGATGCAATATCAGTTGTGATACAATATCAGTGGTGATGCAATGTCAGTGGTGATACAATGTCAGTGGTGATACAATATCAGTGGTGATGCAATATCAGTGGTGATACAATATCAGTGGTGATACGATTATCAGTGGTGATACAATGTCATTGGTGATACAATATCAGTGGTGATACAATATCAGTTGTGATACAATATCAGTGGTGATACAATATCAGTGGTGATACAATATCAGTGGTGATACAATTATCAGTGGTGATACAATATCAGTGGTGATGCAAATATCGTGGTGATACAATATCAGTGGTGATGCAATATCAGTGGTGATACAATATCAGTGGTATAAACCAGTGGTGTCCATGAACAGATTCGCAAGGAATTTGTGGTTATAATAATCCGAATGAGTGCTATCGATATTAGCATATTCAATGCATATATAAATCTCTAACAATTGGCCTTGCGTTGATATGTAACATTATTTTTAACCTCTGATTGCATTGATATATTGTTTTCTAATTATGTCAAAATATTTATATATATGTGCTAATGATTAAAATGTTTAAATTGACAAAAACTCGTTGATGAAACGTAAGTTAAATGTATGGGGTGAATATTTAATTTCAAACATTGTCACGTGATTTATTTTCAACTTTGATCAAGTTGATTACGTGTTGATGATAACACACAATGCAATATAGGTGTCATTGGAGTATTTAACTGTCCTCGTGGCTTAATAAACTCGACACAATGCTCTGGGTTTTGGATATATATATCAGTCATCAGTCACTAACCCTGCCTGCTCGTCCATACCAATGTCACTGCTTAACGCAGAAGAATCAGAATCAGAATCAGAATCGTTTTATTGGGTCAAGCATACATAACAAAACAAACAGGAAAATAAAAACACACACAAAAATTTGATAGGGTTGCCTGACCGAGGAGACTCACATTAAGACTGCTAGGCAGTCGCTAGCATGTGAGCCACCTCAAAAAAAAAAAAAAGGAAAAAAAAAAACCCAGTTACACAAGCCAGTTACGTTACGCTAAAAACGACACTGATTCTAACATATTGTTTCCGAATTCATATGCACTATATAATATATTTACAACAGCAAATATGGTATTTCGAATTTCTACAACACAGACAAGCCAAAGTAAAAGTTTAAGAAAGCTAAATACCTATTCCGTGAGTGTGTGGCAGACATAACAATATGAAGCTTCACAACATTCCTTATAACCGATTAATAAATAAACCTTAATATGAGATGCATAACTTTTCAGCGAATGTGTGGTTGCTTTGCTAATGATATGCGAGGGGGTGTTGTTTAGGTGATGGATGAGACTATGTCTTAAAGTAAGTTGACAGAATTTGTGTTTGGTAGTCGGGATATGAAATGTGTGGTTTTGTCTTGTGTTATGACTATGTAAGTCATTTATCTTGAGGAATGTCATGTGTTCGAGAAAGTAAGCTGGTAGGTTATTATTTATGAATTGGTGGTAAAATTTTAGTTGTTGTAATGTCAGTATATGGCTTAAATGTCTGTCATACCGTTCCCCTGCCACGACTTACCGACATCTCGAACTGTCTGTCATACCGTGCCCCTGTCTCCTGACCACCCTCATAAAATGTGTGTCCTACCTTTCCACGGCCACTACTTATTGTCCTCCCTAAATGCCGGTCATATCGTACCCATGTCACTACTGTTCACGCTCTCTCAAAATGTCTTTCATACCGTTCCTCTGCCACTGCGGACCGCCCTATCGAAATGTCAGTCATAGTGTTCCTCTGCTGCTTGAAATTTTGACTCATGTAGTGTTTTCAAATTCTGCCTGCAACCATCTAAAACCATTCGTAACCCTTCCATCGTTGGCAGCTAAGAGTGTCGTATTGCGTCGTGTGATCCGGTGGCGCCGTGTTGCCCTATTTAGGGCTATACAGTTCTCGCGATCGGGCTGCGAGACTTCAGTTTGGGGTACAATCAAAACACACGTGCTTCATGTTGAAGTGTAGGAAGCAATGAGACAATTTCTTCTCAGGTTTATTCTAAAGCCTATGAGTCCCATTTCACTAAACATGACTATGCAAGGTAAACGTTAAAATATGATGGCGCAAATGAAATATATATCTATCCGTTTTTTCGCAGCAATATTGCTGAAATAGTCTTAATAATATCGCTAGGCCTCCCGCCATGGACCCACACTTCGGTGCATGGCTCTTGCGCAGGTAGTCTGGTTTCCTGGCTGCGTTTTTGCATAGCATATTCGTAATGCCTACGTCACAGATAGTCAGGATACCAGTGTGCGCAACAATTCTAAACTCGTTCCAAACACGTGCTTCGTTGGGGGTCCCCCAAATGAGCAAACCGGAAGTCTTGGTGAACGAGACTTTATCGCCCTAAAAGGGCATGCTATGCAAGGGAAGTGGTCGGTGGGGGATTCGAATATCATATGGCTATCCTTGTGCAGTGTAAAGCTCCATATCTTCCTCCGCAAAGAGTAGGAGCTCATGCACGGATCCAGGATTTTCTCAAGGGAAGCCGTTTGACCATGGAGCGGGGGCCGGGGGTGGGGGGGGGGTGGAGCTAAGCTAGTTATGTAAAATATCGTGAGCAGTACGTCCATATTGAAAATAGCGATTCAGACCTTTCTTCTATAGGGCTGTACAGTCACTACAAGATTGAGACCCCACGAGACAGGGAAACTTATGCTCTGCGTCGATGCCTAGCATCAACGGCTTGTACTTGCTGCCTACCTTCCTGTTGCTTGCCTTCACTCGCTTCACACATAAAATAGGCTAAAGCTGCCCTTGGCTGTACAACTGACCACTGCAGTTCAGTGCATATCAGAATTATAACCATCCGTCTTAGTCGATTTATGTAATATAGGACTATGAGCGGTTAGTTGATAAGCCAGATTGCGGCTGTCTCATGAGTGACTGTCGGTGTCAGGCGATCTAATGTGCTGCGCGAGATTGTCCATGTCGTATAATCATCGTGACTCGCATGTCTGCGCTCGGTACCTATGGTTGCATAACAACGCTCCTTATATGGAATGACCAGGCGAGGACAATGGTGCTTGGTTTGCCGCAGAAATGTAAATATCGATGATTTCCCTCAGAATACACTTTCAACGGTCTCATCGAATAAACCACAGGCATTATGGGGAGATAAATGTCTTATATTTAACTATATTATGACTTTATAGTTATAAATTTCTTGGACCAACAAAAAATTGTTTCACACCTACTCGATTCTTTACGCACAAATCGCGCAGTCCCCAAATGACCTAAGCCGGAAATAGAACCGGCGAGAACTGTACAGCCCTATAACAACAAGGTTCAATTCTAGATGTATCAATGATATAGTATCCGCCAGTACCCTCTTTAAATTTATCATTTATGCCGACGATACCAGTCCATTAAGTATCCTAAGGCCCATTATGGAGGATGCCGCTGGCCTAGACTCTAGCGATATATTAAATAATAAACTGTCTAAAATATGTGAATGATTAACTATGAACCGAGTGTGAATCCTAACAAATGGAAGTTTATAGTATGTCACACGCTACAAAGAGAGTGCAAATTCCCCAGCTTTACATGAACAACACTGTTCTAGAACATGCTACGGTTTACTCCGGCCCTCTCGGGTCTATATCTCGGGACGAACCGAGGCCATCTCGCAAAATTATGGGGCAACGATGTTACTACGGCGCTACGGCTAGAGGTTAATTTCTTTAACACGATATCCACTGGGCTATATAGTCAAGAACTACAATTTTGCAGAAAAATCCCTCTCCATATTAATATAACTAACTATATGTAGTGCCCCCCCCCCCCTTCCTCATCCTCTGGGTACTGGGAGCTCTGTTGCTGGTGTAAATACCGAATCCTCCACCAGTATGACTGACGTCAAAAGTTAAGATCAAAGTTTAAGCACATCTTAAATATATTTATATTAAGAAAAGTAACTTGTAGCATATCTAAATATACAGAAGAGTATCAGTGTATATGAGATAGGATCCCACCCGCTGGCTCCCCGTTCAAATACAAGCGACAAAACTCAAGGGGCCGTCTCACACTGGAGTATTTACCTTTACTGCATACCAAACCACCGTCTTTGTCGCATGGCGCTGAGGACGCACTTTTTAACTTCTATTTTGAAGCTACCTAAACCGTAGGCGAAGGGACATGCCCCTCTGGTGAAGCCCGTCGCTTAGACAGAGTCGGCATAGTGTAGTCTACATGTAATTGAGAAAGTAGCTCCTCGAGGAGACAAGATGGATGGTGAAGTCAACGTTTATAGTAAACCCCACATCAAAGTGCTTGAGCTGAGCAAAAATGTATTTGAAGTATGTGCACAGCTAGCGACGAGGAGGCTATCCTCTCATTGCTTTTACAGCTTCTAAGTTCTAGACATAAAATGATGAAAAAGTCTTATCCTATATCAACAATACTACTGAATAAGGTCACAAAAAGCAAATACGAATAAGTGGTTTATTGTTCTTTATGTACTAGTTAAAGCATGAGCTCGAGTGCATTCGCCAAAATAAAGCACGAGACGCGATAGCGTTGAGTGCTTTATTTGGGGAATGAACGACAGCGACTTCTTTAACGAACTAATAAAATTGCTGTAACAAGGCGTTAGTTCTGCTCATTGCGTGGTTAATTTTCTAGGATTGGACACAAGAAATCGACAGCGTTAGGAAAGCAATGGTTTGCTCAAAAATAATAGAACTACCGATTAACTAATGCGCCAGTCAATGTGAAGCCCCAGGGTGGAGGGTGAGAAAACATGGGGGTAGTAGATATAATTTTGAATTTTTTTCTTCTAAATTCTCACACAAGGGTCAAGTCGCGCCGTGTCACTTCTATGAAAACAACTCCCCCTGAAAAGCAGTCTTAGTGAATCAACGCATTTACTTTAAAATGGATCATCCATTTAAATGGATCATCCAGACATGTCGAACATAAATAAATATATATATAGTACCTTTAGTATAAATGGCATGACCAATGTCATACGGCCCCCGTTCATAAGCGGCACCGGATATATATGCCATCGAAAACTGTCGAATTTCCATATATTTTTGCTTTCTGATCTAATGCAACCGCCCCCCCCCCCAACCTGGAGCTTAACGGTTACAGTTCATTGTCTTGAAATTTACAAGTTCTGACAAGATCAGACCAGCTAGCTATGCTCAGATCAGCTCGGCTAGATTGATTACACCGTAACACAAATAATTGTAATCGATTTTGTGCCATACTTTCAGTTTAGGCTCAGATAGTGAAACAATCTATCTCTCAGAAATGTATGAATTCTGGCCATAAGTTTAATAGGCATATTCTAATGACAAACCAAGCAAACATTACTATGGTTATAGACGGAATATCATCAGAAGACGTTGAGTAGAGAGTGTAAGCGAGGTGTGGAGACAAACAAGTGCGTGCAAATCACAATTGTTTTGAATAAAGGTTAGAGCCTAGACCCTAATGTATGAAACTATTTGTCTTTTATTACTAATAGCCATTATGTTTGCTACACGCACCTTTGTGTGCTTGTGTTTTGCTTTAATACACCTTCTAACCCTCGCGAAACTGGCGAGTTTCAGAATATTCACGTTTAGGCTTCACTGTATATCGAATTTCTTTGCCATGGCCTTTGTCGGCCTTCGACTTGATCAACGGTTCAGAAGAAACACGACGTAAAATTCTAGTGAATGAAACACATACTTGGTTGATGGAGCATGTTGAATGATTTGTTTTGATACCGGTTTGGCTTCATCACATAATTTTATCCACCGTTGCAACGGCAATAGATAGCCACTTTAAATAGGCTAATGTTAAGGGTAAATATGGGGGGGGGGGGTAATAAATATAGAATGTATGCGCCACTGTATAGCTGTCGGCAATATTACTCTCGGGGGCGTCTATATTGGCAGCTTTAAATTAAAGACACATTTGAAGGTGATTGTCGCAACGGGTGCGCCAAAATAAACGTTTTCTACTTGAATGGGTCTTAAGTAAGTAGAAGCGTTGATCGATGCGCCGACCGATCTAGAGTTGCGGGGAAACGGCCATTTAAAACTGCTTTCATCCCCCGCTTCAAACATTTCACACGCAGTGTCAATGGCAGCCGGCAAGGGGAAGTGGCGCTCTGGACGCTACAATAGTCGGATATAGTTTAGAGCTAGGGGCCCCCCGTCGATGGGATCGGTTAACAACATGTACACACATTTATGACGTCATAGGCACCAGTTTTGACTCTTATGGAGGGAAAATTCAAGAAGTTGGATGCATAGTTTGTTATGAACCTTAAGGCTTTAGATTTGTGTTCTTATGCGTAAAATCGACATTCGCAAAAAGCAAAGGAACTCGATATGTAGGGGAACATGGGGCAAAATGACCACCTTAACTTTCTTTGTATTTTTTGGAGGACAAGCAGTGCTATATAAAGAGCCAAATTTGGTTAAACTGAAAACACTAGTATTGTGAATAACATAGCGTGGATACATGCGAGTGACACGAACACAATTTTTACTAGCACAAAAAACATGTTTTATGTCACAGTGGGTCATTTTGCCCCCCTAATGGGGCAAAATGGTCAGCACATTATTTCAACATGTTAATGAGTGAACTGAACAGCCTAACAAAACGAATTCCTAACTCTCTGGAACAGGTTGACCCAGAAAGATCACACACAGGAATTAAAAAAAAACGTTTACGTCAGCACAGGCGGATCGGTCGGGGGGGGGGGGACACCCCCTTCCCCCACTTTTTGCCATTTTTCAGTGCAAAATTTAGGCCATCTGAGGCGCGGAACTCAGCTTTCATGCGAAGTCCTACTGTTGAAGATACGGGGCAGGGGCGGATCCAAGGGGGGGAGTGGGCGATCCGGCCCCGCCCCCCTTTTTAGGGCGGAAATATATATAATTTATACCATTTACCGGCCCCCTATCCACCATATCTGGATCCGACCCTGAAACCGGCCCCCCGGATTTACAGAGGGGGGGAGAGGGGGTAAAAAATACATTGCTGGGTTTGGGGGGTTCCGGGGTAAAGCCCCCCCTTTTCAACCGCCAAAATCCGTAAATAAATATCCGCTCTATAGGGGTATCTTTTTCATCACAAATATCCGCTCTCTCAGGCATCAAGGCACCCGCGGAACCCCCCCACCAGATTTATATAATAGTTCCCCCCCCCCCTCCCCATCTGCTTTTTATCCTGACGAGCTGTATGTATCGAAAGGAGACACGATGTCCCGTGCCGCCTGGCTCTGCCTCAATCAACGCTTCCGGCTCCCAGGGGCGCACAACTCTCCCTTCTTCAAGCTCTCTGTGACGCACATCGTATTCTTCTTCAAGCATATTCATGATCATGAAAGATGTTCCGATTCAGTGGACATATCATCCAGTTTGCTAAAGATAATCGTTTCTGTTAGAGTATACATATTAAATTGGATGTGGGTAAAACGGCCCACTGGGTCATTTTGCCCCAAGCAGCGTGGGTAATTTTACCCCTGTTAGTAACCTTAACATTTGACCGCTAGCTGTATGAAAAATACGGCGCAGTATATTCCGCATCTGAATTACAATTGGGGCTTGACTTGGACTTATCTTTGATCTTGTTAATTTATCAAAATTTTCCCCTAAGCTAGTATCCACTGAGCTCTACTTTCTTCCAGTGTTTACCATAGATGGAAACAGCCCAGAATCTTTTACTTCGGTAACGAAGGTCAGCTGTCTGCTTCAGCGCCCGTGTAGATTTGTTAAGGTATCACGTAACAAAGAGGAATAAATATAAAACGCTTCAATACAGGTGGCAGCACCGCAAGTGCGCGATATTTTGGTGGGCCATTTGACCCCGATGGGTCATTTTGCCCCATGATCCCCTAATTTTATAAAACATCACATATATATTGCTGGAGATTAGCACACGATCGTCACCATGAGCATAATATGAATCATTCTGTATTGGAGTTCAAATCATTGACTCTATATAGATATTATTACTATCCCGTCAGTGCAGGAGTAATTTACCTGGTACATCGAATGTGACACCTTCGTCCTTCCAATGTCCACCTAATACTCAACCCAGGTGTCCCTGTCACCCAGGAGACGGCTTTTGACCCTTTACTGCATGTGTTTTTTTGCCACAAGACGACCCTGCCTTACAACAACGAAGTGAGCTCTTAAGATCTGTTTTAAGTGGATGTTCGTCAACCACCGCATATATAACGATCAACGAACGTGGTTCAAGACACTTCACTTCACTTCACTTGATTTATCAACATTTGGCATGCTGTTGTTAACTTGTATTCCGAAGGATGGTGCCCTGAAATAGCGGTATACACTAACTTTAGTATTCCGCATGGTGGCGCCCTGAAATGTGTTGTAAACCAGCCTTCCGCATGGTCGCGCACTGGAATATTTTTGTAATTCAGTATTCCGCGGTATTAGGATTGTAACAACATGGTGAAGGCCTTGTGATAATGTTTAAATTAGTTGGTAACGGAAGAAGAGTCGCTTTGTAATATAAAGGTTACTCGTCGAAACGTAATACGGCGCACAGAGACCACCAATTATAGTCAGACTAAATTTAATCTGTTATACACGAAAGTACATGTAGTACATGTTATAATACAAAAGCTGTTTTCGCAACAGCGACCTTTCGCCACTTTATACGAACACGTGAGCCAATCCGTGCTGGGGGCAGTATTATACCTTTACAAAACTAGTGTTGGGAGGAGGGTCCCTGCACGGGTGCCCCTTACTGCTTGAGGGAGCTGGCATTTGTGATAAAAAATACAGAACGGATATACGGGGTCGGGGCGGGGAGGGTGGGGGCGTGGTGGCAGGGGACACTGAAAACTTGCGTCGATAGAGCCGATTTGTCGGGACACAGGAATAGCGCGAGCGGATCTTCGTAACACTACAACATACAGAGCGTGTCAATGTAAAAAGACATCCCATCCAAGCCGATTTCAGAGGTGCAAAAGGGGAGGCTTTATCGCCGAACCCTCTTATGCAAACCCCGCAATGTATTAAATACTACCCCACCCCCTCCCCCCACCGCCCCCTCGATAGCAATACACTGTCAATCGTCAGTCTACTCGCGTGAAGGGTGTTTACATGCGTACTTGCATCGGTGAACATTTCAGTTATGTAAAGTATCATTGAACAAACACATCTTGGACTTACGTACCGGGAATGTTGAAGTGCAGTTTAGATGGGACGACGTTGGTCGAGTAGTCAGTTTGTTCACCCAATATACAAACCTGTATAGGGTTGAAAGCTTCAACCGTTTGATGTTGAAACTTTTCAGTTTCCTTACACGTATTCGGTGAGTAAAATCATTATATTGCATTGTTACATATGAGACGTATCTCATGTTTTTGTTATTGAATAAGACGTCCGTCTAGCAACTGAAATGAGATCGTGCTATCCCATTAGAGCTTGAACAATTAACACACCAAAACTAATTTAACTCAGACATTATTCTCGTGCGTTAACCTTGTTACTTTTCTGTTATACCGCCTCAATGGTAGGGGTGGGGGGGGGGCGGGTAATATTCATAGTGAATTTAGTATGAACCCTTGTGCTTTCATGCTGATATTCATGTGGCCCCGTTTCATTGGCTTGAACGAAAAAAAAAACGTAACCATGTATAAAATACACACCGAACGTCGAGCCGTGTCTATAGATAATGCTTTCTCAAATCAACATGCCGCTTATTCCTACTTTGGGGAATGCTTCTTTGGTGATTTCATGGAATAAAAGCCGTGACTTGTTATTGTCGCATATTCTTTCTTGTTTATCTTCAATAACAAGGTTGTTTATCTTTGAAAAGAAAGTTAACGTGGCACTAACATTTTAAGTGTTTGTGTGTATATGTACCATGGGTCTCGGACTGTTGTCATCTCATAGATATATAGCTTGAATATTATATTTCAATGAAGTTGATTTGCAATGGCCGACACAAGCACTGACTGACCCGCTCAGCGTCACGTTAGGATGAAAATTATTGTGTCCCAGTTTTCTCTCAGCGTTCCGTTCACTTCCGTTCCAGATATTAAAATTATATTATCTCGGGGATTAGTATAGGAATGGTGAATAATGAGGTTCGGCTCACTCCTCCTCAACCTCGTGCTGCACATCACCACCTATAAGTCCGCGACCGCAGGTATTTCCGGTAAGTAAATAATGATAAAAATGATAATCTTGACCTCAAATCACTTTAAAAAACTTCTAAAAATATCGTTCTTGTAATAAATATAAAGAAAGACATAGGTAGCCGTGCAAATTTCCCGAGAAACACATCCTGAAGCTTGTAAATGTTATTGCACAAATATTTTTGGCGCAGCCTATGTCACACCAATTATCAGTAATTTACGCCTTGTGTTCACATTGTAATAAATCTGGTTATATATAATGGTCTCCGATATAATTATGATCTACACGAATGTTTTCTGACCTATTTACAAGTTTTTACGATGCCTTTTTCTTGAATTTTCCCAATTTATCACAAATAGCCATTCTCTGGGAAATACCCTGTGAATGACGTCACGAATTAGGGATTCCCCTTTCACTGACACCCGCCGATGTTTGTCGATGTTTACCGAGGTCTTTTCTAAATCGCCGAAGCTTATTATACGATGCTCTATTCATTTTACCTATGTCACCACTTTTGCTGTGCTTTATTCGTGCCTTGTTTCATTAAAACTGGGGAAAATCTCAGAGCTACAGCACGCCGATGTTTGCCGATGTTTACCGAAGTCTGCTCAAAATTTGCCGAGGCTTATGGGTAGTTTACCTCAAGGGTAAATATTGGGGGTGGGGTGGGTAATGAATATGGAATGTATGCACCACTGTATAGCTGTCGGCAATATTATTCTCGCAGGGGCGTCTATATTTATTATAGGAGTTGCAATCGGGGGATGTTTGAGCGCTCAAACCTCGCGGAAAGCCGTCGTCGGAGTCGTATTAGCAGCGTAAAATTAAAGACACATTTGGAGGTGATTGTTGCAATGGGTGGACCAAAATAAACGTTTTCTACTTGCATGGGTCTTGGTAAGTAAAAACGTAGATCGATGCGTCAAACGATCGGGAGTTACGGGGAAACGGCCGTTTAAACCTGCTTTCTTCCCCCGCTTCAAACATTTCACACGCAGTGTCAACGGCTGCCGGCAAGGGGAAGTGGCGATCTCAAAGGGAGTTCAAACCATTTACTGTATATAAATATTATGACTATTCTGTCAGTGCAGGAGGAATTTACCGGGTACATCGAATGTGACACCTTCGCCCTTCCAATGTCCATTTAATACTCAACTCGACAGGTTGACAGGGACGCCTGTCCGGGGGTCCCTGTCACCCAGAAGACCGGTTTGTGACCCTTTACTGCATGTTTTTTGACCACAAGACGACTCTGATTGACAAAAACGAAGTGAGCTCTTAAGATCTGTTTTAAGTGGATGCTCGTAAACCACCGTATATATATATCGATCAGTGAACGTGGTTCATTTCACTTGATTTGGCATGCTGTTGTCAACCTGTATGCCGAAGAATGGTGCCCTGGAATGGCGCCAGACACTAACGTTAGTATTCCGCATGGCGGCGCCCTGAAATTTGTTGTAAGCCAGCCTTTCTCATGGTCGCGCCCTGGAATATTTTTGTAATCCAGTATTTCGCGGTATTGGGATTGTAACAACATGGTGGAGGCTTTGTGATAATGTTTAAATTAGTTGGCCACGGAAGAAAAGTCGCTTTGTAATATCAAGGTTACTCCACGAAACGTAATACAGCGCACAGACTAAATTTAATCTGTTATAAACAGAACATGTAGTCTTCAAAATGAGAATCCGTGCGGGGGCCACTAATATTTACAAAACTGGTGTTGGGGGGAGGGTCCCTGGATGGGTGCCCCTTGATGCGTGAGAGAGCACGCATTTGTAATAAAAATAAAAAACGGATATACGGGGGTCGGCGCGGGGGGGGGGGGGGGGTGTCGGTGGCAGTGGACACTGCAAACTTGTGTTGATAGAACGAACTTGTATGGGCCACAGGAATAACCCGAGCGGATCTTCGTAAAACTACGGCATAAAGAGCGGATCGATGGAAAAAGACATCCCTTCCGAGTCGATTTGACAGGTGCAAAGGGGAGGGTTTATCGCCGAACCTTCCCAACCCCTACAAAGTATTAAATCCCCCCCCCCCCCTCGATACCAATACACTGCCAATCGTCAGTCCTCTCGCGTGAAGGGGTTTTACATGCGTACTTGCATCGGTGAACATTTCAGTTATGTCAATATCCTTGAACAAACACAGCTTGGAATTACGTACCAGGAAGATATTGAAGTGCAGTTTAGATCGGTCAACGTTGGTCGAGTAGTCAGTTAATATACAAGCTTGTATAGGGTCGGACGCTTCAACCGTTTGATGTTGAAACTTTTCAGTTTCCTGACTCACGTATTCGGTGAGTAGACTTCTTTATATTGCACTGTTACATATGAGAACTAGAACTAGAACAGTTAACACACCGAAACTAATTTAACTCAGACATTATTCTCGTGCGTTAACCTTCTTACTTTTCTGTTATAACGCCCCAAATCGTAATATTCCGAGTGAATTTATTATGAACCCTTGTGCTTTCATGTTGATATTCTTGTGGCCCCGTTTCATTTTCTTGAACGAAAAAGACACGTAACATTGTATACAATACACACTGTACGTCGAGCCGTGTTTATAGATAATGCTTCCACAAATCAACATGCCGAATCTCAGCTTATTCCTACTTTACTTTGGGGAATGCTTCTTTGGTGATTTCATGAAATAAAAGCCGTGACTTGTTTTTGTTGCATGGTCTTGCTTGTTTATCTTCAATAACAAGGTTGTTTAACTTTGAACAGAAAATTAACGTGGTACTAACACTTTAAGTGTTTGTGTGTATATGTACCATGGGTCTCGGACTGTTGTCATCTCATAGATATATAGCTTGAATATTATATCCTAATAAAGTTGATTTGCAATTGTCAACACAAGCACTGTCTGACCCGCTCAGCGTCAAGTTGTGATGAAAACTCTTGTGTCCCCGTTTTCTCTCAGCATTCCGTTCACTTCCGTTACAGATATTACCATTATATTTTCTCAGGAGCTTAGTATAGGAATGGTGAATAATGAGGTTCGGCTCACTCCTCCTCACCCTCGTGCTGCACATCACCACCTATAAGTCCGCGACCGCAGGTATTTCCGGTAAGTAAATAATGAAATATGTTGTATGTGCGTCATATTCATGCACATGATTTGTCCATATAAAATATCTATTATTTATTTATCTATATCATTTTTCTATATTTATTTATTCACATAATTTATCTATATTTATTTAGCCATATCATTGATCTATATGTATTTAGCCATATCATTGATCTATATGTATTTATCCATGTCAGTTATCTAGATTATACTCGTTTATTTTTTTTTGCTTTCAGACTATATACGAATCAGCGACGGCTATTCGTCGTGGTCTGATGATATAAGTGGACGTGTAGAAGTGTTCATTGACAACCGTTGGGGTACAGTGTGTGATGACAACTTCGGACTGGACGAAGCAAAGTAAGCCAAACTTATACCATATATCATTCATTAAGTGGTGTATAATCAGTGGCGTATCTACCATTGACGCACAATACGCAGTGAGTCCCGTTTTTCAGGGGTAATATTCGACGTCAAAATTCCCCCCAGACCCCCCTCCATTCGCGACTAATATAGTCTGCCTTCACTTTAATTTGAGGCTGGCTACGTCACTGATTATATTCATACCGTGAGCGACATGGTGATAAAGCTGTGCAAGCTCTGATTCGCTGGGTGAAGCTTCGTTCGTCAGTTCAATCCGCTGCTGTCGGCAGTGGACAATTTTTGAAATCAGTTATGATTTCTTACCAAATATTCATTTTTAAGAATAAAAGAAAAAATTATGAGTTTTATCTAATTAATACATTAAAATGCTCAGTTTACCATTTTGAAAAAATGATAACTTTCCTTTGTTTGCCTGATACCGTGTGTTATGAGGCATACACACTGATTATTCCTCGCAATTGGCGCGACGTCGCCTTAACGTATAACCACTAAGCGAAGTGAGTCGAAAACAGAGTGAACATTGAAAGCCATGTAATAACCAGCGGTCCTTATTCTCTAGATTTTTAGATAGTAAAACAAGAACTTACATTAGTGATGCATACATTCTAAATGACCTCCTGTGGCTAATACCGATGTGCTTGTCTGCGTCTTTGCGCTACGGATACAACGCTAGCATCAACCATGTCGAGCCAGCTATCGCCATTCAAAATCAAAACGGTACGCCCATTGGACTAGTAGTAATTAACGTCTGATGTCTTTGTTACGTCATGACCTACGGTACATGAGTAAAGTCTAACACACGTATGACATGATGCATCATAGGATTAACCAGAAACTGATAGGCTAATCCTTCAGTTAAGGCGTAATGAACTTCACCATAATTTGTATGGTTTATCCTTATGGACCAATCATCGGTTGCCATGGAAATGATGTTTAAACGTGACCTTCGCTGTTTCTCTTCCTGAAATACATGACGCAAAGCAAGTCATACCCGAAGAAAACCGACGCATATAAAGTTGAGGCCCCGAGTTGAATCTCATGAGACAACCGGAAATGCCGGGTCTGGGAAGGTTTCTCTTTGGACTTGACCGTGACTGTTGGCTTTTTGATCTAACTGGCGTGTATTCTCCGGGGGAAATTGAACAGGAAGGGTTCATGAAGATACCTAGGAGTGTTTAGCCACCAAGAGACAAAGTCACTAGTCTTCATTTCTACTTCCCATTTGCTTATGCTCAATGTCACTGCTTGCATCTAAAATGACGTGAACACGATTCATTTAAATGCCTAATTTGGACAATATAATAGCCTCAAATATCACATTTAGTAGTATAAAGGGTTGGTCCTCGAGACACTGTTTTAGAGTAACAAGAACTTATATAGTTGTCAAAGCAATACGATACACATAGCTTGCGATAGCCTCCCTCAGACTACGACAGTCATTATTACGAGTTCACGGCCGTGTTAACTTGTACAGTAAGGCTGTACAGCCACTACAGGATCTTATCAAGACCCCACGAGACAGGGATATTTATGCTCTACGTCAATGCCTAGCGTCAACGGCCTTATCGAACGGACCACGTGCAATATGGAGAGATAAATGTCTTATCATTAACTATATTATGATTTCATAGTTAGCAATGCCTGGACAAAATGAAACAAAAAATAGTTTTCACACCCACTCGGTGATGCGCACTCATTCTAAGAACCCGTGTTTATTGGTCCCAAAAGACCTAAACCGGAAATAAAACCCGCAAGAACTGTACATCTCCATAGCATTAAATCTGAAGGCCGTTATAATCCTGTAATCTGACCCAAACCGCCTTTCGGCCATTTCAATAGACAATGGTTGCCATAATTACATGGCGTTTCTTGATCACGATATATTGATCTACTTATATGGTGTAAAAAAGACTGGCTTACAAAATGTTGGAAAGCTTGCAAGCGCTAAACATTATACTTCGAACGTTGTATGCGAATTAAACCTAATAATCACAGAGACATGTCAACGCCCAGCACACATGTGAGGTAAACTAGAACTTAAATTCAACTCGTAATAATAATAATAGCGCGAGTTTTGCATAGCGTTAGACATTTTATTGGCCCTTCATTAACCTGTCTCAGCCATTCATTTTCATCGCGCTATTGTTATATTAACCAAGCACAGATAATACAAATTAATGTGAATGAAAATATTAGTGACTTTAAAACACACTTATTGCAATAATCGAAGATTGTACCGGCTGGATCCCTGGTAAATAATATATCTCCCGACCCGTGATTTCGATCCGACAGGTGGCGTATGTGTAGTTACTCAATTGAAAGCCATGTGCCACCATGCTTGTGTTGCTGAAAAGCCTGCTTAGTGTGGTCTTATAAACCTTGTGGAACTTGAACGGCCGCTCGACCGATAAAGTGCATTTAATTACCCTTACATTATTTGTTATGAACGAAAAGCAGGATAACATCAGTGCATGTATCGCATTAACACAATGTTCTGGTTAATGCAACCCAAAATTATACAACCAGAAAGTGTTTGCCGTGTAGCAATGAAAGACAACATATTGCCTGTCTCTTTGAAAAGTGAAATGTGTATTTTGCAGTCTCGTGTGTCAGCTCCTCGGTTATCCTGGCGGCGGGATTCCACTTTGCTGTGCCCACTTCTACGAGGGTTATGGCCCCATCTACAATGGCAGAATTGACTGCCTACCCCATACCACGAACTACTCAGAGTGTCTGTCCCCCGGGTGGGGGGTCAACAACTGTACTCACAATCAAGATGTTGGCGTCAGCTGTGGACCACAATTTGAAATAGGTACTTGAAGGACCGCATCGAAATAATTACCATATTGCTACAAAAGCCGCAGAGCTGGGGCGAATCGTACCTCGATCGCACTTCAATTTACGGAGACGTGCAGGGCATCCGCACATCTCTCTCTATAGGCCTATGTATATGGCTACGCTTTACTGCTACAGTTTAGTAGATGTGATCTCGAACAACCCTCTGTAAACTACTATTAAGTTGTGTAAACTATCATCGTTATACCGCTTTATGGCCGTGTGAAATATCTGGGGAATTATAAATATAACTATACTGTCTCGTGATTCCATCTAACATCTCGTGGTCAAGGGTCAATGGAAGAATAAATTTAACTGTTCAACGTTTTTCATATGATACTTCTTCCTGTAATGAATGTACATGTTTCTTGTCGCTCCAGCATCCATTCGGCTCGTCCACGGCTATTCCGCATTCAACGGTCGCCTGGAAATCCTCCATGACAACCGCTGGGGCGCGGTTTGCGCCTACATTGGCGACAACGAAGCCAAGTAAGCCTTTCTTATAGGGATCTATATGATCGAACTCGTCTTAAATCGACGAATATAGAGAGGTCCACTCGAATTATGGGCGATATAGCTTGACACGTATGTTCTCTTATCATACAGTGTACGGTTTTAAATCCAGGTTCGCAATCTTTGAAAAGGTTCACCATATGCTGGGATATCTCCTAACGCATTCCGTCGCCAGAACGTTTGATGCACGGGGGTGGGGGGGGGTCATGCAGATGTAACGGGTTTGGTTTGTGAGGGAACTAAATAATAAAAGGGGACCAAGCAGGGTTGACATACATCAACCTCAACGTTCTTCGATTAGATTTATTTTCGTGTATGAAGGATAGCTGTTATGGTTAGCATTGACATAGCTTTACGATGGACGAAGGGACTGTGTCGTAAGCGGAGCTCCCTCTGCCGGTGATTTTATATTTATGGAGCAGATAAAATCACCGGTTTCAATTCTTATATAGGCTCCTTACTAGCCCCAAACATATGGCGCTGTTGCCGAGAACCATTTAATATATTGTACAAAAGCTACATGATACGTCCTTACCATGTTACTTGCTGGCGGCTCCCAGCTCTTCACGCTTTGACCTGGATCGCTGTGTAGACACTCTCCCATTGTTTTGGCGACAATCGGGCTGACTTGGAAGGTAGCCAAGACTGCACGTGTCCAGCTTAGTAGCTGCTTGACAACCGTATTTGCCCCCCCCCCCCCCGAGGTTGGGGGGCGGAGTCACTACGTTCCTTACTGCGTGTACATGTGTGTACCTACCTACATTCTTCAGTCGCTTCCCATCCTCGCGCCAAAGCTCAGACAAAAAAACAGTCGGGATGCCACTCCGGCTTTCGAACGACTTAAAAAAAAAATCGTTCTGCGACGAAATTTGGAATGAGTTTCTTTTTTGATAAAAAAATAACTCGTTCCGCGACGAAGTCATTGTGGAACGAGTTATTTTTTTTGTGAAAAAAAATCAGTCGTGCTCCAAAAAAAATATCGCGATCTCCTAAACCGGGCACCGTAGATTCGAAACCTACCGCACACTAAAGATTTGTAGGGGCTACCTCGTGATAACAGATAGGTACTATTCTCCCAAGGGCCTACCGCGCACAATAGCATGGGCTGGTACAATGCATCCCAGGCGGCTACCTCTGGGGCCCACCTCATGATAACCAATGGGCACCCAGGCACATGTAATTACCGATCCACGCGGGTTCAGGGACATTTTCATCACTCTCAATGTCACATTGGGACAGCTCTTGCTCATAGGGGTGCGAACAAGACCCAGCCTGTTCTCGCCGCGCCCGCCGCGGTTTGCCTGGTTTTAGTCCTAAATCGCGACTAGAAGCATTCTGATTCGTCAAAGAAGGTGCGAGTGAGTTGCGCACCGAACCATTGAGGTCGCATATGTCATCGTCACCAAAGGTCAATCTCGTAAGGTATCGCACACATACAACGAGATTCGTTTGCATAACATATGAACGAGCAATATTTTGTTGATACGTACTAAAGTCGACATACTTTTGACAAGAAACTACGAGTGCTGCGTGTCGTTAAAAACGTGTGTCTGCTTTTCGGCTATATTACTTTGTTTGATTGCAAATAAATTGCTCTTGTAGTGCGGCGTGTCGACAGCTGGGCTTCTCAGAGGGTCGGGTAGCACTACCATATGCCTACACAGCACCCCGGGGTTGGAACTGGCATCTTCAGCTCGTTTGTCCTGTCGGCGCGGCAAATCTCAGTCAGTGTGCACGTCGAGGCGCTTATGACGACTACTGTTACGGCTATTATGTCAGCATATCGTGCTACGGGCAGCGTTTAGAAGGTAAACAGTGACCAGTGTTATACGAGTAAAATAGTATCATCGTACAGATCATATAAAATTACGTTGCATGCATATAATATCACTGATATCCTGATATTGTTCTAGCTTATTATATTCCCTTCATTACGAACTGCCAAGAACAATAGCATGTCCTGCCTTGTAATAATGCTGTACACAAAAACACAAGAACAATGGCATTCTTATTACATGGTGATGGCGTGGTCCACAATGATACATTCATCTCTTCTGTAACGATATCCCATTATTTTTATTACGAACTGTTTTAATTTACTTGAAATAAAAATAAATATACCTACAGGATATACCATACACGTGACATTGACTTTTGTACATATACGGTATTTACATATAGAGTAGAATTTATGCATATAGATTGGATTTAATATCCGTTTGCACTGAATTTCTTTACAGGACCGATTCGTTTGGTTGGAGGAGCCCAAGATCTCTATGGACGCGTGGAGGTCTTCTATTACGAGTGGGGCACCATCGCTAACGAACTTCTAGCAAAGTAAGCATATCGATTCTGATACAGTATACAAGCCTGATACATGTATTACCCCGATGTCACCCGAAGGACATTGCTCATCTGATTATGTAGGCAATGCAGAGATTTCATTGAAACAAGAATAAAACAAATTAACTAGGAGGAAGAAGGCTATTATATATGTTAAGGATCTTTTCAATATCAACGGTGAACCACTCGCATGGGAAGGATGTATTACAAAATATGATGTACGAGTATGAACTTCGTCGATAGTATGATGCATGCCGTTTTGGGAGAATGGAATCCTCTACGGAATCCTCCATAGAAGGAATTGGGATGCGTACTGGGTTAAGCAACGGGATTCATTGCATACACATTAATAACAGAGAAAGCTGTTTTGTTGCTGATTCGTCTTCCCAATTTGTGTAATTTAGTTAATCATATCTTCATAATATTTAACACGTTTAATTTAAAACGTAAGGCTAATTTTAAACCAAGCATCAAAGGTAGTTATGATTATAAAGTCGAGAAACTTGGACTATCCTACACCGCCTTTGTAAAGAAATGGGAACCCGTTGAATCCTTTCTTCATTACTTTACATAATTTAGAGGCTAAACAACGTGCTGTTAGTCTCCGTATTGTGAAACGTTGCATGTACTTTGTACGGTTATGGATACAATAATTGTAGTTTTTAACTAGGTTACTGCGACGAATATAATTAATCATTACCAAAAGGCCTCTTCGTGCTTATTAAAAGTTGTCCTCGTCATGTTTAGTTTTCATTACCAGCGCTGCAGTCACCTTTTCCTTGACATGACATAGTATGTATGTTTCAGCACGGTCTGCCGACAGTTGGGTTTCCCAGAAGGCGGCATAGAAACGGACAGTGCCCCATTCGGCCAGGCTTTGGGTCCCGTGTGGGCCAGCGACGTCGTATGTTCCGCTGATGCCGCGAACTTAAGTCAGTGTTCTTTTCTTGGTTGGGGCGTCCATGTCCATGGTTGCTATTGGTATAATGACCGCGATCTGGCTGTCATATGCAAACCACAGTATTTTGAAGGTAAGACAATACATTTTTTCGAACTGGTGTCGGATATATGCTATAAATTGGCGATTTCCCGATTCCCAGTTATTTAATATAAAAATTCTCTGTTCACAATATAAGAAAATCTTTGATTACGAGGGTCGGCTAATGCATCTTTCCCAGTTTGCAAAGAATAATTTTCCTCAATTCCAGTTCACGAAGAATTATCTTCACCAATTCTAGTTCACGGTGAAATAAAAAGCCCATTCCAGAGGAACGCAAATACCCCTTGCCCCGCCGCCCCACCGCCCCCCTGACTGTGAAGAAGTATACCGACTCCATTGTGATGTTGGTATTTGATTTGCTTGAAGTTTGCTCGAATGTTCCTCACCATGGATACAAATGCACTTTGCACCACCTGGCGCGATGGCGAGAATGGCTCTTGCATGACATTTAATGAGCAGAGTTCAATAATCCATAATTCGCTTTACTTGTGCTGACCTTTCGGTTACGTGAAAGCCATGTAATGTTGATGCTTCTTGTCAATGAAGGGAATAATGTGTCACATCGATTGTTCATCGTTTTAGGGCTATATATCTCTATTTGCACGGAAGTCCTAAATTGACTTGCAGAGGGAATTTAATATGAAAGTCCCACATTGTGCCAACATCTATTACGTTACTCACATATACATGTTAGCCAATAATTAGTCGGTTCATGTTCCATGTAATATCCCACAAAATAAATTATTATATAGTACACGTTGGCGAGAGTTATGAATGAGCTATGCTGAAGCAATGGTATGCCCATTCAAGGCAGAACAAGACTTTTAGCCAAGTTTGTAAAATAAAACTATCAATGCACCTGCTAAGCATTTGTTCATCTTAATAATCAGGATTCGTTCGCCTTGTGGATGGCGTTCCCGGTCGGAGCGGTCGTCTGGAGATCTTCCATGACAACGAATGGGGTACAGTTTGCGATACAGGCTTCGGACCAACTCAAGCAAGGTAAATATTAAAACAAGTGCATATGTGCAGTATCCGGCATCTGATGTGGTAGTGATAAACCCCCAATTAAGGCACATGGCGGGGTGGATATGATTGGTCTCAGCTCGTATATCGCCGCACTTAAAGTAAATTGAATAACACGAATATATGACGATCGAGATTACTCCGATAGAACATTTGCAGGCAAGATGTATTGCAAAAAACGTTATGCGCTCATCGTTGAGCTAAACTTTAAAAAAATATCTGAATTACTGACACTTCCTGTATTGTATCAAGACATTATAAGTACTTATATTCCAATTGTATGCATTTATGAAGATAATTTTAAGATATATGATCTTAAATGTACGAACAGTCTGATCGAGGATTTCGATCGATATCCAAGATCTCCAATGTTAACTACATGTATAACATATATCATGTAATCACAACTTTACGAAAATGCAGATCAAATTCTAATTGACTGTGGAAACAGGTGTGAACATTGGGTGATTTCTGTTGTTTGTTTCATAATATGTAAAATACATGTATTGATAAATAATAATGAATTTGAAAAAAAACGTGATAAGAGGCACTGCATCCGGTTTTGAAAGTTTGAATTAAACAACACCGTACACATATATAAACACACGCTTCACGACGCATGCAAATTGTTGCGTGAATTACATCTTTATTTTAAATGAAATATTTTCTTTATTTTATTGGTGTTATGTTAGGCATGTTATGCATTGTTGCGAAGGTTTTGGTTTGCCCGTCGCGGACATATTGCAGTAAAACCGTACATTTCGGTCAGGGCAGTGGAGCCATCTTAGCCCGACCACATGGAGTGTTTGTTAAATGTTTTGTGGATTCTTTTTACTTCAAGCTTGACAGCTATCACGTAAGACTTGTTCATTATAGAGTGACAAGTATACATCAACTATTATTTTTTTCCAGTTTTTTTAATGCATCAAATTAATTCTTTTCCAGATTTGTGTGTCAACATTTAGGCCTTTGGAGAGCTAATAATGCCAAGCCATTGTACAACGTCGGAGGGAGCAACGAAACCATCTGGGCTGACTATGTACAATGCACACATGAAGCTACCAACCTCAGCGAGTGCCTTTTCCCGGGCTGGGGTGTCCACAACTGTACTCAAGCAGATGCTGTTGGAGTTAGCTGTGAGATTTTGGAAGGTAAAATCATTTCACTATGTATCTGACTAGTTTTAGCAAGTGTGTAATTAATATTCCACGCATGTTTTGCCGGTAATATGTTCATGCGAGGCCAATTATACACCATTTTGCATATAATGTTGATTACCCAAAGTGCGTCACAAAGCAAATGCTTTGGCGACAACGTAAAAGGAATACCACGTGTTTCCTTTGTTGGTAATAAGTAACATGCGGGTGTCATAACGGTGTAGAGAGGGGGCACATCATGCGTGGAAGCAAATGCTAAGCGTCAACACGTAACAGCTGACAGCGAAATAAACATTAACATGAATGCCCATTATTCAAGGTGAGATTTAGGAGCTCAAGAAGTAATTGAGCATTACAGCGTACAGTAATGTTTCGGAAGATCTGCTAAGGACCAAAATCGAACCTGGGACACGTAGATCTGAGCCAATCGAGTCTACATATATAGCTAACAAACCTGACTACTCTGGTAGTAGGGCCTACTATTGCATTAACCGTTTGACAAATGTGGGACTAGAAACTGAGATCATGCCGTCCAGACCTGCAAAGACGGTTATGTGTCTAATTAAAGGTGATGGTTCGCTACGACACCGATTCATTTCCGACACAAACAGCCCCAAGATAATTTAGATTCCTATATGTCATTTGAACGGATGTGATACAGATATTATCAAAGATAAAACGAAATAAACTTCCATGTACATATGGATTCCCGATCAAATATAAATTTTCGCGTGGACGGACTGTTTGGAGAGAAGTAGAAACAAGGCCATGGATATCATCAAAATTAAGGAGATACAGCAAGAGTGGGTTTTAAAAACTGGCAAACGATAACATTGCTCAAGACACCGAGGAAAAAGTAAGTGGAGTTGAGAGTGGCCAAGAACTGGTGCCATATAAAATGAGTGATTGTCAATAGGGATTTATTGCTGAAACATACACGACTGGTGCCCGATATTATGTTTCAACCTTGGATATGAGCGTCTGGTATTGAATTAAAGAACTCTTTTGACGCGATAGAATGATGCCCACACCAGTGCAGAACTAGGTGAATACGTTATTTTATCTATCAATTTATTATAGATTTTTGCAAGTTTGTTATAAGTACTCTTGCCAAATTGTTTTTATTTGTAGAAGTAGCAACGCAGGTGACTGGGTCACAATTACTACTGAATCTAGCTAATACATAAGCTGGCTGTAAATGGAAAAAGCCAAATTTCATAAAGTGTCTAAACTTGCTTCTAAAATGGCACCACATTTCAAACTGCATAAAAAAACATTTAAAGGACATATATTATGATAGCAATCTGGTAGAAATATCTGTATGCAGGTCGAAGTCCTAATTTACACCTATATCTATATAAACATAAGCTACTTGCTAGTTTGCGCCGAAAAAAATAAAATTAAGACTCCCAATGGAGGGAGAAAAGAGGTGGAATTAGAAATGTCGCCGTAGAAAGAGGCCCTAGCCTTAAGCGGTCTCGTTTAAGTATGTTAATTCTTGCATATATAATACTACGCGTTAATAATAATGTATTTCATCCAATACGCATCATGTTAGATCAAACCATATCATATATTGTACTAAATAATAACAACTTAGTAATGCTTGCTTCTCAACAATATACATGACATCGCGAGATACCAGTACAACGGTAATTAATGGTCCTCTTTTTATATGCGTAAGATTAACAAATTGTTGACCTTGACAACGAATAATCAATACATGCTACATGCACAACTCATTATATAGTCATGTTGCGATATGCACTAATCATTTTATTTTGGGTTTATATCAATCTCACAGTATAAAAATTAAATAATTTAAAATTTAAGAAAATTATAAGATATATTAATTTAAACAACATTTCCATGATATATGATACAGGTGTATATTACTAAGAAAAGTTCGCAACTTTCTTTGTACCAAAGCGATTATCTTAATGTACGCAATAAATGTTTAATATTATGCCCTTTTTTACACCTGATGAGAATTACATTTATCCATTATGATAATGTACAGTCACCTGGACCCCGAACATTAATGGGTTTCAAAAGCTGTACTTCGCCTGCATAAATATCTTTAGTGTTCACCAAATTAAAATTTTTGATGGTTAGGAAATTACTTTTGAACCCGATATTGGTGCATGTATTAGCTGGAAACTGGAAACTATATTAACAAAAATCCATGGCGTAAAAGTTCACTTATTTGCCGAAATTTGTGTATTCACGTTAGCAAATCATTCATATTAATCGATGCCATAACATATGTTGGATATATTGACTAATCGAAGGTGATTGGATATGATATCCGTAACATTCTCAGCAATACCGATGGACCGGTGACATGCGCAGAACAACTGTCCCCTCCCACTCCTCCATAATATATACCGTGCGCCTCATCATTTAGAAGTCCGTCATAGTAATTGTTATCCAGCATATCGCACGAATGATTTCGTTAGTTGCGCACTTGTAGTAACCTATTTACCGCTCCAGGGAATTTTCTGGCTTGCGCGTATTTCGGGTAACTCTAGCTGATTCTGCGCTGCATGGTCGTATATTGAGCGCGCAAAAACGAGTACCACCTTATAGCTGCATAATTTTGAACAATTTATTATAGATTAAAAATTGTTGCTTTTTAAAACGAAAACCCATTTTGCATAGATAAATATCTTAATTATCACTGAATACCGTTTGTGGAATGAAATGGAGACATATAAGCCGAGAAAACAGCTGATATAATTGCTAATAGCAGGAAAGCGGTCATATTCCCGGTTTGTTGATGTTCCTCAGTGTGGAAATAATTGTCTTTCTGGAATTGATTTTGTCTACTTCAGAAAAATATATTTTACCGGATAATAATTGCATTAGCATGTTTGTCAAACACATGCGGGGAACGGTTTTCAAACCCCAAACACTCAGTGTCTATTTTTAACGATAGATGTCTCCACTGGTATCTAGTCTATTGAATCCCATAAGAACGATTCAGCATTCCTTGATTCTCGATTCTCGATTCTCGCACAATAGTGAATTTCTGAATTCTTCTTCGATGTGAAGCATGGTTGAATCTGTACTTTCGGTTGCAGGGCCTATTCGACTGGTCGGGGGATTTTCCAACAGAACTGGTCGTCTGGAGATCTTCCATGACTACGAGTGGGGATCATTCTGCCAATACAACTTCGGATCTTACGAAGCAAAGTAAAGCGCTTGATGATTGGATATTGATGAGTATATATATGCAAATTGGCAAATGAAGGTAACAATGATGCTTTATAATCAAGCCTCATTTACAGGAAGCAGAACCACCCTATAATGTCTGTCCAGCCCTAATCCAGAAGATCTAAAGGTAAACAATATAGCAACTGATTAATAATCCTTAAAATCCTGGGAATACCAGCTACAAGTAGGCCTGCACAGTTCTTGCCGGTTCTATATCCGGTTTAGGTGATTTGGGACCAACACAAAAAACACGTTGTTTTGGAAAGAGTGCGTGTTACGCTGGTGCCTTGCTACAGCTGAGTGACACGCACTCGTTGTAGTCAACGTTTCTTTGCGCGAAGAATCCAGTTGGTGTAAGAATATTTTTTGTTTGCTTTGGTCAATACAGGCATTCGTAACTATTAATCCATATGATTAATCCTATTATGATTAAAGGAAAGAAATTGATATCTCAATAATCATACGTTTTGTTCGATCAGATTGTCGAAAGCGTTGTATTTTTAGGATAACCATAATAATAACCATAGCGACGTTATACAGATCTGGAATGGTATTAAAGTGCCAAAGCACACGTGGTTATAGGAAAAATGAAAATTCCAACTGTATCAGCTAAAGTAGATACTCTCAAGTAAAGCTGCTCATGCAGCACATTTTTTGACAGCAAAATATATTGGCTTATTTGGCATTAATGTAGACCCCTATTTATGTTTCCGTAATATAAAAAAACTAATATATATATATATATAACATGAATGAGCATGCTTAGTTGCAAGCACAATGTTTCGGCTTGGCATCACATGCAGAATCGAAGAATAATTAATTAATTAATTAATTAATGTAATTATACGCCAATGTCATTATACAACCATGTCATTATACAACCATGTCATTATACGCCAAGGTTATTATACGCCGATGTTGTTATACGTCAATGTCATTATACGGCAGAGTCATTATGCGGCTACTGAACGATCCATCATAGTGTTCCAATGATAAAGTTGTATTCCATATATAATTATATATCGTATTATATGGTTTGGCGAGTTTAGGAACTTAAAACACGTGATTAGTAACGGTTAGCCTTAGTACAAACAATGCATATGTCGTGATAAACGATTAATAATCACGTATTAAATATAAGGAATCTGGTAATCCTGTGTGTGAAGCCACTGCTGTACGTGAGGTAGGTCCTGGTAATGACGAGACTGCATGACATGACCTGGGTAGATAACTCTACCCACGCTGTCACCTGCCACAGCCATAGTGCCAGATCACGTATCCCGGTCGCACGAAGAGTATGGATTACCGCATAAA
Source organism: Arenicola marina (assembly GCA_964019135.1). NCBI lineage: Eukaryota > Metazoa > Annelida > Polychaeta > Arenicolidae > Arenicola > Arenicola marina. The sequence goes on from OZ025252.1 coordinate 39,047,520, forward strand.
TATGTCCTTCGAGCAAGTAATTCATATTCCAATGGTCCCACGTTTCCGTGTGTATCAACTTCTAGTTCCATTTGCCTCGTTGACAAAGAATAAGGGAGAAAACGTGGACTCAAAACCAGAAATATAGTCAGTTTGCTGATTTGTTGATTACGGCCGATTCAAATATTGAAACGGCCTTGACACTCTCAAACACGGTTCTGTCGCATTTGCTAGGTGGCGAGCGGTGTTTACGTTAGTCGCTAGATGGCGTTGGCTGAATCATACGGGGGAGGGGCTGCTAAAAATGCAGTCCCATGTGGCTCTTCGTGGTTACGCTTAGTCCCACATGGCTGCCTTTGGTCCCATATCTAACCGGTTTATTGTCACCCAAAGCCCCAAGACGTGTAGAAAAAGATTGGTATATTATTGATAACTAAAAGGTATTACAATATTAAACGGCAATGAATGATATATCGTTCATAAAACTCAATGGTATCATGGATGCCTGCATGTATTATTATGAATGGTATAAAATTGATAACTGAAATATATTACAAAGTCAAAAGGTAATGATTGATATATATTTCATACAATTCAAACGTATCATTGATGCGTATCACTGATAATGAATGGCACACCATTGATGACTGAAAGGTATTACGATATTGAAAAGTCATGAACGATGTATCATCGATGTGTGTTGATAATGATTGGTACATCATTGATAAGGTATTACGATATTGTAATATAATAAATGATTTATATCGTTCATAAGACACAAACGTGTCATGGATGCGTGGAGGTAATAAATAGTATATTATTGCTAAGGAAAAGTGTTACAAAATTGAAAGGTAATTCATGATATATCGTTCATAAAACTCAAAATTATCATTGCTGGGTGTAGGTAATGAATGGTGTACCATTGATGATAAACAAATGTTACAATGTTGAAAGGGAATGAATGATATGTCGTTCATAAGATTCAAAGGTATCATTATACGTGTAGGTAATGAATGGTATATCATTGATGACTGAAAGGTATGAATGATATTGGATGATAACGAATGATATAGCACTCATGCATTTTGGTAAGATTCAAGATTCAAGATTCGTTTATTTGACCAAGTGTGACGTAAATACAAACGAGAAGTGAAACAAATAGTTTCGACTTGGCCGGGAGACTCCAACTAAGACCTTAAAGGTCGCTGGCGCTAGAGCCACCCAACATTGTGATTTATAAAGTTATACAGTTACACATAAACAACCAACAGATAACAGTAATATATATACACTAATATTTTAGGTATTCAATTCAAATCAAAAACACACCTCATATAAACAGCTTCAATATATATACTTAAGTTATTCAGACAATTAACTGACGGCAAATATAGCAATGTTCCATGTGACACTCGAAATCATAGTTAATTATTAAATTATCCTTAACATATCTTGCAAATGCCGGTAAGCTATGCGTATATAGTTTGTTAAGAATAAGTGTTGAAGTTTCATTTACAACTTTAACGAGGCTATGTCGAATACAGTTAGTTGCAAAGTCGTGGAATACCATAGTAATTGAATCTCGTATTGTGGTGATGAATTTGATGGCTATGAACAATCGGTAACTGTGAGAAATAAAACGGTAATGAATCATGCTTCAGCTTGTAATAAAACTTTAGGGTTTGCAATATGCGCATATCATCCAATTTTAACAATTTCAGTTCTTTAAATATCGGTTCTGTGTGGGCGTTAAATCGACTTAGATTAATATTTCTGACAGCCCTTTTTTGCAGTCTGGAGATACGTTCAGCCTTATACCCCCATATAAGGTGGCCATAATTTAGATGGGGTGATATCAGGGTGTTATAAATAGTGCGTAAAATGTGCCGAGGAAGGGTCCATTTCAATTTATTTAGAATCCCAGCAACTTTAGAGATTTTATTCGCGATCTTATCAACATATCATATGTTTGTCAAGGACGATACCAAGCATGTCAAAACTGTCAATGCACTCAATTTGCGTATTGTTTATAAACAAAGATGGAACATTAACAGATTTCTGTTGTGTATGAAAGATCATGAACTTGGATTTTGCCGCATTCAGGGCAAGTTTGTTTGCATAAAGCCACTCACTAATTTTAGCCAATTCGCAATTTATTACAAGGCTGGACTCATTAGGGACAGGAGTCATAGTACTTAACAGCGTGGTATCATCCGCATATATAATAAATTTGAAAATATCGCTAGCTGAGGATATATCATTTATATAGATAATAAAAAGTAGGGGACCAAGAATAGACCCTTGTGGAATCCCTGTTGCTATATCAGACATATCAGATTGAACATTTTCGATTTGAACATACTGCTTACGATTCGTCACGTAATTTTTTAGTAATTCAAGAGAACTACCGGATACCCCATAATGAGATAATTTTGATATAAGGACGTTGTGATTTATGGTTTCAAACGCTTTGGACAGATCTAAAAAGATACTAACAGGAATATGTCCCTTATCCATTATTTGTAATATTCGGTCCACGAGTTCCATCACAGCTAAATCTGTTGAATGGTGTTGGCGAAACCCATATTGACTGTTATTTAATAATTTGCTTCGTACGAAATAATCATAAAGCTGGTCGGCGATAACTTTCTCTAGTACCTTAGAAAAAGCTGGAAGAATAGATATAGGACGATAATTCTCAATCAAACCTTCATTCCCTTTTTTATAAACTGGTACTACCTTTGCGATTTTGAACTTATCTGGAAACAAACCGGTTGACAGACACTGATTTATGATTATGGTAAGGGCTTCGCTCACCTCATATTTTATTTCCTTCAATAATCTTACACTAAGGTTGTCGTGACCAGAGCTTGATTTAGGTTTCAGAACATCAATTATCTTTTCGGTACAGTCACGGTTCATAGCGTTGAAGTGAAACTTATTAATAGGGGGATCTTTTAAGTATTTTTTAAATGACATATCGGAATTCTTGCTTAACCCTTTTAGTGTACTTGGACCAATATCGGAGAAATAGGAGTTAAACTTATTTGCTAGTAATAGTCGATTTTCAACCAGCTGGCCGTTGATAGTGAATTTGTCAGGAAATTGTTTTTTACTTTTGCATTTACTTAAGATATCTTTAATAGCATTCCAGGTTTGTTTCATATCACGTTTGCATTTATCAAAGCGCGATCGGAAGTACTGTTTCTTGGCCAGGCTAATGCTTCGCCTAATTATTCTGTTATAAGTGCGTAAATTAATTTTTTTCCTGTCATATTCAGATGATTCAGGCGGGGTGGCTTTGAGTTGCCTGTAGAGTTTATCCCGATTGGAAATAGATTTCAATATACCGTTTGTAATCCACATGGACTTTTTATGCTTGTGCTTACGAAATCTAATCAATTTTAATGGAAGACATTTATTTTTAGCTTTTAAGAGCCATGTTTCCAGAACATCATAGTTACCATTTGGGTTGGCAAGTGGGCCCATGTCCATATGATTACACACATCGACAGATTGCAATTCCTCTTTAAATCGTGCTTTTGAGTCATTGTCAAGTGTTCTGATAGCTACCAATTTTGGCTGCGTAACTTTCACCTGATTAAACTTAAAAGACATAAAATATGGCATATGGTCTGAGAGTGCCGTGACAATGATACCAGCCTTCGAGTGCAACATCTTTGGAGAAAGCTTGCAGAAAAAGTTGTCAATCAACGTAGCTCTATATCTCGATAGTCTTGTGGGGAAAGTGATTTTGGGAATAAAGCTGCGCGCCATTACAGTGTCAAGAAAGTCGCTGATCACTGTTTTCTCATTAATCCTGAGAAGGTCGATGTTAAAATCACCAGCTATTATCACTTCCCCATTGAGATTATCCAGATTACAGAGAACTCCTTTAAATTCTTTAGTAAACGTGTGATAATTTGCTACCAATTCACAAGGGGGTCTATATATATTACCAATTATAACGCTCTTTTTCATAAAATCACAAGATACCTCAATAAATTGACATTCCCATGCAGATGTTGTATCATGAGGGAATAAATATTTATAGGTATAGTCATCTCGCAGATAAATTAATAGACCAGCATGTTCACTACAGATTTTACCTTGTGACAATGTGCGAAACCCGCTTAACTGAAATTGAGATAGATCAGAGTCTGCAGAGAGCCAACTTTCCTGAATACATATTGCGCTTATTTCAACACCTGCATGGCACAATTCTTCCACAAATATTTTGAGTTCGTCAAATTTGGCCGACAGCGACCCACAATTCAAACTAATAACAACAAAAGTATCGGTACCAGCCATTTGCTTTGCCGATTCTTCATTGTCAAGATAAGGAGACGGCTGGATAAATTCTGGTTCTCCAATTTCACTGTCCACTATGTCGCCATATTGCGTAATATTTAAAATTTCTGTTAATGAATTTCTTCAAGAACCCCCATATAATCTCAGAGTGTCTTCTTCTATATTGTTATAGCTTACACCTGACATAACTTCTCGTTGGCAAGATTAATATGAGCCATGAGGCTGTTGTTGTACTCGTGATGTACAATAGAATAGATACAGTGATACCTAACAAACAATAACACAAGGTAAAGCAACGGCTAGAAACAAAACATAACTTATACACAGTATCTCGCGTGTTAGTGCCCAGGTCTCTGGGCAATTTAACGCGAAGATCCAAAACGTGGCAGGGACAGTTTGAAATGTTAAACGAAAGGGTAAGCGTTACCGTACCAGTTATGTTAATGATCTCTGTTGTAGGGTGGTGTGTCGGCAGTTGGGTTTCGCGGAAGGCGGCATCTTATCAGACAGTACTCACTTTGGCCAGGGTTCTGGGGTTATTTGGGATACATACGTGAGCTGTCCTGTCACGGCGGCCAACCTCAGCGAGTGTGATTTCGGTGGTTGGAGTAAAGATCAAGACAGCTGCCCTATGGTTAACATCATCTGCGATGCGGAGTCTTTTGAAGGTAAGATATTGATATACATGTACTGTGTCGTTGTGGTATGGAATGAGCATAAACAAGCGCGTAGTGCAGATGTGATAACGGTCATCCCAATGTTGGCGATGAATTAAAATGTTTACTTATTATATCGCCCTGGTTATCTCGAAACGTAGAAAATTACATGTGTAATAGAAGAGTCTGGGAACAGCAGAACTTGCCAAACTTTGATGACCGATCGTTTGATCCCGACCAACGCTAAACGTGCCCACCTCGCCATTGGGCCGCCCAAAGTTAACAGAAATCCATATCGATACTGAAAGCCGTCACGTGACGTTTGACAAAACCGTTTTAAACTTGAGCTTTGGCCGCCCGAGAGCATATCTTTTGGAATGCTTGGTATGCACGGCTTGGCTGGCCTTAGCTAACAATTAAACATCAGTAACCTGGTTATTACGAGATTTCCGTATCTAGAAAAGTGTGAGAAGCGTTTCTATGATTTATTGGCGATGATAACCGCAACTTATTGAACTTGGAACTTAAACCCCATCCAGGGGAAGACGAAACAGGTGGAAAACCGTCAGTGTCCCTTATCTGCAAGTAACCAAGACAAGAATATCAGAAAGAACAATAATAAGCATATATATATAGCCCCAACAACTCCTACAACGGGAAGGGATATGGGTTGGATAATCAGATTTATTTATATTTATAATTCATGTTTAGGTAAGGCAACGAACTATTTCTTGAAATGTGTTCTGCTCTGCCTTCTCTGCAGTTTCTTTATGGTAGAAATTGTAGAATGTTGAAGCATTTGACCAGTTGGCTGCTTCCAAGATTTGTTCTGTTTTCATGCCTTGTTGCTTTGCCCTCGAGGTACTTGCAGCTCGCGTTGAATGAGCCTTGTATTTACTTGTGTCAATCCCTGCTTGGGCCATTAGCATTTTAAGCCATCTTGCAATGGAGCATTTCGCCACTGTGTTATGTGGCTTGATGAAACTGATGAGCATTTGGGCTTTCTGAGCTTCACTTTCCCGGAGTGGAGCTGTTCGTTGTATGTATTTATTTATGCATTTTACTGGGTCAAGCAGCCCATCAGCTCTGTAGTTCGATACAGATACCTTACTGTGAGGTTTGCCGGGTCTCTTTGTCTTTGTGAGACCAGGGATATAGAATTCCATGACCTCCCCCTTCATCCTCATGTATTTGAGGTTCAGCTGTTGCAACTCAGAGCCTCTGCTTGCACTGCATAAGGCTAACAGCATGGTCACCTTAAGCGTGAGTGGTTTAAGGTGGAGGTTCCCATTGTATCCAAAGGAACGAATGTGTCTGAACACCATACCCACATCCCACGTGTCCACATAACTTGGTTTAGAGGGCCTCATGTTGAACATCCCTTGTAGCATAGTTTTAATTACTGGATGTTGCCCCACTGGATATCCTTCTATCTGGGGGTGAAAAGCCGAGAGAGCTGATCTGTACCCATTCATGGTTGTATATTCCATTCCCTTGTCAAACACATCAGCCAGGAAATCTGCTATATTTCCCAGATTTGCCTGAAATGAATCGATTTGCCGTCCACCACACCAGCTAAACCACTTATTCCAGGAGCAACAGCAAGCAGATTTAGTTCCCTCTCTGCGGGCTCGTAGGAAAATCTCGGCAGCTCGGCTTGAAAAAACCTATTGCAAGTGTGCGTTTCCTGAGACTTTCCAAGCCGCTAGTTTCAGATCTCCTCTCACGATCAGCGGATGTGGGTCGCCTCTTGGTGACGTCAGTAACCTCTGTAGCGGAGGTAACAGTACAGGTTGATTCACTAGCATTCCCAGGTTGACTGGGAACCACGGCTGCGTCTGCCAGGTGGGAGTAATCAGAATGACAGTGGCCTGTTCTTTCTTGATTTTTGCCAGACACTTGTTTATCAGCCAAAAGGAGGAAACGCATAGCTCCCCTGACGTGCCCAAGGGATGCTGAATGCATCGGTTGTCTTTGCAAATGGGTCTGGTTTCCAGCTCACATAATTTTGTGTCTGGGCACTGGTTCTGTCTGCAAACAGGTCTGTCTGAATGGGACCCCACTTCTGTGCTACCGCCTTGAATATCCCTGAGTCCAACTTCCAGTTGCTGCCATCGGTGTAGATTCTGGATTCCTGGTCTGCAACTGTGTGGTAAATTTCTGGCAGATGCTCCGCAGTAAGCATGATCTTTTTCGACAGACAATAGTGCCAAAGCTCTTTTGTCAGTTTCAACAGGTTCCCTGACCCTGACCCTGGCCCCCCATCCTGTTGACCTGAGCCACTGTTGCACTGTTGTCCACTCGCAGGTGGCCATGTTGAGCCCATCAGTCTCGTGTGAAGGCTCTCACTGCGAAAGTTGCTGCCAGCAGTTCCAGGCAGTTTATGTGTAATATCCTTTCGTCTGCATTCCACACACCCTGGGTGGTCACTCCCTCGAACACCGCACCCCATCCCTTCAACGAGGAGTCTGAAGTGATGACTAGGTCTGGTATGACTGAAATCAACGTTCTGCCATTCCACATGTCCAGATTTCTGATCCACCATTGCAATGCCTCCTTGCTCTCTGGTGATAAAATCAAATGAGCTGCATAATTGTAGTTGTTCGCCAGTAAAGCTTTCGATTTCTGCATCTGTAGGAGGCGATAATTCAGCTGTGCTGGTACCACCGCCAAAAGCGCTGCTGTTGACTTGCCTATCAGTTTTGCAAGAGCTTTGACCGACGTTCTTTTTCTCTGGCACAATTCCTGACATTCCAACTGAATAGTTCGCACCTTCTCTAATGGCAAAGCCACGGTCATTTTGATCGAATCCAACAGGAAACCCAGAAACTCTAGGGTTTGTGTGGGAACTGTCACTGATTTGGGCCTGTTCATCGAGAAACCCAGTGCCTCCGGCAGCCACTGTGGTGTGTTGATGTCCAACACCAACCCCTCTCTGTTCCTGTTCAAAAAGAGCATGTCATCTAGGTAGATGACCACTCTGATCCCCATTCGTCGAAGGAGGGCAATCACTGGATTCATTAGTTTGGTAATGAGCGGGGAGCTGATGCTAGCCCGAAGGGCAAGACCTTGAACTGGTACATTTCCCCTGCTCACACAAACTTCAGATACTTTCTGACATTCTGGGCCATCTGAATGCAGAAGTATGCATCCTTTAAGTCTAGTTTCCCCATCCAGTCCCCTGCCTGAATCAGGTTTAGAGCCGAAACCATCCCTTCCATTTTGAAATGTTCGTATCTTACATAAGCATTCAGCTGTTTCAGATTGAACACTGGCCGCTGGGACCCGTATATCTCTGGTCGCAGAAACAGATGGCTCATGAACTGATCTGGTGTGTTCATGGTTCGCTCGATAGCATTTTTAAAAAACAACTCTTGTACCTGCTCTGAGATTTTTGTATGTTCTTCTCTTGAAAGAACATGGGAAGAGCACTTGGATTTTGGTGCAGGAGTGGTCACAAAGTCTATGTGACACCCGTTTACCATGTTCAAAATCTTTGGAGCTTATGTAATCTTTCCCCAATTGTTGGCAAAATGCTTGATCCTCCCTCCCAGAGGCCATTGGGTTATCCCTGGAGAGGACAAGTTCAACCCGGCTATGCTGTTGTGCATTGTTTTGGGAGGAACCTTACTTACTGGTGATACCAGAAGATTTTGAGACTGAGGTAAAGGATACATGCCTTGAAGACTTCCCCCCTCTAGGCTGTTGGCCCTGTCGGGAAAACCGTAGTTTCCCCTCCCACTTCGGTTTTGGTATACCTTTTGGTCTTGTGGGAGGGGTCCTCTGAAAGGGCTTGCGCTCGACATGTTGTCTCTTGGGTGGAAACAAATTGCCTCCCAGGGACTGTCTGATCTGGCGCGAACGTTTCGAGTCCTTCGCCTTATGATATAGAGCGCGATAGAATTTTCCACCAAACAGCTCTTTCTTGTTAGCAGTCAGCAAAGCCTCATTTTGGCGGAGCAAATGGCTGGCTTTCTTGTGATCACGGAGGAACTTGCATAGCACATTCCACCTCATGATGTAGTTCGTGAGCACATGTGTCTGTCCTATCAGGACAATGGGTTTTTTCCACCAGCAGTAGGAGTTCTCTAAGGTCACAGGACCTGTCCTTTGCATTTTTAGCTGAGAACAGCAGCTTTCACAGTTTGGACAAGGGTCCCATGGTGTCAAGCAGTTTAGATTGAATATTGACAAAACTGCCATCTATCAGCCTTGCAGATGGTTGTTGCCCCTTGTCCAACAACTCCACAATGTCATCGTCCAGCTTGTGTGGCTCCAACGAGTTCATGTTTTGGGAGATTGTTATCAGCCAAAACCGTGTTCTTGGCTCCTCCCCAAGCCACCCAGTGAAATATTTCCTTATAAAATCTTCCTGTTGAGGGTCCAATTTCCAGTCTTTTGCCTTCTTCTGGCCAAGTGGATCGAACATGTCGAGCCCTGGATCTGAAGCGGTGGCACTGACCTCACTGACAGGGGGGGTCCGACGCACACGAACGAACGGGAGAGGAGCTGTCTCCCTCGTCTGACGATGACGCTTGTCCGAGGACGATAAACTGACGTCCGTAGGGCCCTGCACCTCCGGTACGTCAATTTTGCGTTTTCTATGGATCTTGTAAGTCCCAAAGTCCAGCCGTCCGGTCGTCAGGCTCGTGGCACTTGTTCCCACCAACCCCAGAGGGGAGGCGGCTTTCACGGCCCCATTGGGGTCCGAAACGGTTTTGTCGGAGGCCAAACAGGCCCCCGGCGATCCAGGAGGTGAACCAGCACTCCCATCCTCCATAATTCCCCTCGATGCCCCCACGTGGGCGGCGATGACGCACGATAAAAAACTTTCGACGGAAGCACACGTCTCTCTTCATCAAAAGCCAAGATGGAGAAGGAAGGTCAAGGTCAGCCTCGTTTTGACTTTAAAAGGCTACCGGAAGTACCTAAAGTACGGAGAATGCATTATCAGATGCATTTTCGGTTTATGAGATGAAATTATGCATTAAGTATTGCCAACATGCACAACATGCAACATTCGCCGAATGAACTAAAATTGGTAGATTGGCGTAATTCTAAGCGAGTTACGTAACAACCCACGTGAATTATATAAACATGACTAAACTAGCTGGACTGACAGCGTTCCAAGACTTAATACTCTTATGTGTTTGGTCTTTGAAAAAAAGAAAAGTGATAGATCTATTATCTGTCCGGTACGACCCAGGAGCCATCCGCCTCGTTGACGGCGATTCCGAGCGAAGCGGTCGGCTGGAGATATTGCATGACAACGAGTGGGGCACGGTCTGTGACCATTATTTCAGCTCGGAAGAAGCCAGGTAAAACTTGATATCACTGCCACACCCGGTAATTGATAGGATCGAACAAGTGAAACCTGTTCAATACCGCCATAGCAAATCATTAAGAGATGAATCTCAAAATAGCATGCCAATAGCACAGTATTGTTGTATTAATTTACATATATCACAAACTCCCGTTCCCGTGTAGCATAATGAGGATAGAGAAAACGATTAGGTTAATAGGCTACCCATATGTTGGCTACCCATATGTTATCCAAAATCAGACATCGAACATCGTCGTTTGCTATTTACTGTGGTATAAAGAATAGGCAAGCGTATTGCCATATTAACCTGATATACTGACGCGTATTGTCTTTCGTTTTTTTCAATAAGGAATTGTTTTCATGAGAAATTCCTTTCTTCCTCCGAACACGTCGGGTTACGAGTTCAAAACCAGTTTCATTCATTTCTTCCTTTGCAGTGTAGTGTGTAAGCAGCTGGGCTTTGGCATCGCGGGAGTCTCACACTGCTGTGCTAGATTTGGAGAGGGAAACGACACGATCTGGGCTGACCATATACAGTGTCCATATTACGCTACAACTCTGCGCGAATGCTCCTTCCAGGGCTGGGGAATCCACAACTGTACCCATGGATCAGATGTCGGCGTCACCTGTCAGATTCTGGAAGGTAGGCCGACCTTTGCAGTCGAAACATAAATTATGCAGGCGTGGAAATAGTAAACAGTAGTCTTGTGGAGGTAAATACAAATAGTATAGTAGATTGCACGGTCAATCAGGGTCAGGGGTAATTTGTAGCCTTTTAACGATATCAGCTAGATGCTAGAAGGCTAGATGCATCTAGATATATTGTATTTTTCATATGCAAACAAAGAGAACGAAGTCGACAGCTGTAATGCAGTCATAGAGCCATGACTAATATGCTATACAACACATTCCAGGGTGTCCAATAAGGCTCTCTGGAACCAGAATATCGATGAATCTCAAGGCAAATGCTTATTAAGAAGGACATATATAGATATATATATACCAGATCCAGGCAAGATGCAGTCAACATGTTTACCTTTGGTTCATGTGTTATTTACTATTCAGGATCCATCCGGCTTGTGGGAGGAATTCCGAATCGATCCGGCCGTCTAGAGATATTCCATGATAGCCAATGGGGCACCATATGTGGTTACTCCTTCGGCACAAACGAAGCAAAGTAGCTGAGTTTGGAATTTAGTTTGGTCGTTATGATTCGACCGATGAATCGTATCGATGATGCCCAATCGATCTCTTTACAAAATATGTTGCGATGTCATTCTGCCACAATTTACATTAACGTTCTTTTGCATCGTTTGTTTCATTGTTGCCGAGTCAACCATCCTACTTTGCTGGTACAACATCGACATCGACAATGAGAAAACAATTTAATACATATTTAAATTTTGTACTAGATCTGTAGGCTTTTAAGATTAGAATTGGTCCATATCCTTTAAACCGCCAGACTTAGATTACCGTAGAACTGCCGCTGCGTGTGGAATCCCGGGCCCCACGACTTGTACCAGGTTTGGGGCACAGTTACCCCGCCATAATGCCACGCATTGCAACGCAGCGGCGGTTCAAAGGAGATACGCACATTGATGATTGAGATTGACATTTTGTCTTTAGTTAGTTCAGGAGATATCGCGCATACCTTTTTGAAGTTTGGTATTGTAACTCCCGCTAACTATTTACGATATGACCCCGTCCACTTCAGCACGGTGTGCCGCCAGTTGGGGTTCCCAGAAGGTGGAGTGGCACACAACTACGACCACTTCGGCCAGGGTTCTGATCCCATCTGGGCTGACGACGTCAACTGTCCGACTGGGGCCACGAACCTCACTGAGTGCTCATTCCGTGGTTGGGGCGTCCACAATTGTGGTCATTATGAAGATGTGGGCGTTATGTGTGATCCACAGAGCCTTGAAGGTATCCGTGCTCGTCGTGAGCACTTATCCCACATCGAGGATTTTTGTTACTTAATTTACATAATTTTGACTCGGGGCTGACCGAGTCAAAACCAGAACCCGCATGAGACAAAATGCATATAGCCCCAAGTTTGCGCCACTCTTTCAGACAGGCGTTTTACATTGTAATATTTATAGCTAGTCCGATTCACTGTAACATATACAGAGGCGCCATCTGACGGCTACGTTTCCCGTATTTCTAACAATACACCAACCCTGTTACCGGGTTCACAGAGGTCATGCTTCACCTGTATGACCAACTTTTGGGTTTGCATAACCCGGCCAATGAGCTAATAGAAACAAGCAGATTGGGTCATTAATTAGGCACAATTTGCACCGCCAGGACTGCATGATAGATATAACGTTTGGATAATTTCTCCATAGGCTCCGTTCGCCTCATGGACGGCGTTCCCGGTCGGAGCGGTCGTCTGGAGATCTTCTATGACAACGAGTGGGGCACTGTATGCGGCAACCATTTCGAGATAAAAGACGCCACGTATGTTGTTTTATGATAACAAAGAACTTTCACTGCCTATGGGATCACACTGACTCTTATATATCTGCATGTTGCATCAAGCATATCGGTAGTAATTGATGATGTCACTCACACAATGAATAAGTTTTTGCATTTTACTACTTTCATTGTACTACTAGAAGTAATAGTGATCGATACTGATATTAACATTTTTACTTTCCCCATCTCTATCTGTAGAAATGAGTTATTTAATATTTGTAGTTATGTGTCTCGCTATGCAATAATAATGATGATCAGCCTCGCACGCAGCTTGTTTCATGGCAAGTTTATTGCCGAGTAGGAAAGACGCCATGTCACATGTAAAAATAACTACATAAAAATGCGCAATATTTCGCCACTAACTGGCAGAACACTTCGCTACTGGCGGGAAACTTCGCCCACAATTTGGCGGAAAGCATTACGTGAGCAGATCACGTGACCTTATTGTGGATTGGCGTAGCCAAATGCCATGCACATACGTGGAATACGTCACGATGCGCGTAGGCGGCACACATCGGCATGTATGTATGGATTATCCAAATCAAAATATGCAGACTGAACACCTTATATTGGTTGCACTGCATGGGCTGATATTACTTGGTAAATCTCGCACGTTAGAGTAAAAGCGGAATTGACAATTTATTAGGATCACTCATAATTAATATGTTGGCCTAAAATTGACATAAAGCAGCTTGAATTACCACGTACTAAAATTTCCATTGAGCTGATTGTCCCATTAACATCTATCTTGATCTTTCCAAGGCCTTCGATACAATAGATCATGATGGTATATTGCCAAAAAAACTACATCACTATGGTATACAAGGGGTGGCACTAGACTTGTTTAACAATTAACTTTCGGATCGCAAACAATATGTGAATATCGATGGCACTGCCTCAAACCTTTGTAACATAACCACTGGGATTCCGCAAGGGTCCATTCTTGGCCCTCTTCTCTTTATCATTTATATCAACGACCTACCATCTGCTAGTGATTTCTTTAAATATATAATTTATGCTGATGATACGACACTTTTTTTCTCAATAAGCCCCCTCACAACAGGTTTGTCGTCTGCCAATATAAACTTAGAACTTCGCAAAATCAGCCACTGGTTAGACGCCAACAGACATGTCCTTAATGTGCAAAAATCTAAATTTATGGTCTTTCACACTCCTCAAAGAAAAATCACGCCCCCTATTCTTGAGATTAATAATCAACAAATAGAATGTGTAGACAATTTTAACTTACTGGGTATCACTTTGAACAAACACATGAAGGGGCAAACTCGGATTCAGAAAATTGCAACACGAGTCACAAGGGCAATTGGGGTCATAAACCGGTTAAAATACACGCTTCCTCAACATATACTGTTAACGTTGTACAATACGCTTATCTTACCGCATATCACATATGGGATCATGGTCTGGGGATATGACAATGCCCGCCTCTTTAAGCTTCAGAAAAAGGCAATGGGAGTCATTACATTCAGTAAATACAACGCACATTCGGAACCCCTATTTAAGCAATTAAGATGCCTTAAACTCCCTGACATTCACAAAATTCAATTATTAAAATTTTACTACAAACTGAAGAATGATACGCTACCGAAATATTCTCTAAGTATACCGCTTCTCCAACGAAGAGATGTTCATCACTATAATACCCGTCATAAGTTCCAGACCTTTACTAGCAGAGTCCAACATTCATTCGCGCTTTAATGTATCCGCCACAGTATTGTTTATTTGATTAATAATGAGCCTTCAAGCACTCTCTCTAAAATCATATCACACAGTATTCTTGGCTTCTCCAACTACCTAAAATCTTCGATATTGGAGACATATACATATGTATGCACCGTGGTTAATTGTTATACTTGTCTTAACTGAGCAATATATGAAACATTGACATACCTCCTATAGCACTTGTTTAGCATATAAATGTGGGTGGGGGTGTAAAAAGAGAGAGAAAAAAAATGGCTGTGTTATTTTGTTTCATTTATTTATTTTGAATTGGAGTTTATGTTAAACTGTGAACTGTAAGCCTTTATATTGGTTCCAGCCTGATATCATTTCGTTGATTCCCAGCGTATGTTCCGCCTCTTGTTATTACGTCATACTCATTTCTGACCCTCAGGTGGTCCAGGCGACAGCGACCTCTGGTCTTAGCCTGGATCTCCTAACCCATACGATTATAGCCTCCAGTCGTTTATCTGTATATTCTATGTCATGTCTTGGTTAAATAAATGAAATGAATCCTGAATCCTGATTGCTTCTATCATCTAGCCACCCTAAAAAATATATGTTCAGCAACATTCAAAAGTTTCATCGTTAAATATCTTGGTACTATGTGTATAATTGGGCTTTATTCTAAATCAGAATCATTTCTTCGATCAAATCGAACAGAATTGTTAGAAAAGATTTACGCTTGATCTGGAGACTCGTTATGATGGACGAAAACTCGATCTAACTGAAAAGGTTCTTGGTATTTACCTTTCTATTTAAATGAAAGCTGGATCGTATCGAAAGGGCGATAAAATGTTGACAAATGGTGTTGAGAAAAACGAGAAGGAACAGCGGTCATCTATGTCCTTAAATAGTCAGTTATATTTTAATGAAATTATTATACATCCGTTTACTACGCTAATCCACACAGTCTTAGACGGCACATACCATACTATACTGATCAATAAAATAAATCATTGCGCATTGACTAAAACTGAAATTCAATCAAAATGCGCTATAACAGAGGCTGTGGGGTAGAGGAGGAAACCAAGGCATATGTTGTCCGAATGACTGCTTGGGTAGTGGTTCTTGCTGCCAGCCAACAACCGGCCACTGATTGGTTGACTTCAATAAACAACGGGTTGCTAGGGGCGTCAGCGGGGACGAGTTCATTCTTATTTCTGCTGTGCTGTGGTGGAGGTGATCTTGTCTCATTACATGCTAAACAATATCTTGCAGATACATAAAAGGATTTTTGAATGTCAAAATTATTGTTTTTACTATCGTACATATCTATAACTATAAATCAATACTTGCTATGCTGGTGTGCCATACCTCCATCTAAATAATATACACGTGATCATATGCAAGCGACGGCTTCAGAATATTGTTACTAGTAGTTTAATACGGTCTCAATACTGTCTCGGGGAATCACTTCGTAATCACCCCACATGCTTACTCTTCAGGATATGGGACAGTGTATGATACATTGAAAATAGATGTCATGTTTCTATCCCATTACTAGTGTGGTGTGCCAACAGTTGGGTCTGACCGGTGCCGCGATACCTCTCTACAACGCCATCTTCGGCGAGGGCAATGGAACCATCTGGGCCGACGGCATTGATTGCCCGTATGACGCTTCAGATCTCAGCCAGTGTTCTTTCCCAGGCTGGGGCGTTCACAATTGTACCCATGGAGACGACGTCGGCATCAGCTGTCAGGTGTTGGAAGGTAGGCTCCCATTCAATTCCAATCCAAGTTCAACCTGTTAAACTATAGAGCCTTACATCACATCATAATGATTTCATTGTGTTGCATACATTGTAACGTGTCGAGGGCGGTCTATCGCAGTATCCCCCGGCCGCCAACAAAACGGCAGTGTGCAGATGGTATATACAGCAATATCCCATCGATGCCACCAATTGCTGTAACCACCTGGTAACGTGCCGAGGGGGTGTCTATCGCAGTATCCCTCCGGTTGCCAACAAAATGGCAGTGTGCAGATGGTATATACAGCCATAGCCCATCGCTGCTACCAATAGCTGTAACGTCCCGAGGGTGTGTTGTATTGTGAATGCATAAATAGATGTGGCTTAATGTCGTCGGTTAAGTATTGTCACTACTAACCGGTTCTTCGCATTATAATATGTCATCTAACAATCAATAACATGTTTGAGTCAAACACCAGAGCTGCCAGAATTATTCCGGTTACTAACCTTGTTTGGACTGTGGCACGAAGTAACTATATGGCATAGTTTTAACTATGTACAGCTTTCCATTCCGCTTTGGCATGGATCATATGAGAAAATATTAGAAAATACTCTAATTTTGTAATTCTTTATGCTGACTTTACTTCAGTTCTTTATGAGAGTTTTGCCTTTATCAGGCTTTGACATACATGTAGTCAATCCCGGTGTGTTTGACTGAGCTATGTTTTATTCGCAACTTTGGCTTCGAGTCAAAACGTGTCCCAAATCCCCACAGAATTTTTTTTTAAACAATTACCCATGTTTAGTGTTATTTAAGACGTTTTCTATCTCTTACATTCTTATTTCTCGACTACAATATTGCATCGTCCGTCAATAATTTGGTTAACCACTGATATAGTTAGAACGTCTGAAAGAATTGTTCACCGGTTGTTTTGCCATATGTTTCTTATAATGTTATAATCTCTTAAAGATAGTAAGCTGCATATATTACAGTGGGGGATCTAATATTTGCAAAATGGGCGCCGGGCTCTGTTTTGTGTAGCAGTGGGCTTTCGACGGAAGTTGTGCCCTCCGAAAAGCTTGCGACTATTCACGGAGGAGTGAACCGAGATGCCATACACATTACATTGCGAAAGGGACTGTACGATAAATGAGCTTCGCTAGCATAGTATATATTCACAGTATATATTTACACCACCTCTAATCAGAGGATTTCTCTCTCCAGAACCCATTCGTCTTGTCGGTGGAGTTCCGGGCCACAGCGGCCGTCTCGAGATTTTCCTTGACAACGCGTGGGGCGCTATATGTGAAGTCAGCGCAGAAGGAGCGAAGTATATATTGCATTTTCGTATATGTATAGCACATGGGATGGCTGCAAAGATAGTACTAGTTATTTGATAAAGAGTTGATTGTCGTAAGTGTTACCAACTAATTCGGGTAGCACGCTATATATCCCAAAATTGTCAAATGCAAAAAAGTCAACATACGGCACTTCTTTTAAACTATTTAAGATGTATTCAGGCTATTGAATAGCTATAGTCTCTTGAAGTTTTTTGTGTCATTGGTTTTATAGACACACGGAGAATGCAGCAACAGTCATGTGTAACATACATAATATGCCTATTAACTTGCTAGAATGGGTCTTTTATGCCTTATGTTGGAATAGAACGGCCAGATGCGGCTAGACTATGGCTCACAATCTTAATGTTAGTTATCAGTCACATTTATGAGGTATACCGGTATAGGATATCAACAATAAACCGTTGATATAACTACGGTTTGAAGAGGGGACATCCAGCGTTCAACCGAGCGCCATAATATATGTTCATAGAGATGATCACTACTATTGTTGTGTATCCCGCGTAGCCCTCACAAAAGTTCATCCCCCCTCCTTCAATTAACCTGATACACAAACCAATCCTTTAGTATTTGAAAACACATGAAGCATGTGTCAAAGATACAATGTAGTTGAAAACTAAAGTTTGTTAGGGGCAACTGACGAGAAGCCATTGTAGGAATATGTGTGAAAATGAGATCCTGGGTAGAATCATAATAAAATCAAGTCGATGTGGCAATATGGTTAACAATGAGAAGTGACATCCCGACAACAATTCAGTGTCTGTCAAACAGACCTCGTGAGGACGTGGGCGCGTCCTCGTCTTCGACAGCAACCATTCAATATTTGTCTGAAGAACCTCGTCATGGTTCACTACAGCAACCATGCAATGTCTGTCTGAAAAAAAGTTCTTCCTGGTAGATACATAGATAGTTTATTGGTAACTCCAGGCACCAGGCCGCTCGTACAAATACAGAACACAAAAAGAACATGCAACCGACTAGAACAAACGTGGTTAATTAAAGAAAATTAGGCCAAACCTTTTTTCATACATAGTGAATGTTTTTTGTATAAACCTTGCTAAGGAGATTAAACATGTTTTTTTATCGGAAGTCATAATACATAAAAAACTCCTAATATCATATATCGTTAAATATCTTGTAGGAAATTAATTATTGCAGATATTGTCATACAATGGGCATTTCATTAAAATATGAAACTCGTCAAGAGAAGAAATAGTTTCATGTTGTAAGCAATATTTACAGATGGAGTTTCCTTCCCTGCAGTACGAACTTGTCCATAGTACCCTACATCTGAATCTGGCTAAGATCTGCCGTAGTCTAAAATCCTCGAGAAGACACAAGTATGGTTCGCGAATGAGCAACTTCTTATATTCTTTAAAATTCCACTTCTGGTAAACGCAGTCAATTACCCTTTTGGAAAATTGTTCAATAAACGCCTCAGGAACTCCAAGTTGTTGCTGAAACACGGGTGTTCTTGGCCTTATCCTCACATTGCTGCCAGTCTTCGGGTCCCTCGGCCTCCGATGTGGTATGCGGGATTGTCCCCCATGCGGAGATGTCCCCCCTGTATCTATCATAATGGCACCGTACGAACACATGGAGGGGAGAGGGTCTCAATATCATGAATTTTATATAAGGGGGACAGCTGCGCATGGGGGAAAACTTCCGCATGCCACACCGGAATACCGTGTATTACCTTTATTAAGTTAAGTTATTCCTTCTGCTGAAGTCTTCCTGTCGACTCAGTTGCTTTCGAAGATCAGAGTTGTCCCGTCCCAGCGAAGTGACCCGACCCTCAAGACCCTGGATCCTGTCCAGCAAGACATCTGGAGGGCCCCTGAGGGGGGTAGCCATGTCGCGTGTCGATTTTAAGAAAAGCTCCATGTCGCGTGTCGATTTTAAGAAAAATTCCATGCCGCGTGTCGCTCAGTCTTATGTCGCATGTCGATTCTAAGACAACCCCAATGTCGCGTTGTCGATTTTAAAAATCGCCCGTGTCGCCGTGTCGAAAAAGCCCCTATGGGGCCCTATCTGGGGCATTCCACTGTGGTTGAGACGACGCTCCGGCCACATTACTGAGGCTGCCATACCTTGTGATTCCGATTGTTCGTCAGGCACTCTTGTAGAACTGTTTGACTTGTTTCGCTTTGGTGGCCCCAGTTTGGACTCAATGTCCCCGCGGGTTAACAGTCGTTTTGCCAGACAGAACATCTTGGCAGGGCCGCTGGCAGGCTCACCCTCGCCAAAGACAGTAGGTACAGGTTGGCGACCATTGCTGGTGTCTGAATCCCTTTCTTTGAGGGTGGCACCACACAGCGCTAGCATGAGAGCCAGCACCTTGATCCACTTGCCTGCACCCATGACAACAATGGCGGGTGGCTTGAAACCGAGCCGCCGTCGTGCCATGGTAAAAGTTCCGATCTTGGCTCGCCATATTGTTAGATCTGCGCTTATTTTTTCGCTACGGGATCTCCAATAACTTGGATATTTCCTCGATATGCGAATAAGGCAATCGTGGTTCGCAATAGGTTGGGAAAGACCAAATCTTCAAGAGCGAGTTTCAGTTATGTGTTTTCGTCGTGAGCATGCGCAGATCTTCCTGGTTCTCTACAGCAACCTTTCAATGTCTGTCTGAAGGACATTTCTTCCTGGTGCTCTACAGCAACCATTCAATATTTGTCTAAAGGAAATTTCTTCCTGGTTCACTGCAGCAATCATTCAATGTCTGTCTGGAGAACATTTCTTCCTGGTTCTCTCCAGCAACCATTCAATGTCTGTCTGAAGGACATTTCTCCCTGGTTCACTACAGCAGCCATTCAATGTCTGTCTGAAAGACATTTCTTCCTGGTTCTTTACAGCAACCATTCAATGTCTGTCTGAAGGACATTTCTTCCTGGTTCTCTACAGCAACCATCCAATGTCTGTCTGAAGGACATTTCGTCCTGGTTCTCTACAGCAACCATTCAATGTCTGTCTGAAGGACATTTCTTCCTGGTGCTCTACAGCAACCATTCAATATCTGTTTGAAAAAAAAACATTTCTTCCTGCTTTTCTACAGCAACCATTCGATGTCTGTCTGAAAAAAAAACATTTCTTCCTGCTTCTCTACAGCAACCATTCGATGTCTGTGTGAAGAACATTGCTTCCTGGTTCTCCACAGCAACCATTCAATGTCTGTGTGGACATTTCTTCTTGATTCACTACAGCAACATTCAATGTCTGTCTAAAGTAACTTTCTTCCTGGTCCTCTACAGCAGCCATTCAATATCTATCTGAAAGACATTTCTTTCTGGTTCTCTACAGCAACCATTTAATGTCTGTCTGAAGGACATTTCTTCATGGTTCTCTACAGCAACCATTCAATGTCTGTCTAAAGGAAATTTCTTCCTGGTTCTCTACAGCAACCATTCAATGTCTGTCTAAAGGACATTTCTTTCTGGTTCTCTACAGCAACCATTCAATGTCTGTCTGAAGGACATTTCTTCCTGGTTCTCTACAGCAACCATTTAATGTCTGTCTGAAGAACATTTCCTCCTGGTCCTCTAAAGCAGCCATTCAATGTCTGTCTGAAGGAAATTTCTTCCTGGTTCTCTACAGCAACCATCCAATATCTGTCTGATAGACATTTCTTCCTGGTGATGACTCCTATATGACATTCTCAAATGTTCCAATCTAATTTACGCATATTGTAATCATGAATGACTCAAATGCAAGAGGTAAAATTGGAGCACACTTTGATCTTTTGACCGTTTAAGTAGATGTAAAGTTTTGCCGCAGCTCATTAATATCAATCTAGAAATGCGATTACAGGGTCATGGAAAGAACACGTGGGAGATAAATAATGCAATCACCGAAAGTCCCTATTCTTTGCGATGAGAATCAATAGCCAATATCCAATAACCTTTATGTCACATTTACCCAACCTTAATATTGTTCTGGTGACATTTGTTTTAGCGCGGCGTGTCGACAGTTGGGTTTCCAAGACGGTGGGAAACCCAGTTACAACCACTTCGAACACGTTTCTGGACCCGTGTGGGCTACGTTTATTGACTGTCCTAGCAATGCCCCAAATCTCAGTCACTGCTGGTTTGCCAGATGGGCCGACCATAACGCCTGCAGTTACAACTGGGGCGTGACCTGCAACCCACAACCATTCAGAGGTAACTTATGGTATTAAAATGCACATTCGTACACAATTCCTGTAGATGCGTTCTTAAACCGAAGTGGCTATACTTTATAATGGTAAGCAACTGCAAAGTTCATCGCCTGGAAATTGTGATATTTATTTCCAATGCTAAACGTCTTTGCACCTCCAAGCCTGAACTCTACGACCACGACATGTGCAGCCGCTCTGCTAAACATCATTAAATACAGTCAGACCTGAAACTGGCATGTTGCGTAAAACAATTGATGAAATAATTAAACGGCATTTTTATTGATGTTGGCACTATCATCATTATCCAGGGTCCATTCGCCTGGTAGACGGCGTTTCCGGTTGGAGTGGTCGTCTGGAGATCTTCCATGACAACGAATGGGGCACTGTATGCGGCACCAATTTCGGGATACGGGAAGCCACGTAAGTTGTTTTATGATAACAGGCACTATAAGTGGCAATGATAGAGTTCAATTGCCTTTTTTCGCCTCATTTTAAGCCAATGGGGTGAACGTGCCCCCTGTGCTCCTCCCCCCTCCCTGGATCTGCCACTGCACGTTGCCGCATACAACCATAGGTTTCCGCATATTGTGCCTAGCAGTTTACTCTCTCAGTAAATTACAGAATGACCGGAGACGCGCTTCGAGATCGCCCCCCCCCCCCCCAGTTTGCTGTTGAAAGTGTGGGAGAATACTTTATGCATTAAACGAGATTTTTTCATGTTTCTATCCCATTGCCAGTATGGTGTGCCAACAGATGGGTCTGACCGGTGCAGCGATACCACTCTACAACGCCACCTTCGGCGAAGGCAATGGAACCATCTGGGCTGACGGCATTGATTGCTCATATTACGATTCAGAGTTCGATCGGTGTTCCTTCCCAGGCTGGGGCGTTCACAATTGTACCCACGAAGACGATGTTGGTGTCAGATGTGAAGTTCTGGAAGGTACACTCTTATTATATATGTTTGGGATAGCAAGTGCCACCACATCAGTCTTAGGTCACCAAATGACGGTCTGAATTGTAAGCCAATTGATCCATCCAGGCTGTCAATCATTCACTGACGTCATTGCTACGTTTACCCCACCATGTGTTGTGAAAAAAGGTCTTCCACGTGCGTTATGTTGGACAATCAACTCAAACAAACAATGCAGCATGTCACTTTCTTGTCAGTTTCATAGATGAGTGCGTCTCACTTCATACTCACGATTGAAAAAAAGACAAACGTCTATCGGATGCAATGATACCGTGTTTTGTTGGTACGCGCAAATCCACCCACGCCCGGCGCACTCTTCCCGGTACAGCTCATCGTGGTCAGTCAGGTATTGTCAAGTAATTCCGTATATGTAGTTTCCCTTTCGATACGTTGGTTCACTTGATTCACTTTGCCGGTTCATTTCAGTATATCGATAATCGATAACAAGCTCTTGTAAATGCGGCCCGGAATTGTGGATTTACATAGCATTATGTCGCCAATTGTGTGCACGCCGATGTAGCCAGCAGTCAGGGTGTATTCAGTGGTACAGTTTCGGCATGCAGCGAGGTTTCCAAGGCTGTTAGTGCTATTTATTGCACTGAGATTTCTGGCCAGCTCTGTTCCCATCGACTAGCAGAGCAGTGTATGTTTCAGAATTATCGGCTGTATTGTAAGTGTTGCAGGTTCAAAGGAACCTGATTGTTATTTGGGTAATTTAACTACGACGCGTTAACCTTTAAAGTATATCGAGCTCTTTCACGCCAAAACTAAAGACGTCAAAATACAAATAAGAATCGGTCCTTGAATCATTTAAGATTTCTTTCGTCTATACTCTCACCCATGCCATACTGCCAAATAGTGTCTCTTAGCCTTGCAAAGTTCTGTGGTGTGTAGGGATAGACACGTTTGCCACACCACAGCCGAAACGGCGATGTTGATCAGATTTCTGAATTCATAGAATGAAACAATTGACTTTTCTGCAATTTTTGATATAAATTTCGCCTGGGCTTAGTTTTGGCGGGAAATAACTCGATATGCAACTTTAAGTGCTGAAGGCGGCAATGGGAAGAGTTCATGTAACGATGAACCATGTCCCTTGGGAGTAACACATTTTTTGTTTTAAAAAAAAACATGGTATCGTTATCCTGCACCAATATAATTATTGTACAGGTGGGTTTTGAACTACGCACCGGCCGCGTGGCTAGGCCTAGCTGAGCACACTCGACAATGGTCGACAATGGTCGAACTCATTGACTCCTAAGCTAGGTAGATACGGACGACGCAATGACAGGACTAGTGATCAACTTGGCCTGGACCCCAAAAAGGAGTATTCTGCAAAGACACTTTGTTGTGATTACCACCTGAAATATCTTTGAATTCTGTGTACTGTGTGAAGGGACGTCCTGGACGGATAAAGGAGAATGATATGCAGGTTCGTTGCAGCAAAGCCGTGTCGGCGTCGGAAAAAGGCCATTATGGAAACTGTGGATTCTGTCCACCTCTGCTATATTGATCTCATTTCAGGACCTGTTCGCCTGGTGGACGGTGTTCCCGGTCAGAGCGGTCGTCTGGAGATATTCCATAATAACCAATGGGGCACAGTATGTGGCCAGTTTTATGAAGAGGAAGCAAGGTAAACAATGTTTTATGTACTAGTTAAACAACGAGCTGGAGTGCATTCGCCAAAATAAAGCACGAGACGCGATAGCGTCGAGTGGTTTATTTGGGGAATGCACGACAGCGAGTGCTTTAACGTACTTATAAAATTGTTATAACAAGGCATGGCTCAAGTTTGGACACAGGAATTGACTATTGTGTCAATTGCACTGCCCGACGAATACATGAGGCACATTGTGGAAACAATGGTTCGTCATTGTGAAGCCCCAGGGGGGAGGGTAGGGGTGGGAAGGCGTGGATGAAGTAGACAATTTGGAAGTCATTGCTTCTTAGTTTCGTAAAAAACATCGCCCCCTGAAAAGCGATATGACGGCCATAATGAAAAATGTATGCAATCGATAACTGTGGAATTTCCATATATTTTGAGATTTCTGATCTAACCCCCTCCCCTTTGGTGTTTAACATTGACTTATGCATTTCCTTGTTTGTCTTGAAATTGGCAAGTTCTGTCAACACCAGCCAACTCGGCTCCGCTCAGCTCAGCTCGACTGATTATACCGTAACACTTGACGAGTCAATATTAACAACTGTTCTTTATCTAGATAATGCACAGTTTCTCCGTTCATTATTAAAATAAAGCACCGTTTTACCGTTCTTTATTTGAATAACGCACGCTTACGTTGGTACAACACGGCTAGGCCTGTTTTTCGATCCATTCTTCAAGATAATGAACACTTAAGACAAAAGTTTGACGTCACGCAATTTTTTAAATCAGTCGCATCTCTGGTTATTGGCTCAACCCATCCCCAACACCATCATGGATATCCTTCCTCTTTTTTCGTGCTTCAATACAGCACACGTATGACTCTCGCCTAGCATTTGCTAAAGGGCCCCCGGTCGTCAGCTTCTGGGCGTCACCATGCCCGTATCCCCTGCCATAAGCTTCGTGGAGCAAGTCTTGGTTCCGACATGTGTACCTCGATCATTCGTCCATGTTAGGGTGAACCATTGCCCCAGTATTACTGGTTTTCGTATTTTGCTGACGCCTACTTTTCCAAAGAAATCATTTACGGGCCCTAACACGGTAAATGGTGCGCATGCAGCACAGTGCGCTAAGCCATTGTCTTCGGTAGTATTTTCCTTATAAATATGAAATTCAGATGAATTTTATATGTCGATATGAACTCGATATATCGATATGAAATTGATATAAGGTGTATATGCAATCGTCTGCATGGTTGTTAAAATAAGATGGCGACGTTTCTTGCAGTGCGGTGTGTCGACAACTAGGGTTCGGCAATGCAGGCGAAGCTCACTGCTGCGCTCAATATGGTGCAGGCAACGGCACCATCTGGACGGGCGATATTGACTGTTGGCCGGCAACCACAAACCTCAATCAGTGCGTCTTTGAAGGATGGGGTGTCCACAAATGTTCCCACGGAAGCGATGTTGGCGTCTCTTGTCAGGTCTTTGGAGGTATCTTCACACACCATGTCCCTTTCCTGTTCGTGCAAAAAAAGGTAAAGTGATTTTCTTCCGAAAATTTCTTCCAAAGTGACTCAATGTTAACTATTTCGGCGGTAATACAACAGGCTTTTATGTTTAGCAGCAACACCAGATGTTTATCTGATCCACGTTTCTTCTCATACCAGGATCTGTCCGACTTGTTGGTGGAGCGTCTGACCGGAGCGGTCGTCTGGAAATCCTACATGAAGACCAATGGGGCACATTGTGTTATGAATACTTTAGTACCAATGAGGCCCAGTACTGAATTGTTTCCGCACCTTATATTGAAGATATTAATCAGACTAATGTACAAAATCTCTTTTACTCTAGTAGGTTTAATGCCTTTGCCAAGTTATGAAAAGACAGAGAAAAAGATGTATCAAGTAACCTAAAATATAACCCCTTCGTAAACAGATCCAAGCTTCACCCAAGCAATTGAGTTTAGTCAAAAATCATTTAACTTAGATCTGCTTAGTAAACGTGTTCTGTGTTCATAATACACATGTGTTTTATACTGTGTCTTTTCAGCGCGATGTGCCGCCAGTTGGGTTACGCTGACGGCGGCATCGCAACTTGCGGTGTCATTCGCTATGAAGATTCTGGGAAAATCTGGGGAATCAAACTTGACTGTCCAGTTGGAACGATCAATATTTCGGAGTGCTTATTCGATGATTGGGGTTACGAATATTGCGATTATTATGGGACTGTAATCCTCACATGTCTTGGCAACAGGTTTCTTACGTCATGGCCAGTAACCACCACAACGGTCATCAGCACTGACACGATGACGTCACAGACTGTTCAAGGTAAATTCAAGTCAAATATCGTTTATTTAAATCCTCTTCATATAAATGGTTAACAAAGTCAATAGTTGACGAAACGGGGTGTGTGAAAGTGGTCGGATAGCGAGACGGGGATTGTAAAAGTGGGTGGGTGGCGAGACTCGGGTTGTGAAAGTGGGTGGATAGCGAGACGGGGGTGTTAAAGTGGGTGGATGACGAGACGGGAGGGGGGGGGGGGAGTGGGCGGGTGGCAAGACGGGGGTTGTAAAAGTCGGTGGGTGGCGAGACGGGGGTTGTGAAAGTGGGTGGGTTGCAAGATGGGGATTGTAAAAGTTGGTGGGTAATGAGACGGGGGTTGTGAAAGTGGGCGGGTGGTGAGACGGAGGTTTGAAAGTGGGCGGGTGGAGAGACGGGGGTTGTAAAAGTGAGTGGGTGGCGAGACAGGGGTGCAAAATTCGGTGTGTTGCGCGGGATCGACTCGGCTTGACAAAGTCATTGTTGGGCGAGTTGAATGCCAAGCGATTCAACATTAACAGCGTGACGTCGGTGATTTTAGTAGAATAGAAAACTGACCACAGACGATACCGTAATATACTATTAAGTCATACCGTCGTCGAAAGCAATCCATCCTCTTAAACCTATTCATTTAACAAAATTCCATACTGGTTTCTCTGTTAGTGAGCGTAGAGCGCTTCTGTCTCCAGGGGTGATATTGTCACACAGTGACAACGCAGTTGTCTTACGTTAGTTTCATCACGCAAGGCATCGAAAGGTGGCATGTAGCTTATGTTTTGAGAGTGCCAAACAACTTATCACAGACGATTCTGTGATTACATTTAATGTACAACTTGTTTACTCATATTACCCTACGAGTTTGACTGCTGGTAGCTGTACGCCGTTTGGCAAGGGATAAGTGATACTAGGCCAAGAGTCGCAAATGGGACTTTTTAACAGCTAACAACTTCTGTGATATGAACATCTTTTATATTGATACGTTTCATTTTCAGATCGCACTACCCGTGTCGCTGGTAAGTGTGTATCTGTTTATTACAGATGCGTCGTATTGTCTGATGGAACTCATTCGACAACACATCGTTTGCCTTTTTTTTAACCCTAGGAACTTATATTTTTCATTCATTGTCATCAAAAGTAATCAGATGACATGCTGATGATTAACATCAATACGGTTACCTAACTACATTTGAATATGATAATAACTAGTTTCATGTGTTTGTTTTCAGAAGGCACTTGGAGATCCTCTACTGGTAGGTTGACGTAGTATGACTACACATTAATAATATTTTTACATCGTGAAATCCTTCGACAATGACTAGAATGTGTTATTAAAATTGTCTATGTGACCTAAATTTAAGTGTCTTTATTATACTAGACAAACAGTTAACTGCAAACGATTTTGAAAATTAAGTACTTTATATCTAATCTTTGTTTTCAGATGACATTACGTCTGCTCCTTCTGGTAGGTATACTTCGTCTAACCAGGAGAACGTGCATATATAAGTGACATATAGTTCAGTCATAATATGACAAATGAACAATGCAACTGTCATGGTTTCGTTTAACGATGTGGAACATTCGTATGTTTTGTCACCGTCCAGCAGTTGACACAAATGTGAGTTGCCTCGGTTACGTATTACACTTTATAATTTTGAGGCATAAATAATCTGCAATTTTCAATATATTGCATTGAACTTTTCCTTCAGACTACACAACGAGTTCCTCGACAGGTAAGTATTTGATTTGCTTGTCAGATTGTATCAAATGATTTAATAACTGAGTTCTTATTTACTTTAGTGAGAGAAGTACATTTATTTTGACTGTTCGTGTATAATTCCACGGGACTGGAGAAGGTCGGTTCGTGACGAAACGTGGTATGAGAAAGTCGGTGGGTGGCAAGTCGGGGTTTGGGAAAGTGGATGTTTGACGAGAATGGGTTGAAAATTAGGTGTGTTGCGCAGGTTTGAAATGGCTTGACAAAGTCATTGTTGTCGAGTTGAATGCCAAGCGATTCATACCAGTATTATCAACATTAACAGCGTGACGTCGGTAATATTAGTAGAATAGAAAACTGACCACAGACGATACCGTAATATACTATAAAGTCATACCGTCGTCGAAAGCAATCCATCCTCTTGAACCTATTCATTTAACAAAATTCCATACTGGTTCATCTGTTAGTGAGCGTAGAGCGCTTCTGTCTCCAGGGTGATATTGTCACACAGTGACAACGCAGTTGTCTTACGTTAGTTTCATCACGCAAGGCATCGACAGGTGGCACGTAGCTTATGTTTCGAGAGTGCCAAACAACTTATCACAGACGATTCTGTGATTACATTTAATGTACAACTTGTTTACTCGTATTACGCTACGAGTTTGACTGCTGGGAGGTGTACGCCGTTTGGTAAGAGATAAGTGAAATTAGGCCAAGAGTCGCAAATGGGACTTTTTAACAGCTAACAACTTCTGTGATATGAATATCTTTTATATTGATGCGTTTTATTTTCAGATCGCACTACGAGTGTCTCTGGTAAGTGTGTGTCTGTTTATTACAGATACGTCGAAAGCAATCCATCCTCTTGAACCTATTAATTTAACAAAATTCTATACTGGTTCCTCTGTTAGTGAGCGTAGAGCGCTTCTGTCTCCAGGGGTGATATTGTCACACAGTGACAACGCAGTTGTCTTACGTTAGTTTCATCACGCAAGGCATCGAAACGTGGCATGTAGCTTATGTTTCGAGAGTGCCAAACAACTTATCACAGACGATTCTGTGATTACATTTAATGTACAACTTGTTTACTCATATTACGCTACGAGTTCGACTGCTAGTAGGTGTACGCAGTTTGGCAAGAGATAAGTGATACAGGGCTAAGGGTTGGAAATTGGACTTTTTAACAGCTAATAACTTCTGTAATATGAACATCTTTTTTATTGATGCGTTTTATTTTCAGATCGCACTACGAGTGTCTCTGGTAAGTGTGTGTCTGTTTAATACAGATACGTCGTATTGTCTGATGGAACTCATTCGACAACACATCTTTTGCGTTTTGTTTACCCATGGAACTTTTATTCATTATTCTTTGTCATCAAACGTGATCAGATGCCCAGCTGTTGATTAACATCAATACGGTTACCTAACTACATTTGAATATGATAATAACTAGTTTCATGTGTTTGTTTTCAGAAGGCACTAGGAGATCCTCTACTGGTAGGTTGACGTAGTATGACTACACATTAATAATATTTTTACATCGTGAAATCCTTCGACAATGACTAGGATGTGTTGTTGAAATTGTCTATGTGACCTAAATTTAAGTTTTTTTAATATGCTGGACAAACAGTTAACTGCAAACGATTTTGAAAATTAAGTACTTTATATGTAACCTTTGTTTTCAGATGACATTACGTCTGCTCCTTCTGGTAGGTATACTTCGTCTGACCAGGAAAACGTGCATATTTATAAGTGACATATAGTGCAGTCATAATATGACAAATGAACAATGCAACTGTCATGGTTTCGTTTAACGATGTGGAACATTCGTATGTTTTGTCGCCGTCCAGCAGTTGACACAAATGTGAGTTGCCCCAGTTACGTATTACACTCTATAGTTTCGAGGCATAAATAATCTGCAATTTTCAATATATTGCATTGAACTTTTCCTTCAGACTACACAACGAGTTCCTCGACAGGTAAGTATTTGATTTGATTGTCAGATTCTATCAGATGATTTAATAACTGAGTTCTTATTTACTTTAGTGAGAGAAGTACATTTATTTTGACTGTTCATGTATAATGCCACGGGACTGGAGAAGGTCGGTTCGTGACGAAACGTGGTATAAGAAAGTCGGTGGGTGGCGAGTCGGGGTTTGGGAAAGTGGATGTTTGACGAGAATGGGTTGAAAATTAGGTGTGTTGCGCAGGTTTGAAATGGCTTGACAAAGTCATTGTTGTCGAGTTGAATGCCAAGCGATTCATACCAGTATTATCAACATTAACAGCGTGACGTCGGTAATATTAGTAGAATAGAAAACTGACCACAGACGATACCGTAATATACTATAAAGTCATACCGTCGTCGAAAGCAATCCATCCTCTTGAACCTATTAATTTAACAAAATTCCATACTGGTTCCTCTGTTAGTGAGCGTAGAGCGCTTCTGTCTCCAGGGGTGATATTGTCACACAGTGACAACGCAGTTGTCTTACGTTAGTTTCATCACGCAAGGCATGGAAACGTGGCATGTAGCTTATATTTCGAGAGTGCCAAACAACTTATCACAGACCATTCAGTGAATACATTTAATGTACAACTTGCTTACTCATATTACGCTACGAGTTCGACTGCTGGTAGGTGTACGCCGTTTGGTAAGAGATAAGTGATGCTAGGCCAAGAGTCGCAAATGGGACTTTTTAACAGCTGACTTCTTCTGTGATATGAACATCTTTTATATTGATGCGTTTTATTTTCAGATCGCACTACAAGTGTCTCTGGTAAGTGTGTGTCTGTTTACTACAAATACGTCGAAAGCAACCCATCCTCTTGAACCTATTCAGTTAACAAAATTCCATACTGGTTTCTCTGTTAGTGAGCGTAGAGCGCTTCTGTCTCCAGGGGTGATATTGTCACACAGTGACAACGCAGTTGTCTTACGTTAGTTTCATCACGCAAGGCATCGAAACGTGGCATGTAGCTTATGTTTCGAGAGTGCCAAACAACTTATCACAGACGATTCTGTGATTACATTTAATGTGCAACTTGTTTACTCATATTACGCTACGAGTTCGACTGCTAGTAGGTGTACGCAGTTTGGCAAGAGATAAGTGATACTAGGCTAAGGGTTGGAAATTGGACTTTTTAACAGCTAACAACTTCTGTGATATGAACATCTTTTTTAGTGATGCGTTTTATTTTCAGATCGCACTACGAGTGTCTCTGGTAAGTGTGTGTCTGTTTAATACAGATACGTCGTATTGTCTGATGGAACTCATTCGACAACACATCTTTTGCGTTTTGTTCACCCATGGAACTTTTATTTTTTATTCTTTGTCATCAAACGTGATCAGATGCCCAGCTGTTGATTAACATCAATACGGTTACCTAACTACATTTGAATATGATAATAACTAGTTTCATGTGTTTGTTTTCAGAAGGCACTGGGAGATCCTCTACTGGTAGGTTGACGTAGTATGACTACACATTAATAATATTTTTACATCGTGAAATCTGTCGACAATGACTAGAATGTGTTATTGAAATTGTCTATGTGACCTAAATTTAAGTTTCTTTATTATGCTGGACAAACAGTTAACTGCAAACGATTTTGAAAATTAAGTACTTTATATGTAACCTTTGTTTTCAGATGACATTACGTCTGCTCCTTCTGGTAGGTATACTTCGTCTGACCAGGAAAACGTGCATATTTATAAGTGACATATAGTGCCGTCATAATATGACAAATGAACAATGCAACTGTCATGGTTTCGTTTAACGATGTGGAACATTCGTATGTTTTGTCGCCGTCCAGCAGTTGACACAAATGTGAGTTGCCCCTGTTACGTATTACACTCTATAGTTTCGAGGCATAAATAATCTGCAATTTTCAATATATTGCATTGAACTTTTCCTTCAGACTACACAACGAGTTCCTCGACAGGTAAGTATTTGATTTGATTGTCAGATTCTATCAGATGATTTAATAACTGAGTTCTTATTTACTTTAGTGAGAGAAGTACATTTATTTTGAATGTTCATGTATAATGCCACGGGACTGGAGAAGGTCGGTTCGTGACGAAACGTGGTATGAGAAAGTCGGTGGGTGGCGATTCGGGGTTTGGGAAAGTGGATGTTTGACGAGAATAGGTCGAAAATTAGGTGTGTTGCGCAGGTTTGAAATGGCTTGACAAAGTCATTGTTGTCGAGTTGAATGCCAAGCGATTCATACCAGTATTATCAACATTAACAGCGTGACGTCGGTAATATTAGTAGAATAGAAAACTGACCACAGACGATACCGTAATATACTATAAAGTCATACCGTCGTCGAAAGCAATTCATCCTCTTGAACCTATTGATTTAACAAAATTCCATACTGGTTCCTCTGTTAGTGAGCGTAGAGCGCTTCTGTCTCCAGGGGTGATATTGTCACACAGTGACAACGCAGTTGTCTTACGTTAGTTTCATCACGCAAGGCATCGAAACGTGGCATGTAGCTTATGTTTCGAGAGTGCCAAACAACTTATCACAGACGATTCTGTGATTTCATTTAATGTGCAACTTGTTTACTCATATTACGCTACGAGTTCGACTGCTGGTAGGTGTACGCAGTCTGGCAAGAGAAAAGTGATACTAGGCTAAGGGTTGGAAATTTGACTTTTTAACAGCTAACAACTTATGTGATATGAACATCTTTTTTATTGATGCGTTTTATTTTCAGATCGCACTACGAGTGTCTCTGGTAAGTGTGTGTCTGTTTATTACAGATACGTCGTATTGTCTGATGGAACTCATTCGACAACACATCTTTTGCGTTTTGTTCACCCATGGAACTTTTATTCTTTATTCTTTGTCATCAAACGTGATCAGATGCCCAGCTGTTGATTAACATCAATGCGGTTACCTAACTACATTTGAATATGATAATAATTAGTTTCATGTGTTTGTTTTCAGAAGGCACTAGGAGATCCTCTACTGGTAGGTTGACGTAATATGACTACACATTAATAATATT
The DNA here is from genome assembly GCA_964019135.1 of Arenicola marina. NCBI lineage: Eukaryota > Metazoa > Annelida > Polychaeta > Arenicolidae > Arenicola > Arenicola marina. The sequence goes on from OZ025252.1 coordinate 39,080,837, forward strand.
TTTACATCGTGAAATCCTTCGACAATGACTAGAATGTGTTATTGAAATTGTCTATGTGACCTAAATTTAAGTTTCTTTATTATACTAGACAAACAGTAAACTGCCAACGGTTTTTGAAAATTAAGTACTTTATATGTAACCTTTGTTTTCAGATGACATTACGTCTGCTCCTTCTGGTAGGTATACTTCGTCTGACCAGGAAAACGTGCATATTTATAAGTGACATATAGTGCAGTCATAATATGACAAATGAACAATGCAACTGTAATGGTTTCGTTTAACGATGTGAAACATTCGTATGTTTTGTCGCCGTCCAGCAGTTGACACAAATGTGAGTTGCCTCAGTTACGTATTACACTCTATAATTTCGAGGCATAAATAATCTGCAATTTTCAATATATTGCATTGAACTTTTCCTTCAGACTACACAACGAGTTCCTCGACAGGTAAGTATTTGATTTGATTGTCAGATTGTATCAAATGATTTAATAACTGAGTTCTTATTTACTTTAGTGAGAGAAGTACATTTATTTTGACTGTTCGTGTATAATTCCACGGGACTGGAGAAGGTCGGTTCGTGACGAAACGTGGTATGAGAAAGTCGGTGGGTGGCAAGTCGGGGTTTGGGAAAGTGGATGTTTGACGAGAATGGGTTGAAAATTAGGTGTGTTGCGCAGGTTTGAAATGGCTTGACAAAGTCATTGTTGTCGAGTTGAATGCCAAGCGATTCATACCAGTATTATCAACATTAACAGCGTGACGTCGGTAATATTAGTAGAATAGAAAACTGACCACAGACGATACCGTAATATACTATAAAGTCATACCGTCGTCGAAAGCAATCCATCCTCTTGAACCTATTCATTTAACAAAATTCCATACTGGTTCATCTGTTAGTGAGCGTAGAGCGCTTCTGTCTCCAGGGTGATATTGTCACACAGTGACAACGCAGTTGTCTTACGTTAGTTTCATCACGCAAGGCATCGACAGGTGGCACGTAGCTTATGTTTCGAGAGTGCCAAACAACTTATCACAGACGATTCTGTGATTACATTTAATGTACAACTTGTTTACTCGTATTACGCTACGAGTTTGACTGCTGGGAGGTGTACGCCGTTTGGTAAGAGATAAGTGAGATTAGGCCAAGAGTCGCAAATGGGACTTTTTAACAGCTAACAACTTCTGTGATATGAATATCTTTTATATTGATGCGTTTTATTTTCAGATCGCACTACGAGTGTCTCTGGTAAGTGTGTGTCTGTTTACTACAGATACGTCGAAAGCAATCCATCCTCTTGAACCTATTAATTTAACAAAATTCCATACTGGTTCCTCTGTTAGTGAGCGTAGAGCGCTTCTGTCTCCAGGGGTGATATTGTCACACAGTGACAACGCAGTTGTCTTACGTTAGTTTCATCACGCAAGGCATCGAAACGTGGCATGTAGCTTATGTTTCGAGAGTGCCAAACAATTTATCACAGACGATTCTGTGATTACATTTAATGTACAACTTGTTTACTCATATTACGCTACGAGTTCGACTGCTAGTAGGTGTACGCAGTTTGGCAAGAGATAAGTGATACAAGGCTAAGGGTTGGAAATTGGACTTTTTAACAGCTAATAACTTCTGTAATATGAACATCTTTTTTATTGATGCGTTTTATTTTCAGATCGCACTACGAGTGTCTCTGGTAAGTGTGTGTCTGTTTAATACAGATACGTCGTATTGTCTGATGAAACTCATTCGACAACACATCTTTTGCGTTTTGTTCACCCATGGAACTTTTATTCTTTATACTTTGTCATCAAACGTGATCAGATGCCCAGCTGTTGATTATCATCAATACGGTTACCTAACTACATTTGAATATGATAATAACTAGTTTCATGTGTTTGTTTTCAGAAGGCACTAGGAGATCCTCTACTGGTAGGTTGACGTAGTATGACTACACATTAATAATATTTTTACATCGTGAAATCCTTCGACAATGACTAGGATGTGTTGTTGAAATTGTCTATGTGACCTAAATTTAAGTTTTTTTAATATGCTGGACAAACAGTTAACTGCAAACGATTTTGAAAATTAAGTACTTTATATGTAACCTTTGTTTTCAGATGACATTACGTCTGCTCCTTCTGGTAGGTATACTTCGTCTGACCAGGAAAACGTGCATATTTATAAGTGACATATAGTGCAGTCATAATATGACAAATGAACAATGCAACTGTCATGGTTTCGTTTAACGATGTGGAACATTCGTATGTTTTGTCGCCGTCCAGCAGTTGACACAAATGTGAGTTGCCCCAGTTACGTATTACACACTATAGTTTCGAGGCATAAATAATCTGCAATTTTCAATATATTGCATTGAACTTTTCCTTCAGACTACACAACGAGTTCCTCGACAGGTAAGTATTTGATTTGATTGTCAGATTCTATCAGATGATTTAATAACTGAGTTCTTATTTACTTTAGTGAGAGAAGTACATTTATTTTGACTGTTCATGTATAATGCCACGGGACTGGAGAAGGTCGGTTCGTGACGAAACGTGGTATAAGAAAGTTGGTGGGTGGCGAGTCGGGGTTTGGGAAAGTGGATGTTTGACGATAATGGGTTGAAAATTAGGTGTGTTGCGCAGGTTTGAAATGGCTTGACAAAGTCATTGTTGTCGAGTTGAATGCCAAGCGATTCATACCAGTATTATCAACATTAACAGCGTGACGTCGGTAATATTAGTAGGATAGAAAACTGACCACAGACGATACCGTAATATACTATAGTCATACCGTCGTCGAAAGCAATCCATCCTCTTGAACCTATTAATTTAACAAAATTCCATACTGGTTCCTCTGTTAGTGAGCGTAGAGCGCTTCTGTCTCCAGGGGTGATATTGTCACACAGTGACAACGTAGTTGTCTTACGTTAGTTTCATCACGCAAGGCATGGAAACGTGGCATGTAGCTTATATTTCGAGAGTGCCAAACAACTTATCACAGACCGTTCAGTGAATACATTTAATGTACAACTTGCTTACTCATATTACGCTACGAGTTCGACTGCTGGTAGGTGTACGCCGTTTGGTAAGAGATAAGTGATACTAGGCCAAGAGTCGCAAATGGGACTTTTTAACAGCTAACTTCTTCTGTGATATGAACATCTTTTATATTGATGCGTTTTATTTTCAGATCGCACTACAAGTGTCTCTGGTAAGTGTGTGTCTGTTTACTACAAATACGTCGAAAGCAACCCATCCTCTTGAACCTATTCAGTTAACAAAATTCCATACTGGTTTCTCTGTTAGTGAGCGTAGAGCGCTTCTGTCTCCAGGGGTGATATTGTCACACAGTGACAACGCAGTTGTCTTACGTTAGTTTCATCACGCAAGGCATCGAAACGTGGCATGTAGCTTATGTTTCGAGAGTGCCAAACAACTTATCACAGACGATTCTGTAATTACATTTAATGTACAACTTGTTTACTCATATTACGCTACGAGTTCGACTGCTAGTAGGTGTACGCAGTTTGGCAAGAGATAAGTGATACTAGGCTAAGGGTTGGAAATTGGACTTTTTAACAGCTAACAACTTCTGTGATATGAACATCTTTTTTAGTGATGCGTTTTATTTTCAGATCGCACTACGAGTGTCTCTGGTAAGTGTGTGTCTGTTTAATACAGATACGTCGTATTGTCTGATGGAACTCATTCGACAACACATCTTTTGCGTTTTGTTCACCCATGGAACTTTTATTTTTTATTCTTTGTCATCAAACGTGATCAGATGCCCAGCTGTTGATTAACATCAATACGGTTACCTAACTACATTTGAATATGATAATAACTAGTTTCATGTGTTTGTTTTCAGAAGGCACTGGGAGATCCTCTACTGGTAGGTTGACGTAGTATGACTACACATTAATAATATTTTTACATCGTGAAATCTGTCGACAATGACTAGAATGTGTTATTGAAATTGTCTATGTGACCTAAATTTAAGTTTCTTTATTATGCTGGACAAACAGTTAACTGCAAACGATTTTGAAAATTAAGTACTTTATATGTAACCTTTGTTTTCAGATGACATTACGTCTGCTCCTTCTGGTAGGTATACTTCGTCTGACCAGGAAAACGTGCATATTTATAAGTGACATATAGTGCCGTCATAATATGACAAATGAACAATGCAACTGTCATGGTTTCGTTTAACGATGTGGAACATTCGTATGTTTTGTCGCCGTCCAGCAGTTGACACAAATGTGAGTTGCCTCGGTTACGTATTACACTCTATAGTTTCGAGGCATAAATAATCTGCAATTTTCAATATATTGCATTGAACTTTTCCTTCAGACTACACAACGAGTTCCTCGACAGGTAAGTATTTGATTTGATTGTCAGATTCTATCAGATGATTTAATAACTGAGTTCTTATTTACTTTAGTGAGAGAAGTACATTTATTTTGAATGTTCATGTATAATGCCACGGGACTGGAGAAGGTCGGTTCGTGACGAAACGTGGTATGAGAAAGTCGGTGGGTGGCGATTCGGGGTTTGGGAAAGTGGATGTTTGACGAGAATAGGTCGAAAATTAGGTGTGTTGCGCAGGTTTGAAATGGCTTGACAAAGTCATTGTTGTCGAGTTGAATGCCAAGCGATTCATACCAGTATTATCAACATTAACAGCGTGACGTCGGTAATATTAGTAGAATAGAAAACTGACCACAGACGATACCGTAATATACTATAAAGTCATACCGTCGTCGAAAGCAATTCATCCTCTTGAACCTATTGATTTAACAAAATTCCATACTGGTTTCTCTGTTAGTGAGCGTAGAGCGCTTCTGTCTCCAGGGGTGATATTGTCACACAGTGACAACGTAGTTGTCTTACGTTAGTTTCATCACGCAAGGCATCGAAACGTGGCATGTAGCTTATGTTTCGAGAGTGCCAAACAACTTATCACAGACGATTCTGTGATTTCATTTTTTATGTGCAACTTGTTTACTCATATTACGCTACGAGTTCGACTGCTGGTAGGTGTACGCAGTCTGGCAAGAGAAAAGTGATACTAGGCTAAGGGTTGGAAATTTGACTTTTTAACAGCTAACAATTTATGTGATATGAACATCTTTTTTATTGATGCGTTTTATTTTCAGATCGCACTACGAGTGTCTCTGGTAAGTGTGTGTCTGTTTATTACAGATACGTCGTATTGTCTGATGGAACTCATTCGACAACACATCTTTTGCGTTTTGTTCACCCATGGAACTTTTATTCTTTATTCTTTGTCATCAAACGTGATCAGATGCCCAGCTGTTGATTAACATCAATGCGGTTACCTAACTACATTTGAATATGATAATAATTAGTTTCATGTGTTTGTTTTCAGAAGGCACTAGGAGATCCTCTACTGGTAGGTTGACGTAATATGACTACACATTAATAATATTTTTACATCGTGAAATCCTTCGACAATGACTAGAATGTGTTATTGAAATTGTCTATGTGACCTAAATTTAAGTGTCTTTATTATACTAGACAAACAGTTAACTGCAAACGGTTTTGAAAATTAAGTACTTTATATGTAACCTTTGTTTTCAGATGACATTACGTCTGCTCCTTCTGGTAGGTATACTTCGTCTGACCAGGAAAACGTGCATATTTATAAGTGACATATAGTGCAGTCATAATATGACAAATGAACAATGCAACTGTAATGGTTTCGTTTAACGATGTGAAACATTCGTATGTTTTGTCGCCGTCCAGCAGTTGACACAAATGTGAGTTGCCTCAGTTACGTATTACACTCTATAATTTCGAGGCATAAATAATCTGCAATTTTCAATATATTGCATTGAACTTTTCCTTCAGACTATACAACGAGTTCCTTGACAGGTAAGTATTTGATTTGATTGTCAGATTCTATCAGATGATTTAATAACTGAGTTCTTATTTACTTTAGTGAGAGAAGTACATTTATTTTGACTGTTCATGTATAATGCCACGGGACTGGAGAAGGTCGGTTTGTGACGAAACGTGGTATGAGAAAGTCGGTGGGTGGCGAGTCGGGGTTTGGGAAAGTGGATAATTGACGAGAATGGGTTGAAAATTAGGTGTGTTGCGCAGGTTTAAAATGGCTTGACAAAGTCATTGTTGTCGCGTTGAATGCCAAGCAATTCATACCAGTATTATCAACATTAACAGCGTGACGTCGGTAATATTAGTAGAATAGAAAACTGACCACAGACGATACCGTAATATACTATAAAGTCATACCGTCGTCGAAAGCAATCCATCCTCTTGAACCTATTAATTTAACAAAATTCCATACTGGTTCCTCTGTTAGTGAGCGTAGAGCGCTTCTGTCTCCAGGGGTGATATTGTCACACAGTGACAACGCAGTTGTCTTACGTTAGTTTCATCACGCAAGGCATCGAAAGGTGGCATGTAGCTTATGTTTCGAGAGTGCCAAACAACTTATCACCGACGATTCTGTGAATACATTTAATGTACAACTTCCTTACTCATATTACGCTACGAGTTCGACTGCTGGTAGGTGTACGCCGTTTGGTAAGAGATAAGTGATACTAGGCCAAGAGTCGCAAATGGGACTTTTTAACAGCTAACAACTTCTGTGATATGAACATCTTTTATATTGATGCGTTTTATTTTCAGATCGCACTACAAGTGTCTCTGGTAAGTGTGTGTCTGTTTATTACATATACGTCGAAAGCAACCCATCCTCTTGAACCTGTTCAGTTAACAAAATTCCATAATGGTTTCTCTGTTAGTGAGCGTAGAGCGCTTCTGTCTCCAGGGGTGATATTGTCACACAGTGACAACGCAGTTGTCTTACGTTAGTTTCATCACGCAAGGCATCGAAACATGGCATGTAGCTTATGTTTTGAGACTGCCAAACGACTTATCACAGACGATTCTGTGATTACATTTAATGTACAACTTGTTTACTCATATTACGCTACGAGTTCGACTGCTGATAGGTGAACGCCGTTTGGTAAGAGATAAGTGATACTAGAGTTGCAAATTGGACTTTTTAACAGCTAACAACTTCTGTGATATGAACATCTTTTTTATTGATGCGTTTTATTTTAAGATTGCACTACGCGTGTCTCTGGTAAGTGTGTGTCTGTTTATTACAGATACGTCGTATTGTCTGATGGAACTCATTCGACAACACATCTTTTGCGTTTTGTTCACCCATGGAACTTTTATTTTTTATTCTTTGTCATCAAAAGTAATTGGATGACCAGCTGTTGATTAACATGAATACAGTTACCTAACTACATTTGAATATGATAATAACGAGTTTCATGTGTTTGTTTTCAGAAGGCACTAGGAGATTCTCTACTGGTAGGTTGACGTAGTATGACTACACATTAATAATATTTTTACATCGTGAAATCCTTCGACAATGACTTGAATGTGTTGTTGAAATTGTCTATGTGACCTAAATTTAAGTTTCTTTATTATAGTAGACAAACAGTTAACTGCAAACGATTTTGAAAATTAAGTACTTTATATGTAACCTTTGTTTTCAGATGACATTACGTCTGCTCCTTCTGGTAGGTATACTTCGTCTGACCAGGAAAACGTGCATATTTATAAGTGACATATAGTGCAGTCATAATTTGACAAATGAACAATGCAACTGTAATGGTTTCGTTTAACGATGTGGAACATTCGTATGTTTTGTCACCGTCCAGCAGTTGACACAAATGTGACTTGCCTCAGTTACGTATTACACTTTATAGTTTCGAGGCATAAATAATCTGAAATTTTCAATATATTGCATTGAACTTTTCCTTCAGACTACACAACGAGTTCCTCGACAGGTAAGTATTTGATTTGATTGTCAGATTCTATCAGATGATTTAATAACTGAGTTCTTATTTACTTTAGTGAGAGAAGTACATTTATTTTGACTGTTCATGCATAATGCCACAGGATTGGAGAAGGTCGGTTCGTGACGAAACGTGGTATGAGAAAGTCGGTGGGTGGCGAGTCGGGGTTTGGGAAAGTGGATGTTTGACGAGAATGGGTTGAAAATTAGGTGTGTTGCGCAGGTTCGAAATGGCTTGACAAAGTCATTGTTGTCGAGTTGAATGTCAAGCAATTCATACCAGTATTATCAACATTAACAGCGTGACGTCGGCAATACTAGTAGAATAGAAAACTGACCACAGACGATACCGTAATATCCTATACAATCATACCGTCGTCGAAAGCAATCCATCATCTTGAACCTATTCATTTAACAAACTTCCATACTGATTCCTCTGTTAGTGAGCGTAGAGCGCTTCTGTCGCCAGGGGTGATATTGTCACACAGTGACAACGCAGTTGTCGTACGTTAGTTTCATCACGCAAGGCATCGAAAGGTGGCATGTAGCTTATGTTTCGAGAGTGCCAAACAACTTATCACAGACGATTCTGTGATTACATTTAATGTACAACTTGTTTACTCATATTACGCTACAAGTGCGACTGCTGATTGGTGTACGCCGTTTGGTAAGAGATAAGTGATACTAGGCCAAGAGGCGCAAATGGGACTTTTTAACAGCTAACAACTTCTGTGATATGAACATCTTTTTTATTGATGCGTTTTATTTTCAGATCGCACTACGAGTGTCTCTGGTAAGTGTGTGTCTGTTTATTACAGATACGTCGAAAGCAATCCATCCTCTTGAACCTATTCATTTAACAAAATTCCACACTGGTTTCTCTGTTAGTGAGCGTAGAGCGCTTCTGTCTCCAGGGGTGATATTGTCACACAGTGACAACGCAGTTGTCTTACGTTAGTTCCATCACGCAAGGCATCGAAAGGTGGCATGTAGCTTATGTTTCGAGAGTGCCAAACAACTTATCACAGACGATTCTGTGATTACATTTAATGTACAATTTGTTTACTCATATTACGCTACAAGTGCGACTGCTGGTGGGTGTACGCAGTTTGGCAAGGGATAAGTGATAATAGAGTTGCAAATGGGACTTTTTAACAGCTAACAACTTCTGTGATATGAACATCTTTTTTATTGATGCGTTTTATTTTCAGATCGCACTACGAGTGTCTCTGGTAAGTGTGTGTCTGTTTATTACAGATACCTCGAAAGCAACCGATCCTCTTGAACCTATTCATTTAACAGAATTCCATACTGATTCCTCTGTGAGTGAGCGTAGAGCGCTTCTGTCTCCAGGGGTGATATTGTCACACAGTGACAACGCAGTTGTCTTACGTTAGTTTCGTCACGCAAGGCATCGAAACGTGGCATGTAGCTTATGTTTCGAGAGTGCCAAATAACTTATCACAGACGATTCTGTGATTACATTTAATGTACAACTTGTTTACTCATATTACGCTACGAGTTCGACGGCTGATAGGTGAACGCCGTTTGGTAAGAGACAAGTGATACTAGGCCAAGAGTTGCAAATTGAACTTTTTAACAGCTTACAACTTCTGTGATATGAACATCTTTTTTATTGATGCGTTTGATTTTCAGATCGCACTACGAGTGTCTCTGGTAAGTGTGTGTCTGTTTATTACAGATACGTCGTATTGTCTGATGGAACTCATTTGACAACACATCTTTTGCGTTTGGTTCACCCATGGAACTTTAATTTTTTTATTCTTTGTCATCAAAAGTAATCAGATGACCAGCTGTTGATTAACATCAATACAGTTACCTAACTACATTTGAATATGATAATAACTAGTTTCATGTGTTTGTTTTCAGAAGGCACTTGGAGATCCTCTACTGGTAGGTTGACGTAGTATGACTACACATTAATAATATTTTTACATCGTGAAATCCTTCGACAATGACTAGAATGTGTTATTGAAATTGTCTATGTGACCTAAATTTAAGTTTCTTTATTATACTAGACAAACAGTTAACTGCAAACGATTTTAAAAATTAAGTACTTTATATCTAATCTTTGTTTTCAGATGACATTACGTCTGCTCCTTCTGGTAGGTATACTTCGTCTGACCAGGAGAACGTGCATATATAAGTGACATATAGTTCAGTCATAATATGACAAATGAACAATGCAACTGTCATGGTTTCGTTTAACGATGTGGAACATTCGTATGTTTTGTCACCGTCCAGCAGTTGACACAAATGTGAGTTGCCCCAGTTACGTATTACACTTTATAGTTTCGAGGCATAAATAATCTGCAATTTTCAATAAATTGCATTGAACTTTTCCTTCAGACTACACAACGAGTTCCTCGACAGGTAAGTATTTGATTTGATTGTCAGATTCTATCAGATGATTTAATAACTGAATTCTTATTTACTTTAGTGAGAGAAGTACGTTTATTTTGACTGTTCATGTATAATGCAACGGGACTGGAGAAGGTCGGTTCGTGACGAAACGTGGTATGAGAAAGCCGGTGCGTGGCGAGTCGGGGTTTGGGAAAGTGGATGTTTGACGAGAATGGGTTGAAAATTAGGTGTATTGCGCAGGTTCGAAATTGCTTGACAAAGTCATTGTTGTCGAGTTGAATGCCAAGCGATTCATACAAGTATTATCAACATTAACAGCGTGACGTCAATAATATTAGTAGAATAGAAAAATGACCACAGACGATACCGTAATATACTATAAAGTCATACCGTCGTCGAAAGCAATCCATCCTCTTGAACCTATTCATTTAACAAAATTCCATACTGATTCCTCTGTTAGTGAGCGTAGAGCGCTTCTGTCTCCAGGGGTGATATTGTCACACAGTGACAACGCAGTTGTCTTACGTTAGTTTCATCACGCAAGGCATCGAAAGGTGGCATGTAGCTTATGTTTCGAGATTGCCAAACAACTTTTCACAGACGATTCTGTGATTATATTTAATGTACAACTTGTTTACTCATATTACGCTACGAGTTCGACTGCTGATAGGTGTACGCCGTTTGGTAAGAGATAAGTGATACTAGGCCAAGAGTCGCAAATGGGACTTTTTAACAGCTAACAACTTCTGTGATATGAACATCTTTTATATTGATGCGTTTTATTTTCAGATCGCACTACGAGTGTCTCTGGTAAGTGTGTGTCTGTTTATTACAGATACCTCGAAAGCAACGGATCCTCTTGAACCTATTCATTTAACAAAATTCCATACTTATTCCTCTGTTAGTGAGCGTAGAGCGCTTCTGTCGCCAGGGGTGATATTGTCACACAGTGACAACGCAGTTGTCTTACGTTAGTTTCGTCACGCAAGGCATCGAAAGGTGGCATGTAGCTTATGTTTCGAGAGTGCCAAACAACTTATCACAGACGATTCTGTGATTACATTTAATGTACAACTTGTTTACTCATATTACGCTACGAGTTCGACTGCTGATAGGTGAACGCCGTTTGGTAAGAGATAAGTGATACTAGGCCAAGAGTTGCAAATTGAACTTTTTAACAGCTAACAACTTCTGTGATATGAACATCTTTTTTATTGATGCGTTTGATTTTCAGATCGCACTACGAGTGTCTCTGGTAAGTGTGTGTCTGTTTATTACAGATACGTCGTATTGTCTGGTGGAACTCATTCGACAACACATCTTTTGCGTTTTGTTCACCCATGGAACTTTAATTTTTTATTCTTTGTCATCAAAAGTAATAAGATGACCAGCTGTTGATTAACATCAATACAGTTACCTAACTACATTTGAATATGATAATAACGAGTTTCATGTGTTTGTTTTCAGAAGGCACTTGGAGATCCTCTACTGGTAGGTTGACGTAGTATGACTACACATTAATAATATTTTTACATCGTGAAATCCTTCGACAATGACTGGAATGTGTTATTGAAATTGTCTACGTGACCTAAATTTAAGTTTCTTTATTATACTAGACAAACAGTTAACTGCAAACGATTTTGAAAATTAAGTACTTTATATCTAATCTTTGTTTTCAGATGACATTACGTCTGCTCCTTCTGGTAGGTATACTTCGTCTGACCAGGAGAACGTGCATATATAAGTGACATATAGTGCAGTCATAATATGACAAATGAACAATGCAAATGTCATGGTTTCGTTTAACGATGTGGAACATTCGTATGTTTTGTCACCGTCCCGCAGTTGACACAAATGTGAGTTGCCTCAGTTACGTATTACACTTTATGGTTTCGAGGCATAAATAATCTGCAAATTTCAATATATTGCATTGAACTTTTCCTTCAGACTACACAACGAGTTCCTCGACAGGTAAGTATTTGATTTGATTGTCAGATTCTATCAGATGATTTAATAACTGAGTTCTTATTTACTTTAGTGAGAGAAGTACGTTTATTTTGACTGTTCATGTATAATGCCAGGGGACTGGAGAAGGTCGGTTCGTGACAAAACGTGGTATGAGAAAGCCGGTGCGTGGCGAGTCGGGGTTTGGGAAAGTGGATGTTTGACGAGAATGGGTTGAAAATTAGGTGTGTTGCGCAGGTTCGAAATGGCTTGACAAAGTCATTGTTGTCGAGTTGAATGCCAAGCGATTCATACAAGTATTATCAACATTAACAGCGTGACGTCGATAATATTAGTAGAATAGAAAAATGACCACAGACGATACCGTAATATACTATAAAGTCATACCGTCGTCAAAAGCAATCCATCCTCTTGAACCTATTCATTTAACAAAATTCCATACTGATTCCTCTGTTAGTGAGCGTAGAGCGCTTCTGTCTCCAGGGGTGATACTGTCACACAGTGACAACGCAGTTGTCTTGCGTTAGTTTCATCACGCAAGGCATCGAACGGTGGCATGTAGCTTATGTTTCGAGAGTGCCAAACAACTTATCACAGACGATTCTGTGATTACATTTAATGTACAACTTGTTTACTCATATTACGCTACGAGTTCAACTGCTGGTAGGTGTACGCAGTTTGGCAAGAGATAAGTGATACTAGAGTTGCAAATTGGACTTTTTAACAGCTAACAACTTCTGTGATATGAACATCTTTTTTATTGATGCGTTTTATTTTCAGATCGCACTACGAGTGTCTCTGGTAAGTGTGTGTCTGTTTATTACAGATACGTCGTATTGTCTGATGGAACTCATTCGACAACACATCTTTTGCGTTTTGTTCACCCATGGAACTTTTATATTTTATTGTTTGTCATCAAAAGTAATCAGATGACCAGCTGTTGATTAACATCAATACAGTTACCTAACTGCATTTGAATATGATAATAACTAGTTTCATGTGTTTGTTTTCAGAAGGCACTTGGAGATCCTCTACTGGTAGGTTGACGTAGTATGACTACACATTAATAATATTTTTACATCGTGAAATCCTTCGACAATGACTAGAATGTGTTATTGAAATTGTCTATGTGACCTAAATTTAAGTTTCTTTATTATACTAGACAAACAGTTAACTGCAAACGATTTTAAAAATTAAGTACTTTATATCTAATCTTTGTTTTCAGATGACATTACGTCTGCTCCTTCTGGTAGGTATACTTCGTCTAACCAGGAGAACGTGCATATATAAGTGACATATAGTTCAGTCATAATATGACAAATGAACAATGCAACTGTTATGGTTTCGTTTAACGATGTGGAACATTCGTATGTTTTGTCACCGTCCAGCAGTTGACACAAATGTGAGTTGCCCCAGTTACGTATTACACTTTATAGTTTCGAGGCATAAATAATCTGCAATTTTCAATAAATTGCATTGAACTTTTCCTTCAGACTACACAACGAGTTCCTCGACAGGTAAGTATTTGATTTGATTGTCAGATTCTATCAGATGATTTAATAACTGAATTCTTATTTACTTTAGTGAGAGAAGTACGTTTATTTTGACTGTTCATGTATAATGCCACGGGACTGGAGAAGGTCGGTTCGTGACGAAACGTGGTATGAGAAAGCCGGTGCGTGGCGAGTCGGGGTTTGGGAAAGTGGATGTTTGACGAGAATGGGTTGAAAATTAGGTGTATTGCGCAGGTTCGAAATTGCTTGACAAAGTCATTGTTGTCGAGTTGAATGCCAAGCGATTCATACAAGTATTATCAACATTAACAGCGTGACGTCAATAATATTAGTAGAATAGAAAAATGACCACAGACGATACCGTAATATACTATAAAGTCATACCGTCGTCGAAAGCAATCCATCCTCTTGAACCTATTCATTTAACAAAATTCCATACTGATTCCTCTGTTAGTGAGCGTAGAGCGCTTCTGTCTCCAGGGGTGATATTGTCACACAGTGACAACGCAGTTGTCTTACGTTAGTTTCATCACGCAAGGCATCGAAAGGTGGCATGTAGCTTATGTTTCGAGATTGCCAAACAACTTTTCACAGACGATTCTGTGATTATATTTAATGTACAACTTGTTTACTCATATTACGCTACGAGTTCGACTGCTGATAGGTGTACGCCGTTTGGTAAGAGATAAGTGATACTAGGCCAAGAGTCGCAAATGGGACTTTTTAACAGCTAACAACTTCTGTGATATGAACATCTTTTATATTGATGCGTTTTATTTTCAGATCGCACTACGAGTGTCTCTGGTAAGTGTGTGTCTGTTTATTACAGATACCTCGAAAGCAACGGATCCTCTTGAACCTATTCATTTAACAAAATTCCATACTTATTCCTCTGTTAGTGAGCGTAGAGCGCTTCTGTCGCCAGGGGTGATATTGTCACACAGTGACAACGCAGTTGTCTTACGTTAGTTTCGTCACGCAAGGCATCGAAAGGTGGCATGTAGCTTATGTTTCGAGAGTGCCAAACAACTTATCACAGACGATTCTGTGATTACATTTAATGTACAACTTGTTTACTCATATTACGCTACGAGTTCGACTGCTGATAGGTGAACGCCGTTTGGTAAGAGATAAGTGATACTAGGCCAAGAGTTGCAAATTGAACTTTTTAACAGCTAACAACTTCTGTGATATGAACATCTTTTTTATTGATGCGTTTGATTTTCAGATCGCACTACGAGTGTCTCTGGTAAGTGTGTGTCTGTTTATTACAGATACGTCGTATTGTCTGGTGGAACTCATTCGACAACACATCTTTTGCGTTTTGTTCACCCATGGAACTTTAATTTTTTATTCTTTGTCATCAAAAGTAATAAGATGACCAGCTGTTGATTAACATCAATACAGTTACCTAACTACATTTGAATATGATAATAACGAGTTTCATGTGTTTGTTTTCAGAAGGCACTTGGAGATCCTCTACTGGTAGGTTGACGTAGTATGACTACACATTAATAATATTTTTACATCGTGAAATCCTTCGACAATGACTGGAATGTGTTATTGAAATTGTCTACGTGACCTAAATTTAAGTTTCTTTATTATACTAGACAAACAGTTAACTGCAAACGATTTTGAAAATTAAGTACTTTATATCTAATCTTTGTTTTCAGATGACATTACGTCTGCTCCTTCTGGTAGGTATACTTCGTCTGACCAGGAGAACGTGCATATATAAGTGACATATAGTGCAGTCATAATATGACAAATGAACAATGCAAATGTCATGGTTTCGTTTAACGATGTGGAACATTCGTATGTTTTGTCACCGTCCCGCAGTTGACACAAATGTGAGTTGCCTCAGTTACGTATTACACTTTATGGTTTCGAGGCATAAATAATCTGCAAATTTCAATATATTGCATTGAACTTTTCCTTCAGACTACACAACGAGTTCCTCGACAGGTAAGTATTTGATTTGATTGTCAGATTCTATCAGATGATTTAATAACTGAGTTCTTATTTACTTTAGTGAGAGAAGTACGTTTATTTTGACTGTTCATGTATAATGCCAGGGGACTGGAGAAGGTCGGTTCGTGACAAAACGTGGTATGAGAAAGCCGGTGCGTGGCGAGTCGGGGTTTGGGAAAGTGGATGTTTGACGAGAATGGGTTGAAAATTAGGTGTGTTGCGCAGGTTCGAAATGGCTTGACAAAGTCATTGTTGTCGAGTTGAATGCCAAGCGATTCATACAAGTATTATCAACATTAACAGCGTGACGTCGATAATATTAGTAGAATAGAAAAATGACCACAGACGATACCGTAATATACTATAAAGTCATACCGTCGTCAAAAGCAATCCATCCTCTTGAACCTATTCATTTAACAAAATTCCATACTGATTCCTCTGTTAGTGAGCGTAGAGCGCTTCTGTCTCCAGGGGTGATATTGTCACACAGTGACAACGCAGTTGTCTTGCGTTAGTTTCATCACGCAAGGCATCGAACGGTGGCATGTAGCTTATGTTTCGAGAGTGCCAAACAACTTATCACAGACGATTCTGTGATTACATTTAATGTACAACTTGTTTACTCATATTACGCTACGAGTTCAACTGCTGGTAGGTGTACGCAGTTTGGCAAGAGATAAGTGATACTAGAGTTGCAAATTGGACTTTTTAACCGCTAACAACTTCTGTGATATGAACATCTTTTTTATTGATGCGTTTTATTTTCAGATCGCACTACGAGTGTCTCTGGTAAGTGTGTGTCTGTTTATTACAGATACGTCGTATTGTCTGATGGAACTCATTCGACAACACATCTTTTGCGTTTTGTTCACCCATGGAACTTTTATATTTTATTGTTTGTCATCAAAAGTAATCAGATGACCAGCTGTTGATTAACATCAATACAGTTACCTAACTACATTTGAATATGATAATAACTAGTTTCATGTGTTTGTTTTCAGAAGGCACTTGGAGATCCTCTACTGGTAGGTTGACGTAGTATGACTACACATTAATAATATTTTTACATCGTGAAATCCTTCGACAATGACTAGAATGTGTTATTGAAATTGTCTATGTGACCTAAATTTAAGTTTCTTTATTATACTAGACAAACAGTTAACTGCAAACGGTTTTGAAAATTAAGTACTTTATATGTAACCTTTGTTTTCAGATGACATTACGTCTGCTCCTTCTGGTAGGTATACTTCGTCTGACCAGGAAAACGTGCATATTTATAAGTGACATATAGTGCAGTCATAATATGACAAATGAACAATGCAACTGTAATGGTTTCGTTTAACGATGTGAAACATTCGTATGTTTTGTCGCCGTCCAGCAGTTGACACAAATGTGAGTTGCCTCAGTTACGTATTACACTCTATAATTTCGAGGCATAAATAATCTGCAATTTTCAATATATTGCATTGAACTTTTCCTTCAGACTATACAACGAGTTCCTTGACAGGTAAGTATTTGATTTGATTGTCAGATTCTATCAGATGATTTAATAACTGAGTTCTTATTTACTTTAGTGAGAGAAGTACATTTATTTTGACTGTTCATGTATAATGCCACGGGACTGGAGAAGGTCGGTTTGTGACGAAACGTGGTATGAGAAAGTCGGTGGGTGGCGAGTCGGGGTTTGGGAAAGTGGATAATTGACGAGAATGGGTTGAAAATTAGGTGTGTTGCGCAGGTTTAAAATGGCTTGACAAAGTCATTGTTGTCGCGTTGAATGCCAAGCAATTCATACCAGTATTATCAACATTAACAGCGTGACGTCGATAATATTAGTAGAATAGAAAACTGACCACAGACGATACCGTAATATACTATAAAGTCATACCGTCGTCGAAAGCAATCCATCCTCTTGAACCTATTAATTTAACAAAATTCCATACTGGTTCCTCTGTTAGTGAGCGTAGAGCGCTTCTGTCTCCAGGGGTGATATTGTCACACAGTGACAACGCAGTTGTCTTACGTTAGTTTCATCACGCAAGGCATCGAAAGGTGGCATGTAGCTTATGTTTCGAGAGTGCCAAACAACTTATCACCGACGATTCTGTGAATACATTTAATGTACAACTTCCTTACTCATATTACGCTACGAGTTCGACTGCTGGTAGGTGTACGCCGTTTGGTAAGAGATAAGTGATACTAGGCCAAGAGTCGCAAATGGGACTTTTTAACAGCTAACAACTTCTGTGATATGAACATCTTTTATATTGATGCGTTTTATTTTCAGATCGCACTACAAGTGTCTCTGGTAAGTGTGTGTCTGTTTATTACATATACGTCGAAAGCAACCCATCCTCTTGAACCTGTTCAGTTAACAAAATTCCATAATGGTTTCTCTGTTAGTGAGCGTAGAGCGCTTCTGTCTCCAGGGGTGATATTGTCACACAGTGACAACGCAGTTGTCTTACGTTAGTTTCATCACGCAAGGCATCGAAACATGGCATGTAGCTTATGTTTTGAGACTGCCAAACGACTTATCACAGACGATTCTGTGATTACATTTAATGTACAACTTGTTTACTCATATTACGCTACGAGTTCGACTGCTGATAGGTGAACGCCGTTTGGTAAGAGATAAGTGATACTAGAGTTGCAAATTGGACTTTTTAACAGCTAACAACTTCTGTGATATGAACATCTTTTTTATTGATGCGTTTTATTTTAAGATTGCACTACGCGTGTCTCTGGTAAGTGTGTGTCTGTTTATTACAGATACGTCGTATTGTCTGATGGAACTCATTCGACAACACATCTTTTGCGTTTTGTTCACCCATGGAACTTTTATTTTTTATTCTTTGTCATCAAAAGTAATTGGATGACCAGCTGTTGATTAACATGAATACAGTTACCTAACTACATTTGAATATGATAATAACGAGTTTCATGTGTTTGTTTTCAGAAGGCACTAGGAGATTCTCTACTGGTAGGTTGACGTAGTATGACTACACATTAATAATATTTTTACATCGTGAAATCCTTCGACAATGACTTGAATGTGTTGTTGAAATTGTCTATGTGACCTAAATTTAAGTTTCTTTATTATAGTAGACAAACAGTTAACTGCAAACGATTTTGAAAATTAAGTACTTTATATGTAACCTTTGTTTTCAGATGACATTACGTCTGCTCCTTCTGGTAGGTATACTTCGTCTGACCAGGAAAACGTGCATATTTATAAGTGACATATAGTGCAGTCATAATTTGACAAATGAACAATGCAACTGTAATGGTTTCGTTTAACGATGTGGAACATTCGTATGTTTTGTCACCGTCCAGCAGTTGACACAAATGTGACTTGCCTCAGTTACGTATTACACTTTATAGTTTCGAGGCATAAATAATCTGAAATTTTCAATATATTGCATTGAACTTTTCCTTCAGACTACACAACGAGTTCCTCGACAGGTAAGTATTTGATTTGATTGTCAGATTCTATCAGATGATTTAATAACTGAGTTCTTATTTACTTTAGTGAGAGAAGTACATTTATTTTGACTGTTCATGCATAATGCCACAGGATTGGAGAAGGTCGGTTCGTGACGAAACGTGGTATGAGAAAGTCGGTGGGTGGCGAGTCGGGGTTTGGGAAAGTGGATGTTTGACGAGAATGGGTTGAAAATTAGGTGTGTTGCGCAGGTTCGAAATGGCTTGACAAAGTCATTGTTGTCGAGTTGAATGTCAAGCAATTCATACCAGTATTATCAACATTAACAGCGTGACGTCGGCAATACTAGTAGAATAGAAAACTGACCACAGACGATACCGTAATATCCTATACAATCATACCGTCGTCGAAAGCAATCCATCATCTTGAACCTATTCATTTAACAAACTTCCATACTGATTCCTCTGTTAGTGAGCGTAGAGCGCTTCTGTCGCCAGGGGTGATATTGTCACACAGTGACAACGCAGTTGTCGTACGTTAGTTTCATCACGCAAGGCATCGAAAGGTGGCATGTAGCTTATGTTTCGAGAGTGCCAAACAACTTATCACAGACGATTCTGTGATTACATTTAATGTACAACTTGTTTACTCATATTACGCTACAAGTGCGACTGCTGATTGGTGTACGCCGTTTGGTAAGAGATAAGTGATACTAGGCCAAGAGGCGCAAATGGGACTTTTTAACAGCTAACAACTTCTGTGATATGAACATCTTTTTTATTGATGCGTTTTATTTTCAGATCGCACTACGAGTGTCTCTGGTAAGTGTGTGTCTGTTTATTACAGATACGTCGAAAGCAATCCATCCTCTTGAACCTATTCATTTAACAAAATTCCACACTGGTTTCTCTGTTAGTGAGCGTAGAGCGCTTCTGTCTCCAGGGGTGATATTGTCACACAGTGACAACGCAGTTGTCTTACGTTAGTTCCATCACGCAAGGCATCGAAAGGTGGCATGTAGCTTATGTTTCGAGAGTGCCAAACAACTTATCACAGACGATTCTGTGATTACATTTAATGTACAATTTGTTTACTCATATTACGCTACAAGTGCGACTGCTGGTGGGTGTACGCAGTTTGGCAAGGGATAAGTGATAATAGAGTTGCAAATGGGACTTTTTAACAGCTAACAACTTCTGTGATATGAACATCTTTTTTATTGATGCGTTTTATTTTCAGATCGCACTACGAGTGTCTCTGGTAAGTGTGTGTCTGTTTATTACAGATACCTCGAAAGCAACCGATCCTCTTGAACCTATTCATTTAACAGAATTCCATACTGATTCCTCTGTGAGTGAGCGTAGAGCGCTTCTGTCTCCAGGGGTGATATTGTCACACAGTGACAACGCAGTTGTCTTACGTTAGTTTCGTCACGCAAGGCATCGAAACGTGGCATGTAGCTTATGTTTCGAGAGTGCCAAATAACTTATCACAGACGATTCTGTGATTACATTTAATGTACAACTTGTTTACTCATATTACGCTACGAGTTCGACGGCTGATAGGTGAACGCCGTTTGGTAAGAGACAAGTGATACTAGGCCAAGAGTTGCAAATTGAACTTTTTAACAGCTTACAACTTCTGTGATATGAACATCTTTTTTATTGATGCGTTTGATTTTCAGATCGCACTACGAGTGTCTCTGGTAAGTGTGTGTCTGTTTATTACAGATACGTCGTATTGTCTGATGGAACTCATTTGACAACACATCTTTTGCGTTTGGTTCACCCATGGAACTTTAATTTTTTTATTCTTTGTCATCAAAAGTAATCAGATGACCAGCTGTTGATTAACATCAATACAGTTACCTAACTACATTTGAATATGATAATAACTAGTTTCATGTGTTTGTTTTCAGAAGGCACTTGGAGATCCTCTACTGGTAGGTTGACGTAGTATGACTACACATTAATAATATTTTTACATCGTGAAATCCTTCGACAATGACTAGAATGTGTTATTGAAATTGTCTATGTGACCTAAATTTAAGTTTCTTTATTATACTAGACAAACAGTTAACTGCAAACGATTTTAAAAATTAAGTACTTTATATCTAATCTTTGTTTTCAGATGACATTACGTCTGCTCCTTCTGGTAGGTATACTTCGTCTGACCAGGAGAACGTGCATATATAAGTGACATATAGTTCAGTCATAATATGACAAATGAACAATGCAACTGTCATGGTTTCGTTTAACGATGTGGAACATTCGTATGTTTTGTCACCGTCCAGCAGTTGACACAAATGTGAGTTGCCCCAGTTACGTATTACACTTTATAGTTTCGAGGCATAAATAATCTGCAATTTTCAATAAATTGCATTGAACTTTTCCTTCAGACTACACAACGAGTTCCTCGACAGGTAAGTATTTGATTTGATTGTCAGATTCTATCAGATGATTTAATAACTGAATTCTTATTTACTTTAGTGAGAGAAGTACGTTTATTTTGACTGTTCATGTATAATGCAACGGGACTGGAGAAGGTCGGTTCGTGACGAAACGTGGTATGAGAAAGCCGGTGCGTGGCGAGTCGGGGTTTGGGAAAGTGGATGTTTGACGAGAATGGGTTGAAAATTAGGTGTATTGCGCAGGTTCGAAATTGCTTGACAAAGTCATTGTTGTCGAGTTGAATGCCAAGCGATTCATACAAGTATTATCAACATTAACAGCGTGACGTCAATAATATTAGTAGAATAGAAAAATGACCACAGACGATACCGTAATATACTATAAAGTCATACCGTCGTCGAAAGCAATCCATCCTCTTGAACCTATTCATTTAACAAAATTCCATACTGATTCCTCTGTTAGTGAGCGTAGAGCGCTTCTGTCTCCAGGGGTGATATTGTCACACAGTGACAACGCAGTTGTTTTACGTTAGTTTCATCACGCAAGGCATCGAAAGGTGGCATGTAGCTTATGTTTCGAGATTGCCAAACAACTTTTCACAGACGATTCTGTGATTATATTTAATGTACAACTTGTTTACTCATATTACGCTACGAGTTCGACTGCTGATAGGTGTACGCCGTTTGGTAAGAGATAAGTGATACTAGGCCAAGAGTCGCAAATGGGACTTTTTAACAGCTAACAACTTCTGTGATATGAACATCTTTTATATTGATGCGTTTTATTTTCAGATCGCACTACGAGTGTCTCTGGTAAGTGTGTGTCTGTTTATTACAGATACCTCGAAAGCAACGGATCCTCTTGAACCTATTCATTTAACAAAATTCCATACTTATTCCTCTGTTAGTGAGCGTAGAGCGCTTCTGTCGCCAGGGGTGATATTGTCACACAGTGACAACGCAGTTGTCTTACGTTAGTTTCGTCACGCAAGGCATCGAAAGGTGGCATGTAGCTTATGTTTCGAGAGTGCCAAACAACTTATCACAGACGATTCTGTGATTACATTTAATGTACAACTTGTTTACTCATATTACGCTACGAGTTCGACTGCTGATAGGTGAACGCCGTTTGGTAAGAGATAAGTGATACTAGGCCAAGAGTTGCAAATTGAACTTTTTAACAGCTAACAACTTCTGTGATATGAACATCTTTTTTATTGATGCGTTTGATTTTCAGATCGCACTACGAGTGTCTCTGGTAAGTGTGTGTCTGTTTATTACAGATACGTCGTATTGTCTGGTGGAACTCATTCGACAACACATCTTTTGCGTTTTGTTCACCCATGGAACTTTAATTTTTTATTCTTTGTCATCAAAAGTAATAAGATGACCAGCTGTTGATTAACATCAATACAGTTACCTAACTACATTTGAATATGATAATAACGAGTTTCATGTGTTTGTTTTCAGAAGGCACTTGGAGATCCTCTACTGGTAGGTTGACGTAGTATGACTACACATTAATAATATTTTTACATCGTGAAATCCTTCGACAATGACTGGAATGTGTTATTGAAATTGTCTACGTGACCTAAATTTAAGTTTCTTTATTATACTAGACAAACAGTTAACTGCAAACGATTTTGAAAATTAAGTACTTTATATCTAATCTTTGTTTTCAGATGACATTACGTCTGCTCCTTCTGGTAGGTATACTTCGTCTGACCAGGAGAACGTGCATATATAAGTGACATATAGTGCAGTCATAATATGACAAATGAACAATGCAAATGTCATGGTTTGGTTTAACGATGTGGAACATTCGTATGTTTTGTCACCGTCCCGCAGTTGACACAAATGTGAGTTGCCTCAGTTACGTATTACACTTTATGGTTTCGAGGCATAAATAATCTGCAAATTTCAATATATTGCATTGAACTTTTCCTTCAGACTACACAACGAGTTCCTCGACAGGTAAGTATTTGATTTGATTGTCAGATTCTATCAGATGATTTAATAACTGAGTTCTTATTTACTTTAGTGAGAGAAGTACGTTTATTTTGACTGTTCATGTATAATGCCAGGGGACTGGAGAAGGTCGGTTCGTGACAAAACGTGGTATGAGAAAGCCGGTGCGTGGCGAGTCGGGGTTTGGGAAAGTGGATGTTTGACGAGAATGGGTTGAAAATTAGGTGTGTTGCGCAGGTTCGAAATGGCTTGACAAAGTCATTGTTGTCGAGTTGAATGCCAAGCGATTCATACAAGTATTATCAACATTAACAGCGTGACGTCGATAATATTAGTAGAATAGAAAAATGACCACAGACGATACCGTAATATACTATAATGTCATACCGTCGTCAAAAGCAATCCATCCTCTTGAACCTATTCATTTAACAAAATTCCATACTGATTCCTCTGTTAGTGAGCGTAGAGCGCTTCTGTCTCCAGGGGTGATACTGTCACACAGTGACAACGCAGTTGTCTTGCGTTAGTTTCATCACGCAAGGCATCGAACGGTGGCATGTAGCTTATGTTTCGAGAGTGCCAAACAACTTATCACAGACGATTCTGTGATTACATTTAATGTACAACTTGTTTACTCATATTACGCTACGAGTTCAACTGCTGGTAGGTGTACGCAGTTTGGCAAGAGATAAGTGATACTAGAGTTGCAAATTGGACTTTTTAACAGCTAACAACTTCTGTGATATGAACATCTTTTTTATTGATGCGTTTTATTTTCAGATCGCACTACGAGTGTCTCTGGTAAGTGTGTGTCTGTTTATTACAGATACGTCGTATTGTCTGATGGAACTCATTCGACAACACATCTTTTGCGTTTTGTTCACCCATGGAACTTTTATATTTTATTGTTTGTCATCAAAAGTAATCAGATGACCAGCTGTTGATTAACATCAATACAGTTACCTAACTGCATTTGAATATGATAATAACTAGTTTCATGTGTTTGTTTTCAGAAGGCACTTGGAGATCCTCTACTGGTAGGTTGACGTAGTATGACTACACATTAATAATATTTTTACATCGTGAAATCCTTCGACAATGACTAGAATGTGTTATTGAAATTGTCTATGTGACCTAAATTTAAGTTTCTTTATTATACTAGACAAACAGTTAACTGCAAACGATTTTAAAAATTAAGTACTTTATATCTAATCTTTGTTTTCAGATGACATTACGTCTGCTCCTTCTGGTAGGTATACTTCGTCTAACCAGGAGAACGTGCATATATAAGTGACATATAGTTCAGTCATAATATGACAAATGAACAATGCAACTGTTATGGTTTCGTTTAACGATGTGGAACATTCGTATGTTTTGTCACCGTCCAGCAGTTGACACAAATGTGAGTTGCCCCAGTTACGTATTACACTTTATAGTTTCGAGGCATAAATAATCTGCAATTTTCAATAAATTGCATTGAACTTTTCCTTCAGACTACACAACGAGTTCCTCGACAGGTAAGTATTTGATTTGATTGTCAGATTCTATCAGATGATTTAATAACTGAATTCTTATTTACTTTAGTGAGAGAAGTACGTTTATTTTGACTGTTCATGTATAATGCCACGGGACTGGAGAAGGTCGGTTCGTGACGAAACGTGGTATGAGAAAGCCGGTGCGTGGCGAGTCGGGGTTTGGGAAAGTGGATGTTTGACGAGAATGGGTTAAAAATTAGGTGTATTGCGCAGGTTCGAAATTGCTTGACAAAGTCATTGTTGTCGAGTTGAATGCCAAGCGATTCATACAAGTATTATCAACATTAACAGCGTGACGTCAATAATATTAGTAGAATAGAAAAATGACCACAGACGATACCGTAATATACTATAAAGTCATACCGTCGTCGAAAGCAATCCATCCTCTTGAACCTATTCATTTAACAAAATTCCATACTGATTCCTCTGTTAGTGAGCGTAGAGCGCTTCTGTCTCCAGGGGTGATATTGTCACACAGTGACAACGCAGTTGTCTTACGTTAGTTTCATCACGCAAGGCATCGAAAGGTGGCATGTAGCTTATGTTTCGAGATTGCCAAACAACTTTTCACAGACGATTCTGTGATTATATTTAATGTACAACTTGTTTACTCATATTACGCTACGAGTTCGACTGCTGATAGGTGTACGCCGTTTGGTAAGAGATAAGTGATACTAGGCCAAGAGTCGCAAATGGGACTTTTTAACAGCTAACAACTTCTGTGATATGAACATCTTTTATATTGATGCGTTTTATTTTCAGATCGCACTACGAGTGTCTCTGGTAAGTGTGTGTCTGTTTATTACAGATACCTCGAAAGCAACGGATCCTCTTGAACCTATTCATTTAACAAAATTCCATACTTATTCCTCTGTTAGTGAGCGTAGAGCGCTTCTGTCGCCAGGGGTGATATTGTCACACAGTGACAACGCAGTTGTCTTACGTTAGTTTCGTCACGCAAGGCATCGAAAGGTGGCATGTAGCTTATGTTTCGAGAGTGCCAAACAACTTATCACAGACGATTCTGTGATTACATTTAATGTACAACTTGTTTACTCATATTACGCTACGAGTTCGACTGCTGATAGGTGAACGCCGTTTGGTAAGAGATAAGTGATACTAGGCCAAGAGTTGCAAATTGAACTTTTTAACAGCTAACAACTTCTGTGATATGAACATCTTTTTTATTGATGCGTTTGATTTTCAGATCGCACTACGAGTGTCTCTGGTAAGTGTGTGTCTGTTTATTACAGATACGTCGTATTGTCTGGTGGAACTCATTCGACAACACATCTTTTGCGTTTTGTTCACCCATGGAACTTTAATTTTTTATTCTTTGTCATCAAAAGTAATAAGATGACCAGCTGTTGATTAACATCAATACAGTTACCTAACTACATTTGAATATGATAATAACGAGTTTCATGTGTTTGTTTTCAGAAGGCACTTGGAGATCCTCTACTGG
The DNA here is from genome assembly GCA_964019135.1 of Arenicola marina. NCBI lineage: Eukaryota > Metazoa > Annelida > Polychaeta > Arenicolidae > Arenicola > Arenicola marina. The sequence continues at coordinate 39,107,353 of OZ025252.1, forward strand.
TAGGTTGACGTAGTATGACTACACATTAATAATATTTTTACATCGTGAAATCCTTCGACAATGACTGGAATGTGTTATTGAAATTGTCTACGTGACCTAAATTTAAGTTTCTTTATTATACTAGACAAACAGTTAACTGCAAACGATTTTGAAAATTAAGTACTTTATATCTAATCTTTGTTTTCAGATGACATTACGTCTGCTCCTTCTGGTAGGTATACTTCGTCTGACCAGGAGAACGTGCATATATAAGTGACATATAGTGCAGTCATAATATGACAAATGAACAATGCAAATGTCATGGTTTCGTTTAACGATGTGGAACATTCGTATGTTTTGTCACCGTCCCGCAGTTGACACAAATGTGAGTTGCCTCAGTTACGTATTACACTTTATGGTTTCGAGGCATAAATAATCTGCAAATTTCAATATATTGCATTGAACTTTTCCTTCAGACTACACAACGAGTTCCTCGACAGGTAAGTATTTGATTTGATTGTCAGATTCTATCAGATGATTTAATAACTGAGTTCTTATTTACTTTAGTGAGAGAAGTACGTTTATTTTGACTGTTCATGTATAATGCCAGGGGACTGGAGAAGGTCGGTTCGTGACAAAACGTGGTATGAGAAAGCCGGTGCGTGGCGAGTCGGGGTTTGGGAAAGTGGATGTTTGACGAGAATGGGTTGAAAATTAGGTGTGTTGCGCAGGTTCGAAATGGCTTGACAAAGTCATTGTTGTCGAGTTGAATGCCAAGCGATTCATACAAGTATTATCAACATTAACAGCGTGACGTCGATAATATTAGTAGAATAGAAAAATGACCACAGACGATACCGTAATATACTATAAAGTCATACCGTCGTCAAAAGCAATCCATCCTCTTGAACCTATTCATTTAACAAAATTCCATACTGATTCCTCTGTTAGTGAGCGTAGAGCGCTTCTGTCTCCAGGGGTGATATTGTCACACAGTGACAACGCAGTTGTCTTGCGTTAGTTTCGTCACGCAAGGCATCGAACGGTGGCATGTAGCTTATGTTTCGAGAGTGCCAAACAACTTATCACAGACGATTCTGTGATTACATTTAATGTACAACTTGTTTACTCATATTACGCTACGAGTTCAACTGCTGGTAGGTGTACGCAGTTTGGCAAGAGATAAGTGATACTAGAGTTGCAAATTGGACTTTTTAACCGCTAACAACTTCTGTGATATGAACATCTTTTTTATTGATGCGTTTTATTTTCAGATCGCACTACGAGTGTCTCTGGTAAGTGTGTGTCTGTTTATTACAGATACGTCGTATTGTCTGATGGAACTCATTCGACAACACATCTTTTGCGTTTTGTTCACCCATGGAACTTTTATATTTTATTGTTTGTCATCAAAAGTAATCAGATGACCAGCTGTTGATTAACATCAATACAGTTACCTAACTACATTTGAATATGATAATAACTAGTTTCATGTGTTTGTTTTCAGAAGGCACTTGGAGATCCTCTACTGGTAGGTTGACGTAGTATGACTACACATTAATAATATTTTTACATCGTGAAATCCTTCGACAATGACTAGAATGTGTTATTGAAATTGTCTATGTGACCTAAATTTAAGTTTCTTTATTATACTAGACAAACAGTTAACTGCAAACGATTTTAAAAATTAAGTACTTTATATCTAATCTTTGTTTTCAGATGACATTACGTCTGCTCCTTCTGGTAGGTATACTTCGTCTGACCAGGAGAACGTGCATATATAAGTGACATATAGTTCAGTCATAATATGACAAATGAACAATGCAACTGTTATGGTTTCGTTTAACGATGTGGAACATTCGTATGTTTTGTCACCGTCCAGCAGTTGACACAAATGTGAGTTGCCCCAGTTACGTATTACACTTTATAGTTTCGAGGCATAAATAATCTGCAATTTTCAATAAATTGCATTGAACTTTTCCTTCAGACTACACAACGAGTTCCTCGACAGGTAAGTATTTGATTTGATTGTCAGATTCTATCAGATGATTTAATAACTGAATTCTTATTTACTTTAGTGAGAGAAGTACGTTTATTTTGACTGTTCATGTATAATGCCACGGGACTGGAGAAGGTCGGTTCGTGACGAAACGTGGTATGAGAAAGCCGGTGCGTGGCGAGTCGGGGTTTGGGAAAGTGGATGTTTGACGAGAATGGGTTGAAAATTAGGTGTATTGCGCAGGTTCGAAATTGCTTGACAAAGTCATTGTTGTCGAGTTGAATGCCAAGCGATTCATACAAGTATTATCAACATTAACAGCGTGACGTCAATAATATTAGTAGAATAGAAAAATGACCACAGACGATACCGTAATATACTATAAAGTCATACCGTCGTCGAAAGCAATCCATCCTCTTGAACCTATTCATTTAACAAAATTCCATACTGATTCCTCTGTTAGTGAGCGTAGAGCGCTTCTGTCTCCAGGGGTGATATTGTCACACAGTGACAACGCAGTTGTCTTACGTTAGTTTCATCACGCAAGGCATCGAAAGGTGGCATGTAGCTTATGTTTCGAGATTGCCAAACAACTTTTCACAGACGATTCTGTGATTATATTTAATGTACAACTTGTTTACTCATATTACGCTACGAGTTCGACTGCTGATAGGTGTACGCCGTTTGGTAAGAGATAAGTGATACTAGGCCAAGAGTCGCAAATGGGACTTTTTAACAGCTAACAACTTCTGTGATATGAACATCTTTTATATTGATGCGTTTTATTTTCAGATCGCACTACGAGTGTCTCTGGTAAGTGTGTGTCTGTTTATTACAGATACCTCGAAAGCAACGGATCCTCTTGAACCTATTCATTTAACAAAATTCCATACTTATTCCTCTGTTAGTGAGCGTAGAGCGCTTCTGTCGCCAGGGGTGATATTGTCACACAGTGACAACGCAGTTGTCTTACGTTAGTTTCGTCACGCAAGGCATCGAAAGGTGGCATGTAGCTTATGTTTCGAGAGTGCCAAACAACTTATCACAGACGATTCTGTGATTACATTTAATGTACAACTTGTTTACTCATATTACGCTACGAGTTCGACTGCTGATAGGTGAACGCCGTTTGGTAAGAGATAAGTGATACTAGGCCAAGAGTTGCAAATTGAACTTTTTAACAGCTAACAACTTCTGTGATATGAACATCTTTTTTATTGATGCGTTTGATTTTCAGATCGCACTACGAGTGTCTCTGGTAAGTGTGTGTCTGTTTATTACAGATACGTCGTATTGTCTGGTGGAACTCATTCGACAACACATCTTTTGCGTTTTGTTCACCCATGGAACTTTAATTTTTTATTCTTTGTCATCAAAAGTAATAAGATGACCAGCTGTTGATTAACATCAATACAGTTACCTAACTACATTTGAATATGATAATAACGAGTTTCATGTGTTTGTTTTCAGAAGGCACTTGGAGATCCTCTACTGGTAGGTTGACGTAGTATGACTACACATTAATAATATTTTTACATCGTGAAATCCTTCGACAATGACTAAAATGTGTTATTGAAATTGTCTATGTGACATAATTTAAGTTTCTTTATTATACTAGACAAACAGTTAACTGCAAACGATTTTAAAAATTAAGTACTTTATATCTAATCTTTGTTTTCAGATGACATTACGTCTGCTCCTTCTGGTAGGTATACTTCGTCTGACCAGGAAAACGTGGATATTTTAAAGTGACATATAGTGCAGTCATTATATGCCAAATGAACAATGCAACTGTCATGGTTTCGTTTAACGATGTGGAATATTCGTATGTTTTGTCGCCGTCCAGCAGTTGACACAAATGTGAGTGGCCTCAGTTACGTATTACACTTTATAGTTTCGAGGCATCAATAATCTGCAATTTTCAATATATTGCATTGAACTTTTCCTTCAGACTACACAACCAGTTCCTCGACAGGTAAGTATTTGATTTGATTGTCAGATTCTATCAGATGATTTAATAACTCAGTTCTTATTTACTTTAGTGAGAGAAGTACGTTTATTTTGACTGTTCATGTATAATGCCAGGGGACTGGAGAAGGTCGGTTCGTGACGAAACGTGGTATGAGAAAGCCGGTGCGTGGCGAGTCGGGGTTTGGGAAAGTGGATGTTTGACGAGAATGGGTTGAAAATTAGGTGTGTTGCGCAGGTTCGAAATGGCTTGACAAAGTCATTGTTGTCGAGTTGAATGCCAAGCGATTCATACCAGTATTTTCAACATTAACAGCGTGACGTCGGTAATATTAGTAGAATAGAAAACTGACCACAGACAATACCGTAATATCCTATACAATCATACCGTCGTCGAAAGCAATCCATCCTCTTGAACCCATTCTTTTATCAAAATTCCATACTAGTTTCTCTGTTAGTGAGCGTCGAGCGCTTCTGTCTCTAGGGGTGATCATGTCACACAGTGACAACGCAGTTGTCTTACGTTAGTTTCATCACGCAAGGCATCAAAAGTGTGGTATGTAGCTTATGTTTCGAGAGTGCCAAACAACTTATCACCGATGATTCTGTGATTACATTTAATGTGCAACTTGTTTACTCATATTACGCTACTAGTTCATCTTTTGGTAGGTGTACGCCAATTGTCAAAAGATAAGTGATCCTAGGCCAAGAGTCGCAAATGGGACTTTTTAAAAGCTAACAACTTCTGTGATATGAACATCTTTTATATTGATACGTTTTTTTTCCAGATCGCACTACGAGTCTCTGGTACGTGTGTATCTGTTTATTACAGATACGTCGTATTGTCTGATGGAACTCATTTGACAACACAACTTGTGCGTTTTGTTCACCCATGGAACTTTTATTTTTTATTCGTTGTCATCAACAGTTAGCAGATGCCCAGCTGTTGATTAACATCAATACGGTTACCTAACTACATTTGAATATGATAATAACTAGTTTCATGTGTTTGTTTTCAGAAGGCACTAGGAGATCCTCTACTGGTAGGTTGACGTAGTATGACTACACATTAATACTATTTTTACATCGTGAAATCCTTCGACAATGACTGGAATGTGTTATTGAAATTGTCTATGTGACCTAAATTTAAGTTTCTTTTTTTATACTAGATAAACAGTTAATATCAAACGATTTTGAAAATTAAGTACTTTATATGTAACCTTTGTTTTCAGATGACATTACGTCTGCTCCTCGTGGTAGGTATACTTCGTCTGACCAAGAAAACGTTCATGTATAAGTGACACAATGTGTCATAATATGACAAATGAACAATGCAACAATCGTTTAACGATGTGAAACATTCGTATGTTTTGTCGCCAGCAGTTGACACAAATGTGAGTTGCCTCAGTTACGTATTACACCTTATAGTTTCGAGACATAAATAATCTGCAATTTTCAATATATTGCATTGAACTTTTCCCTCAGACTACATCCAAGGTACGATACCGCATACTAGTCATTGTCGAAGAATTTTACGATGTGAAAATATTATTAATGTGTAGTCATACTACGTTAACCATCCAGTAGAGGAAAGCTTAGCGCGGTCTGAATACAAGCACATTAAACTAGTTGTGATCATTATTTTCTACTGTCAAGAATACTACCGACGCCATGTTCTTAACGTTGATAATACAGACACCAATCGCCCCGCATTCAACTGGTCCAACAATAACTTTGTCAAGCCCCGTCGCAACATACGGAATTTTTCAACCCTCCCTCGTCAAACATCGACTTTCCCAACCCTGGTCTCCCCACACCCACACACCGACTTTTTTACATCACGTTTCATCGCTCACCGACTTTTTAAACTCCCGTTGCGATATATATGAACAGTCAAACTAAATGTACTTCTCTCACTGAAGTAAATAAGAAGAACTCAGTTATTAAATCATCTGATAGAATCTGACAATCAAATAAAATACTTACCTGTCCTCTACTGGTAGATTGACGTAGATATCGCATTTCTAATGATAAAGGTCGCCGAACAGAGCTACATGACCGCAAATGTGGTATCGCGTTGAGGTTTTTTGATTTAAATCAAGATTTAACGTTACTTAAAATCTCCAGCACTTTGACTAGCAAATCAGATGTTACTTAATGCCTCCAGATCGATGTTCAGCATATCTGCATGGCGTCACTCAATGTGTCCAGATCCTTATCCAGTGTGTATAACGTCGCATAAGTCTCCCGATGCAGATATAGTAGTTTGACGTCACAATATAGTTTCAAGAGGTCTATGTCCATTGTTTATGACGTCACTCCAGGTCCGTGTCCCACCGGGACCTCAGTCGCGGGAGACACGTGCATTCCTTGTCCACACGGACAATACCAACAGTATCAAGAGAAGCCTCAATGTGACCCTTGTCCCAACGGCTACAACACGTCAGATACCGGCTCCACGTCATCCAGCCAGTGCAGGAGTGCGTATACTGGCAATCCTGCTAGCATATATGTTACCGTACCATAGATTACTTTAAAATAAGAATCGTGATATTAATGGCAGAAACCATCGTTGGTGTTGACAAACATATTACGACAAGAGATGACATCACTTTACCACGAGAAAATTACCAAAATCTGGGCATGACCCGAGAAGTTTACTGTCATCACAGCGCAGTTACGGTTCTTACCTCAAACCTCATAGTAACAACATTTCTCTATGGGGAACCTCAATGGCAAACGAATTTATCAAGTTCATCCTAAGTACATCCATACATTTCCCTGACGATTGATTCTCATGATGTTTGCTGGCAGCTCTCTGTGCCTTGGCCTTCGGTCGGTGTGAGAACGGCGGACGGTGTGTGGACGATGGAGGACTACCCTCGTGTGACTGCCGAGAGACCGGATTCACCGGACAGACATGCGTCATAGGTTGGTACTTCCTTCCTTGTTGGCCTATTGTGCATTATTCGAATAAAGCTAATTGAATACATGAACGAGGGGGCTGCGTACACGTGACAAACCCGCCGTGACCATGTCAGGACGTATAGCGTGCGCCTCATCAGATCGCAGTGATTGTCTTCCCCCAAAGGATGACGCTTTTGACATTGCCGCAATGTATTGGCATGCCTTTAAAACACCCCTATATTTCCATGACTGAATTATGCCGCCGTATTTCTTTGGCACAGTGAATTAGGGTTTAACTTTTTGTATTTGTTTCCCTTAATATGAGAACTAACTTTGTAACTCATACCGTATTTCAGACATCGACGAGTGCTTACCCAAGCCCTGTGAACATGGCGGACAGTGCACCAACACCCAGGGCGGGTATGAGTGCGAATGCCCAACGGAGGAACGGACTACGTATGCTGGTGCCAATTGCACTGAGGGTATGAACTGCCAGCATAGAGAATGGTTCGGTTGGTTGGTTGTATATTAAGGACGTTTTAACCAATTTTTGGTCATGTCGCGTGAACGGGAGAGGGAAGGTATCGAGTGTGGAGCCATGACTGTGGTTTATCCCCTACTCTTTTCGAAGAAGGACATGGGGTAAATCCTGCGACCACACAGTCATGGGAAAACTATTTGTTACCGAGTTACCTTCGTAATGGCTTTGAGTTATTATAATATAAAAGATGCTATACTTTTTCATTACTTCTCTTCGTGATAAAACGTTACCAATGGATGAGTATGACACCGCACTGTCTAAACACCAAAAATGTTTTTTCTCTTATATATTTGTTTCAATCTTTAGTTAAAGTTGCATGTCGAGCTCTTTCCCGCCAAAACTAATGAGGTCAAAATACATATAAGAATCAGTCCTTGAATCATTCTTCTTTTATCTATACTCCACCCATACCAGACTGCCAAATAGTGCCTCGTAGCCTTGTCCGTAATATCAATTTACCACAAGTTTTCATTTTAGTGGTAAACGTCATCAGTTTGTGTGCTTCGCGATGCTTTGGTATAAGTAGCAGTGCCGCGACCGAGTTCTGTGGAGTCCCGGGATAGACACGTTTGCCACACCACAGCCGAAACGGCGATGTTTATCAGGTTTCTGAATTTATAGAATGAAACAATCGAGTTTTCTGCAAATTTTGATATAAATTTCGCTTAGGCTTAGTTTTGGCGGGAAAGAACTCGACATGCAACTTTAACTTTAATTGTGTTAATGTCGTATATTTATAGTGGTGACAGAGACCAAAACACCTGTGACGTCATCGGTATTTCCACTATACGGACCGCTGGCGGGCGGCACAAATATTACCATATATGGTAAAAACTTTGATCACGGGTTTCGGCCAGTCCGTTTGCTTCTTAATAGGACGTCCAACTGCCCAGTTTGGCAAAGGTTAGTCCCGGTATGATGAATAACCGGTGTTTATTGTGTTTTGGGGTAATTTTCAACCACGCACCAACAAAATGGAGGGATGGGTCAGTAGTTACGCGCCGTTACTAAGCACTGCAAGAGACGTCCACCTGGAAAGACATATACATGTACAGATGCACAATATGATTGTGTTTGTACCTGGCTTTTGTTTCATGCATATATCATTCGATGTTGTTGCATGGTAATGTATTATTAAGTATTCGCCGAGACTGATGAAGTTTACACCTCTCGTTCTGTGAAGCAATGGCACATACCTCGTGGCGACAACACCGGCCGGTCAGGACTTGTACGTTGACGCTCAGCTGCCCATTGATGTTGTCTTCGAGGGGGGTCTGACAATCCCCACTGGCAAGTCATTCGTGTACCGCGGAAACCCGGAAATAACGGCATTGTACCCGAACAACACCCTTCTCGAGTGAGTCACTATTTCACCGGTTCGACGTATATGACGTACTTTGTGTCTGTGGTGTTGGTGCAGCCAGTGTTTTCGGCATGCCGATTTCCTGAGACTTAAAGCTATGCAGTCATTTCCTGCAAAAAATCACGCAAGGATCTCAACTTGTGTGGCCTGATCGGCGAAAGACCTATTCTGGTCATTAAAATGCATTGCAGCCTGCTTCACCAGGAGATAGCTGCCAACTTACGATTATCTGCCAAACCCAAAATACTTCTTTTGGCATATTTAACCTTACAGTTGAAAGAAACGTTATTCTGTTCTGTTTCGTCTTTCGTTGGAGCCTACTATGCTGATTTTCTGTTCAGCGGGAAATATTCGTATTCATAGCTTTAGACTCTATAAGAACAGGGACGGAATATGACGAAAAGTGTTTCTTGGTCTATTTGTGGGATCAAATTCATATCGTAAATGATTTTTTTGAAACCGGTTTGCTCATTTTGTTGCAATACTATAACAGAGGATGTGGCTTTTCTTTCAATACAGAGGAGGTTCCACTATAACGGTGAACGGCAAGCGACTGACTTCGGTTGACACGCCTTATATTGAGATTACCATGGAATTAACCATAAGAACTTACCACGAGACATTTGATGTGATTTCTGAAATAATCAAGGACGTCTTCGCGGAGGTAAGTTTAACCTCCGTCTTCCCCTCGTTATTATTATTATGATTGTTAATACATGATTAAATCTTAATAGGTTAATAAAATAATTGTACTATGTCTACATAATAATTAATAGCGAGCGCAAGCGAGGTCTTAAGGTAACATGCATGCATAATCAAAGTCCATTTCAAGCATAGGGTTAAGATTTTCATTTCGTCTAACAGCCCCCATGAGACGTTTCTGAGTAAGGAGCAAATTTCCGCGGCAACACAAAATTATCCCCAATACACTGGTTTAAATTATCTACCTTAAGAAGGTAACTGATAAATTATTGAAACGCCAACACTTCATTTACGCTTTAAATTACAATACATTGATGAGTTCGGCGATCCGCGCCGCGCTAAATATTTATTGCCACACTCCCGGCAGAGAGTGCTCGGGCTGTGTTCTACTAGTCAAACTGGTGCCCGACCCGCAACTAAGTGTTTCCGCTTTCACTGACTGGTTCGCGTTCACATGCACAATCGCTTCCGTAAACGGAACGCCACCTACCGGCATCGTAAACTATGAGCGTCTCCGTTTAACAAAATGGCTGGTCGTCTGCTAGCTTTGCTCACCTGCTCACTTAAACTGCTTGAAATCCCCATTTCGCAAAGAAAGTTAACAGACCAGAAACTGATAATGTGATGAAACAACGAACTCAGAAAAGGGTTACTTATTCATTGCGCAAAAGTGCTTGTAATTCTACGCCATTCGCCAATTTGTTGACCTGCTTTCGCACTCTGGAAACTGTCTGTCGCAGTGTCTGTCCGTCTGACAACATGAGCCTGAGCTGTTGAACTGGCTGCACTGCCACCCGTCGCCGTCGGTGTGGTCAGTGTGACTCATTTGTATTGTCTCGGGCTGTCACTGTGTCAAACACACGCCGTCACTGTGTCAGACACACACACAGTCACTGAGTCAGTGTCAGTGACAGTTGACCCTGGCAATTTCACTGTCACCTAATTTTAGGCTAGCCTAGCCGCATGACCCAAAATCCAAGGGTAAACATTTTGTGTTTTTTTCTAATCTCTTCAGCGCTGATTAAGATGAATAAATAACATTGGGATAATTATTATGCATAGTCTAGAATGACACAAAATAATGCTATTGGCAACTGATATGCCAAAAATCATTTCCATAAACAATTGTCAATTATCAATAGACTGATTACAGAAGCGGTAAAAGGCTGGTATGAATACTAAGTAGTTTACTTAGAATCTTGAAGAAGCAAAAATGAAGTTATCCATTTATACAACCTTTCGGTACAGGTTTTCTCCAATTTATATGAATAAAGTCATCAAAGCTAATTTACGTTAGGTCATGATCACTGGTACCTGTCGAATCACAAACATTAACAAAAGTTTAATGAAAGATATTTTACAAGAAAACTAAAATTATCACAAAATATTTAGTTCCCCATAAAAAAAATTTTACTGGAAAATCAGCCTAAAGTTGTTTATTTTGTGCCTGTTTTTTTATTGCCTTTCCCATGTGGAAATATACCGATGAACATTGCATTTATATAAACATATAATCGCAGTTAATAGATGCTGGATCACTTATAGTAAAATGATTTTCACAGACAGTTAGCACGGTTAGGGTAGTTGTCACATTCAGCTCAGCCAATTACCATGGTTTTATTTCTTATTACTCAATCTAATTGGCTTCCAGCATATCATGTATGTTGCAGAGGTGCTAATTATATTCAATGTTTGAAATTCTTTTGGTCTGAGATTGAGTGAAACCACTGCTAACCGCTATCTTAAAAGTGATTTTGATTTATCCAGCAATGTGGAAATATGGCTGTACATGTATTGTCAATTGCTTCATGAACTAGCACACTAGCATGAAATTGTCTTACCAGCTTAATTTAACATATAAACCTGTTTCTTCAAAACCTTACGTTGCACAATGGGATAATCCTTTTATAATTTCCATGTTTCCTATATATATTTGATCTGACTTGTATCAAGATTGACAATCATTGTCTATATAATGTATTCAAATTGTTTAATTACCAATTGTTTGACACAAAAACACTGTTTAAATTTTGTCAAAGTGACTATTTTAGCCGGACTCGAATTTGACACATATCTGGTAATCAGGGCCACATACCTAAGTAGTTAAACGGTGCTTTATGGAACATTCAGGTTTTGTCATACTGTATCTATGTGACTCAATTTTCTTTGTTTGCAAAGTCATGCCCCCAACTCATAGGGTTATACTTCTACCATGTAAAGGATATGTCATATCCTAGAAAGATGTGAGATATCTATTCTCTATGAAAATACAGACATTTAACTTTTCTCTTACCTTCAAGGTTTCATCGTTTTAGTCTAATTTATTCTAATTTGGTTCAATTTGAAAATTATTATTTTTATGGTCCAATTATGGGGCATTATGATATAATGTAACCATTTAGCTAAAATACAGTCATGAATTCCATATTATTAACATATGAAGTATATCACACAATCTGCTATTGACCATTTGTAGTCTTTGCATGCCAGTTTTGTTTTATTAATGATCATAGGAACGTACTCAGTATTTCACCACTTAACTATCACTTCAATCTGTCTTGTTATTTGAATTAAACATACAGGCCTACATTTTCATCTGCTTTGACATGCAGTTTATGTATATCCACCTTATTACAGATTTACACACCCATAATTTTCATTACCTTTTTCCGAGTAGCTATGCATTAGTTATGCATTATGAATCCACTTATATTAGCGATCATTATAGACTAGATTGCAGATGAGATGCAGTAGAACTCTGCAACACTTCCCATATTCTTTCTAGATATATCCAGGTAATTCAGACAATCAGTAGGCCTACTTTCGTCTAAAACTAGTAGAACTTTTTCGATCGAAAAATAGTTACGCTCGCCCTTTTAGGTTTTACCTATATGACATATTAATATGGTATCATCGTAAAATATTTTTTCCAATATTATAATCTACAACTTTGATATTAAGTCATCCTGGCCGCTCTTACACGCAAACGAAGACAGAAATATACCCATATTCGAAATAAAGATCGAAATAAATACTTATTAGGGGTGTGGCATTGAACGCATCTTCACGTAATTCTCTTATTGGTCTTGTTGTACTTCGCAGAAGTGTGACGTTCTAACCGACGAGATGGCCGAGTGTCGCACGCCAGTGATCAGACTCCCGCCAACATATAACGCATCGGATGATAAGTCAACGTTGCTTTTGTACATTGGCTTCGTACTGGACGGATTTGATGACTACCGGAATCTGGAAAACACATCCCTCGATTCCAGCCGGACCTTAGGATATGTGGCGACGCACAATATGGAACCTCTTTTGGAAGTGTTTTTATATAACGGTGGACCGCTGAGGCTTAAGGTACGACGAGACGTTGGGCAAGTTAAGGATAACATTGTTCAGACGATAATAAAAAAATGTTACGCAATTTTGCAACGTGAGACAAGCGTTCCAATATGCCAAGATCAATGCTGCTATCTGCATGAATGGGATAGGGGAAACAATACAACATTTAATATACATACTCTATTTTTAAAGCTTAATGCTAATGTGTATAAACGTTTCGTCTCGCAGGGTGCCCACATAGATGACGGGGACGATGCTAAATACTCAGTGTTGATTGGTCAAGGCGACTGTCCAATCACGGACAGAACTAGCACTTTAATCGAGTGTACTGTGCCATCACGTCCTCCTCCTAAGCTCCCTCACAGCACGTCAAAACACCACAGAATAACGGTATGTATTCAAACGGCATAACGAAGCCAATATGTTCTATATTCCAATGCACCATTTCTATATGCGATATTCTCTCAGCTGTATTATATATGCAAGATTATCGTAGCGTGATTCTCCCCGAAGTCTTTTAGCCAGACAATTTCAGCAATTATATCAGTGAAATTCTACAAGCAAGATTCGCCCAGCAAGGTTACTTCAATGATAATCTATCAGTGAGCTAATCGAAACTTATATTCATACCCTCTTCGGGATTACGATCAATTGTGAAGTACCCATTTTACTAGAATACGATAAAATATGTCAATATATTTGACAGTAAAATTGCGACTTCCGCCCGACAAGGATTATTTATCTCCGGTGTGTATACTTCAGCTGAACATCTTACGAAGCGTCAACTACACGATGGGAGAGGTGCAGTACCCGCCGGAACGAGATCTCGTGATCGGTCTCGCCGTGGGAGCGGCCGCCATCTTGGCAGCCTTCGCCATCATTGTCATTGTGGTCATAGTGAAAAAGAGGCGGTCTGGGAAAGACTCCGGCAGCAAGATGGATGACTGGGTAGTACTGCCAGCGCTCCCGACCCACAACGGCGACGACGCCAGTTCTGGTGAAAGTCAGGAATCTGAGATCAGCAAACCGACAACGATCGACTACATTCGCATGAAGAGAGACCGAGTGGGTGATTGGTGGTGGAAGCGAGGGGGTGCCAACGGTCGACTGCGTGACATGTTTATGTATAATTCGCATCAAGGACAAAAATAAACAGTAAATAGACAAGGGAAAGTCGACCTATTATCGTTTATGTAATCAATCAGATACAAGTGACATATCCTTTAAAGTGCCGCTGCGTTCTAATGCGCAGTGGTTTGTAGGCCATAGAACCACCTCGGCGTGTCCATGCGGTGTGAAGTTGCAGGCCACGGGATACCGTCCGGCGGTTCTACGGTAGGTTAGGTCCGGCAATGTATTGCATATACAGAGACAACACATTGACTTCACTGGGTGCGGAGAATAATTAACACCTGCTGGTCGCTTTTAAATATGTCTATTGAATATAGATATCTCATTCGAGACCATGATCAAGTGAATATCAATAATTATACAAACTATATACCACTCTCAGACATCATAATTTGTGTCTAGAAGAAAATTACTTCACCAAATTTCTTCAAGTATCCCACGACTATTAACGTTATTGATCTTAATGTGTCCCCTGGATCAAATTATAATTAAAAACTTAGCCAAATTTTACATAAAGCCAGCGCAAAAAGACTCGCAGCTTTGGAAAACTTGTGACACATGTATATATTTACACATATTTTTGTACACTGTGTATATGTACCATGGGCGTTATACTTCAAGAAACTATACATAAATCATAGATGCCCAAGAAGTAGCGTGGTATGAGGGATACTATTCTGATACACGCATGTACAGCAGTGTGGGACTGAACAAGCTAGCGTGTCATTTCATAGCGATGGGAACCGGTCGTATACATGTACATGTTATTTCCCTTTTGGTGTATTTTAAGTGCTCCTTGTTTAATATTTCATGACTGGTTATGGCGTGGGAGAAATATCAGTGGTGACACACTACCAGTGCTAATACAATATCAGTGGTGATACAATATCAGTGGTGATACAATATCAGTGGTGATACAATATCAGTGGTGATACAATGTCAGTTGTGATAACATATCAGTGGTGATACAATATCAGTGGTGATACAATATCAGTGGTGATACAATATCAGTGGTGATACAATATCAGTGGTAATACAATATCAGTGGTGATACAATATCAGTGGTGATACAATATCAGTGGTGATGCAATATCAGTGGTGATACAATATCAGTGGTAATACAATATCAGTGGTGATACAATATCAGTGGTGATACAATATCAGTGGTGATGCAATATCAGTGGTGATACAATATCAGTGGTGATACAATATCAGTGGTGATACAATATCAGTGGTGATGCAATATCAGTGGTGATACAATATCAGTGGTAATACAATATCAGTGGTGATACAATATCAGTGGTATAAACCAGTGGTATAAACCAGTCGTGTCCAAGAACAGATTCGCAAGGAATCTGAGGTTATAATTGATCCGAATCAGTGCTATCGATATTAGCATATTAAATGCATATATAAATCGCCAACAATTGGCCTTGCGTTGATATATAACATGTATGCTTAAGGTCTGATTGCAACATATGTTTTCCCTAATCATGTCAATATGTTTAAATATATGTGCTAATGATTAAAATATTTAAATCGACAAAAACTCGTTTATGAAACGTAAGTTAAATATATGGGGTGCATAGTGAATTTCTTTATCACGTGTGAATGATAACACACAATGCAATATAATTGTCATTGGAGTATTTAATTGCTCTCGTGGATTAATAAACTCGACACAATGCCCTGGGTTTTGGATATATATCAGTCATTCACTAACCCTGCTCGTCCATACCAATGTCACTGCTTAACGCAGAATGCTTGAATGTCTGTAATACCGTTCCCCTGCCACGACTTACCAACATCTCGAACTGTCTGTCACACCGTATCCCTGTCTCCTGACCACCCTCATAAAATGTCTCTCATACCGCACCTCTGTCAATGCGAACCGCTCTCTCTAAATGTCTGCCATACCACACCCCTGTCACTGCAAACGGCCCTCTCGAAATGTCTGCCATACCACACCCCTGTCAATGCGAACGGCCCTCTCGAAATGTCTGTCATACCGTATCCCTGTCACTGCGAACGGCCCTCTCAAAGTGTCTGTCATACCGTTCCTCTGCCACTGCGGAGGGCTAGAAATGTATGTCATACCGCACCCCTGTTACTGCGGACCGCCCTATCGAAATGTGTGTCATACCTTTCCACGGCCACTACTTATTGCCCTCCCTAAATGCCGGTCATATCGTACCCATGTCACTACTGTTCACGCTCTCTCAAAATGTTGGTTTTCATACCGTTGGTTTAAACATATTTATTTATGTTTAAACCAACGGTATGAAAGACATTTTGAGAGAGCGTATATTATTCATACCGTTCTGCCACTGCGGACCGCCCTCTCTAAATGTCTGTCATACTGATCACCTGCTGCTTGGAACTTTGACCCATGCAGTGTCACTTCGAAATCTTTTTCCACTTAACTCTTTCATTGTGATCGTACGACAAGAGAATTTGTTTTTCCAAATTCTGCCTGCAACCATCTAAAACCATTCGTAACCCTTCCACATGTCCGCTGCGAGACATCAGTTTGGGGTACAATCAAAACACACGTGCTTCATGTTGAAGTGTAGGCAGCTATGAGACAATTTCTTCTCAGTTTTATTCTAAAGCCTATGAGTCCCATTTCACTAAACATGGCTGTGCAAGGTAAACGTTAAAATATGATGGCGCAAATGAAATATATGTCTATCCGTTTTTTTTGCAGCAATATTGCTGAAATAGTCTTAATTATATCGCTAGACCTCCCGCAATGGACCCACACTTCGGTGCATGGCTCTTGCGCAGGTAGTCTGGCTTCCTGGCTGTGTTTTTGCGTAACATATTCGTCATGCCTACGTCACAGATAGTCAGGATACCAGTGTTCGCAACGATTCTAAACTCGTTCCAAACACGTGCTTCGTTTGTGTGTCCCCCAAATAAGTAAACAGGAAGTCTTGGTGAACGAGACTTTATCGCCCTAAAAGTGCATGCTATGCAAGGGCAGTGGTCGGTGGGGGATTCGAATACCATATGGCTATCCTTATGCTCTGCGTCAATGCCTAGCATCAACGGCCCGTACGTGCTGCCTACCTTCCTATGGCTTGCCTTCACTCGCTTCACACATAAAATAGGCTAAAGCTGCCCTTGGATGCACAACTGATCACTGAAGTTCTGTGCATATCAGAATTAAAACCATCCGCCCGGGTAGAATTATGTAATATAGGCCTATGAGCGGTTAGTTGATAAACCAGATTGCGGCTGTCTCATGAGTGACTGTCGGTGTCAGGCGATCGAATGTGCTGCGCGAGATTGTCCATGTCGTATGACCTAATAATCATCATGACTCGCATGTCTGCGCTCGGTACCTATGGTTGCGTAACAACGCTCCTTATATGGAATAACCAGGCGAAGACAATGGTGTTTGGTTTGCCGCAGAAATGTGAACATCGATGATTTGCCTCAAATTACGCTTTCAACAGTCTCATCGAATAAACCACATGCATTATGGGGAGATAAATGTCTTATCTTTAATTATATTATGACTTTATAGTTATAAATATCTTGGACCAAAGCAAACAAAAAATAGTTTCACACCCACTCGATTCTTTTCTTGGTCCCCAGTGACCTAAACCGGAAATAGAACCGGCGAGAACTGTACAGTCCTGTAACAAGAGGGTTCAATTCTAGATACACCAATGATATAGTCTCCGCCAGTACCCTCTTTAAATATATCATTTATGCCGACGATACCAGTCCATTAAGTACTCTAAGGCCCATTACGGAGGATGCCGCTGGCCTAGACTCTAGCGATATATTAAATAATGAACTGTCTATATATGTAATATATAAATGATTAATATGTAAATGATTAAATCTGAACCGACTGTAAATCCTAACAAATGGAAGTTTATGGTATTTCATACGCTACAAAAGAGAGTGCAAATTCCCCAGCTTTACATGAACAACACTGTTCTAGAACATGCTACGGTTTACCCCGGCCCTCCTGAGTCTATGTCTCGGGACGAACCGAGGCCATCGCGCAAAATTATGGGGCAAAAACAGTAGGCCACGATGTTACTATGGAGCTACGGTTCATCCCTGTAGTTTTGAACAGTTAAAAACCACCGAGGCGACTTACGGTTCACCACTGTACACTCCGGATCCCCCCGGAGTGACTACGGACTCTCCAGGGTTGTCCAAGCTTATCCCCGAGTTTCAAAACCGGGGTAAACCGGGTCTATAAACCGACCCATGGTGAGCTAGCCTTTAGCATTATGAGAAGCAAGACGATTTTAAGCCGAGTCATTGATAACTGTGTAAGAGTGACGGGTACAGTCAGGAGCGCGCATGCAGGCCAGTTACTGGACCCTGGGGGGGGGGGGGGGGGGGGTGGGGGGGGGGGGGGGCAATTGAGCAATTGGAAACCGAGAAAAAAATGTTCGATTTTGTAGTCATTGAGAGAGAATTCCTTGGTATAAAAAAACCTCTAAAATAGTCACTCATATATTTTTTTTGTTAAAAAAGGCATCAAAAATCGACAGTGACAGAAATGTGTCGTTAAAACAGGCGTCTAAAATAGACACGGATATGCATGACAATGTATCCAGAGGTTAATTTCTTTACCACGATATCCACTGGGCTATATAGTCAAGAACTACAATTTTGCAGAAAAATCACTCTCCATATTCATATAACTAACTATATGTAGTGCCCCCCCCTCCCCCTCTGGGTACTGGGAGCTCTGTTGCTGGTGTAAATACCGAATCCTCCACCAGTATGACTGAGGTCAAAAGTTAAGATCAAAGTTTAAGTACATCTTAAATATATCAATATTAAGAGAAGTAACTTGTAGCATATCTAAATATACAGAAGAGTATCAGTGTATATGAGATAGGATCCCACCCGCTGGCTCCCCGTTCAAATACAAGCGACAAAACTCAAGGGGCCGTCTCACACTGGAGTATTTATCTTTACTGCTTATACAACAACCGTCTTTGTCGCATGGCTCTGAGGACGCACTTTTTATTTTCTATTTTGAAGCTACCTAAACCGTAGGCGAAGGGACATGCCCCTCTCGTGAAGCCCGTCGCTTAGACAGAGTCGGCATAGTGTAGTCTACATGTAATTGAGAAAGTAGCTCCTCGGCGAGACAAGATGGATGGTGAAGTCAACGACTATAGTAATTTCAACCCCACATCAAATTGCTTGAGCTGAGCAAAAATGTATTTTTAAGTACAGCTAGCGACGAGGAGGGTATCCTCTCTTTGCTTTTACATCTTCTAAGTTCTAGACATAAAATGATGAAAAAGTCTGATCCCATATCAACAATACTACTGAATAAGGGTACAAAAAGCAAATACGAATAAGTGGTTTATTGTTCTTTATGTACTAGTTAAAGCATGAGCTCGAGTGCATTCGCCAAAATAAAGCGAGACGCGATAGCGTTGAGTGGTTTATTTGGGGAATGAACGACAACGAGTTCTTTAATGTACTTATAAAATTGTTGTAACAAGGCGTTAGTTCTGCTCATTGCGTTGTTAATTTTCTAGAATTGGACATAAGAAATCGACAGCGTTAGGAAAGCAACGGTTTGCTCAAAAATAAAAGAACTCCCGATCAACTTATGCGCCAGTCAATGTGAAGCCCAATGTGATTTTTTTTCTTCTAAATCTTTACACAAGTGTCAAGTCGCGCCGTGTCACTTCCATGAAAACAACTGCCCATGAAAAGCAGTATTAGTGAATCAACGCTTTTACTTTAAAATGGGTCATCAATTTAAATGGATCATCCAGACATTTCGGACATAAATATACATATATATGGTACATTTAGTATAAATGGCATGACCAATGTCACGCGGCCCCCGTTCATAAGCGGCACCGGATATATATGCCATCGAAAACTGTCGAATTTCCATATATTTTTTCTTCTGATCTAGTGCAACCCCCGCCCCCCTCCCCCACCCCGCCTGGAGCTTAACGGTGACAATTCATTGTCTTGAAATTTGCAAGTTCTTACAAGATCAGACCAGCTAGCTATGCTCAGCTCAGCTCGGTTGCTACACGCACCTTTGTGTGCTTGTGTTTTGCTTTAATACACCTTCTAACCTTCGCGAAAATGGCGAGTTTCAGAATATTCACGTTTAGGCTTCACTGTATCGAATTTCTTTGCCATGGCTTTTGTCGGCCTTGGACCTGATCAACGGTTCAGAAGAAACACGACGTCAAATTCCAGTGAATGGAACACATACTTGGTTGATAGAGCATGTCGAATGATTTGTTTTGATACCGCTTTGGCTTCATCACGTAATTTTATCCTAATGTTAAGGGTAAATATTGGGGGGGTAATAAATATATAATGTATGCGCCACTGTATAGCTGTCGGCAATATTACTCTCGGGGGCGTCTATATTAGCAGCTTGAAATCAAAGACACATTTGAAGGTGATTGTTGCAACGGGTGCGCCAAAATAAACGTTTTCTACTTGAATGGGTCTTTGTAAGTAGAAGCGTTGATCGATGCGCCGACCGATCGAGAGTTCCTAGATCCGCCCCTGCACAAATTCCTAGATCCGCCCCTGCACCTTCGCCCTTCCAATGTCCACTTAATACTCAACCCAGGTGTCCCTGTCACCTAGGAGACCGGTTTGTGACCCTTTACTGCATGTTTTTTACCATAGGACGATCCTGCCTGACAACAACGAAGTGAGCTCTTAAGATCGGTTTTAAGTGGATGCTAGTCAACCACCGTATATATAACGATCAACGAACGTGGTTCAAGACTACGATATTTCACTTCACTTGATTTGTCAACATTTGGCTTGCTGTTGTCAACCTGTACTCCGAAGGATGGTGCCCTTCAATGGCGGTATTCACTAACGTAATATTCCGCATGGCGGCGCCCTGAAATGGGTTGTAAACCAGCCAATGTATTAAATACCCCCCCACCACCCCCTTCGATAGCAATACACTGTCAATCGTCGTCCTCTCGCGTGAAAGAGTTTTTACATGCGTACCTGCATCGGTGAACATTTCAGTTATGTCAAGTATCATTGAACAAACACATCTTGGACTTACGTACCGGGAAGATGTTGAAGGGCAGTTTAGATCGGTCGACGTTGGTCGAGTATCCAGTTTGTTCACCCAATATACAAACCTGTATAGGGTCGGAGGCTTTAACCGTTTAATGTTGAAAATTTTCAGTTTCCTGACACGAATTCGGTGAGTAGACTTCTTTATATTGCATTGTTACATATGGGACGTGTCTCATTTTTTTGTTATGGAATAAGATATTCGTCTAGAAGCTGAAGTGAGAACGTGCTATCCCATTAGAGCTTGAGCAGTTAACACACTAAAGCTAATTTAACTCTGACATTATTCTCGTGCGTTAACCTTCTTACTTTTCTGTTATGACGCCCCAACGGTAGGGGGGTGGGGGGGGGCGGTAATATGGAATTTATTATGAACCAACCCTTGTGCTTTCATGCTGATATTCATGTGGCCCCGTTTCATTGGCTTGAACGAAAAAAACACGTAACCATGTATAAAATACACACCGAACGTCGAGCCGTGTCTATAGATAATGCTTTCTCAAATCAACATGCCGCTTATTCCTACTTTGGGGAATGCTTCTTTGGTGATTTCATGGAATAAAAGCCGTGACTTGTTATTGTCGCATATTCTTTCTTGTTTATCTTCAATAACAAGGTTGTTTATCTTTGAAAAGAAAGTTAACGTGGCACTAACACTTTAAGTGTTTGTGTGTATATGTACCATGGGTCTCGGACTGTTGTCATCTCATAGATATATAGCTTGAATATTATATTTCAATGAAGTTGATTTGCAATGGCCGACACAAGCACTGACTGACCCGCTCAGCGTCACGTTAGGATGAAAATTATTGTGTCCCAGTTTTCTCTCAGCGTTCCGTTCACTTCCGTTCCAGATATTAAAATTATATTATCTCGGGGATTAGTATAGGAATGGTGAATAATGAGGTTCGGCTCACTCCTCCTCACCTTCGTGCTGCACATCACCACCTATAAGTCCGCGACCGCAGGTATTTCCGGTAAGTAAATAATGAAATTTGTTGTATGTGTGTCATAACCATGCACATAATTTGTCCATATAATGTATCTAATATTTATTTATCCATATCATTTTCCTATCTTTATTTATTCATATTATTTATCTAGATTTATTTATTCATATCATTTTTCTATATTTATTTATCCATATCATTGATCTATATGTATTTATCCATGTCAGTTATCTAGATTATATTCGTTTTTTTTTTGCTTTTAGACTATATACGAATCAGCGACGGCTATTCGTTGTGGTCTGATGATATAAGTGGACGTGTAGAAGTGTTCATTGACAACCGTTGGGGCACAGTGTGTGATGACAACTTCGGACTGGACGAAGCAAAGTAAGCCAAACTTATACCATATATCATTCATTAAGTGGTGTATAATCAGTGGCCTATCTACCATTGACGCACAATACGCAGTGAGTCCCGTTTTTCAGGGGTAATATTCGACGTCAAAATTCCCCCCAGACCCCCCTCCATTCGCGACTAATATAGTCTGCCTTCACTTTAATTTGAGGCTGGCTACGTCACTGATTATATTCATACCGTGAGCGATATGAAGCTGTGCAAGCTCTGATTCGCTAGATGAAGCTTCGTTCATCAGTTCAAACCGCTGCTGTGGGCCATGCACAAATTCTTGAAATCAGTTATGATTTCTTGCCAAATATTCATTTTTTAAAGTAAAAGAAAAAAAAAGTTTTATCTATTTAATACATTAAAATGCTCAGTTTACCATTTTGAAAAAATGTAAACTTTCCTTTGTTTGCCTGATAACGTGTGTTATGAGGCATACACACTGATTTTTCCCCGCAATTGGCGCAACGTCGCCTTAACGTAACCCCTAAGCGAAGTGAGTCGAAAACAGAGTGAACATTGAAAGCCATGTAATGACCAGCGGTCCCTATTCCCTAGATTTATAGATAGTAAAAGAAGAACTTATATTAGTGATACATTAATTCTAAATGCCGAAAATTATCCTCCTGCGTCTGAAGCTAATACCGATGTGCTTGTCTGCGTCTTTGCGCGACGGATGCAATGCTAGCATCCATGTCGAGCCAGCTATAACCATTCAAAATCAGAACGGTACTTAACACACATTGGACTAGTAGTAATTAACGTCTGATATGTCATTGTCACATCATGACTTACGGTACGTGAGTAAAGTCCAACACAAGTATGACATGATGTATCATAGGACGAACCAGAAACTGATAGGCTAATCCTTCAGTTAAGGCGTAATGAACTTCACCATAATTTGCATAGTTTATCCTTATGGACCAATCATCGGTTGCCATGAAAACAATATTTAAACGTGACCTTCGCTGTTTTTCTTCCTGAAATACATGACACAATGCAAGCCATACGCCAAGAAAAGCGAAATAAAACCCGCAAGAACTGTACATCTCTATAGCATTACATCTGAAGGCCGTTAAAATCCTGTAATCTGACCCAAACCGCTCTTCGGCCATTTCAATAGACAATGGTTGCCATAGTTACACGGCGTTTCTTGATCACGATATATTGATCCACTTATACGGTGTAAAAAAGACTGGCTTACAAAATGTTGGAAGGCTTGCAAGCGCTAAACATTATACTTCGTTGTATGCGAATTAAAGCTAAGAAACACAGAGACATGTTAACGCCCAGCACATATGTGAGGTAAACTAGAACTTAAATTCAACTCGTAATAATAATAATAGCGCGAGTTTTGCATAGCGTTAGACATTTTATTGGCCCTTCATTAACCTGTCTCAGCGCTTCATTTTCATCGCGCTATTGTTATATTAACCAAGCACAGATAATACAAATTAATGTGAATGAAAACATTAGTGACTTCAAAACACACTTATTGCAATATTCGAACATTGTACCGGCTGGATCACTGGTAAATAATATATCTCCCGACCCGTGACTTCGATCCGACAGGTGGCGTATGTGTAGTTACTCAATTGAACGCCAGGTGCCTCCATGCTTGTGTTGCTAAAAAAACCTGCTTAGGGTGGTCTTATAAACCTTGTAAAACTTGAACGGCTGCTCAACCGATAAAGTGCATTTAATTAACCTTACATTATTTGTTATGAACAACTAGCAGGATGATATCACTTGCTGTGCATGTATCGCATTAACACAATGTTCTGGTTAATGCAACCCAAAATTATACAACCAGAAAGTGTTTGCCATGTAGTAATGAAAGACAATATATTGCTTGTCTCTTTGAAAAGTGAAATGTGTATTTTGCAGTCTCGTGTGTCAGCTCCTCGGTTATCCTAGCGGCGGGATTCCACTTTGCTGTGCCCACTTCTACCAGGGTTATGGCCCCATCTACAATGGCAGCATTGACTGCCTGCCCCATACCACGAACTACTCTGAGTGTCTGTCCCCCGGGTGGGGGGTCAACAACTGTACTCACAGTCAAGATGTTGGCGTCAGCTGTGGACCACAATTTGAAATAGGTACTTGAAGGACCGCATCGAAATACTTACCATATTGCTACAAGAGCCGCAGAGCTGGGGCGAATCGTACCTCGATCGCACTTCAATTTACGGAAACGTGCAGGGCATCCGCACATCTCTCTCTATAGGCCTATGTATTTGGCTACGCTTTACTACTACAGTTTAGTAGATGTGATCTTGAACAACCCTCTGTAAACCACTATTAAGTTGTGCAAACTATCATCGTTATACCGCTTTATGGCCGTGTGAAATATCTGGGGAATTATAAATATAACTATACTGTCTCATGATTCCATCTAACATCTCGTGGTCAAAGGTCAATGGAAGAATAAATTTAACTGTTCAACGCTTTGCATATGATTCCTCCTCCTGTAATGAATGTGCATGTTTCTTGTCGCTCCAGCATCCATTCGGCTCGTCGACGGCTATTCCGCATTCAACGGTCGCCTGGAAATCCTCCATGACAACCGCTGGGACCGCGTTTGCGCCTACATTGGCGACAACGAAGCCAAGTAAGCCTTTCTTATAGGGATCTATATGATCAAACTCGTCTTGAATCGACGACAATAGAGAGGTCTATTCGAATTATGGGCGGTATAGCTTGACACGTATGTTCTCTTATCATACAGTGTACGGTTTTAAATCCAGGTTCACAATCTTTGAAAAGGTTCACCATATGCTGGTATATATTCTAACGCATTCCGTCGCCAGAACGTTTGTAGCACGGGGGGGTGGGGGGGGGGAGGGTCATGCAGATGTAACGGGTTGGGTTTGTGAGGGAACTAAATAATAAAAGGGGACCAAGCAGGGTTGACATACATCAACCTCAACGTTCTTCGATTAGATTTATTTTCGTGTATGAATGATAGCTGTGATGGTTAACATTGACAGAGCTTTACAATGGGCGGAGGGATTGTGTCGTAAGTGAAGCTCACTCTGCCGGGAGATCGCAGATTTATCGCGGATTAAGATAAGGTGACACCCAAAGTAAGATTAGTCCAAATGGTGAGACTCGATCCTCCGATTCTAAAGAAATAAAACACAAATTTGCTTATACTTTGCGTGTGTGTGGGTGGGGGTGGGGGGGGGGGTGCGAGTGGGCTAACCAAGTGAATGTTTATACTGAATTGTGTAGGATAGCCATCACAAGCGCGGTCAGGGATGTAATTTTTTATTAATATATCTACCCTGCACGAGGGCATTATGACACTGCCGCTGAACAAAACCAATGATAATTTTTCCTTTGTCGCACTTCGCATGGTAGTCACTTACGTTACGTTTTGCTACCCTTACAAAAAAATCAATGGTAGTTTTACTTCAACTGATATGCCATACAATAGTGTTTTGAATAATATACCACTCAATGGTATTTTGAATGGTATAACACTTAACTGTCCAATGGTATGCTCAAACGTATACCACTAAGTTAGTCAATGGTATACTGAAGGGTATACCATTGAAATCCCTAATGTTATGCTGAAAGGTACACCACTAAAATCCCCTAAGGTATGCTGAAAGGTATATCACTGAGTTAGTCAAGGGTATACTGAAACGTATACTGAACTGTAGACCGCTGAAATATTGGTCTCCATGAAATAGTGAGCATGCAAGGAGATAAACCATTTTCAGTGGTTTGGCAATCTCATTAGGCTCTTTGATATGCTGAAGTAAAGTAGTAATATGTATTATACTGTTCCAATAATGAAGCTTTGTTGCATATAAAAAAATCACATGTTTTTATGAGTTTTGGACCGTCAATATGGGCATTTGGAACTCCAATATTGGCCTTGATCAATATGAGCATTATATGGCTCAGTACCAACAATTATCAATACATCCGTCGTGATAAAGGATTAATCACGTATTACATAGGATGAATCTTGTAATCGCGCTGTGTTTACGTTACTCGTTGGAGGCCGAATGATACCATGAGGAGCTAGGCATGTATAAGTGGCTGAAAATGTTGGTATGCCCTAATACGAAGTCGAAATCCACTTAGGATTTGATTAAGACATGTTTCAAATTGATAAACTAGCCAGCTGACACATAACGGCTTAATACAGTCGTTCTTGTTCATACCTTTATAATTCCGAAGGCCGCAAAAATGCCTATAAAATTGACCACGTTTTTCAATTATGGAACATTTCACCAACAACTTCTCCATGCCGCCATGTCGCTGTTACGCCAGCGTTCTTGTCTCGCATTATGGCGTTAAATTGCTTAACTTCCCGATATAATATTAATAACAGTGATATAATAGCGAGACATGAAAATTTGTTCCTGTGAAGTTCTGTAAGTATAAAAAGTGATCAAATTTGGTTTCAGGCATATTCGTCACCTTTGAAACTATATGAAAAATGAGTTTAGCCGATTTATAAAAAGGTGCATTTACTTGTGTACATTCCGCATCAACGCATGAAGAGTACTAATGTTTAATCAACGCTACATGTCAATGTTTACGTCATGGCTCTCCATCCCGCTCCACAGAACAGAAAAGTCAGCGGGGTCTTGTAACAGGGCTAGGGTCTGGGTCCAGTGCAAGCTCTGACATCAAAACTACCTCCATTGCAGCAGTGCCAGTCTGAGAGTGCCAAATCATCTCGGGCATCATAGTGTTAAATCACCCTGGTCTGGGGAGCTGATCCCCGTGGAAGGGTGATTTAATTAGACTTCTGATCATGCACAGAAAATGGGGAAATTTTCGTAGCGTCAAGAGGCTCATAGACTACGAAAGTTACGTAAAACTTATCCTACCTACTTCATAAGCAACAGATCATATTCTTTAAAATGTCATCTTATGACTGATGTGTTTTAAGTTCTAAGAGTTCGTGCCTCTCGTCGCAGAAAATCCGTTCAACTTCCGGCATATTCAACTTCCACTCTCCGAGAGAGGGCGCTCGGTAGAGTTGTGCGAGCTATATAGTGCCGTCAATCAGCCGCTGGCGCCATAGAAAACGCCCGGGGGCGGGGGAGGGGTGGTACTTAGTACATTGCTGGGTTGGGGGGGGGGGGGGAGGGGGTCGCGGTAAAGCCTTCCCCTTTCACCTCCAAAATCCATTCGGTGGGGGCGTTTTAAGGCAAAAAATCCGCTCGGAAGAGGTATTTTTTCCCTTGACCTGCTCTATGTAAGCAGACACCCGCTGGGTTTATTCTTTTTTCCCGGCAAACCCGATCTATAAACAAACTTTTTCCGAGTCCTCGCCCCCCCTGTCCCCGCCCCCCCCCCCCGTCGCAAGTTATAAAATATCCGCTCTATGGGGGTATCTTTTTCATCATAAGTGTCCGCTCTCTAAGACCTCAAGGAGCACCCGTGGAATACACCCACCATATTGGCATAATAGTCCGTCCCCCATACTTTTTATGCTGCATATGTGTTGTAATATATATATATTTCGATGACAAATTACTTTCGTGCAAGCGTGACATAGCAAAACATCCTCGTAATATGCCTGTAACGTAACACTGGGCGAATATTACTGGAAATAAATGTTCGTCCGTAACATAACACGGAAATAACATTAAGCGAATATTACGGAAATGTTCGACCGTAACATAACACGGAAAATAACATTGAGCGATTATTACGCGAATTTTCTGTGTTTGCTGGGAGTATCCCCCGGCTGCCAACACAGCTGTTGTGCGCAGAGGGTATATGTAGCAATATCCCACCGCTGTCACCAATTGCTGTGACAAGCTGAGAGGTTGTTGTGTTGCTGCGAATGCTCAGATACTATGGCTTGGCATTGGTTGTGGCTTAAAGTCTTCGGTTCAGCATTGTCACTACTCTATCGGTTCTTCGCACAGCACTGCTAACAGTTCAATGTTGTGGTCAGTGAACACACGAGATAACTGAAATGCCGGTATACCGTTCCAGTATTATTTATGAAGACCATAGATCAACTCTTGTGACCATAAACTGTATAAAACAGAAAATAGTGATAAGCAATACACACACTGTCGTCAAAACGAATCTTGAAAATAGTTCATGTCGTATCCTGGCTTTGAGACCTCTCTCAAGTGATAACTGTACACTTCAAGTATAAAGAAAATAGCCAACCTGATGATACACCATGTCAGCTCAATCGCCTATCGTACCTATGATATCTTATCAAACATTTCCTTACATTGTCTATCTGATTCGAAACCTACTGCACACTAAAGATGTAGGGGCTACCTCGTGATAACAGATAGGTACTATTCTCACAAGGGCCTACCGCGCACAATAGCATGGGCTGGTACAATGCATCCCAGGGGGCTACCTCTGGGGACCACCTCATGATAACCAATGGGCCCCCAGGCACATGTAATTACCGATCCACGCGGGTTCAGGGACATTTTCATCAATCTCAATGTCACACTGGGACAGCTCTTAATTGCTCATAGTGGTCCGAACAAGACCCAGCCTGTTCTCGCCGCCGCCGCCGCGGTTTGCCTGGTTTTAGTCTTAAATCGCGACTAGAAGCATTCTGATTCGTCAAACAAGGTGCGAGTGAGTTGCGCACCGAACCATTGAGGTCGCATATGTCATCGTCACCAAAGGTCAATCTCGTAAGGTATCGCACACATAAAACAAGATTCGTTTGCATAACATATGAAAGAGCAATATTTTGTTGATACGTACTAAAGGCGACATACTTTTGACAAGAAACTACGAGTGCTGCGTGTCGTTAAAAACGTGTGTCTGCTTTTCGGCTATATTACTTTGTTTAATTGCAAATAAATTGCTCTTGCAGTGCGGCGTGTCGACAGCTGGGCTTCTCAGAGGGTCGGGCAGCACTAACATATGCCTACACAGCACCCCGGGGAATCTACTGGCATCTTCAGCTCGTTTGTCCTGTCGGCGCGGCAAATCTCAGTCAGTGTGCACGTCGAGGCGCTTATGACGAATACTGTTACGACTATCTTGTCAGCATATCCTGCTACGGGCAGCGTTTAGAAGGTAAACAGTGAACAGTGTTATACGAGTAAAATAGTATCATCGTACAGATCATATAACATTACGTTGCATGCATATAATATCACTGATTATCCTGTTATTGTTCTAGCTTATTATATTCCCTTCCCTACGAACTGCCAAGAACGATAGCCTCTCCTGCCTTGTAATAATGCTGTACACAAAAACATAAGAACAATGGCATTATTACATGGTGATGGCGTAGTACACAATGATACCTTCATCTCCTCTGTAACGATATCCCATTATTTTAATTACGAACTGTTTTAATTTACATGAAATAAATAAAAATATACCTACAAGATATACGTTTTGTACTTTTGTACATATACAGTATTTACATGTAGAGTAGAATTTATGCATATAGATGGGATTTAATATCCGTTTGCACTGAATTTCTTCACAGGACCGATTCGTTTGGTTGGAGGAGCTCAAGGTCTCTTTGGACTCGTGGAGGTCTTCTATTACGAGTGGGGCACCATCGCTAACGGGCTTCTGGCAAAGTAAGCATTTCGATTCTAATACAATACACAAGTCTGATACATGTATTACCTCGATGTCACCCGAAGGACATTGCTCACATGATTATGTAGGCAATGCAGAGATTTCATTGAAACAAGAATAAAACAAATTAAGTAGGAGGAAGAAGGCTATTATATGTGTCAAGGATCTTTTCAATATCAACAGTGAACCACTCGCATGTAAAGGATGTATTACAAAATATGATGTACGAGTATGAACTTCGTCGATAGTATGATGCATGCTATTTCGCGAGAATGGAATCCTCTATGGAATCCTCCATTGAAGGAATTGGGATGCGTAATGGGTCAAGCAACGGGCTTCGTAGCAGACACATCAATAACAGAGAAAGCTGTTTTATTGGGGATTCGTCTTTCCAATTTGTGTAATTTAGTTAATCATATCTTCATAATATTTAACACTTTTAATTTAAAACGTAAGGCTAATTATAAGCCAAGCATCAAAGTTACTTATAATTATAAAGTCGAGAAACTTGGACTATCCCACACTGCCTTTGTAAAGAAATGGGAACCCGTTGAATCTATTCTTCATCACTTTACATAATTTAGAGGCTAAACAACGTGCTGTTAGTCTCCGTATTGTGAAACGTTGCATGTATTTTGTACGGTTATGGATACAATAATTGTAGTTTTTAACTAGGTTACTGCGACGAATATAATTAATGATTACCAAAAGGCATCTTCGTGCTTATTAAAACTTGTCCTCATCATGTTTAGTTTTCATTACCAGCGCTGCAGTCACCTTTCCTTTGACATGACATGGTATGTATGTTTCAGCACGGTCTGCCGACAGTTGGGTTTCCCAGAAGGCGGCATAGAAACGGACAGTGCCCCATTCGGCCAGGCTTTGGGTCCCAGGTGGGCCAACGACGTCGTATGTTCCGCTGATGCCGCAAACTTAAGTCAATGTTCCTTTCTTGGTTGGGGCGTCTATGTCCATGATTGCTATTGGTATAATGACCGCGATCTGGCTGTCATATGCAAGCCACAGAATTTTGAAGGTAAGACAATACATTTTTTGAAATGGTGCCGGATATATGATATCAATTGGCGATTTCCCGATTCCCGATTATTTAATATAAAAATTCCCTGTTTACAATATAAGAAAATCTTATATTACGAGGGTCGGCTAATGCTCCTTTCCCAGTTTGCGAAAAATAATTTTCCTCAATTCCAGTTCACGAAGAATTATTTTCGCCAATTCTAGTTCACGGTGAAATAAAAAGCCCATTCCAGAGGAACGCAAATACCCCTTGCCCCGCCGCCCCACCGCCCCCTTGACTGTAAAGAAGTATGCCGAATCCATTCTGATATTGGTATTCGATTTACTTGAAGTTTGCTCGGATGTTCCTCACCATGGATACAAATGCACTTTGCACCACCTGGCGCGATGGCGAGAATGGCTCTTGCATGACATATAATGAGCAGAGTTCAATAATCCATAATTCGTTTTACTGGTACTGACCTTTCGGGTTACGTGAAAGCCATGTAATGTTGATGCGTCTTGTCAATGAAGGGAATAATGTCGTGTCACATCGATAGTTCATCGTTTTAAGGCTACATATCTCTATTTGCACGGAAGTGCTTAATTAAATTCCAGAGGGAATTTAATATGAAAGTCCGACATTGTGCCAACCTCTATTACGTTACTCACATATACATGTTAACTTATAATTAGTCGGTTCATGTTCCATGTAATAGCCCACAATATAAATTATTATATAGTACACGTTCGCGAGAGTCATGCATGAGCTATGCTAAAGCAATGGTATGCCCATTCAAGGAAGACTTTCAGTCAAGTTTTGTAAAAGAAAACTATCAATGCACCTGCTAAGCATTTGTTCATCTTAATAATCAGGATTCGTTCGCCTTGTGGATGGCGTTCCCGGACGGAGCGGTCGTCTGGAGATCTTTCATAACAACAAGTGGGGAACAGTTTGCGATACAGGCTTCGGGCCAACTCAAGCAAGGTACATTTTAAAACGAGTGCATATGTGCAGTATCCGGCATCTGATGTGGTAGTGATAAACTCCCAAGGCACATGGCGGGATGGATATGATTGGTCTCAGCTCGTATATCATCGTCGCACTTAAAGTAAATTGAGTAACACGAATATTTGACGATCGAGATTACTCCGATAGAACATTTGTAGGCACGATGTATGGCGAAAAAAAAATTGCGCTCATCGTTGAGCTAAACTTCTAAAAAAATATCTGAATTACTGACACTTCCTGCTTTGTATCAAGACATTATAAGTGCTTATATTCAAATTGTATGTATTTATGAAGAGATTTATAAGGTATATGATCTTAAATGTACAAACATCGAGGAATCGAGGAAGGCGATCGATATCTAAGATCTCCAATGTTAACTACATGTATAAAGTGTTACATAACATATTATCATGTAATCACAACTTTACGAAAATGCAGATCAAATTCTAATTGGCTGTGGAAACATGCGTGAACATTCAGTGATTTCTCTTGTTTGTTGCATAATATATAAAATACATGTATTAATAAATAATAATGAATTTGAAAAAAAACGTGATAAGAGGCACTGCATCCGGTTTGAACGTTTGAATTAAACAACACCGTACACATATATATACACACACGGCTTCACGACGCATGCAAATTGTTGTGTGAATTACATCTTTATTTTAAATGAAATATTTTCTTTATTTTATTGGTGTTATGCATGTCATGCATTGTTGCGAAGGTTTTGGTTTGCCCATCGCGGACATATTGCAGTAAAACCGTATATTTCGGTCAGGGCAGTGGAGCCATCTTAGCCCGACCACATGGAGTGTTTGTTAAATGTTTTGTGGATTCTTTTTACTTCACGCTTGACAGCTATCACGCAAGACTTGTTCATTATAGAGTGACACGTATACATCAACTAATATTTTTTTCGAGTTTTTTTAATGCATCACAGTAATTCTCTTCCAGATTTGTGTGTCAACATTTAGGCCTTTGGAGAGCTAATAATGCCAAGCCATTGTACAACGTCGGAGGGAGCAATGAAACCATCTGGGCTGACTGTGTACAATGCACACATGAAGCTACCAACCTCAGCGAGTGCCTTTTCCCGGGCTGGGGTGTCCACAACTGTACTCACGCAGATGCTGTTGGAGTTAGCTGTGATATTTTGGAAGGTAAAATCATTTCACTATGTATCTGACTAGTTTTAGCAAGTGTGTAATTAATATTCCACGCATGTTTTGCCAGTAATATGTCCGTACGAGGCCAATTATACACCATTTTGCATATAAGGTTGATTACCTAAAGAGCGTCACAAAGCAAATGCTTTGGCGACAACGTAAAAGAAATACCACGTGTTTCCTTTGTCGGTAATAAGTAACATGCGGATGTCATAACGGTGTAGAGAGGAGGCACATCATGCGTGGAAGCAAATGCTAAGCGTCAGCACGTAACAGCTGACGGCGAAATAAACATTAACATGAATGCCCATTATTCAAGGTGAGATTTGGGAGCTCAAGAAGTAATTGAACATTACAGCGTACAGTAATGTTTCGGAAGATCTGCTAAGGACCGAAATCGAACCTGGGACACGTACATCTGAGCCAATCGAATCTACATTTATAGCTAACAAACCTGTCTACTCTGGTAGTAGGGCCTACTATTGCATTAACCGTTTGACAAATGTGGGACTAGAAACTGAGGTCATGTCGTCCAAACCTGCAAAGACGGTTATGTCTCCAATTAAAGGTCATTGTTCGCTACGACACTGATTCATTTCCGACACAAACAGACCCAAGATAGTTTAGATTCCTATATGCCATTTGAACGGAAGTGATACAGGTATTATCAAAGACGAAACGCAATAAACGTTCATGTACATATGGATGCCTGACCAAATATAAATTTTCGCGTGGACGGACTGTTTAGAGAGAAGCAGAAGCAAGGTCATGGATATCATAACTTGTATTTCAAAATTAAGGAGATACAGCAAGAGTGGGCTTTAAAAACTGGCAAACGATAACATTGCTCAAGACACCGAGGAAAAAGTAAGTGGAGTTGAGAGTGGCCAAGAACTGGTGCCATATAAAATGAGTGATTGTCAATAGGGATTTATTGCTGAAACATACACGACTGGTGCCCGATATTATGTATCAACCTTGGATATGAGCATCTGGTATTGAATTAAAGAACTCTTTTGACGCGATAGAATGATGCTACAAGAAAAGCCCACACCAGCGCAGAACTTGGTGAACACGTTATTTTATCTATCAATTTATTATAGATTTTTGCAAGTTTGTTATAAGTAATGAGCTCTTGCCAAATTGTTTCTATTTTCAGAAGTAGCAACGCAGGTGACTGGGTCACAATTGCTACTGAATCTAGCTAATACATAAGCCGGCTGTAAATGAAAAAAAGCCAAATTTCATAGAGTGTCTAAACTTGCTTCTAAAATGGCACCAAATTTCAAACTGTCTAATTTAGTCCTAATTTACACCTATATATATATAAACATAAGCTACTTGCTCGTTTGCGCCGCAAAAAAAGAAAATTAAGACTCCCAATGGAGGAATTGGAAATGTCAATTTATTAAACGACGAAAACAAATCGTAAATGTGCAATCATTCACATACAAATAAATCGCACATATATATATCGGCTAACGAAAGTTATCATGATCCAATAATGCATGTTTAATAAATGATATTTCTTAGCGCAAAGGTGAGGGTAAAAGCGCCACACAAAAAACAAACAAAAGAAAACCAAGGCGGAGGGGGAAAGAGGTGGAATTAGAAATGCCGCCGTAGAAAGAGGCCCTAGCCTTCAGCCGTCGCCTTTAAGCATGTTAATTCTTGCATATATAATACTACGCGTTAATATTAATGTATTTCATCCAATATGCATCATGTTGGATCAAACCATATCATATATTGTACTAAATAATGACAACTTAATTACTAATATTTGCTTCTCAACAATATACATGACATCGTGTGATACCAGTACAACGGTAATAAATGGTCCTCTTTTTATATGCGTAAGATTAACAGATTGTTGACCTTGGCAACGAATAATCAATAAATGCTACAACATGCACAAATCATTATATAGTCATGTTGCGATATGCACTAATCATTTTATTTTGGGTTTATATCAATCTCACAGCATAAAAATTGAATAATTTTAAAATTTAGGAAAATTATAAGATATATTAATTTACAAAACATTTCCATGATATATAATATTCACAGGTGTATATTACTAAGAAAGTTCTCAACTTTCTTTGTACCAAAGCGACTATCATAATGTACGCAATAAATGTTATGCTCTTTTTAACACCTGATGAGAATTACATTAATCCATTATGATAATGTACAATCACCTGGACCCAGAACATTAATGGGTTTCAAAAGCTGTACTTCGCCTGCATAAATATCTTTAGTGTTCACCAAATTATATTTTTTGATGGTTAGGAAATTACTTTTGAACCCGATATTGGTGCATGTATTAGCTGAAAACTGGAAACTATATTTTAAAAAATCCATGGCGTAAAATTTCACTTACTTGCCGAAATTTGTGTATTCACGTTAGCAAATTATTCCTATTAATCGATGCCATAGCGTATGTTGGATATATTGACCAATCGAAGGGGATTGGATATGGCATCCACAACATTCTCAGCAATACCGATGGACCGGTGACAAGCGCAGGACAACTGTCCCCTCCCACGCCCCCGTAATATATACCGTGCGCCTCATCATTTAGGAGTCCGTGATAGTAATTGTTATCCAGCATATGGCACGAATGATTTCGTTAGTTGCACGCTTGAAGTAACCTATGTACCGCTCCAGGGAATTTTCTGGCTTGCGCGTATTTCGGGTAACTCTAGCTGATTCTGCGCTGCATAGTCGTATATTGAGCGCGCAAAAACGAGTACCGCCTTATAGCTGCATAATTTTGAAGAATTTATTATAGATTAAAAGTTGTTGCTTTTTAAAACGAAAACCCATTTTGCATAGATAAATATCTTAACTATCACCGGATACCGTTTGTGGAATGAAATGGAGACATATAAGCCGAGAAAACAGCTAATATAAATGCTAATGGCAGGAAAGCGGTCATATTCCCGGTTTGTTGATGTTCCTCAGTGTGGAAATAATTGTCTTTCTGGAATTGATTTTGTCTACTGCAGAAAAATATATTTTACAGGATAATAATTGCAATAGCATGCTTGTCAAACGCATGCGGAGAACGGTTTTCAAACCCCAAACACCCAGTGTCCATTTTTAACGATAGATGTCTCCACTGGTATCTAGTCTATTGAATCCCATAAGACCGATTTAGCATTCCTAGATTCTCGATTATCGCGCAATATTGAAGGTCTGAATTCTTCTTCGAGGTGAAGGATGGTTGAATCTGTACTTTCGGTTGCAGGGCCTATTCGACTGGTCGGGGGATTGTCCAATAGAACTGGTCGTCTGGAGATCTTCCATGACTACGAATGGGGATCATTCTGCCAATACTACTTCGGATCTAACGAAGCAAAGTAAAGCGCTTGACGATTGGATATTGATGAGTACATATATGCAAATTGGCAAATGAAGGTAACAATGATGCTTTATAATCAAGCCTCATTTACAGGAAGCAGAACCACCCTAGAATGTCTGTCAAGCCCTAATCCAGAAGATCTAAAGGTAAACAATATAGCAACTGATTAATAATCCTTAAAATCCTGGGAATAACAGCTACAAGTAGGGCTGCACAGTTCTCGCCGGTTCTATGTCCGGTTTAGGTGATTTGAGACCAACAAAAAAAAACATGTTGTTTTGGAAAGAGTGCGTATCACGCTGGTGCCTTGCTACAGCTGAGTGACACGCACTCGTTGTAGTCAACGTTTTTTGCGCCAAGAATCCAGTTGGTGTAAGAATATTTTTTGGTTTGCTTTGGTCAATACAGGCATTCCTAACTATTAATCCATATGATTAATCCTATTATGATTAAAGGAAAGAAATTGATATCTCAATAATGATGCGTTTGGTTCGATCAGATCGTCGAAAGCGTTGTATTTTTAGGATAACCATAATAATAACCATAGCGACGTTATACAGATCTGGATTTGTATTAAAGTGTCAAAGCACACGTGGTTATAGGAAGAATGGCAGCTTTGGGGTAGATTGACGTGCGGCTTACCTGTAATATGACTAGGCATAGTTAAATTCCAACTGCATCAGCTAAAGTAGATAATCTTAAGTAAAG
The DNA here is from genome assembly GCA_964019135.1 of Arenicola marina. Taxonomy (NCBI): domain Eukaryota; kingdom Metazoa; phylum Annelida; class Polychaeta; family Arenicolidae; genus Arenicola; species Arenicola marina. The sequence continues at coordinate 39,144,538 of OZ025252.1, forward strand.
CTGCTCATGCAGCACATTTTTTGACAGCAAAATATATTGGCTTATATGGAATTAATGTACACCCCTATTTATGTTTGCGTAATATAAAAAACTAATATATATATATGTATAACATGAATGAGCATGCTTAGTTGCAAGCACAATGTTTCGGCTTGGCATCACATGCAGAATCGAAGAATAATCAATTAATTAATGTCATTATACGCCAATATCATTATACAACCATGCCATTATACGCCAAGGTTATTATACGCCGATGTTGTTATACGGCCAAAACATCAGTTTCAGTTCTTTTCAATGGCTAGTCCTCAAATCCCAAACCCGTTCTGGGGTAGGTGCGTATCCGAGTACTTTCCCTCACAAAAATGTTCAATAGTATTTTGAATGGTTTATCGTTCAATGGAAAGTGAAAGGTGTTATGGCCAATGGTACTTTGAATGGTATATCACTCAACATGCTCAATGGTATTTGAATGGTATATCATTGAACATGTTCAGTGGTATTTTGAAAGGTTTATCGTTCTATGGTATTTTTAATGGTATTTTAAACAGTAAATAAAAAGTGTTATGGCCAATAGTACTTGGAATGGTATATCATTCAATGGTATTTTGAGTAGTATCAATGGTATTGTTCATTTTATATCATTCAACGGTATTAGTAATGATATATCTTTCAACGGTATTTTGAATAGTATATCATTGAATGGTATATTGAATGGAATACCACTGAGGTCCCCAATGGTATATGCTGAAAGGTATATGACTGTAGTAGTCAATGGGATACTTAAAGGTATATCACTGCAGTAGTCAATGGGATACCTAAAGGTATATGACTGTAGTAGTCAATGGGATACTTAAAGGTATATCACTGCAGTAGTCAATGGTATGCTGCAAGGTATAACACTGAAAATGTGAAATGGCCAGTAAGGTAAGCCTACTGAACGATCCATCTTTCTCATTGTCGGTTTGACAATCTCATTGAGGTCTTTATATGCTCACGGCACATCATAATCAAAGAAGTAAATATATACTGCAAGTATAGTGTTCCAATGATAAAGTTGTATTCCATATATAATTATATATCATATTATAAGTTTTGGCGAGTTTAGGAACTCAAAACACTTGATTAATACGGTTAGCCTTAGCACAAACAATGCATATGTCGTGATAAACGATTAATAATAACGTATTAAATATAAGGAATCTGGTAATCCTGTGTGTGAGGCCACTGCTGTACGTGAGGTAGGTCCTGGTAACGACGTCACTTCCTGCCATGACCTGGGTGGGTAACTCTACCCATGCTGTCACCTGCCGCAGGCCCAGTTCCAGATCACGTATCCCGGTCGCACGAAGAGTATGGTTACCGCATAAATATGTCCTGCGAGCAAGTAATACATATTCCAATGGTCCCACGTTTCCGTGTGTATCAACTTCAACTTCAAATTGATAACTGAAATGTATTACAAATTTAAAATGTAATGAATGATATAGATATATCATTCATAAAATTCAAGCGTATCACTGATGCGTGTAGATAATGAATGGCATACCATTGATGACTGAAAGGTATTACGATATTGTAATATAATCAATAACATATCTTTCATAAGAAACAAACGTATCATGACTGCGTGTAGGTAATAAATAGTACATCATTACAAACGGAAAGGGTTACAAAATTGAAAGGTAATTAATGCATAATATATCGTTCATAAAACTCAAAGTTATCGTTGATGGGTGTAGGTAATGAATGGTATATCATTGATGACTGAAAGGTATGAATGATATTGAATGATAACGAATGATATAGCACTCATGCATTTTTGTAAGGGTTACCGTACCAGTTATGTTAACGATCTCTGTTGCAGGGTGGTGTGTCGGCAGTTGGGTTTCACGGAAGACGGCGTTTTATCAGACAGTACTCACTTTGGCCAGGGTTCTGGGGTTATTTGGGATACATACGTGAGCTGTCCTGTCACGGCGGCCAACCTCAGCGAGTGTGATTTCGGTGGTTGGAGTAAAGATCCAGACAGCTGCCCTACGGTTAACATCATCTGCGATGCGGAGTCTTTTGAAGGTAGGATAGTGATATACATGTACTGTGTCGTGGTGGTATTGAATGAGCATGAACAAACGCGTAGTGTAAATGTAATAACGGTCATCCCAATGTCCGCGATGAATTCTCCTTTTGTCTAAATTTTTACTCATTATATCGCCCTGGTTATCTCAAAACGTAGAAAATTACTTGTTTAATAGAAGATTCTGGGACCGGCAGAACTTACCAAACTTTGATGACCGATCGTTTGATCCTGACCAACGCTAAACCCGCCCACCTCGCCAATGGGCCGCCAAAAGTTAACAGGAATCCATATTGATTTTGAAATCTGTCACGTGACCTTTGAAAACATCGTTTTAAACTTGACTTTGGCCGTGCGCTTGGCTCTTTTCCGGCGGCAAGTTTGCCCTAGCATATCCTTTGGAATGCTTGGTATGCCCGCCTTGGCTGGCCTTAGCTAACAATTCAACATCAGTAACCTGGTTATTACGAGATTTCCGTATCTAGAAAAGTGTGAGAAGCGTTTTTATGATATATTGACGATGATAACCGCAACTTATTGTTTTTCAATTTGTTTGATGATGACCGCAACGGAATTGAACATATGACGAGCGCAATTAAAAATAAGTGTGTAAAGTAAGGAATATTCAAACACATGTGACTTATGGTGCGCGGTCGTAGCGGGAGAGCATGGGACATGACAAAGGAAGTGACCAGAAACATCCGTGTGACATAGGTCTTGATTATTTTATGCCGCTTATGTAAAACTATATCCTTTGACTAAACACGCATTGCTGGCAACATTCCAAGACTGATTTTATATCGTGTAAACTAGCATAATGTTACGCGAGTCTGCGTGACAACCTGAGTAAAAAATATGCATTAAACGTTGCCAACATGCACAACATGCCACGTTCGCAGAATGAGTTAAAATTGGTAAATCGGCGTAACGTTATGCGTGTTTACGTAACAACCCACGTGAGTGATATAAACATGACTAAACAAGCAGGACTGACAGCGTTCCAAGACTTGATAATTGCAGGGAAATATGCTACTGTTATGTGTTTGGTCTTTGAAAAAAGGAAAAGTGATACATGTCTATTATCTGTCCTGTACGACCCAGGAGCCATCCGCCTCGTTGACGGCGATTCCGAGCGAAGCGGTCGGCTGGAGATATTGCATGACAACGAGTGGGGCACTGTCTGTGACGATAATTTCAGCTCGGAAGAAGCCAGGTAAAACTTGATATTAATGCCACACACGGTAATTGATAGGATCGAACGAGTGAAAACTTTCCAACAGCGCCTTAACAAATCCTTTAGAGATGAATCACAAGTAACACGCCACTAGCACAGTATTGTTGTATTATATTACATATATCACAAATTCCAGTTCCCGTGCAGCAGAATGAGGGAACAGAAAAAGAATTAGGTTAATAAGCTGCCAATAAGTTATCCAATATCAGACATCGAACAATGTCGTTTTCTATTAACTGTGGTATGAAGAATACGCAAGATTATTGCCATATAAACCTGGTAGACGTGTATTGTCTTTCGTTTTTATCCAATAAGGATATTTTGTCATGAGAAATTCCTTTCTCCCTCCGAAAAAAAGTTCAAACTAGTTTTATTCATTTGTTCCTTTCCAGTCTAGTGTGTAAGCAGCTGGGCTTTGGCATCGCGGGAGTCTCACACTGCTGTGCCAGATTTGGAGAGGGAAACGGCACGATCTGGGCTGACCATATACAGTGTCCATATTACGCTACAAATCTGAGCGAATGCTCCTTCCATGGCTGGGGAGTCCACAGCTGTACCCAAGGATCCGATGTGGGCGTCACCTGTCAGATTCTGGAAGGTAGGCCTACCGTTGCAGTCGAAACTGAAAAAATCTAAATGCAGTATTCCAATGTAAACCAATGGCATATATAAAATACTTAATCGATATAAAAGACAGATCTGCAGGTTATACGGTCGTCGGACAGATGTCCCTGCATCTCGCCGTAAATTATAAATAATTATTAGGTAGCATGCTTGAATGATTCAGCAAAGCCAGACATCCTGCCCCAGGAATCACTGAAACCTACATAGATCTAGGTCTGTGTGGGCGTGTCGTGTGTTGCAATACCACGGGACCGAAGCTATGTTTATGGGAGAATTAATCACAACATGAATGGTAGAAAAAAACCAATAACGGATTAAACATAAATTGACCCCATCAAACGTGGGGGTCAAAAGTTCACGCACCGCGTAGTGGCAAACCTTAAGGCAACAAATAAGATACACATAAACAAACGAAAGCAGATTTCATGAACAAATCGTGAATATGAAATCGCGATTACAGAAATGGCCGGTGGTTTGAAATGGAACCGAAAATTAAAACGTCCACCTTGTTCTGACTCTGACAAAAAACGGGAAAGAGCTAGTCCCCGATTGGTTGATATACATGTATAATGTATGACTAAAACCTTTGAGACATATACTTTGAGCATACACAGATAACTATAACTCGACTACCCCACACAGATAGGTTTCAGTGTCGCAAAAACTCCCTATATTGGATAGTACATACCCAAACCCCGAAACGTCTTTCAGACTCCTACTATTAAGAACTAAACTTAACTTTGCAACTCTCTCAAGAACAGAACAAATATAACCGTTGTTAACGGCAGACATGACGCTATGACTAATATTCTACAAAACACGTTTTTGTGTGTCCAATAAGGCTTTTTGTAAAAAGAACATTGATGAGTCTCACGTAAATTGCTTATGAAAGGAAACACTTTTTCACCAGATCCAGGCAAGATGCAGTCAACATGTTCACCATTGTTTCATGCGTTATTTACTCTTCAGGATCCATCCGGCTCGTAGGAGGAGTTCTGGACCGAGCAGGTCGTCTGGAGATATTTCATGAGAACCAATGGGGCACCGTCTGTGATGACATCTTCAGCACAAACGAAGCGAAGTAGCTTAGTTTTGACTTTAATTTGGTCGATAAGATTCGATGTTATATTTTCTTCGCCAAATATGTTTAGTGTTGCAATGTTATTCCGTGATATTTTACATTAAATGTCAGCTTGCGTCGACGGTGTCCTTTTGCATAGTTTTTCTTTATGATCGTTGAGTCAATTATTACAGTTTTCTGGTATTAAATCGATAATGAGAACAAAATTTAATACATATTTAAAGTTCGTACTAGATCTATAGGCATTTAATATTCGATGCGGGTTTATGTCCCTTCAACCGCCTTTGGGTCTTAAGACGTATCGGCTTGCAAGCCCTGGGAGGCCGGCCGCCTGAGTACCCTAGCACCGCCGTGGCGTGTTCATGCGGTGTTCCGTGTGTAGATCCCAGGAGGCCAGCCACCGGAGTTGCCTAGAAACGCTTTTAATTAGCACGCGCTAGCGGCTCTAGGGTACTCAGGCGCCTGTATCCCAATTCTTATTTATGTTTAATTAATTCCTGAGATATGCTACTTGTTTGAATTTTACTCATTTCCAGCCGATTATTTAATATATGACCATTTCAGCACTGTGTGCCGCCAGTTGGGGTTCCCAGAAGGTGGAGTGGCATACAGCAACGCCCTCTTCGGGCAGGGTTCTGGTCCCATCTGGGCTGACGACGTCAACTGTCCGACTGGGGCGACCAACCTCACCGAGTGCTCGTTCCTTGGTTGGGGCGTCCACAACTGTGGTCATTATGAAGATGTGGGCGTTCTATGTGATGCACAGAGCCTTGAAGGTATCCTTGTTCTTCGCACGCGCATATCCCACATCGAGGATTTGTGTTACTTCAAATTATGTAAATTAAAGTAAGCTACCCATAATAGCAAGGTAAAAGAACTTCGTAGTTGTGATTATTTTATGAAAGTATACTCAATTACACACCTTCAGGTGAATTTTTAGGATACTTTACCGTCCCGTTAAAAAAATATTCTCCATTTTCCAAGTATACCCCCATTTCGCAAAATGACCAAAACTTGACACCTACCACGAATATGTAATTTTGCTACAATTCAGCTCAATATTAAGTCATTATCATCAGTAATAGCTCTTTGAAAAGCTTAAACCTAGTGTAATACAGGAATGATATTCAAAAATGTAAATAGTAGCCACATAATTTAACAGAATGGTAATAATAAAGTGCAATTATTCAAAATCAGGACAGTTTTTGCCCAAATTCGAAATCACCACCTTCACAAAACTGGCTATAATTTCATCAGAAATGAAAATCTTGACACCAAACCAGTTTTAAAAACTTCTAAGAACATTGTTCTTGTAATAAAAATAAAGAAAAATGTAGGTAGCCGCGCCAATTTCCCGAGAAAGACGTCCTGAAGCTTGAAAATGCTATTTCACAAATATTTTTTGCGCAGCTTATGTCCCACTAATTATCAGTAATTTACGCCTTGTGTTCACATTTTCATAAATCTGGTTATATATAATGGTCTCCGATCTAATTATGATCTACACGAATGTTTTCTGAACTAGTTACAAGTTTTCTCCATGCCCTTTTCTTGAATTTTCCGAATTTATCACTAAGAGCCATTCTCGGGGAAATACCCTGTGAATGACGTCACGAATTGGGGATTCCCCTGTGAATGACGTAACGAGTCAGGGATTCCCCCTTCACTGACACCCGCCGATGTCTGTCGATATTTACCGAAGTCTTTTATAAATCGCCGAAGCTTATTATACGATGCTCTATTCATTTTACCTTTGTCACCACTTCTTTTGCTGTGTTTTATTCGTGCTTTGTTCATTAAGACTGCGTAGAATCTCAGGGCTACAGCCCGCCGATGTTTGCCGATGTTTACCGAGGTCTGCTCAAAATCGCCGAGGCTTATTATGGGTAGCTTACCTTAAGCAACACAAATTCTTGATGTGGGATATCTGTATGTGAGACAAAAAATGTATATAGCCCCAAGATTGCGCCACTGTTTCAGACAGGGGTTTTACATTGAAATATTTATAGCTAGTCCCATTCACTGTAACACATACAGATGACTGTTGGGTTAACATTTCTCGGCCAATGAGAACCTAGAGACACGCAGATTGGGCCAATAATTATGCACACTCTGCACTGCCAGCACTGCATGATAGATATAACGTTTTGGTCATTTACCATAGGATCCGTTCGCCTCATGGACGGCGTTCCCGGTCGGAGCGGTCGTCTGGAGATCTTCCATGACAACGAGTGGGGCACTGTATGCGGCAACCATTTCGAGAAAAAAGACGCCACGTATGTTGTTTTATGATAACAAAGAACTTTTATTGCCTATGGAGTAATACACTGACATATATCTGCATGTTGCATCAGACATATCGGTAGTGATTGATGATGTCACTAACACTATGAAGTGGCTTTTGAAGTTTTCTACTTTCATTGTATTACTAGAAGTAATAGGGATCGACACTGATATTACCCTTTCTACTTTCCCCATCTCTATCTGTAGAAATCAATTATTTTACATTTGTAGTTATGTGTCTCGCTATGCATTGACAATGATGATCAGCCTCGAGCATGTTCCCTGGCAACAGAAAACTGTGTATGGGATCGGAAAGGGCAAATATATTGCCGAGTAGGAAGGACACCATGCCACCTGTAAAAATAACTAAATACAAATTGTGCAATATTTCGCCACTAACTGGCAGAATACTTTGTCATTAACTGGCGGGAAACTTCGCCCATAATTGGCAGAACGCAATACGAACAAACGTGAGCAGATCACGTGACCCTATTGTGGGTTGGCGTAACCAAATGCCATGCACATAAGAGGAATACGTCACGATGCGCGTAGGCTGCACACATCGGCATGTATGCATACGTTAACCAAATCCAAATACGCAGACTGAGCACCTAATATTGATTGAACTGCATAAGCTGTTATTACTTGCACGTTAGAGTAAAAGCAGAATTGACAATTTATTAGCATCACTCATAATTAATGTGGTGGCCTAAAATTGACAAATTAAATCAGATCGAATTACCACGTACTAAAATTTCCATTGAAATGATTGCTCCTATCGTTTAGCCACCCTCCGAAATACATGTTCAGCAACATTCAAAAGTTTCATCGTTAAATATCCTGGTCATATGTATATAAATGGGCTTTATTCTGAATCAGAATCATTTCTTCGATCAAGTCGAAAAAGACTTAGCAGAAAACACAAATGAAAACGGGAACGAGATCATTCTCATTTCTGCTGTACTGTGGTGGAGGTGGTCTTCTCTCCTTACATGCTAAACAATATCTTGCGGATACATGCAAGTAATTTTGAATGTCAAAATTGCTGCTTTTACTATAGTACATATATATAACTATAAATGAATATGTTCTAGGCTGGTGTGCCATACCTCCATGTAAATAATATACACGTGATCATATGCAAACGACGGCTATTGTTGCTAGTAGTTTAAAGGGAACCGCCAGCCTGGCCTCTAACGCTGCTTTGCCGATTTATGTCATACCCAATTGTCTATCCTCCAAATTACAGAATTATTTATTCTATCTGTAGCTCACAATTAAAATTAGGAGTGACCGCCAGGCACGATTTCGCCGCCTACCCAGGCGGCAGCCCTCTTTGTAGGCGTGTCTGTGATTGACCACTCAGGAGGCGATACTCTAATTTATTCAAACCGGAAATTGCACATATTGTGTGAGCAAGCCAAGAGCGCGTGATAATCGCGAATACAAATAGCTGCGATTCTAACTCCAATCATGGCATTGTTGCAGAGTCAATCGTCGCAAGACGTATATCAATTTGTTTGGACGGTACTTTTCCATGAAAGACTAAGATCTTGCGCTACTACGCAGCTTGGAACTGCCGCTGTTCATCTGTAAATCGCGGCCCTGATCTCTCTCTCCGCGAGTGATAACGTAAGGCGGCGCCATATGAATAGTCACAATATGCGTCACTGCTCCCGGCAAAATGGCGCTCTGCTTGACAATGCTGGGGGCCGGTAACCTTAATTTTTTTCTCCTTACCAGTCGGCCGAAACGAAGCGCTAACACTCGCAAATTAAATTTTAAGATGTAAGCTTTCAGTGCAGATCGCGATTAAATTATGTTGGACACCCGCTTTAATACTTGCGCAATACTGTTTCCCGGAGTCACTTAGTAATCGCTCGACATGCTTACTCATCAAAATATGGGACAGTGTATGATACATTGAAAATACATTTCATGTTTCTATCCCATTAATAGTGTGGTGTGCCAACAGTTGGGTCTGACCGGTGCCGCGATACCTCTCTACAACGCCGCCTTCGGCGAGGGCAATGGAACCATCTGGGCCGACGGCATAGATTGCTCGTATGACGCTTCAGATCTTAGCCAGTGCTCCTTCCCAGGCTGGGGCGCTCACAATTGTACCCATGGAGACGAGGTCGGCATCAGCTGTCAGGTGTTGGAAGGTATGCTACCTTTCAAGGTTAATCCGTTAAAATATAGAGCCTGATATCACATCATAATGATTTCATTGTATTGCATACATTGTAACGTGCCGAGGGGGTATCTATCGCAGTATCCCCAGGCTGCCAAAAAAACGGCAGTGTGCAGATGGTATATACAGCAATATCCCATCGCTGCCACCAATTGCTGTAACGTGCCGAGGGGCTGTTGTGTTGTGGCTTAAATTCGTCGGTTCAGTATTGTCACTACTAATCGGTTGTGACAATACACGGTATATAAAGAACACAACACACTATTCCTGTCTTATCCCACCACTGAGACGTCTCTCCACCATATCAAGTGAATCTCTTATCATACCTATATTTCATCCATCCTGGCCTGACATTACCTATCTGATTTCGAAAATGTGATTAATGCTGGTTACGACAGCGGTTGCTGCGGCATAGGCATTACAAACACTAACTATCCTCACGTTAACAACAAAAGCTACCTCACAGTAAACAATAGGCGCCATGTTCCCAAGGGGCTACCGCGCACTAAAGCATAGGCCGGTACAATGCATCTGAAATTGTAGAGGCTACCTGGGTACCTCGCAGTAATGGATACGCGTAGGAGTACCTCACAGTGAAATATAGGGCAAGGGGTACCTCACACTAACCAATAGTCTGAATAAGGCTACCTACAGCCGCCCTGAGAATAAGCAATCAGAAACACAACTCAGGGATCGCACCCACTAGCGCTGCGGCTACTGCGGCAAGCACACAGCAAGTGTGATCTCTGGAGTCTGCAGCAGCTTCTCTCATATTTATACTGTTTGGGGCCCAAACATCCCATACTGCCTACCCCCCTTTAGCCAATGAACGATAATCAAAGTAACTGTCTCTACGCTTGAAAATAAAACTAAATATGCCTGACTAAACTACAATGTACTTGTGAAACCTGTTCACTTTACTTCAGTTTTTTATGAGAGTTTTGCATTTATCTGGCTTTGAAATGCATGTAATCAATCCCAGTCTTTGTGTGTTTGAGTGAGCTATGTTTTATTCGCAACGCGATGTGTCGTTTCATGCATTGCATTTCTTATAATGTTTCCATTTTAAAGATAGTAAGCGGCATATATTACATTGGATCCAATATTTGGAAAATGGGGCCTGTTTCGTTTAGCAGTGGGCTTTCGACGGAAGTTGTGCCCTCCGAAAAGCTTGCGACTATTCACGGAGGAGTGAACCGAGATGGCATACACATTACATTGCGAAAGGGACTGTACTATAAATGAGTTAGCTTCGCCAGCATAATATATATGTACACCACCTCTACTCGGAACACTTCTCTCTCCAGAACCCATTCGTCTCGTCGGTGGAGTTCCGGGCCACAGCGGCCGTCTCGAGATTTTCCATGACAACGCGTGGGGCGCGATATGTGACGTCAGCGCAGAAGGAGCGAAGTATATATTGCATTTTCGTATATGTATAGCATATGTCATTGCTGCAAAGCTAGTGCTAGCTAATTTGATAAAGAGTTGTGACCAGCTTATTCAGATAGCACGCTATATATCCCCACATTGTTAAAAGCAAAAAGTAAACTTATGGCATTTGTTTTAAACTATTTAAGATGTATTTAGGCTATTGAATGGCCACAGTCTCTTGACGTTGATTGTGTCTTTCTGGTTTTATAGAGACACGGAGAATAAAACAAAAGTCATGTGTAACATACATAATATGCATATTAACTTGCTAGAATGGGTTTCTTTTTATGCATTATTTTGGAATAGAACGGCCAGATGCGGCTAGACTATGGCTCACAATCTTAATGTTAGTTCTCAGTCACATTCATGAGGTATACCTGTATATGATATCAACAATGTATTCATAGAGATGATCACTATTATTGTTGTGTATCCCGCGTAGCCCTCACAAATGAGTAAAGTTCATATACCTTTCATCAATTAACCTGATGCACAAGCCAATCCTTTAATATTGGAAAACACATGAAGCAAGTGTCAAATATAAATTTTAGTTAAAAACTAAATTGTGTTTGATACAGCTGACAAAAAACCATTTTTGGAATATGCGGAAAATGAGAACCTGGGTAGAATCATAATAAAATCATGAGTCGATGTGGCAATATGGCTAACAATAAGAAGTGACATCCCGACAACTATTCAATGTCTATCAGACAGACCTCGTGAGGACGTGTCCTCAGCAGCAACCATTTAATAGTTGTCCGAAGAACCTGGTCATGGTCTTCTACAGCAACCATTCAATATCTGTCTGAAGAACCTGGTCATGATTTTCTACAGCAACCATTCAATGTCTGTCTGAAGGACATTTCTTTCTGGTCCTCTACAGCAACCATTCAATGTCTGTGTGAAGATTTATAAAGAAGATCTTGCCAAGTGATAACCCCTATGTTCCATTGATTTCTAGACTGCTCCAATCTTATTTACGCATATTGTAATCACCATTGACACAAATCTAAGAGCTGAAATTGGAACACATTTTGATGCTTGTGACCGTGTAAGTAAATGCAAATTTCTGGCGCAGCTCATTAATATCAATCCAGAAGTGCGATTACAGGGTCATGGTATCGAAAGAACACGTGGGAGATAAATGATGCAATCATCGAAAAGTCCCTATTCTTTGCGATGAGAATCAATAGCCGATATCCATTAACCTTTTATGTCACATTACCCAAATTCAATATTGTTCTGGTGCCATTTGTGTTAGCACGGCGTGTCGACAGTTGGGTTTCCCAGACGGTGGGAGACACAGTTACAAACACTTCGAACAGGATTCTGGACCCGTGTGGGCTACCTATATTGGCTGTCCTAGCAACGCTCCGAATCTCAGTCACTGCTGGTTTGACGGATGGGCCGACAATGACGTCTGCGATTACAACTATGGCGTGACCTGCAACCCACAACCAATCACAGGTAAATTATGATATTTACCTCTCCGATATGCCTTTCGACCCGTTCCTAAACTGAACTGGCTATGGTATAATGGTAAACAACTGCAAAGTTTATCCCCTGGAAATTGTGATCTTAGTTTCTAACGCTAAACATTTTAACACCTCCGAGCCTGGACTCTACGACTACGGCATGTGCGGCCGATCTGTTAAACGTCATTAAATACAGCCAAACCTCAAAACGGCATGTTGCGTAAAACAATAGATGAGATAATTAAGCGGCATTTTTATTGATGTTGGCACTATCATCATTATCCAGGGTCCATTCGCCTGATAGACGGCGTTCCCGGTCGGAGTGGTCGTCTGGAGATCTTCCATGACAACGAGTGGGGCACTGTATGCGGCACCAATTTCGAAATACACGAAGCCACGTACGTTGTTTTATAATACCATGCACTATAATTGGCAATGGTCGAGTGTCATTGCCCCTCCCCCCTGGCTCCGCTACTGCATGTTGCCACATACAATAATAGGTTTCCGAATATTGTGCCTAGCAGGTTTACTCTCTCAGTAATTTACAGAATGACCCCCGTCAAAATGTGGGAGAATACTTTATGCATTAAACAACATTTCATGTTTCCATCCCCATTGCCAGTGTGATGTGCCGGCAGATGGGTCTGACCGGCGCAGCGATACCGCTCTACAACGCAACCTTCGGCGAGGGCAATGGAACCATCTGGGCTGACGGCATTGATTGCTCGTATTACGCTTCAGAGCTGCGCCGGTGTTCCTTCCCAGGCTGGGGCGTTCACAATTGTACCCACAAAGACGATGTTGGTGTCAGATGTGAAGTTCTGGAAGGTACACCTTATGATATTTGTTTGGGATAGCAAGTGCCACCAAGGCAGTCTTAGGTCCCAAAATGACGGTCTGAATTGTAAGCCAGTTGATCCATCCAGGCTGTCAATCATTCAGTGACGTCATTGCTACTTTTTTCCAATCATGTGTAGTGAAAAAAGGTCTTCCACGTGCGTTATGTCAGACAATCAACTCGGACAAACAAAAGCAGCATGTCACATTGTTGTCGGTTTCATAGATGAATGTGTCTCTCTTCATACTCACGATGGAAGAAAAAAGACTCAAACGCAGGCTGGGCTTGGTGTCGTAATATGGATTTTTCTGTTGGATGCAATGATACCGTGTTTTGACCGTAACTCCACCCACGCCGAGCGCACTCTTCCCGGTACAGCTCATCTTGATCAGTCAAGAATTGTCAAGCAATTCCGTATATGCGGCCCGGAATTGTGGAGTTAGGGGAACATGGGGCAAAATGACCACCTTAACTTTATATGTATTTTTGGGGGAGAAGCAGTGCCCTAAAAGAGCCAGATTTTGGTAAACTGGCAACAGTAGTATTGTGAATAACATAGCTTGTATACATGCGAGTGACAAAATGGTCAGCACATTATTTCAGTATGTTAATAAGTGAACTGAACAGCCTAACAAGGCAAACTATTGCAATTCCTAACTCTCTGGAACAGTTTGACCCAGAATGATCACACACAGAAATCACAAATAACGGTTACGTCAGCAAAGGCGGATCAGGCGGTGGGGGGGGGGGGGGGGGGTGAAAACCCCTTTCCCCCACTCTTTGTCATTTTTCAATGCAAAATTTAGACCACCTGAGGCGTGGAACTCATTTCATGCGAAGTTGTATAGTAGAACAGACCCGGGGGATGGGGTGTTTGTGTTTTATACATTGCTAGGTTTGAGGGTTCCGCGGTAAAGCCCCCCCCCCTTTTTCACCGCCAAAATCCGCTCTATAAACGCACATTTTTTAATATTTGCTCTATAGGGGTAGCTTTTTCATCACAAATATCCGCTATCTCAGGCATTAAGGCACCCGCAGACCCCCCACCCCAGATTTGTATAATAGTGCCTCATCCCCTCCCTCCCTTCTTCAAGCCCCCCTGGGAGGCCAAGCTGTCCCTTTTTCAAGCTCCCTGGGATGCACAACTCCCCTTTCTTCAGGCTCCCTTGGACGCACAGCTCTCCCTTCTTCAAGCCTCGAGGGACGCCCAGCTCGAGCTCCCTTCTGCAAGCTCTCTGGGATGCACAATTATTCCTTCTTCAAGCTCCATTGGACGCGCAGCTCACCCTTCTTCAAGCCTCCTGGGACGCCCAGCTAACCCTTCTTCAAACTCTCTGGGACGCCCAGCTCTCCCTTCTTCAAGCTCTCTGAGATGCACAGCTCTCCCTTCTTCAAGCCTGCTGGAACGCCCAGCTCTCCCTTCTTCATGCCCCCTGGAACGCCCAGCTCTCCCTTTTTCAAGCTCCATGGGATGCAAACTCTCCCTTCTTCAAGCTTCCTGGGATGCACAGCTTTCCCCTTTTCAAGCTCTATGGGACGAAAAGCTCTCTTCTGCAAGCTTTCTGGTGTGTCTTTCTCTTCTTTAAGCTCCCTGTGACGCACATCGTTTTCTTCTTCAACATATTCGTGATCATAAAAAATGTTCCGATTCAGTGGACATATCATCCAGTTTGCTAAGGATAATCGTTTCTGTTAGAGTATACATATTAAATTGGGTGTGGGTGAAACGGCCCACTGGGTCATTTTGCCCCAAGCAGCGTGGGTCATTTTGCCCCTGTACGTAACCTTAACACTTGACCGCCGCATGAAAAATACGGCGCAGTGTATTCCGCATCTGATTTAAGTTTGGGGCTTGATTTGGACTAGTCTTTGATCGTGTCAATTATTAAAAAAAAATTCTCGACCTTGTATCCACTGAGTTCCACTTTCTTCCAGTCTTTACCATAGATGGTAACAGCCCATAACCTTTTGCTTCGGTAACGAAGGTCAGCTCTCTACTGCATCGCCCATGTAGATTTGTTAAGGTATCACGTAACAAACAGGAACAAATATATAACTTTTAAATACAGGTGGCAGCACCACAATTGCGCGATATTGTGGTGGGCCATATGACCCCGATGGGCCAATTTGCACCATGTTCCCCTACATAGCATTATGTCGCAAATTGTGGGCACGCCGATGTAGCCACCAGTCAGGGTGTTCTCAGGGGTACAGTTTTGGCATGCGGCATGGTTTCCAGGGCTGTTAGTGCTGTCTATTGCACTGAGAGTTCTGACCAGCTCTGTTCCCGTTGACTAGCAGAGCAGTGTATTTTTCAGAATTATCGGCTTCATTGTAAGTGTTGCAGATTCAATGGTAGGACTAGTGATCCACTTGGCCTGGACCCCAAAAAGAAGTACCTTCTATGGTATCCTTCAAAGCCACTTGTGATGATTACCGCCTGAAATAATCTGTGTACTGTGTGAAGGCCGGGACGTCACGGTCATGGATAAAGGAGAAAGATAGGCAGTTTCGTTGCAGCAAAGCCGTGTCGGCGTCAGAAAAAGACCATTATGGAAATTGTGGATTCTGTCCACCTCTGCTATATTGATCTTATTTCAGGACCCATTCGCTTGGTGGACGGTGTTCCCGGTGAGAGCGGTCGTCTGGAGATTTTCCATGATAATCAGTGGGGCACAGTATGTGGCCATTTTTACGCAGATGAAGCAAGGTAAACAACGTTTTATATCAGTCACATCTCTGGTCATTGGCTCAACCCATCCCCAACACCATCATGGATATTCTTCCACTTTTTTCGTGCTTCAGTATAACTCTCGCCTAGCATTTGCTAAAGCGCCCCCGGTCGTCAGCTTCTGGGCGTCACCATGCCCGTATCCCCTGCCATAAACTTCGTGGAGCAAGTCTTGGTTCCGACATGTGTACCGCGATCATTCGTCCATGTTAGGGTGAACCATTACCCCAGCATGAATAGTTTTCGTACTGCTGACATCTACTTTTCCAAAGATAACCTGTCTGGGCCCTAACATGGTAAATAGTGCGAATTCGGTCGCAACGCAACGCAACATACTAAGCCATTGTCGTCGGAAGTATTTTTGTCCATATACATAAGAAATTCAGATGTTGGTATAAACTCGATATGTTGATATGGAATTGATATGAAATGGATATTCAGTCGTCTACATGGTCGTTAAAATAAGATGGCGACGTTTCTTGCAGTGCGGTTTGTCGACAACTAGGGTTCGGCACTGCGGGTGAAGCTCACTGCTGCGCTCAATATGGTGCAGGCAACGGCACCATCTGGACGGGCGATATTGACTGTTGGCCGGCAACCACCAACCTCAATCAGTGTGTCTTCGAAGGATGGGGTGTCCACAAGTGTTCCCACGGAAACGATGTTGGCGTCTCTTGTCAGGTCTTTGGAGGTATCTTCACACACCATGTCATTTTCCTGTTCGTGCAAAAAAAGGTAAAGTGATTTTCTTCCAAAGATTTCTCCAAAAGTGACTAACTGTTAACTATTTCGGCGGTAATACAACAGGCTTTTATGTTTAGCAGCAACACCAGATGTTTATCTGATCCATGTTTCTTCTCTTACCAGGATCTGTCCGACTTGTTGGTGGAGCGTCTGACCGGAGCGGTCGTCTGGAAATCCTCCATGAAAACCAATGGGGCACATTGTGTTATGACTACTTTAGTGCCAATGAGGCCAAGTACTGTATAGTTACCATACCTTGTTGTTAAGATATGAATCAGACGGTTTTACTTTAGTAGGCCTAATGCCTTTGCCGAGTTGAAAAAGGACGGAGAAAAAGATGTTCCAAATAACCTCGAGCATATCCCCTTCGAACACAGAGCCAAACTCCCCACCAGGAAATTGAGTTTAGTCAAGAACTATTTACCATAGATCTGTCCAGTACACGTGTTTCATAATATGCATGCGCTGTATACTTTCAGCGCGATGTGTAGGCAGTTGGGTTTTGCTGAAGGCGGCATCGCAACTTGCGGTGACACTTCCTGGCAAGATTCTGACAAATTCTGGTCCGTCAGAATTGACTGTCCAGTTGGGACGATCAATATTTCGGAGTGTTCATTCGATGGTTGGGGTGACCAATATTGCAGTTATTACAGGCTGCAAGTAGTCCTCACCTGTCTTGGCACCACACCTGCCACCACAAGGCCCATCAGCACTGACATGACGACGTCACAGACTGTTCAAGGTAAATTCTCTTCATATAAATGGTTGACAAAGTCGATAGTTGACGAGACGGGGGTTGTGAAAGTGCGTGGGTGGCGAGACGCGGGTTGAAAAGTGGGCCGGTAGCGAGACGGGGGTTGTGAAAGTGGGCGGTTGGCGAGACGGGGGTTGTGAAAGTGGGTGGATGACGAGACGGGGTTTGTGAAAGTGCGTGGGTGGCGAGACGCGGGTTGTGAAAGTGGATGGGTGGCGAGACGGGGGTTGCAAAAGTAAGCGATTGGCGAGACGGGAGTTGTGAACGTTGATGGGTGGCTAGAAGGGGGTTGAGAAAGCGGGCCAGTAGCGAGACGGGGGTTGTGAAAGTGGGCGGGTGGCGAGACGGGGGTTGTGAAAGTCGGAGGGTGGCGAGACGGGCGATGTGAAAGTGGGTAGTTGGCGAGACGGGGGTTGTGAAAGTGGGTGGGTGGCGAGATGGGGGTTGTGAAAGGCGGAGGGTGGCGAGACGGGGGTTGAGAAAGTGGGCCTGTAGCGAGACGGGGGTTGTGAAAGGCGGAGGGTGGCGAGACGGGGCTTGTGAAAGGCGAAGGGTAGCGAGACGGGGGTTGTGAAAGTGTGCGGGTGGCGAGACGGTGGTTGTAAAAGTGGGTGGGATGCGAGACGGGGGTTGTGAAAGTGGGCGGGTGGCGAGACGGGGGTTGTGAAATTGGGCGGGTGGCGAGACGGGAGTTATGAAAGGCGGAGGGTGGCGAGACGGGGGTTGAGAAAGTGGGCCGGGAGCGAGACGGGGGTTGTGAAAGGCGGAGGGTGGAGAGACGGGGGTTGAGAAAGTGGGCCGGTAGCGAGACGGGGGTTGTGAAAGTGGGCGGGTGGCGAGACGGGGGTTGTGAAAGGCGGAGGGTGGCGAGACGGTGGTTGTGAAAGTGGGCGGGTGGCGAGACGGTGGTTGTGAAAGTGGGCGGGTGGCGAGACGGGGCTTGTGAAAGTGGGCGGGAGGCGAGACGGGGGTTGTGAAAGTGGGCGGGTGGCGAGACGGGGGTTGTGAAAGTGGGCGGGTGGCGAGACGGGGGTTGTAAAAGTGGGCGGGTGGCGAGACGGGGGTTGTGAAAGTGGGCGGGTGGCGAGACGGGGGTTGTGAAAGTGGGCGGGTGGCGAGACGGGGGTTGTGAAATTGGGCGGGTGGCGAGACGGGGGTTGTGAAAGGCGGAGGGTGGCGAGACGGGGGTTGAGAAAGTGGGCCGGTGGCGAGACGGGGGTTGTGAAAGGCGGAGGGTGGCGAGACGGGGCTTGTGAAAGGCGGAGGGTAGCGAGACGGGGGTTGTGAAAGTGGGCGGGTGGCGAGACGGTGGTTGTGAAAGTGGCCGGGAGGCGAGACGGGGGTTGTGAAAGTGGGCGGGTGGCGAGACGGGGGTTGTGAAAGTGGGCGGGTGGCGAGACAGGGGTTGTGAAAGGCGGAGGGTGGCGAGACGGGGCTTGTGAAAGGCGGAGGGTAGCGAGACGGGGGTTGTGAAAGTGGGCGGGTGGCGAGACGGTGGTTGTGAAAGTGGGCGGGAGGCGAGACGGTGGTTGTGAAAGTGGGCGGGTGGCGAGACGGGGTTGTGAAAGTGGGCGGGTGGCGAGACAGGGGTTGTGAAAGGCGGAGGGTAGCGAGACGGGGGTTGTGAAAGTGGGCGGGTGGCGAGACGGTAGTTGTGAAAGTGGGCGGGAGGCGAGACGGGGGTTGTGAAAGTGGGCGGGAGGCGAGACGGTGGTTGTGAAAGTGGGCGGGTGGCGAGACGGGGGTTGTGAAAGTGGGCGGGTGGCGAGACGGGGGTTGTGAAAGCGGGCGGGTGGCGAGACGGAGGTTGTGAAAGTGGGTGGGTGGTGAGACGGGGGTTGTGAAATTGGGCGGGTGGCGAGACGGGGGTTGTGAAAGGCGGAGGGTGGCGAGACGAGGGTTGCGAAAGTGGGCCGGTAGCGAGACGGGGCTTGTGAAAGGCGGAGGGTGGCGAGACGGGGCTTGTAAAAGGCGGAGGGTAGCAAGACGGGGGTTGGGAAAGTGGGCGGGTGGCGAGACGGTGGTTGTGAAAGTGGGCGGGTGGCGAGACAGGGGTTGAGAAAGTGGGCGGGTGGCGAGACGGGGGTTGTGAAAGTGGGCGGGTGGCGAGACGGGGGTTGTGAAAGTGGGCGGGTGGCGAGACAGGGGTTGTGAAAGGCGGAGGGTGGCGAGATGGGGGTTGAAAAAGTGGGCCGGTAGCGAGACGGGGGTTGTGAAAGGCGGAGGGTGGCGAGACGGGGCTTGTGAAAGGCGGAGGGTAGCGAGACGGGGGTTGTGAAAGTGGGCGGGTGGCGAGACAGTGGTTGTAAAAGTCGGTGGGTGGCCAGACGGGGGTTGTGAAAGTGGGCGGGTGGCGAGACGGGGGTTGTGAAAGTGGGCGGGTGGCGAGACGGGGGTTTTGAAAGGCGGAGGGTGGCGAGACGGGGGTTGTGTAAGTGGGCGGGTGGCGAGACGGGGGTTGTGAAAGTCGGAGGGTGGCAAGACGGGGGGTGTGAAAGTGGGTGGGTGGCGGGACGGGGGTTGGGAAAGTGGGCGGGTGGCGAGACGGGGGATGTGCAAGTGGGGGGGTGGCGAGACGGGGGTTGTGAAAGGCGGAGGGTGGCGAGACGGGGGTTGAGAAAGTGGGCCGGTGGCGAGACGGGGGTTGTGAAAGTGGGCGGGAGGCGAGACGGTGGTTGTGAAAGTGGGCGGGTGGCGAGACGGGGGTTGTGAAAGGCGGAGGGTAGCGAGACGGGAGTTTTGAAAGGCGGAGGGTGGCGGATGTGAAAGTGGGCGGGTGGCGAGACGGGGGTTGGGAAAGGGGGCGGGTGGCGAGACGGGGGATGTAAAAGTGGGCAAGTGGCGAGACAGGGGTTGGAAAAGTGGGCGGTTGGCGAGACGGGGGTTGAGAAAGTGGGCTGGTAGCGAGACAGGGATTGTGAAAGTGGGCGGGTGGCGAGACGGGGGTTGTGAAAGTGGGCGGGTGGCGAGACGGGGGTTGTGAAAGGCGGAGGGTGGCGAGACGTTGGTTGTAAAAGTCGGTGGGTGGCCAGACGGGGGTTGTGAAAGTGGGCGGGTGGCGAGACGGGGGTTGTGAAAGTGGGCGGGTGGCGAGACGGGGGTTTTGAAAGGCGGAGGGTGGCGAGACGGGGGTTGTGTAAGTGGGCGGGTGGCGAGACGGGGGTTGTGAAAGTCGGAGGGTGGCGAGACGGGGGATGTGAAAGTGGGCGGGTGGCGAGACGGGGGTTGTGAAAGTCGGAGGGTGGCGAGACGGGGGATGTGAAAGTGGGTGGGTGGCGGGACGGGGGTTGGGAAAGTGGGCGGGTGGCGAGACGGGGGATGTGCAAGTGGGGGGGTGGCGAGACGGGGGTTGTGAAAGGCGGAGGGTGGCGAGACGGGGGTTGAGAAAGTGGGCCGGTGGCGAGACGGGG
The DNA here is from genome assembly GCA_964019135.1 of Arenicola marina. NCBI lineage: Eukaryota > Metazoa > Annelida > Polychaeta > Arenicolidae > Arenicola > Arenicola marina. Next base: position 39,165,417 of record OZ025252.1, read on the forward strand.
GTTGTGAAAGGCGGAGGGTGGCGAGACGGGGCTTGTGAAAGGCGGAGGGTAGCGAGACGGGGGTTGTGAAAGTGGGCGGGTGGCGAGACAGTGGTTGTGAAAGTGGGCGGGAGGCGAGACGGGGGTTGTGAAAGTGGGCGGGTGGCGAGACGGGGGTTGTGAAAGTGGGCGGGTGGCGAGACAGGGGTTCTGAAAGGCGGAGGGTGGCGAGACGGGGCTTGTGAAAGGCGGAGGGTAGCGAGACGGGGGTTGTGAAAGTGGGCGGGTGGCGAGACGGTGGTTGTGAAAGTGGGCGGGAGGCGAGACGGAGGTTGTGAAAGTGGGCGGGTGGCGAGACGGGGGTTGTGAAAGTGGGCGGGTGGCGAGACAGGGGTTGTGAAAGGCGGAGGGTAGCGAGACGGGGGTTGTGAAAGTGGGCGGGTGGCGAGACGGTAGTTGTGAAAGTGGGCGGGAGGCGAGACGGGGGTTGTGAAAGTGGGCGGGAGGCGAGACGGTGGTTGTGAAAGTGGGCGGGTGGCGAGACGGGTGTTGTGAAAGTGGGCGGGTGGCGAGACGGGGGTTGTGCAAGTGGGCGGGTGGCGAGACGGAGGTTGTGAAAGTGGGCGGGTGGCGAGACGGGGGTTGTGAAATTGGGCGGGTGGCGAGACGGGGGTTGTGAAAGGCGGAGGGTGGCGAGACGAGGGTTGAGAAAGTGGGCCGGTAGCGAGACGGGGCTTGTGAAAGGCGGAGGGTGGCGAGACGGGGCTTGTAAAAGGCGGAGGGTAGCAAGACGGGGGTTGTGAAAGTGGGCGGGAGGCGAGACGAGGGTTGTGAAAGTGGGCGGGAGGCGAGACGGTGGTTGTGAAAGTGGGCGGTGGCGAGACAGGGGTTGAGAAAGTGGGCGGGTGGCGAGACGGGGGTTGTGAAAGTGGGCGGGTGGCGAGACAGGGGTTGTGAAAGTGGGCGGGAGGCGAGACGGTGGTTGTGAAAGTGGGCTGGTGGCGAGACAGGGTTTGTGAAAGTGGGCGGATGGCGAAACGGGGATTGTGAAAGTGGGCGGGTGGCGAGACAGGGGTTGTGAAAGGCGGAGGGTGGCGAGATGGCGGTTGAAAAGTGGGCCGGTAGCGAGACGGGGGTTGTGAAAGGCGGAGGGTGGCGAGACGGGGGTTGTGAAAGTGGGCGGGTGGCGAGACAGTGGTTGTGAAAGTGGACGGGAGGCGAGACGGGGGTTGTGAAAGGCGGAGGGTGGCGAGATGGGGGTTGAAAAAGTGGGCCGGTAGCGAGACGGGGGTTGTGAAAGGCGGAGGGTAGCGAGACGTGGATTGTGAAAGTGGGCGGGTGGCGAGACAGTGGTTGTGAAAGTGGGCGGGAGGCGAGACGGGGGTTGTGAAAGTGGGCGGGAGGCAAGACGGTGGTTGTGAAAGTGGGCGGGTGGCGAGACGGGGGTTGTGAAAGGCGGAGGGTAGCGAGACGGGAGTTTTGAAAGCCGAAGGTGGCGAGACGGGGGTTGTGAAAGTGGGCGGGTGGCGAGACGGGGGTTGTGAAAGGCGGAGGGTGGCGAGACGGGGCTTGTAACAGTCGGTGGGTGGCCAGACGAGGGTTGTGAAATTGGGCGGGTGGCGAGACGGGGCTCGTAACAGTCGGTGGGTGGCCAGACGGGGGTTGTGAAAGTGGGAGGGTGGCGAGACGGGGGTTGGGAAAGTGGGCGGGTGGCGAGACGGGGGTTGAGAAAGTGGGCTGGTAGCAAGACAGGGGTTGTGAAAGTGGGCGGGTGGCGAGACGGGGGTTGTGAAAGGCGGAGGGTGGCGAGACGGGGCTTGTAACAGTCGGTGGGTGGCCGGACGAGGGTTGTGAAAGTGGGCGGGTGGCGAGACGGGGGTTTTGAAAGTGGGCGGATGGCGAGACGGGGGTTGTGAAAGTCGGAGGGTGGCGAGACGGGGGTTGTGAAAGTGGGCGGGTGGCGAGACGGGTGATGTGAAAGTGGGCGGGTGGCGAGACGGGGGTTGGGAAAGTGGGCGGGTGGCGAGACGGGGGATGTGAAAGTGGGCGGGTGGCGAGACGGGGGTTGGAAAAGTGGGCGGGTGGCGAGACGGGGGATGTAAAAGTGGGCGAGTGGCGAGACGGGGGTTGGAAAAGTGGGCGGTTGGCGAGACGGGGGTTGAGAAAGTGGGCTGGTAGCGAGACTGGGATTGTGAAAGTGGGCGGGTGGCGAGACGGGGGTTGTGAAAGTGGGCGGGTGGCGAGACGGGGGCTGTGAAAGGCGGAGGGTGGCGAGACGTTGGTTGTAAAAGTCGGTGGGTGGCCAGACGGGGGTTGTGAAAATGGGCGGGTGGCGAGACGGGGGTTGTGAAAGTGGGCGGGTGGCGAGACGGGGGTTTTGAAAGGCGGAGGGTGGCGAGACGGGGGTTGTGTAAGTGGGCGGGTGGCGAGACGGGGGTTGTGAAAGTCGGAGGGTGGCGAGACAGGGGATGTGAAAGTGGGTGGGTGGCGGGACGGGGGTTGGGAAAGTGGGCTGGTGGCGAGACGGGGGATGTGCAAGTGGGGGGGTGGCGAGACGGGGGTTGTGAAAGGCGGAGGGTGGCGAGACGGGGTTGAGAAAGTGGGCCGGTGGCGAGACGGGGGTTGTGAAAGGCGGAGGGTGGCGAGACGGGGCTTGTGAAAGGCGGAGGGTAGCGAGACGGGGGTTGTGAAAGTGGGCGGGTGGCGAGACGGTGGTTGTGAAAGTGGGCGGGAGGCGAGACGGGGGTTGTGAAAGTGGGCGGGTGGCGAGACGGGGGTTGTGAAAGTGGGCGGGTGGCGAGACAGGGGTTCTGAAAGGCGGAGGGTGGCGAGACGGGGCTTGTGAAAGGCGGAGGGTAGTGAGACGGGGGTTGTGAAAGTGGGCGGGTGGCGAGACGGTGGTTGTGAAAGTGGGCGGGAGGCGAGATGGTGGTTGTGAAAGTGGGCGGGTGGCGAGACGGGGGTTGTGAAAGTGGGCGGGTGGCGAGACAGGGCTTGTGAAAGGCGGAGGGTAGCGAGACGGGGGTTGTGAAAGTGGGCGGGTGGCAAGACGGTAGTTGTGAAAGTAGGCGGGAGGCGAGACGGGGGTTGTGAAAGTGGGCGGGTGGCGAGACGGGGCTTGTAACAGTCGGTGGGTGGCCAGACGGGGGTTGTGAAAGTGGGAGGATGGCGAGACGGGGGTTTTGAAAGTGGGCGGGTGGCGAGACGGGGGTTGTGAAAGTCGGAGGGTGGCGAGACGGGGGTTGTGAAAGTGGGCGGGTGGCGAGACGGGTGATGTGAAAGTGGGCGGGTGGCGAGACCGGGGTTGGGAAAGTGGGCGGGTGGCGAGACGGGGGATGTGAAAGTGGGCGGGTGGCGAGACGGGGGTTGGGAAAGTGGGCGATTGGCGAGACGGGAGTTGGGAAAGTGGGCTGGTAGCGAGACAGGGGTTGTGAAAGTGGGCGGGTGGCGAGACGGGGGTTGTGAAAGTCGCAGGGTGACGAGACGGGGGATGTAAAAGTGGGCGAGTGGCGAGACGGGGGTTGGAAAAGTGGGCGGTTGGCGAGACGGGGGTTGAGAAAGTGGGCTGGTAGCGAGACAGGGATTGTGAAAGTGGGCGGGTGGCGAGACGGGGGTTGTGAAAGTGGGCGGGTGGCGAGACGGGGGTTGTGAAAGGCGGAGGGTGGCGAGACGTTGGTTGTAAAAGTCGGTGGGTGGCCAGACGGGGATTGTGAAAGTGGGCGGGTGGCGAGACGGGGGTTGTGAAAGTGGGCTGGTGGCGAGACGGGGGTTGTGAAAGTCGGAGGGTGGCGAGACGGAGGATGTGAAAGTGGGCGGGTGGCGAGACGGGGGTTGGGAAAGTGGGCGGGTGGCGAGACGGGGGTTGGGCAAGTGGGCGGGTGGCGAGACGGGGGTTGAGAAAGTGGGCTGGTAGCGAGACAGGGGTTGTGAAAGTGGGCGGGTGGCGAGACGGGGGTTGTGAAAGTCGGAGGGTGGCGAGACGGGGGATGTGAAAGTGGGCGGGTGGCGAGACGGGGGTTGGGCAAGTGGGCGGGTGGCGAGACGGGGGTTGAGAAAGTGGGCTGGTAGCGAGACAGGGGTTGTGAAAGTGGGCGGGTGGCGAGACGGGGGTTGTGAAAGTCGGAGGGTGGCGAGACAGGCGATGTGAAAGTGGGCGGGTGGCCAGACGGGGGTTGTGAAAGTGGGCGGGTGGCGAGACGGGGGTTGTGAAAGTGGGCGGGTGGCGAGACGGGGGTTGGGAAAGTGGGCGGGTGGCGAGACGGGGGTTGTGAAAGTGGGCGGGTGGCGAGACGGGAGTTTTGAAAGGCGGACGGTAGCGAGACGGGGGTTGTGAAAGTGGGCGGGTGGCGAGACGGGGGTTGTGAAAGTCGGAGGGTGTCGAGACGGATGATGTGAAAGTGGGCGGGTGGCGAGACGGGGGTTGTGAAAGTGGGCGGGTGGCGAGACGGGGGTTGTGAAAGTGGGCGGGTGGCGAGACGGGAGTTTTGAAAGGCGGAGGGTAGCGAGACGGGGGTTGTGAAAGTGGGCGGGTGGCGAGACGGGGGTTGGGAAAGTGGGCGGGTGGCGAGACGGGAGTTTTGCAAGGCGGAGGGTGGAGAGACGGGGGTTGTGAAAGTGGGCGGGTGGCGAGACGGGGGTTGGGAAAGTGGGCGGGTGGCGAGACGGGGGTTGTGAAAGTGGGCGGGTGGCGAGACATGAGTTTTGAAAGGCGGAGGGTAGCGAGACGGGGGTTGTGAAAGTGGGCGGGTGGCGAGACGGGGGTTGTGAAAGTCGGAGGGTGGCGAGACGGGGGATGTGAAAGTGGGCGGGTGGCGAGACGGTGGTTGTGAAAGTGGGCGGGTGGCGAGACGGGGGTTGTGAAAGGCGGAGGGTAGCGAGACGGGAGTTTTGAAAGCCGAAGGTGGCGAGACGGGGGTTGTGAAAGTGGGCGGGTGGCGAGACGGGGGTTGTGAAAGGCGGAGGGTGGCGAGACGGGGCTTGTAACAGTCGGTGGGTGGCCAGACGAGGGTTGTGAAAGTGGGCGGGTGGCGAGACGGGGCTCGTAACAGTCGGTGGGTGGCCAGACGGGGGTTGTGAAAGTGGGAGGGTGGCGAGACGGGGGTTGGGAAAGTGGGCGGGTGGCGAGACGGGGGTTGAGAAAGTGGGCTGGTAGCAAGACAGGGGTTGTGAAAGTGGGCGGGTGGCGAGACGGGGGTTGTGAAAGGCGGAGGGTGGCGAGACGGGGCTTGTAACAGTCGGTGGGTGGCCGGACGAGGGTTGTGAAAGTGGGCGGGTGGCGAGACGGGGGTTTTGAAAGTGGGCGGATGGCGAGACGGGGGTTGTGAAAGTCGTAGGGTGGCGAGACGGGGGTTGTGAAAGTGGGCGGGTGGCGAGACGGGTGATGTGAAAGTGGGCGGGTGGCGAGACGGGGGTTGGGAAAGTGGGCGGGTGGCGAGACGGGGGATGTGAAAGTGGGCGGGTGGCGAGACGGGGGATGTAAAAGTGGGCGAGTGGCGAGACGGGGGTTGGAAAAGTGGGCGGTTGGCGAGACGGGGGTTGAGAAAGTGGGCTGGTAGCGAGACTGGGATTGTGAAAGTGGGCGGGTGGCGAGACGGGGGTTGTGAAAGTGGGCGGGTGGCGAGACGGGGGTTGTGAAAGGCGGAGGGTGGCGAGACGTTGGTTGTAAAAGTCGGTGGGTGGCCAGACGGGGGTTGTGAAAATGGGCGGGTGGCGAGACGGGGGTTGTGAAAGTGGGCGGGTGGCGAGACGGGGGTTTTGAAAGGCGGAGGGTGGCGAGACGGGGGTTGTGTAAGTGGGCGGGTGGCGAGACGGGGGTTGTGAAAGTCGGAGGGTGGCGAGACAGGGGATGTGAAAGTGGGTGGGTGGCGGGACGGGGGTTGGGAAAGTGGGCTGGTGGCGAGACGGGGGATGTGCAAGTGGGGGGGTGGCGAGACGGGGGTTGTGAAAGGCGGAGGGTGGCGAGACGGGGTTGAGAAAGTGGGCCGGTGGCGAGACGGAGGTTGTGAAAGGCGGAGGGTGGCGAGACGGGGCTTGTGAAAGGCGGACGGTAGCGAGACGGGGGTTGTGAATGTGGGCGGGTGGCGAGACGGTGGTTGTGAAAGTGGGCGGGAGGCGAGACGGGGGTTGTGAAAGTGGGCGGGTGGCGAGACGGGGGTTGTGAAAGTGGGCGGGTGGCGAGACAGGGGTTCTGAAAGGCGGAGGGTGGCGAGACGGGGCTTGTGAAAGGCGGAGGGTAGTGAGACGGGGGTTGTGAAAGTGGGCGGGTGGCGAGACGGTGGTTGTGAAAGTGGGCGGGAGGCGAGATGGTGGTTGTGAAAGTGGGCGGGTGGCGAGACGGGGGTTGTGAAAGTGGGCGGGTGGCGAGACAGGGCTTGTGAAAGGCGGAGGGTAGCGAGACGGGGGTTGTGAAAGTGGGCGGGTGGCAAGACGGTAGTTGTGAAAGTAGGCGGGAGGCGAGACGGGGGTTGTGAAAGTGGGCGGGTGGCGAGACGGGGCTTGTAACAGTCGGTGGGTGGCCAGACGGGGGTTGTGAAAGTGGGAGGATGGCGAGACGGGGGTTTTGAAAGTGGGCGGGTGGCGAGACGGGGGTTGTGAAAGTGGGCGGGTGGCGAGACGGGTGATGTGAAAGTGGGCGGGTGGCGAGACCGGGGTTGGGAAAGTGGGCGGGTGGCGAGACGGGGGATGTGAAAGTGGGCGGGTGGCGAGACGGGGGTTGGGAAAGTGGGCGATTGGCGAGACGGGAGTTGGGAAAGTGGGCTGGTAGCGAGACAGGGGTTGTGAAAGTGGGCGGGTGGCGAGACGGGGGTTGTGAAAGTCGCAGGGTGACGAGACGGGGGATGTAAAAGTGGGCGAGTGGCGAGACGGGGGTTGGAAAAGTGGGCGGTTGGCGAGACGGGGGTTGAGAAAGTGGGCTGGTAGCGAGACAGGGATTGTGAAAGTGGGCGGGTGGCGAGACGGGGGTTGTGAAAGTGGGCGGGTGGCGAGACGGGGGTTGTGAAAGGCGGAGGGTTGCGAGACGTTGGTTGTAAAAGTCGGTGGGTGGCCAGACGGGGATTGTGAAAGTGGGCGGGTGGCGAGACGGGGGTTGTGAAAGTGGGCTGGTGGCGAGACGGGGGTTGTGAAAGTCGGAGGGTGGCGAGACGGAGGATGTGAAAGTGGGCGGGTGGCGAGACGGGGGTTGGGAAAGTGGGCGGGAGGCGAGACGGGGGATGTAAAAGTGGGCGGGTGGCGAGACGGGGGTTGGGAAAGTGGGCGGGTGGTGAGACGGGGTTGAGAAAGTGGGCTGGTAGCGAGACAGGGGTTGTGAAAGTGGGCGGGTGGCGAGACGGGGGTTGTGAGAGTTGGCGGGTGGCGAGACGGGGGATGTGAAAGTGGGCGGGTGGCGAGACGTGGGTTGGGATAGTGGGCGGGTGGCGAGACGGGGGATGTAAAAGTGGGCGGGTGGCGAGACGGGGGTTGGGAAAGTGGGCGGGTGGCGAGACGGGGGTTGGGCAAGTGGGCGGGTGGCGAGACGGGGGTTGAGAAAGTGGGCTGGTAGCGAGACAGGGGTTGTGAAAGTGGGCGGGTGGCGAGACGGGGGTTGTGAAAGTCGGAGGGTGGCGAGACGGGGGATGTGAAAGTGGGCGGGTGGCGAGACGGGGGTTGGGCAAGTGGGCGGGTGGCGAGACGGGGGTTGAGAAAGTGGGCTGGTAGCGAGACAGGGGTTGTGAAAGTGGGCGGGTGGCGAGACGGGGGTTGTGAAAGTCGGAGGGTGGCGAGACAGGCGATGTGAAAGTGGGCGGGTGGCCAGACGGGGGTTGTGAAAGTGGGCGGGTGGCGAGACGGGGGTTGTGAAAGTGGGCGGGTGGCGAGACGGGGGTTGGGAAAGTGGGCGGGTGGCGAGACGGGGGTTGTGAAAGTGGGCGGGTGGCGAGACGGGAGTTTTGAAAGGCGGACGGTAGCGAGACGGGGGTTGTGAAAGTGGGCGGGTGGCGAGACGGGGGTTGTGAAAGTCGGAGGGTGTCGAGACGGATGATGTGAAAGTGGGCGGGTGGCGAGACGGGGGTTGTGAAAGTGGGCGGGTGGCGAGACGGGGGTTGTGAAAGTGGGCGGGTGGCGAGACGGGAGTTTTGAAAGGCGGAGGGTAGCGAGACGGGGGTTGTGAAAGTGGGCGGGTGGCGAGACGGGGGTTGGGAAAGTGGGCGGGTGGCGAGACGGGAGTTTTGCAAGGCGGAGGGTGGAGAGACGGGGGTTGTGAAAGTGGGCGGGTGGCGAGACGGGGGTTGGGAAAGTGGGCGGGTGGCGAGACGGGGGTTGTGAAAGTGGGCGGGTGGCGAGACATGAGTTTTGAAAGGCGGAGGGTAGCGAGACGGGGGTTGTGAAAGTGGGCGGGTGGCGAGACGGGGGTTGTGAAAGTCGGAGGGTGGCGAGACGGGGGATGTGAAAGTGGGCGGGTGGCGAGACGGGGGTTGGGAAAGTGGGCGGGTGGCGAGACGGGGGTTGAGAAAGTGGGCTGGTAGCGAGACGGGGGTTGTGAAAGTGGGCTGGTGGCGAGACGGGGGTTGTGAAAGCGGAGGATGGCGAGACGGGGGTTGGGAAAGTGGGCGGGTGGCGAGACGGGGGTTGTGAAAGTCGGAGGGTGGCGAGACGGGGTATTGGGAAAGTGGGCGGGTGGCGAGACGGGTGTTGAAAAAATTGGGCTGCTGGCGAGACGGGGGTTGTGAAAGTGGGCGGGTGGCGAGAGGGGGGTTGTGAAAGTCGGAGGGTGGCGAGATGGGGGTTGTAAAAGTCGGTGGGTGGCCAGACGGGGGTTGTGAAAGTGGGCGGGTGGCGAGACGGGGGTTGTGAAAGTGGGCGGGTGGCGAAACGGGGGTTTTGAAAGGCGGAGGGTGGCGAGAAGGTGGTTGTGAAAGTGGGCGAGTGGCGAGACGGGGGTTGTGAAAGTCGGAGGATGGCGAGACGGGGGATGTGAAAGTGGGCGGGTGGCGAGACGGGGGTTGTGAAAGTCGGAGGGTGGCGAGACGGGCGATGTGAAAGTGGGCGGGTGGCGAGACAGGGGTTGTGAAAGTGAGCGGGTGGCGAGACGGGGGTTGTGAAAGTCGGAGGGTGGCGAGACGGGCGATGTGAAAGTGGGTGGGTGGCGAGACAAGGGTTGTGAAAGTGAGCGGGTGGCGAGACGGGGGTTGTGAAAGTGGGCGGGTGGCGAGACGGGGATTGTGAAAGTGGGCGGGTGGCGAGACGGGGGTTGAGAAAGTGGGCTGGTAGCGAGACGGGGGTTGTGAAAGTGGGCGGGTGGCGAGACGGGGGTTGTGAAAGCGGAGGATGGCAAGACGGGGATTGGGAAAGTGGGCGGGTGGCGAGACGGGGGTTGTGAAAGTCGGAGGGTGGCGAGACGGGCGATGTGAAAGTCGGTAGTTGGCGAGACGGGGGTTGTGAAAGTGGGCGGGTGGCGAGACGGGGGTTGTGAAAGCGGAGGGTGGCGAGACGGGGACTGGGAAAGTGGGCGTTTGGCGAGACGGGGGATGTGAAAGTGGGCGGGTGGCGAGACGGGGGTTGGGAAAGTGTGCGGGTGGCGAGACGGGGGTTGAGAAAGTGGGCCGGTAGCGAAACGGGGGTTGTGAAATTGGGCGGGTGGCGAGACGGGGGTTGTGAAAGTCGGAGGGTGGCGAGACGGGCGATGTGAAAGTGGGCGGGTGGCGAGACAGGAGTTGTGAAAGTGGGCGGGTGGCGAGACGGGGGTTGTGAAAGTGGGCGGGTGGCGAGACGGGGTATTGGGAAAGTGGGCGGGTGGCGAGACGGGTGTTGAAAAAATTGGGCTGGTATCGAGATGGGGGTTGTGGAAGTGGGCGGGTGGCGAGACGGGGATTGTGAAAGTCGGAGGGTGGCGAGATGGGGGTTGTAAAAGTCGGTGGGTGGCCAGACGAGGGTTGTGAAAGTGGACGGTTGGCGAGACGGGGGTTGTGAAAGTGGGCGAGTGGCGAGACGGGGGTTGTGAAAGTCGGAGGATGGCGAGACGGGGGATGTGAAAGTGGGCGGGTGGCGAGACGGGGGTTGTGAAAGTCGGAGGGTGGCGAGACGGGCGATGTGAAAGTGGGCGGGTGGCGTGACAAGGGTTGTGAAAGTGAGCGGGTGGCGAGACGGGGGTTGTGAAAGTCGGAGGGTGGCGAGACTGGCGATGTGAAAGTGGGCGGGTGGCGAGACAAGGGTTGTGAAAGTGAGCGGGTGGCGAGACGGGGGTTGTGAAAGTGGGCGGGTGGCGAGACGTGTATTGTGAAAGTGGGCGGGTGGCGAGACGGGGGTTGTGAAAGTGGGCGGGTGGCGAAACGGGGGTTGTGAAAGCGGAGGGTGGCGAGACGGGGGTTGGGAAAGTGGGCGGGTGGCGAGACGGGGTTTGTGAAAGCGGAGGGTGGCGAGACGGGGGCTGGGAAAGTGGGCGGGTGGCGAGACGGGGGTTGGGAAAGTGGGCGGGTGGCGAGACGGGTGTTGAGAAACTGGGCTGGTAGCGAGACGGGGGTTGTGAAAGTGGGCGGGTGGCGAGACGGGGGTTGCAAAAGTCGGAGGGTGGCGAGACGGGCGATGTGAAAGTGGGCGGGTGGCGAGACAGGGGTTGTGAAAGTGAGCGGGTGGCGAGACGGGGGTTGTGAAAGTGGGCGGGTGGCGAGACGGGGGTTGTGAAAGTGGGCGGGTGGCGAGACGGGGGTTGTGAAAGTGGGCGGGTGGCGACACGGGGGTTGTGAAAGCGGAGGGTGGCGAGACGGGGGTTGGGAAAGTGGGCGTTTGGCGAGACGGGGGATGTGAAAGTGGGCGGGTGGCGAGACGGGGGTTGGGAAAGTGGGCGGGTGGCGAGACGGGGGTTGAGGAAGTGGGCTGGTAGCGAGACGGGGGTTGTGAAAGTCGGAGGGTGGCGAGACGGGCGATGTGAAAGTAGGCGGGTGGCGAGAGAGGGGTTGTTAATGTCGGAGGGTGGCGAGACGGGGGCTGGGAAAGTGGGCGTTTGGCGAGACGGGGGTTGTGAAAGTGGGCGGGTGGCGAAACGGGGGTTGTGAAAGCCGAGGGTGGCGAGACGGGGGATGTGAAAGTGGGCGGGTGGCGAGACGGGGGTTGTGAAAGCGGAGGGTGGCGAGACGGGGGTTGTGAAAGTGGGCGGGTGGCGAAACGGGGTTTGTGAAAGCGGAGGGTGGCGAGACGGGGGCTGGGAAAGTGGGCGTTTGGCGAGACAGGGGATGTGAAAGTGGGCGGGTGGCGAGACGGGGGTTGGGAAAATGGGCGGGTGGCGAGACGGGGGTTGAGGAAGTGGGCTGGTAGCGAGACGGGGGTTGTGAAAGTGGGCGGGTGGCGAGACGGGGGTTGTGAAAGTCGGAGGGTGGCGAGACGGGCGATGTGAAAGTAGGCGGGTGGCGAGACGGGGGTTTTGAATGTCGGAGGGTGGCGAGACGGGGGTTGTGAGAGTGGGCGGGTGGCGAGACGGGGGTTGTGAAAGTGGGCGGGTGGCGAGACGGGGGTTGTGAAAGTGGGCGGGTGGCGAGACGGGGGTTGTGAAAGGCGGAGGGTGGCAAGACGATGGTTGTGAAAGTCGGAGAGTGGCGAGACGGGGGATGTGAAAATGGGCGGGTGGCGACACGGGGGTTGGGAAAGTGGGCGGGTGGCGACCCGGGGGCTGAGAAAGTGGGCCGGTAGCGAGACGGGGGTTGTGAAAGTTTGCGGGTGGCGAGGCGGGGGTTGTGAAAGTCGGAGGGTGGCGAGACGGGGGATGTGAAAGTGGGCGGGTGGCGAGACGGGGGTTGGGAAAGTGGCCGGGTGGCGAGACGGGGGCTGTGAAAGTCGATGTTTGACGAGGCAGGGATGCAAAAGTCAGTGTGTTGCGCGGGATCGACGGGGCTTAGAGTAGTAAAAAAACGGACCCCAGATACTGTAATATAATACAAAGTCATACCTTCTTTGACGACAATTCATCCCCTTGAACTTATTTATTTAACAAAATATCACAGACGATTCCGTGATTTATATTTAATAAATATATTTAATTGATATTTAATCTCCGAGTTCACCTGCTGGTATGCGTACGACGTTTGACAAGAGATAAGTGATACTAGGTAGAAAGTGGCAAATGTGACTTTTTAACAGCTAACAATTTCTGTGATATGAATATTTTTTATATTGGTACGTTTTATTTTCAGATCGCAGTACGAGTGCCACTGGTAAGTATGCTGCTGTTTATAACATATACGACGTATTGTCTGAACGAACTCATTCGACAATAAATCTTTGCGGTTGTCATGGAACTTGTATTTTATATTTGTTAACAACAGAAGTAATCAGATGACCAGCTGTTGGTTAACATCGATGCAGTTTACTAACTACAAATGAATATTGATAATAACTAGTTTCATGTCACTGTTTTCAGACCGCGCTAGGAGTTCCTCTACTGGTAGGTTGACGTCGTATGACTACACATTAATAATATTTTGACATCGTGAAATCCTTCTAAAATAACTAGAATGTGTTATCGAAATTGTCTATGTGACTTATAGTTAAGTTTCTTCATTATACTAGACAGACAGTTAACTGCAAACGATTTTGAAAATTAAGTACTTTATTTGTAACCTTCGTTTTCAGACGACATTACGTCCGCTCATTCTGGTAGGTATACTTCGTTTGACCAGGAAAACGTGCATATATAAGTGACATATAGTGTCATAACATGACAAATAGACAATGCAACTGACATGGTTTCATTTGACGATATGAAATATTCGTATGTATTATCGCCGTCCAGCAGTTGACATAATATTTGAGTTGTTTCAGTTACGTATTATAATTTATAGTTTAGAAACATAAATAATCTTCAATTTACACTATATTGCATTGAACTTTTCCTTCAGACTACCCAATGAGTTCCTCTACAGGTACGTATTTTATTTGATTATCGGATTAAATCAGACGACTTAAACTGAGTTTCATATTTCCTTTAGTGAGATATTTATTTTTGCTGTTAATGTATAATGCAACGGGGATTGAAAAAGTCGTTGTGCGACGAAAATGTGGTATAAGAAATTCGGTGGGTGAGGTTGGTTGGTTGGTTATTCGGAACGCTTTAATCACTTTTGGTCATATCACGTCAATGGGAGAAGGGAGGGAGAGTTGATCCATGTCCCCGGGGGTAACCCCCTACACTTTGCGAAGAAAGGCATGGGATCTTTACCCTGCGACCACACAGACATGACCACAGCAGGGCTCGAACCATCGACCCACGGACCGTTAGGCTCTCAGGTGACAACAGCACTCAATGCGAGCGCGTGAAATCCTTCGACAATGACTAGAATGTGTCATCGAAATTGTCTATGTGACTTACAGTTAAGTTTCTTCATTATATTAGACAGACAGTTACCCGCAAACGATATTGAAAATTAAGTGCTTTATATGTAACCTTCGTCTTCAGATGACATGACGTCTGCTAATTCTTGTAGGTATACTTCGTTAGACCAGGAAAAAGTGCATGTATAAGTAACTAATAGTGTCATAAAATGACAAGTGGACAATGCAACTGTCGTGGTTTCGCTTAACGATGTAATACATTCGTATGTATTATCGCCGTCCGGCAATTGACATAATATTTGAGTTGTTTCAGTTACGTATTATACTTCATAACTTAGAGACATAAATAATTTGCAATTTACAATATATTGCCTTAAACTTTTCCTTCAGACTACCCAATGAGTTCCTCTACAGGTAATGTATTTTATTTGATTATCAGATTCAATCAGACGACTTAAAATTTTGTAGGGTAACTGAGTTCCTATTTACTTTAGTGGGAGAAGTATATTTATTTTTGCTGTTAATGTATAATGACACGGGGGTTAAAAAGTGTTTGTGTGCGGAAAATGTGGTGTGAGAAAGTCGTTGAGCGACGAGACGAGGGTCGCAAAAGTCGGTGGTTGAGGAGACGGAGGTTGAAAAAGTCGATGTGTGACGAGATATTGTTGGAAAAGTCGGTGTGTTGAACGGGATAAAAGGGGCTCGATAACATCATTATTGGACAAAATGAGCGCGAGGCGATTTATGCCTGTATTATGAACATTAAAAGCATGACGTCGGTAATATTTTGCACAGTAGAAAAGAAAAGAAAACTAACCTCAGACGATACTGTAATATAATATAAAGTCATACCGTCGTCGACAACAATCCATCTTCTTGAACGTATTTATTTAACAAAATTTAATAGTGGTTTCTCTGTCAGAAAACTTAGAGCGCTTCTGTCCCGAGTGATGATATTGTCACACGGTGACAACGCAGTTGTCTTACGTTAGTTTCATCACGCAAGGCAAAAGTAGTGTATGTTTTGAGAGTGCCAGACAAATAACCACAGACGATTTTGTGATAACATTTCATGTTCAACTGATTTTCTCATATTACGCTGCGAGTTCACCTACTGGTAGGTGTACGCCGCTTGACAAGAGATAAGTGATACTAGGCAAAGAGTGACAAATGTGACTTTTTAACAGCTGACAATTTCTTGATATGAATATCTTTTATATTGATACTTTATTTTCAGACCGCACTACGAGTTCCTCAGGTAAGTAAATGTCTTTTCATTACTGAAACGGTATGTTGTCTGATCAAACCAATTCGAGAAAAAAACTGTTGCGGTTTGCTCACCCAAGAGGAACCTTGTATTTTATATTTGTTATCAACAAAAGTAATCAGATGACCAGCTGGTAGCTAACATCGATGCAGTTTACTAACTACAAATGAATATTGATGATAACTAGTTTCATGTCACTGTTTTCAGACCGCGCTAGGAGTTCCTCTACTGGTAGGTTGACGTCGTATGACTACACATTAATAATATTAATAATATTGATATGAATATCTTTTATATTGATACTGTTATTTTTAGACCGCACTACGAGTTCCTCAGGTAAGTAAATGTCTTTTCACTACTGAAACGGTATGTTGTCTGATGAAACCAATTCGAGAAAAAAACTGTTGCGGTTTGCTCACCCAAGAGGAACCTTGTATTTTATATTTGTTAACAACAAAAGTAATCAGATGACCAGCTGGTAGCTAACATCGATGCAGTTTACTAACTACAAATGAATATTGATAATAACTAGTTTCATGTCACTGTTTTCAGACCGCGCTAGGAGTTCCTCTACTGGTAGGTTGACGTCGTATGACTACACATTAATAATATTTTGACATCGTGAAATCCTTCTACAATGACTAGAATGTGTCATCGAAATTGTCTGTGTGACTCATAGTTAAGTTTCTTCATTATACTGGACAAACAATTAACTGCAAACGATTTAGAAAATTTAGTACTTTATTTGTAACCTTCGTTTTCAGATGACATTACGTCCGCTCATTCTGGTAGGTATACTTCGTTTGACCAGGAAAATTTGCATATATAAGTGACATATAATGTCATAATATGACAATTGGACAATGCAACTGACATGGTTTCATTTAACGATGTGAAACATTAGTATGTATTATCGCCGTCCAGCAGTTGACATAATATTTGAGTTGTTTCAGTTACGTATTATACTTTTTAGTTTAGAGACATAAATAATCTGCAATTTACAATATATTGCCTTAAACTTTTCCTTCAGACTACCCAATGAGTTCCTCTACAGGTATGTATTTTATTTGTTTATCAGATTCAATCAGACGACTTAAAATTTTGTAGGGTAACTGAGTTCCTATTTACTTTAGTGGGAGAAGTATATTTATTTTTGCTGTTAATGTATAATGACACGGGGGTTAAAAAGTGGTTGTGTGCGGAAAATGTGGTGTGAGAAAGTCGGTGAGTGACGAGACGAGGGTCGCAAAAGTCGGTGGTTGAGGAGACGGAGGTTGAAAAAGTCGATGTGTGACGAGATATTGTTGGAAAAGTCGGTGTGTTGAACGGGATGAAAGGGGCTCGATAACATCATTATTGGACAAATTGAGCGCGAGGCGATTTATGCCTGTATTATGAACATTAAAAGCATGACGTCGGTAATATTTTGCACAGTAGAAAAGAAAAGAAAACTAACCTCAGACGATACTGTAATATAATATAAAGTCATACCGTCGTCGACAACAATCCATCTTCTTGAACGTATTTATTTAACAAAATTTAATAGTGGTTTCTCTGTCAGAAAACTTAGAGCGCTTCTGTCCCGAGTGATGATATTGTCACACGGTGACAACGCAGTTGTCTTACGTTAGTTTCATCACGCAAGGCAAAAGTAGTGTATGTTTTGAGAGTGCCAGACAAATAACCACAGACGATTTTGTGATAACATTTCATGTTCAACTGATTTTCTCATATTACGCTGCGAGTTCACCTGCTGGTAGGTGTACGCCGCTTGACAAGAGATAAGTGATACTAGGCAAAGAGTGACAAATGTGACTTTTTAACAGCTGACAATTTCTTGATATGAATATCTTTTATATTGATACTTTATTTTCAGACCGCACTACGAGTTCCTCAGGTAAGTAAATGTCTTTTCATTACTGAAACGGTATGTTGTCTGATCAAACCAATTCGAGAAAAAAACTGTTGCGGTTTGCTCACCCAAGAGGAACCTTGTATTTTATATTTGTTATCAACAAAAGTAATCAGATGACCAGCTGGTAGCTAACATCGATGCAGTTTACTAACTACAAATGAATATTGATAATAACTAGTTTCATGTCACTGTTTTCAGACCGCGCTAGGAGTTCCTCTACTGGTAGGTTGACATCGTATGACTACACATTAATAATATTAATAATATTGATATGAATATCTTTTATATTGATACTGTTATTTTTAGACCGCACTACGAGTTCCTCAGGTAAGTAAATGTCTTTTCACTACTGAAACGGTATGTTGTCTGATGAAACCAATTCGAGAAAAAAACTGTTGCGGTTTGCTCACCCAAGAGGAACCTTGTATTTTATATTTGTTAACAACAAAAGTAATCAGATGACCAGCTGGTAGCTAACATCGATGCAGTTTACTAACTACAAATGAATATTGATAATAACTAGTTTCATGTCACTGTTTTCAGACCGCGCTAGGAGTTCCTCTACTGGTAGGTTGACGTCGTATGACTACACATTAATAATATTTTGACATCGTGAAATTCTTCTACAATGAATAGAATGTGTCATCGAAATTGTCTGTGTGACTCATAGTTAAGTTTCTTCATTATACGGGACAAACAATTAACTGCAAACGATTTAGAAAATTTAGTACTTTATTTGTAACCTTCGTTTTCAGACGACATTACGTCCGCTCATTCTGGTAGGTATACTTCGTTTGACCAGGAAAATTTGCATATATAAGTGACATATAATGTCATAATATGACAATTGGACAATGCAACTGACATGGTTTCATTTAACGATGTGAAACATTAGTATGTATTATCGCCGTCCAGCAGTTGACATAATATTTGAGTTGTTTCAGTTACGTATTATACTTTTTAGTTTAGAGACATAAATAATCTGCAATTTACAATATATTGCCCTAAACTTTTCCTTCAGACTACCCAATGAGTTCCTCTACAGGTATGTATTTTATTTGTTTATCAGATTCAATCAGACGACTTAAAATTTTGTAGGGTAACTGAGTTCCTATTTACTTTAGTGGGAGAAGTATATTTATTTTTGCTGTTAATGTATAATGACACGGGGGTTAAAAAGTGGTTGTGTGCGGAAAATGTGGTGTGAGAAAGTCGGTGAGTGACGAGACGAGGGTCGCAAAAGTCGGTGGTTGAGGAGACGGAGGTTGAAAAAGTCGATGTGTGACGAGATATTGTTGGAAAAGTCGGTGTGTTGAACGGGATGAAAGGGGCTCGATAACATCATTATTGGACAAATTGAGCGCGAGGCGATTTATGCCTGTATTATGAACATTAAAAGCATGACGTCGGTAATATTTTGCACAGTAGAAAAGAAAAGAAAACTAACCTCAGACGATACTGTAATATAATATAAAGTCATACCGTCGTCGACAACAATCCATCTTCTTGAACGTATTTATTTAACAAAATTTAATAGTGGTTTCTCTGTCAGAAAACTTAGAGCGCTTCTGTCCCGAGTGATGATATTGTCACACGGTGACAACGCAGTTGTCTTACGTTAGTTTCATCACGCAAGGCAAAAGTAGTGTATGTTTTGAGAGTGCCAGACAAATAACCACAGACGATTTTGTGATAACATTTCATGTTCAACTGATTTTCTCATATTACGCTGCGAGTTCACCTGCTGGTAGGTGTACGCCGCTTGACAAGAGATAAGTGATACTAGGCAAAGAGTGACAAATGTGACTTTTTAACAGCTGACAATTTCTTGATATGAATATCTTTTATATTGATACTTTATTTTCAGACCGCACTACGAGTTCCTCAGGTAAGTAAATGTCTTTTCATTACTGAAACGGTATGTTGTCTGATCAAACCAATTCGAGAAAAAAACTGTTGCGGTTTGCTCACCCAAGAGGAACCTTGTATTTTATATTTGTTATCAACAAAAGTAATCAGATGACCAGCTGGTAGCTAACATCGATGCAGTTTACTAACTACAAATGAATATTGATAATAACTAGTTTCATGTCACTGTTTTCAGACCGCGCTAGGAGTTCCTCTACTGGTAGGTTGACATCGTATGACTACACATTAATAATATTAATAATATTGATATGAATATCTTTTATATTGATACTGTTATTTTTAGACCGCACTACGAGTTCCTCAGGTAAGTAAATGTCTTTTCACTACTGAAACGGTATGTTGTCTGATCAAACCAATTCGAGAAAAAAACTGTTGCGGTTTGCTCACCCAAGAGGAACCTTGTATTTTATATTTGTTAACAACAAAAGTAATCAGATGACCAGCTGGTAGCTAACATCGATGCAGTTTACTAACTACAAATGAATATTGATAATAACTAGTTTCATGTCACTGTTTTCAGACAGCGCTAGGAGTTCCTCTACTGGTAGGTTGACGTCGTATGACTACACATTAATAATATTTTGACATCGTGAAATCCTTCTACAATGACTAGAATGTGTCATCGAAATTGTCTGTGTGACTCATAGTTAAGTTTCTTCATTATACTGGACAAACAATTAACTGCAAACGATTTAGAAAATTTAGTACTTTATTTGTAACCTTCGTTTTCAGATGACATTACGTCCGCTCATTCTGGTAGGTATACTTCGTTTGACCAGGAAAATTTGCATATATAAGTGACATATAATGTCATAATATGACAATTGGACAATGCAACTGACATGGTTTCATTTAACGATGTGAAACATTAGTATGTATTATCGCTGTCCAGCAGTTGACATAATATTTGAGTTGTTTCAGTTACGTATTACACTTTTTAGTTTAGAGACATAAATAATCTGCAATTTACAATATATTGCCCTAAACTTTTCCTTCAGATTACCCAATGAGTTCCTCTACAGGTATGTATTTTATTTGTTTATCAGATTCAATCAGACGACTTAAAATTTTGTAGGGTAACTGAGTTCCTATTTACTTTAGTGGGAGAAGTATATTTATTTTTGCTGTTAATGTATAATGACACGGGGGTTAAAAAGTGTTTGTGTGCGGAAAATGTGGTGTGAGAAAGTCGGTGAGTGACGAGACGAGGGTCGCGAAAGTCGGTGGTTGAGGAGACGGGGGTTGAAAAAGTCGATGTGTGACGAGATATTGTTGGAAAAGTCGGTGTGTTGAACGGGATAAAAGGGGCTCGATAACATCATTATTGGACAAAATGAGCGCGAGGCGATTTATGCCTGTATTATGAACATTAAAAGCATGACGTCGGTAATATTTTGCACAGTAGAAAAGAAAAGAAAACTAACCTCAGACGATACTGTAATATAATATAAAGTCATACCGTCGTCGACAACAATCCATCTTCTTGAACGTATTTATTTAACAAGATTTAATAGTGGTTTCTCTGTCAGAAAACTTAGAGCGCTTCTGTCCCGAGTGATGATATTGTCACACGGTGACAACGCAGTTGTCTTACGTTAGTTTCATCACGCAAGGCAAAAGTAGTGTATGTCTTGAGAGTGCCAGACAAATAACCACAGACGATTTTGTGATAACATTTCATGTTCAACTGATTTTCTCATATTACGCTGCGAGTTCACCTGCTGGTAGGTGTACGCCGCTTGACAAGAGATAAGTGATACTAGGCAAAGAGTGACAAATGTGACTTTTTAACAGCTGACAATTTCTTGATATGAATATCTTTTATATTGATACTTTATTTTCAGACCGCACTACGAGTTCCTCAGGTAAGTAAATGTCTTTTCATTACTGAAACGGTATGTTGTCTGATCAAACCAATTCGAGAAAAAAACTGTTGCGGTTTGCTCACCCAAGAGGAACCTTGTATTTTATATTTGTTATCAACAAAAGTAATCAGATGACCAGCTGGTAGCTAACATCGATGCAGTTTACTAACTACAAATGAATATTGATAATAACTAGTTTCATGTCACTGTTTTCAGACCGCGCTAGGAGTTCCTCTACTGGTAGGTTGACATCGTATGACTACACATTAATAATATTAATAATATTGATATGAATATCTTTTATATTGATACTGTTATTTTTAGACCGCACTACGAGTTCCTCAGGTAAGTAAATGTCTTTTCACTACTGAAACGGTATGTTGTCTGATCAAACCAATTCGAGAAAAAAACTGTTGCGGTTTGCTCACCCAAGAGGAACCTTGTATTTTATATTTGTTAACAACAAAAGTAATCAGATGACCAGCTGGTAGCTAACATCGATGCAGTTTACTAACTACAAATGAATATTGATAATAACTAGTTTCATGTCACTGTTTTCAGACCGCGCTAGGAGTTCCTCTACTGGTAGGTTGACGTCGTATGACTACACATTAATAATATTTTGACATCGTGAAATCCTTCTACAATGACTAGAATGTGTCATCGAAATTGTCTGTGTGACTCATAGTTAAGTTTCTTCATTATACTGGACAAACAATTAACTGCAAACGATTTAGAAAATTTAGTACTTTATTTGTAACCTTCGTTTTCAGATGACATTACGTCCGCTCATTCTGGTAGGTATACTTCGTTTGACCAGGAAAATTTGCATATATAAGTGACATATAATGTCATAATATGACAATTGGACAATGCAACTGACATGGTTTCATTTAACGATGTGAAACATTAGTATGTATTATCGCCGTCCAGCAGTTGACATAATATTTGAGTTGTTTCAGTTACGTATTATACTTTTTAGTTTAGAGACATAAATAATCTGCAATTTACAATATATTGCCTTAAACTTTTCCTTCAGACTACCCAATGAGTTCCTCTACAGGTATGTATTTTATTTGTTTATCAGATTCAATCAGACGACTTAAAATTTTGTAGGGTAACTGAGTTCCTATTTACTTTAGTGGGAGAATTATATTTATTTTTGCTGTTAATGTATAATGACACGGGGGTTAAAAAGTGGTTGTGTGCGGAAAATGTGGTGTGAGAAAGTCGGTGAGTGACGAGACGAGGGTCGCAAAAGTCGGTGGTTGAGGAGACGGAGGTTGAAAAAGTCGATGTGTGACGAGATATTGTTGGAAAAGTCGGTGTGTTGAACGGGATGAAAGGGGCTCGATAACATCATTATTGGACAAATTGAGCGCGAGGCGATTTATGCCTGTATTATGAACATTAAAAGCATGACGTCGGTAATATTTTGCACAGTAGAAAAGAAAAGAAAACTAACCTCAGACGATACTGTAATATAATATAAAGTCATACCGTCGTCGACAACAATCCATCTTCTTGAACGTATTTATTTAACAAAATTTAATAGTGGTTTCTCTGTCAGAAAACTTAGAGCGCTTCTGTCCCGAGTGATGATATTGTCACACGGTGACAACGCAGTTGTCTTACGTTAGTTTCATCACGCAAGGCAAAAGTAGTGTATGTTTTGAGAGTGCCAGACAAATAACCACAGACGATTTTGTGATAACATTTCATGTTCAACTGATTTTCTCATATTACGCTGCGAGTTCACCTGCTGGTAGGTGTACGCCGCTTGACAAGAGATAAGTGATACTAGGCAAAGAGTGACAAATGTGACTTTTTAACAGCTGACAATTTCTTGATATGAATATCTTTTATATTGATACTTTATTTTCAGACCGCACTACGAGTTCCTCAGGTAAGTAAATGTCTTTTCATTACTGAAACGGTATGTTGTCTGATCAAACCAATTCGAGAAAAAAACTGTTGCGGTTTGCTCACCCAAGAGGAACCTTGTATTTTATATTTGTTATCAACAAAAGTAATCAGATGACCAGCTGGTAGCTAACATCGATGCAGTTTACTAACTACAAATGAATATTGATAATAACTAGTTTCATGTCACTGTTTTCAGACCGCGCTAGGAGTTCCTCTACTGGTAGGTTGACATCGTATGACTACACATTAATAATATTAATAATATTGATATGAATATCTTTTATATTGATACTGTTATTTTTAGACCGCACTACGAGTTCCTCAGGTAAGTAAATGTCTTTTCACTACTGAAACGGTATGTTGTCTGATGAAACCATTTCGAGAAAAAAACTGTTGCGGTTTGCTCACCCAAGAGGAACCTTGTATTTTATATTTGTTAACAACAAAAGTAATCAGATGACCAGCTGGTAGCTAACATCGATGCAGTTTACTAACTACAAATGAATATTGATAATAACTAGTTTCATGTCACTGTTTTCAGACAGCGCTAGGAGTTCCTCTACTGGTAGGTTGACGTCGTATGACTACACATTAATAATATTTTGACATCGTGAAATCCTTCTACAATGACTAGAATGTGTCATCGAAATTGTCTGTGTGACTCATAGTTAAGTTTCTTCATTATACTGGACAAACAATTAACTGCAAACGATTTAGAAAATTTAGTACTTTATTTGTAACCTTCGTTTTCAGATGACATTACGTCCGCTCATTCTGGTAGGTATACTTCGTTTGACCAGGAAAATTTGCATATATAAGTGACATATAATGTCATAATATGACAATTGGACAATGCAACTGACATGGTTTCATTTAACGATGTGAAACATTAGTATGTATTATCGCCGTCCAGCAGTTGACATAATATTTGAGTTGTTTCAGTTACGTATTACACTTTTTAGTTTAGAGACATAAATAATCTGCAATTTACAATATATTGCCCTAAACTTTTCCTTCAGATTACCCAATGAGTTCCTCTACAGGTATGTATTTTATTTGTTTATCAGATTCAATCAGACGACTTAAAATTTTGCAGGGTAACTGAGTTCCTATTTACTTTAGTGGGAGAAGTATATTTATTTTTGCTGTTAATGTATAATGACACGGGGGTTAAAAAGTGTTTGTGTGCGGAAAATGTGGTGTGAGAAAGTCGGTGAGTGACGAGACGAGGGTCGCGAAAGTCGGTGGTTGAGGAGACGGGGGTTGAAAAAGTCGATGTGTGACGAGATATTGTTGGAAAAGTCGGTGTGTTGAACGGGATAAAAGGGGCTCGATAACATCATTATTGGACAAAATGAGCGCGAGGCGATTTATGCCTGTATTATGAACATTAAAAGCATGACGTCGGTAATATTTTGCACAGTAGAAAAGAAAAGAAAACTAACCTCAGACGATACTGTAATATAATATAAAGTCATACCGTCGTCGACAACAATCCATCTTCTTGAACGTATTTATTTAACAAGATTTAATAGTGGTTTCTCTGTCAGAAAACTTAGAGCGCTTCTGTCCCGAGTGATGATATTGTCACACGGTGACAACGCAGTTGTCTTACGTTAGTTTCATCACGCAAGGCAAAAGTAGTGTATGTCTTGAGAGTGCCAGACAAATAACCACAGACGATTTTGTGATAACATTTCATGTTCAACTGATTTTCTCATATTACGCTGCGAGTTCACCTGCTGGTAGGTGTACGCCGCTTGACAAGAGATAAGTGATACTAGGCAAAGAGTGACAAATGTGACTTTTTAACAGCTGACAATTTCTTGATATGAATATCTTTTATATTGATACTTTATTTTCAGACCGCACTACGAGTTCCTCAGGTAAGTAAATGTCTTTTCATTACTGAAACGGTATGTTGTCTGATCAAACCAATTCGAGAAAAAAACTGTTGCGGTTTGCTCACCCAAGAGGAACCTTGTATTTTATATTTGTTATCAACAAAAGTAATCAGATGACCAGCTGGTAGCTAACATCGATGCAGTTTACTAACTACAAATGAATATTGATAATAACTAGTTTCATGTCACTGTTTTCAGACCGCGCTAGGAGTTCCTCTACTGGTAGGTTGACATCGTATGACTACACATTAATAATATTAATAATATTGATATGAATATCTTTTATATTGATACTGTTATTTTTAGACCGCACTACGAGTTCCTCAGGTAAGTAAATGTCTTTTCACTACTGAAACGGTATGTTGTCTGATCAAACCAATTCGAGAAAAAAACTGTTGCGGTTTGCTCACCCAAGAGGAACCTTGTATTTTATATTTGTTAACAACAAAAGTAATCAGATGACCAGCTGGTAGCTAACATCGATGCAGTTTACTAACTACAAATGAATATTGATAATAACTAGTTTCATGTCACTGTTTTCAGACCGCGCTAGGAGTTCCTCTACTGGTAGGTTGACGTCGTATGACTACACATTAATAATATTTTGACATCGTGAAATCCTTCTACAATGACTAGAATGTGTCATCAAAATTGTCTGTGTGACTCATAGTTAAGTTTCTTCATTATACTGGACAAACAACTAACTGCAAACGATTTAGAAAATTTAGTACTTTATTTGTAACCTTCGTTTTCAGATGACATTACGTCCGCTCATTCTGGTAGGTATACTTCGTTTGACCAGGAAAATTTGCATATATAAGTGACATATAATGTCATAATATGACAATTGGACAATGCAACTGACATGGTTTCATTTAACGATGTGAAACATTAGTATGTATTATCGCCGTCCAGCAGTTGACATAATATTTGAGTTGTTTCAGTTACGTATTATACTTTTTAGTTTAGAGACATAAATAATCTGCAATTTACAATATATTGCCCTAAACTTTTCCTTCAGATTACCCGATGAGTTCCTCTACAGGTATGTATTTTATTTGTTTATCAGATTCAATCAGACGACTTAAACTTTTGTGGGGTAACTGAGTTCCTATTTACTTTAGTGGGAGAAGTATATTTATTTTTGCTGTTAATGTATAATGACACGGGGGTTAAAAAGTGTTTGTGTGCGGAAAATGTGGTGTGAGAAAGTCGGTGAGTGACGAGACGAGGGTCGCGAAAGTCGGTGGTTGAGGAGACGGGGGTTGAAAAAGTCGATGTGTGACGAGATATTGTTGGAAAAGTCGGTGTGTTGAACGGGATAAAAGGGGCTCGATAACATCATTATTGGACAAAATGAGCGCGAGGCGATTTATGCCTGTATTATGAACATTAAAAGCATGACGTCGGTAATATTTTGCACAGTAGAAAAGAAAAGAAAACTAACCTCAGACGATACTGTAATATAATATAAAGTCATACCGTCGTCGACAACAATCCATCTTCTTGAACGTATTTATTTAACAAGATTTAATAGTGGTTTCTCTGTCAGAAAACTTAGAGCGCTTCTGTCCCGAGTGATGATATTGTCACACGGTGACAACGCAGTTGTCTTACGTTAGTTTCATCACGCAAGGCAAAAGTAGTGTATGTCTTGAGAGTGCCAGACAAATAACCACAGACGATTTTGTGATAACATTTCATGTTCAACTGATTTTCTCATATTACGCTGCGAGTTCACCTGCTGGTAGGTGTACGCCGCTTGACAAGAGATAAGTGATACTAGGCAAAGAGTGACAAATGTGACTTTTTAACAGCTGACAATTTCTTGATATGAATATCTTTTATATTGATACTTTATTTTCAGACCGCACTACGAGTTCCTCAGGTAAGTAAATGTCTTTTCATTACTGAAACGGTATGTTGTCTGATCAAACCAATTCGAGAAAAAAACTGTTGCGGTTTGCTCACCCAAGAGGAACCTTGTATTTTATATTTGTTATCAACAAAAGTAATCAGATGACCAGCTGGTAGCTAACATCGATGCAGTTTACTAACTACAAATGAATATTGATAATAACTAGTTTCATGTCACTGTTTTCAGACCGCGCTAGGAGTTCCTCTACTGGTAGGTTGACATCGTATGACTACACATTAATAATATTAATAATATTGATATGAATATCTTTTATATTGATACTGTTATTTTTAGACCGCACTACGAGTTCCTCAGGTAAGTAAATGTCTTTTCACTACTGAAACGGTATGTTGTCTGATCAAACCAATTCGAGAAAAAAACTGTTGCGGTTTGCTCACCCAAGAGGAACCTTGTATTTTATATTTGTTAACAACAAAAGTAATCAGATGACCAGCTGGTAGCTAACATCGATGCAGTTTACTAACTACAAATGAATATTGATAATAACTAGTTTCATGTCACTGTTTTCAGACCGCGCTAGGAGTTCCTCTACTGGTAGGTTGACGTCGTATGACTACACATTAATAATATTTTGACATCGTGAAATCCTTCTACAATGACTAGAATGTGTCATCAAAATTGTCTGTGTGACTCATAGTTAAGTTTCTTCATTATACTGGACAAACAACTAACTGCAAACGATTTAGAAAATTTAGTACTTTATTTGTAACCTTCGTTTTCAGATGACATTACGTCCGCTCATTCTGGTAGGTATACTTCGTTTGACCAGGAAAATTTGCATATATAAGTGACATATAATGTCATAATATGACAATTGGACAATGCAACTGACATGGTTTCATTTAACGATGTGAAACATTAGTATGTATTATCGCCGTCCAGCAGTTGACATAATATTTGAGTTGTTTCAGTTACGTATTATACTTTTTAGTTTAGAGACATAAATAATCTGCAATTTACAATATATTGCCCTAAACTTTTCCTTCAGATTACCCGATGAGTTCCTCTACAGGTATGTATTTTATTTGTTTATCAGATTCAATCAGACGACTTAAACTTTTGTGGGGTAACTGAGTTCCTATTTACTTTAGTGGGAGAAGTATATTTATTTTTGCTGTTAATGTATAATGACACGGGGGTTAAAAAGCGGTTGTGTGCGGAAAATGTGGTGTGAGAAAGTCGGTGAGTGACGAGACGAGGGTCGCGAAAGTCGGTGGTTGAGGAGACGGAGGTTGAAAAAGTCGATGTGTGACGAGATATTGTTGGAAAAGTCGGTGTGTTGAACGGGATAAAAGGGGCTCGATAACATCATTATTGGACAAAATGAGCGCGAGGCGATTTATGCCTGTATTATGAACATTAAAAGCATGACGTCGGTAATATTTTGCACAGTAGAAAAGAAAAGAAAACTAACCTCAGACGATACTGTAATATAATATAAAGTCATACCGTCGTCGACAACAATCCATCTTCTTGAACGTATTTATTTAACAAAATTTAATAGTGGTTTCTCTGTCAGAAAACTTAGAGCGCTTCTGTCCCGAGTGATGATATTGTCACACGGTGACAACGCAGTTGTCTTACGTTAGTTTCATCACGCAAGGCAAAAGTAGTGTATGTTTTGAGAGTGCCAGACAAATAACCACAGACGATTTTGTGATAACATTTCATGTTCAACTGATTTTCTCATATTACGCTACGGGTTCACCTGCTGGTAGGACTACAATGACTACATACCACTCGAACGCTACATCTTTAACTATATTATGATTTTATAGTTAGCAATGCCTGGACCAAAGAAAAAAATTGTTTCACACCCACTTGATTCTTCTCGCACAAACCGCGCAGCTGGCTGGTTCCCAGCACTCAAACGTTGACTACAATGAATGCGCGTCATGCTGCTGCAGCAAGGCACCAGCGTGATGCGCACCCGTTCTAAGAGCATGTGTTTTTGTGTTGGTTCCCAAAAGACCTAAAGGGGAAATAAAACCAGCGATAACTGTACAGCCCTATTATCAACATTAACAGCATGACGTTGGTAATATTCTTCACAGTAGAAAAGGAAAGAAAACTGATTCGCAGGTGGGACTTTTCAACAACTAACAATTTCTGCCATATATGAATATCTTTTATATTGATACTTTTTATTTTCAGATCGCACTACGAGTGCCTCTGGTGAGTATGTTTATTTCGTATTATGTCGTATTGTCTGAGCGAACTCATTCGACCATTTATCTTGTGCGGTTTATTCACCCATCGTGGAACTTTTGGTGGTATTATTTTATTCTTTAGCATCAAAATTTATCAAAAGACCGATTGTTATTTAACATCAATACAGTTTCCTAACTACAATTGCATAATGATAATAGCTAGTGTCATGTGTTTGTTTTCAGACCGAGCTAGGAGTTCCTCTACTGGTAGGTTGACGTCATATGACTACACATTAATAATATTTTCACTTCGACAATGACTAGAATGTGTTATCGAAATTGTCTATGTGACTTTTCGTTACGTTTCTTCATTATCCTAGACAAACAGTTAACTGCGAACGACTTTGAAAATTAAGTACTTTATATGTAACATTTTTTTCAGATGACATTACGTCTGCTTATTCTGGTAGATATACTTCGTTTGACCATGAAAAAGTGCATGTGTAAGCAACATATAGTGTCATGATATGACAAGTGGATAATGCAACTGTGGTGGTTTCGCTGAGCGCTGCGAATTATTAATACATATTACCGCCGTCTAGCAGTTGGCTTCACTTGCATATTATAAGTTATAGGGAGAAAACGTAACAATCTGCTATTACCCAAATATTGTATTTCTTGAAGACCCCATAATCTTTTGTGTTATTTAATTTACTGAATTCAAATTTTCCTTAATGCGAGACGCATAGCGCAATCTACTGAGTGTCACTGCTGGCAGGTAACCTCTAAATTTACATAAGTGGTAATTTTCACTGGTGACATCAGCCTTTCGTAACTTGAAGTCGAATCAAACGAAGCTTTGTCGAAGTTGATGTGGTGGCATTCAGTTGATCTATCGACAGTTCGAGAGCAACAGCTGACCACATGTGATTGTTTGTCGTTATGGTATATTATGTTTGACTTTTGTTCTCCGTTGCGCCTCTCTCCTGGCAGTTTTGATCGTTTGATATGGATTAAGTGATACTTGGTCAGCATGGAATTATTCGATAATGAAACTACAGGGGTTATATTTACACCTGTTCCTTATGCCTTTGTTATCGTCCAAGGTAGCCACATGACTTTTAGTTGATATTAGTTATAACACAAGACCAAAAGTCTTTTATACGCGCTTGCACTGTTTTCAGGTGCCGCTACGAATTCGCCAGCAGGTAGGTATAGGACGTTTAATATCAAATCATTCAAACATAAAATGATCAGGCTCTTCTGTACCAAAAATAATATGCAGGATCGATGTTGATATTAAGCTCAACGTTCAACCACCCTCACCTGTTGATAAGTGTGTGTCGTTTGACTAGCCGGAATCAGTCGTCTATCGCATTATTAAATAAAGAGACAATCGCACTGTTTGTGTTCTTAACGACACGAAGCATTTGTAAGATATTGGTCTTGAATCATATGATTTCAGTTTTTTGATAATTGACTTAGCGCTTTAATGCTTTTAAAAATATCATTAATCATGATTATATTTTTATTTCATTAACAAAATTAACTACTTATGTACGACCCTTCTTTCAGATTATCCCATGAGTTCCCTTGCTGGTATGTAGACATCGTTTGATAACATTAACGCGATATTTCGGCTACTGACAACGCATATCTAATAGCTTACTTGCATCATGCTTCGTAATCAGACATTATAAAGTTTGCACTTCAGCAATTTGATCATTGCTCTCCAGGTAAAGGATAACGGAGAAAATAACTGAGAAGAGCACATTTGTTTTTTGATATATGCCCATATCGTCATCGGCATATATCACTAGAAGATGAAGGTCACATTATTAGAGATATAGACCAAGGGTTGATGGCAAATTGCTCAGATCCTTGACCAATGTCGCCATATTATATACAAATAAAATTTATAGAACCATTAAAATCTTGAGTGTTGTAAATCGCTTCTGGCGGCAATATATGCGCTAATTTCTGGTATGTTTTGTTATTAACTTAATAAGCGGAATATATGTCGCGCGACGGCATCGTGACGTCACTTGTGTTAAAACACAATTAGAGCTGCGGTTCTTGGTAATATTAGGTATTGGCTTTAAACTACGCACAATTAAGGCGCGCTATAAAACATAATGTAACGAATATAACGTGGAGACTAGGTTATTGTCGGCGTATCGCTGATCACTGCCGTTGGCCAGGTTTATCAGCACGTATCTATTATGACGCAATTTTATATGAAAACAAACGAGCCGTATATTGTTTGTCAAATTTCTTCGGTTTTCGTCATGACCATCGAAGCCCCGACGATGGCTTTTTGTGTTTTGTCGATGTAATAGACATGTTCAAGCTGTTAGTGCGCGGATCAGCATGGGCGATGCTGTGCGCTATTATACCAATAGGAAAAACGTCACGCACGTTGAAACATTCACTAATATATGCAACCCCGTTAAAGCAAGCGGACATAATTCAACGACATGATCTACAATCGGCTGGTTATATTATCATCACGATAATATCGATCAATATATTCCTAATTCGATTACATGTATTAAGGTTATGTTCAAATATTTTAACTTTGCAGGAAAGGACGGTTGTGATTATGGAAGTGCAATATGCGAACAGATTTGCACGCCCATCGACTACAGCATGAACTTCACATGTTCGTGTGAATCTGGGTTCGGACTGAAGGCGGACGGTGTGTCCTGTCGAGGTAACGTTCAGTTCTGAGACCGTACTATCTGGTGTCATGGTTGCGACTAAAACTGAACAATGCTGAACATATTTTCTAATGATATATGTCGCCGAACAAACCTACATGACCGCGAATTTGAAATCGCGTTGAGGTTTTCTGATTTATATCAAGATTTAACGTTATTTAAAATCTCCAGTACTTTGACTAGCAAATCAGATGTCACTTAATGTCTCCAGATCGATGTTCAGCATATCTGCATGGCGTCACTCAATATGTTCAGATCCTAGTCCAGTGTGCATGACGTCACATACGTCTCCAGATACTAATATAGTAGCTTGACGTCACAGCATAGTTTCAAGAGGTCTATGTCCATTGTTTATGACGTCACTCCAGGTCCGTGTCCAGCCGGGACCTACGTCACGGGAGACACATGCGTTCCTTGTCCACACGGACAATACCAACAGTATCAAGAGAAGCCTCAATGTGACCCTTGTCCCGACGGCTACAACACGTCAGTCACCGCCTCACCGTCCCCAAGCCAGTGCAGGAGTGCGTACACTGGCAATTTTGCTAGCATATTTGATAGAAACATAGCATATTTTGCTAAGTGTCCGTACCAGACATTACTTTAAAATAAGAATCGTGATCTTAATGACAGAAACCATCGTTGGTGTTGACAAACATATTACGACAAGAGATGATATCACTTTATTACCAACATCTGGACATGACCCGAGAAGTTCACTGTCATCCCAGCGCAGTTACATGTCTTACCTCAAACCTCATAGTAACATAATTTCTCTATGTACATCAATATATTTCCCTGGCGAGTGTTTCTCATGATGTTTGCTGGCAGCTCTCTGTGCCTTGGCCTTCGGTCGGTGTGAGAACGGCGGACGGTGTGTGGACGATGGAGGACTACCCTCGTGTGACTGCCGAGAGACCGGATTCACCGGACAGACATGCGCCACAGGTTGGTACTTCCTTCCTTGTTGGCCTATTGTGCATTATTCGAATAAAGCTAATTGAATACATGAACGAGGGGGCTGCGTACACGTAACAAAACCGCCGTGAACATGTCAGGACGTATAGCGTGCGCCTCATCAGATCGCAGTGATTGTCTTCCCCCAAAGGATGACGCTTTCGACATTGCTACAATATGTATTGCCATGCCTTTATAGCGCCCCATTATTGCCATGACTGAATTATGCTGCCATATTTCTTTGGCACAGTGAATTAGGTTTTTACTCTTTGTATTTGTTTCCCTTAATATGCGAATCATGTGACTGCTATGTTAGCTCATACCATATTTCAGACATCGACGAGTGCTCATCCAAGCCCTGTGAACATGGCGGACAGTGCACCAACACCCCGGGCGGGTATGAGTGCGAATGCCCAACGGAGGAGCGGACTACGTATGCTGGTGCCAATTGCACTGAGGGTATGAACTGCCAGCATGGAGAATGATTTGGTTGGTTGGTTGTATATTAAGGACGCTTCAACCAATTTTTGGTCATATCGCGTCAATGGGAGAAGGGAGGGATCGAGAGCGGAGCCATGTCCCCAGGTGTATAACCCTACTCTTTGCTAAGAAGGACATGGGATCTTTATCCTGCGACCACACAGTCATGGGAAAAATATTTGGAGTTACCTTCGCAATGGCTTTGAGTTATTTGAGTTAAAAGATGTTATACTTCTCTTCGCGATAAAATATTATGAATGTATGAGTATAACACCGCACTGCCTTTTAACTGTCTGAACACAATTTTTTTCTCTCGTATATTTTTGTCCATCTTTAGAGCACTTTAATTGTCTTCATGCCATATGTTTTTAGTGGTGACCGAGACCAAAACACCTGTGATGTCATCGGTATTTCCAATATACGGACCGCTAGCGGGTGGCACAAATATTACCATATATGGTGAAAACTTCGATCGCGGGTTTCGGCCAGTCCGTTTACTTCTTAATAAGACGTCCAACTGCCCAGTTTGGGAAAGGTTAGTCACAGTATGATGAATAATCGGCGTTTATTGTGTTTTGGGGGCAATTTTGAAGTGCCCACCAACAAAATGAAGGAATGGGTCAGTAGTTAGACGCGCCTTTACTAAGCCCTGCAAGAGACGTCTATCTGGAAAGACATATACATGTACGGATGCACAATATAGTTGTGTTTGTACCTGGCTTTTGTTTCATGCATATATCATCCGATGTTGCTACATGGTAATGTATTATTAATATTATTAATCGCCGAGGCTGATGAAGTTTGCACCTCTTGTTCTGTGTAGCAATGACACATATCTCGTGGCGACAACACCGGCCGGTCAGGACATTGACGCTCAGCTGCCCATTGATGTCGTCTTCGAGGGGGGTCTGACAATCCCCACTGGCAAGTCATTCGTGTACCGCGGAAACCCGGAAATAACGGCATTGTACCCGAACAACACCCTTCTCGAGTGAGTCACTATTTCACCGGCCCAACATATATGACGTAGTCTGTGTCTTTGGTGTCTGCAGTCAGTGTATTCGGTGTTCCGATTTCCTGAAACAGCCTGCTCCACCAGCACATAGCTGCCAACTTACGATTATCTGCTAAGCCCAAAATACTTCTTCTGGCATATTGAACCTTATCACCGCAACAAATGTCAGCTCTGTTCTGTTTCGTCTTTCATTGGAGCCTACTATACTGATTTTCTATGCAGCTGGAAATATTCGTACCAATAGCTTTAGACTCTATAAGAACTGGGACGAAATATAACAAAACGTTTTTTTCTTGGTCTATTTGTGGGATCAAATTCATATCGTAAATGATTCTTTGAAACAGGTTGGCTCGTTTTCTTGCAATATTGTAACAGAGGATGTGGCTTTCTTTCAATACAGAGGAGGTTCCACTATAACAGTGAACGGCAAACGACTGACTTCGGTTGACACGCCGTATCTTGAGATTACCATGGAATTAACCATAAGAACCTTCCATGAGACATTTGATGTGATATCTGAAATAATCAAGGACGTCTTCGTGGAGGTAAGTTCATTCTTCTTCTTCCCCTCATTATTATTATTATGATTGTCAATACATGATTACATCTTTATAGGCTAATAAAATGATTTTAATATGTCTACATAATAATTAATAATACGATATAATCGTAAAATATTTTTTTACAATATTATAATATACAATTTTGATATTAAGTCATCCTGATCGCTTTTACACGCTAACGAAGGACAGAAATATACACATATTCGAAATCAATATCGAAATAAATACTTATTAGGGGTGTGGCATTGAACGTATTTTCAAGTAATTCTCTTATTGATCTTGTTGTACTTCGCAGAAGTGTGACGTTCTAACCGACGAGATGGCCGAGTGTCTCACGCCAGTGATTAGAGTCCCGCCAACGTTTAACGCATCGGATGATAAGTCAACGTTGCTTTTGTATATTGGCTTTGTACTGGACGGATTTGATAACTACCGGAATCTGGAGAACACATCCCTCGATTCCAGCCGGACCCTAGGATATGTGGCGACGCACAATATGGAACCTCTTTCGGAAGTGTTTTTATATAACGGTGGACCGCTGAGGCTTAAGGTACGACGAGACGTTGGCAAGTTAAGGATAACTTTGTTCAGACGATAAGAAAGAAATGTTACGCAATTTTGCAACATGAGACAAGCGTATCCATACATTCAACCAATAAGAAAGATAGGCAGTGCTTCTTACATGTTAAACCACCAGTGTAAAAGTATGTAGGTCATAAAACATATGTTCCATTATGCCAATATCAATGCTGCTATCTGCATGAATGGGAAGGGGGAAGCAGTACAATATTCAATACTCCTACTCTATTTGTAAAGCGTAATGCTAATGTGTATAAACGTTTCGTCTCGCAGGGTGCCCGCATAGATGACGGGGACGATGCTAAATACTCAGTGTTGATTGGTCAAGGCGACTGTCCAATCACGGACAGAACTAGCACTTTAATCGAGTGTACTGTGCCATCACCTCCTCCTCCTAAGCTCCCTCACAGCACGTCAAAACACCACAGAATAACGGTATGTATTTAAGCGGCATAACGAAGCCAATATGTTCTATATTCCAATGCACCATTTTCTATGTGCGATATTCTCTCAGCTGTACTCTATATGCAAGATTATCGTAGCGTGATTCTCCCCGGAGTCTTTTAGCCAGACAATTTCAGCAATTCAGTGAAATTCTACAAGCAAGATTCGCCCAGCAAGGTTACTTCTGAATCAATGATAATCTATCAGTGAACTAATCGCAACTTACATTCTGTCAGATACCCTCATCCAGATTATGATCAGTTGTGAAGTACCCTTTTACTAGAATACGATAGAATATGTCAATATATTTGATAGTATCAATCCGACTTCCGTTCCCCAAGGATTAGTTATCTCCGGTGTATATACTTCAGCTGAGCATCTTACGAAGCGTCAACTACACGATGGGAGAGGTGCAGTACCCGCCGGAACGAGATCTCGTGATCGGTCTCGCCGTGGGAGCGGCCGCCATCTTGGCCGCCCTCGCCATCATTGTCATTGTGGTCATAGTGAAAAAGAGGCGGTCTGGGAAAGACTCCGGCAGCAAGATGGATGACTGGGTAGTACTGCCAGCGCTCCCGACCCACAACGGGGACGACGCCAGTTCTGGTGAAAGTCAGGAATCTGAGATCAGCAAACCGACAACGATCGACTACATTCGCATGAAGAGAGACCGAGTGGGCGACTGGTGGTGGAAGCGAGGGGGTGCCAACGGTCGACTGCGTGACATGTGGATGTATAATTCGCATCAAGGACAAAAATAAACAGCAAATAGACAAGGGGAAGTCGACCTATTACCGTTTATGCAATCAAACAAATACAAGTAACATATCTTTTAAAGTGCCGTTGCGTTATAATGCGCCGTGGTTTGTAGGCCCTGGGGTGGCAGGCAGTCTTATCCAAAGTTGTATATGAAGCCAGCGCACAGACTCGCAGCTTTGGAAAACTTGACGCATGTATGTATTTGCACATATATTTTGTAACCTCTATATATTTATCATGGGCGTTGTGCCTAAAGTACTTAAATGAACTATACATGCATCGTAGATGCCCAAGAAGTAGCGTGGTATGAGGGATACTATTCTGATACACGCATGTACAGCAGTGTGGGACTAAACAAGCTAGCGTGTAATTTCATAGCGATGGGCACTGGTCGTATACATATACATATTATTTCCCTTTTGGTGTATCTTAAGTGCTCCTTTTTCGGTATTTCATGGTTATGGCGTGGGTGAAATTTCAGTGGTGATACAATATCAGTGGTGATACAATTATCAGTGGTGATACAATTATTAGTGGTGATACAATATCAGTGGTGATGCAATATCAGTGGTGATACAATATCAGTGGTGATACAATTATCAGTGGTGATACAATATCAGTGGTGATACAATTATCAGTGGTATAAACCAGTGGTGTCCAAAAACAGATCGCAAGGTATCGGTGTGGATAATGGGTCAAAAGCAGTGTTATCCATATTAGCATATTGAATGCATATATAAATCGCCAACAATGGGCCTTGCGTTGATATGTAACATCTATGTTTAACCTCTGATTGCAACATATATTTTTCTCAAATTATGTCAAAATATTTAAAGATATGTGCTAATGATTAAAATATATTAGTCGACAAGAACTCGTTTATGAAACGTAAATTAAATTTATGGGGTGCATATTGAATTTCAACATTGTCACATGATTTTATTTTCAAATTTGATCAACTTTATCACGTGTTGATGATAACACACAATGCCATACAAGTCTCATTGGAGTATTAAACTGCCCTCGTGGCTTAATAATCTCGACATAATGCCCTGGGTGTTGGATATATATCAGTCATTCACTAACCCTGCTGGTCCATACCAATGTCACTGCTTAAGGCAGAATGCTTGACTGTCTGTCAACCGTTCCCCTGCCACGAGTTACCATCTCGAACTGTTTGTCATACCGTGCCCCTGTCTCCTGACCACCCTCATAAAATGTTTGTCATACCGTACCCCTGTCACAGCGAACGGGCCTCTCTAAATGTCAGTCATACTGTATCCATGTCACTGCGTACCGCGGTCTCGAAATATCTGTCTTACCGTATCCAAATATGGGGGCTAAAGGTAATGTTATCGTGTGTGTGTTGGGCGCACTATGTATCTATCATGATCTACTGCCTCCTTCAGATATGTGAGACGCGCCAGTCGGGGGATGGGGGCAGCAGTGGGGGGGGGGGGGGATTATGAGGCCTGGTTGTTAATGTATATATAAAACAACGTGTGCCTGAAAGCGCATAGTGCCTTTAGTGCCTGACGTCACGCCAGTGAATGCCTCCTTTAAGGCTATCAGACATGATATCAGCTTACGGTTGCTTCGTCCCTTGCTATTACCACATGCACTAAATAATAAAAAGAAACTACTTACGTTTCAACCGGCGTTTTTTGTATTCCACATGGCGCAGTAACAGGTTGAGAGCCGCGCACTACTCTACGTCGTTTTCAGTTCTTATCACGGCATTCTTACATAGAATTGACAGTTATGTATTAGACTTACTTTAAAATAAATAATAATAATAATAATAACTACTCATAATTAGGTAGAAAACCTGTTGAGTGAAGCATTGATACTGGGTGCATTATTTACTGCAATTTGACATACAGAACTGAAGACGACTGCCCCCCCCCCCCCCTTGTGATTTAACCCTGATACCGCGTTGTTACATACAGCAACCGGGCGTTTAGAAGTCACCGATATTTAATCTCCCCTAAACGCAACACGCTTTCGTGAAGTCTTTGACGCGTCTCGTATAATACTAAGTATAATTTAAGATCCTGTTCCACAACATGATCTTTGTCCTAAGGGGATTTAAAATGTGCCTCTCAGCCCCCCCCCCCCCCCCCCACTCCCGTCTGTAAGTTTCTTCTCAAAAGAGGACGCCCCCGGTTTGTCAATTCGGGATATGCGCCTGAAATATATACATAATAGATAACAGATAACTTGTTATGGCGAAACTTCCGCCTGCACATCCCATATAATATGCGTTGTGTGTAGAGATCTGTAGTAGGTGCGAGCATATCTGGCACTGAGAAACAAATTGTTTGCATGGCCAGGCAAAGAGAGGAACGTTTTGTCTACTGAAACAGGAAGTCAGTAGCACTTGGTCGCCCATAACACTAAGTCGCGGCTGGCTAAACACTCAGTCACTGAACAAACCATATATTGGCAGTAACACGCAGCCATGCATAGACAGTAGTTATCCAGTTGGATAGGAGGTAACAGCAAGGCGATATTAGACACAAGTCCGTTTGGGTAAGTTACTCCGTTTCGGCTTGTAGACCGTCGGATTCGTCGGATTATTTCGTGAGATGCAATGTGAGATGATATTGTTTTATCTCTTAAATGTTAAGTCTCTTCTTGTTGCTGTATAATTCTAAATACCAACTCGGTTGAAATGCCATCAGAGTCAGGGGCCATGCACTTCACGTACTAATGAAAAAAAGGGAAGTGGAGAAAAGTATAGAGCTGCACCATTTTGCTGTATATCCACATATATCCTGTCTGCCGAACTCAACTTTCTCCAGCCGCGGCGAAAACCAGATGTTGCTATACTATGACAGACCTTGACCCAAGACAGAAACGCCACCATTGCTTGGCAGTTAGGGTACGGGGCAGCCTAGCCCAAGGTTCTATAAGCGCACATCTCAAGCGCGGTCGGGCATTGTCGTTTTGTGAGTTGCTGGCTATGAAATCCATATAGTCAAAATTGACAGCATTTTGCACGCACCGAACAGTCCGTTGCCAAACGGCGGTATCGGATCAGGAACCCTATTGCCGCATGCATGTTCCACCAGCTCACGCAGAAGTTGAATCAGATTCCCCCGGTGTTTGATTGGATGAATGATATTTTTGATTAACGTAACAAGCAGAAATGAGCTTTAAATATTACGGAACAAGAGCTAATATTTAAAGTTGCAGATCGAGCTCTTTCCCGCCCAGGCGACATATCACAATTTATTGATGACGTTTACCACTAAGTTGAACCTGTGGTAAATCGATATCATGGGCAAAGCCAGGAAATTCCATTTGGCAGCTTGATATGCGTGGAATATAGATAAAAGAAATCTTGGATGATTCAAGGACTGATTCTTATTTGTATTTTGACTTTGCGGGAAATAAAAAAAAAGTTGCTCGATATGCAAATTTAACTGCTTTAAATATAGTTGACCAAGTCTGAGTTTACATCTCGGCCTGCCGGTCGCACTGAACAAAGCACAGTAACAAAGCAGATTTAGTTTTTAGTTATTTATGGTTGTAGTGTAACTCTTCCTGGTTCGCGATATACACGTGTTGGCTTAATAAAATGGCTCGTGCTCACATAAGCGAGTGGAATGCGGTTACGTGATATGGTTAACTGGTAGCGATATGTGCCGCCATCTAGTGTCGCAGGAAGGCAGCAAAACGACCACGTCAGATACTTATCGGTGTTTATGGCTATGGGTAAAAACCTGTCACATTCATGCCAGTAAATTCAGACAAGGCACGTTTAAGCGCGTTTAAGCACGTTTAAGCGCACGCAACACAAGTAAAATAGGACTACTAGAAATCAGTTAAAGGGAAATGCTGGGCGCACATCATTTACATTTCCAGTTAAACTATGGGGATTTAACTAAATATTACACAGAATACATATATTTTTAATCATACATTAGTAAAGTTTCAAGCACTTTGCACGACCACCCAACTTACCATGGGCACCCGCCTCAGTGCACTGATGATGACGTCAACGGCGATGAAGCGACGAGTAGGTTTAGACGACTACTACCACCGGAAGCTATCATAATTTCTGGCGAG
The DNA here is from genome assembly GCA_964019135.1 of Arenicola marina. Taxonomy (NCBI): domain Eukaryota; kingdom Metazoa; phylum Annelida; class Polychaeta; family Arenicolidae; genus Arenicola; species Arenicola marina. The sequence goes on from OZ025252.1 coordinate 39,205,175, forward strand.
TCGGACGAAGAAGTTGAAGTAAACACCGAATTTACACCAACTGCTGATTTAATCTGGGACCAGTTTGGACCTGTAGAGGTTGACGATGGTGGATTAGGCATTGTTTATACAGGTCGTTGACGACGCATCGCGTGGTCAATAAAGCCGTGTTGCATTAGAGTGGAGGGTGGGGGAGGACGGCTGGGGGCCGGGTGGGGGTGGACTCATAGGTTCATCGTCATTGTTGGCAGAGTGCCCAATTTTGACTTGCAGCCATGGTTAAAGAAGCGGCCGCTGGAGGGTGGGGGCGGGAGGGGGTACTTCATTACTACAGTGGCGGGGGGGGGGGGTGCCGTAGAGAGGATTTGGAAAGTGGGAGTAAAGCGATTTTTGTGGTCACTGAGAGAGAATTTTGGGGTTACCAATGACATCTAAAATAGATACTGACAACATTGTGGTTAAAAAGGCATATACAATAGACACTGAAATTCATGACAAAGTGTCTGGAGGATAATTATTTGAACACTATCGATATCAATTAGACTATATAGTCAAGAACTGCAAGTTTGAAAAAAAATCAGTCTCAGATGGGCGTATCGAGAGATATTGTTGATGTCTGCTTCCCCTGGGAGTGTCAGTGTGTAACTTGGTACAGCTGCTGTCTGAGAAGCTCGCTCTCACTGAAGACTGTATAGATAGGACTGCCGTACTACAGAACGGCCGTATGGGTTAGGGTGGGTGGGATGGCGGTCTATCGGGGTGGTGGGCAGGGGTGGCCGGAGGAGTGGTGCGTGAAGCTAGCAGCCAGATCGACTCAAAGCAATTGTTCTCATAGTAATCGGAACATACTCGTGACTGTTTGGTGGTTTTAAAACTCACACGAGCAATCTTGCTTAGCCATTGACGCAGAAGCTGCTGGTCGCCGTCTGGACAGCGGTAGCAAGATAATATTGTTTTTGCTGTCCTTTTCTGCACTTGAATTGTTACAATCAACAGCTGAACAGTACACCATTTTGCTCTAAATGCATCGATGTTTCAAGATTATGAGTCAAATTCGCTTGTCACTATTCATGAGAGGTGTCAGGCCGACAGCTTGTTCCAAAGACGCACCGCTCGCATGTAAACAAAGTGTTGGTTCAGCGGAAGGAAGTCGTCAGTGACGTCAACGCCTTGCGTGTGATTGGCTAACTCTGGTCAGGTGTTCAAAACATGTCGACACCCGCTTGATGGACGAAAATGTGTATTTTATACTGTTGATGTGCGATTTTCTCGATAATGCTTTCTTTTTAAACAGAACGATTAACGGTAAATAGATTTTATACCAACAGAGTTTTATTTTTATATCACATTGCAGCCCACCGGTTTCTTTCTTTTAAGCGATGACGCATATATAGCGGTTACCATGTTTAAAGAGAAAGTACGTACCCCACATGTGATAATTTTGAGAAACGTTCTGCAAATAAAAATAAAATACTTTCAGAATATTGTTTTTTTTAAGGATCACTGTAGTAGCATATTACCAAACAATTAGTGACGGTGCAAACTGTATGAATGTACCATAGGCGTGGTGCCCAACGTATTTGAATAAACTCATATATACATATGTAAGGACGCAAAGAAGATAGAAGACTTTGCAATATTTTCTTTTGTACAGCCTTCCATTCGGCACTACAAAGGGCCCTTAATCCAAAGGGGGAAAAGGGGAAAAGAGAACTTTGTCTCACAGGGATAGGGTGACGGTTGTAAAATCACTTGCCTTACTACAACTTCTACATGTCATGTCAGGGTTACTTATACCGGACCAAGCTTTTATTGGTCAGCATACTGCATCTGTCGAATGTTTCAATGAGTAGATTGCACCACGTGATTCGGGGGAGGGGGGGGGGGCTCACGCACGTCTCATCATTTAGAACAGTATCTAAAATCGCATGGACTGAACATATTACCGAAGCTATTTGGGAAATGTTATTTTCTGACATTATACGTGAGATTATTTAGGGAGCTAAATTTTCAGTCTATATAACGTTACTGTAATGTAAAGTATATATAACCAAATTGTGAATACTTATTATTTTACGCATCAACACATCGGTCCACGAAGAAAAACACAAGCAATAAACGTTGAAGGTATATAAACGACAATAGAAAATTGCCCCGCTGTCTAGAGTTCAAAGTATAGCGGGAAATTAACATTAACTTCATGTCGATTTTATATTCATTGTCTGTCAGTGGAGACAGTCGTAATAGTCGTTTGGATGAAACGCAGAAGAACATTTAAGCTATGCAAGGCCAGTGCAGTTACTCCGGTGTGACAGTGGTAAACGAGACAATATGAAAAAAAAGGTGTTTGATTTCGGTATGTAAAATTTTAGAACGCAACAAATTTGACATATGGCAAAGGATAGCATCAGCAAATGTCCTAAAATTAAATCGTATCTGTATCTAACACGAGGTTTATCTTGCAAGTATTTAACTTCACCAACAAGCAACAAGATTGATGTCCGTGATACCCGTATTTATGTTGTGGACATCGTGTATGGAGGAAGGTATACATAAAAACTGTAACTGTAATTGAATTTGAACTGTAACTAAATTGTCTGAATGTTAATGAGATTACATTTGCTCTGTTTGCTTTGTTCAACCTATAGGCCAGCAGTACGATGGGAGTCGGGGTACTCCGCCGACTTCTCCTGATGCAAGTGATTACCGTCGTGTCGACCACCACACAATTCTCCGGTGAGTTATACTGTGTTAGTAAAATCCACTGGTGACGTCACTCCATTGTTCTCTCACGAAATGATTGATTATAACGTTGGCCAGTGGTTGGTTGGTTATTCAGGACGCTTTAACCACTTTTGGTTATATCGTGTCAATGGGAGATGGAAGGGAGAGTCATGTCCCCTGGGGTAACCCCCTACTCTTTGCGAAGAATGACATGGGATCTTTATCTTGCGACCACACAGACATGGCCACACAAGGCCCGAACCACCAGTCCACCTGCCGGTAGTATGTATTTTTCTTTCCGTACAACTTAAGCTATGGGCCCATGGTACAACACATTTACACATTATTTGCTAACAGTGCACAGTCATCCATAATCTTAAAACAGTGATACGTGTATGCTGCCAAGTTACATAGCATCTTGACATTCGTAGTTTTCATTATTGTGTGAAAATTAGCTCTGGTAATATATTTGTCAGGAATATTAATTTCATACTTTGTTCGTATATCACAAAATTGCGGACAATCCATGACAAAGTGACGCTCATCTCCTAGCCCCTTTACATTCTGATTAAGACAATAATTGCAATATCTTTCCTTTCTGGAAACACGACCGCGAAGCTTTTCTGCTGGTAATTTATGGCTAGAACATCTTAGTTTGGCAAGTGCAGTCCTGTGTTTGTATATTGTGCATCATTATAGATAAGGTTCTAACTCCAAGTGACACTTATGCTCTTTATAATGATCAAGCTTTGAAAGACTGTCAACGTTATCAGACCATTCTTGTAGTGATATATCAGATAAGAGCTGTTTAAAGTTAGATAAAAACCAATTGACGTCTCCCACACCTTGCGTCACCCGGACATGGCCGTAACCATACTGATACAGTAGATCGCGAATACAAGTCGCCCAGATCAATTGTCCAGCTTCTTCTAAACAAAACAGTTTATTATAACAACTGTTAGTGTACCGACTTGGTGTATGTATAATATTTAACCAGATATTTAAACACAGTTTACCGCCATTTCTAAAAACTACTATTTTAGTTTTTGAAATGTTAACCTGTAATTCATATCTTTGACAGAATTCTCCTAGAGTGTCTAATTGCTTCTGCAGACGGCAAACCGAATTATTAACAACCGCAATATCGTCTCCGTACATAAGCATAAAAACGCCTGTGAATACTTCATCAATGAACACTCCGGGGCAACCCTGCTGCCTACACATAGCTTCAAATTCTTGTATATACATGATAAACGGGCTTATCATACACCCTTGTCGCGTGCCAACTCCACAGTCAAAATATTCAGATATGCCTTCGGACGTCTTAACACATGATTTAAGTTTCGAATACATATACCTGAGGACATCGATGACATGGCCGTGAACACCGTCCTTGATAAGTCGATAAAACAGCTTGGTATGCGGAACTGAGTCAAACGCCTTTGAAAAGTCGACGAAAGCGCAGTAGAAGCGGCCGCCCTTTTTGCCTAAGTACTTTTGAGCCAGAGCGTACAAACTAAAGATATGATCTACAGTCGATCTACTTTTCTGATATGCACATTGACTCTCAGATAGTTTACCATTGTGCTCGGCCCATATAAATAACTTATTGTTCAAAAACTTTTGTGAACATTTTGCTGATGGCGCATAACAACGATATACCTCGGTAATTGTTCACCTCGGTCTTCGACCCAGTCTTATGGATAGGACTAATGACAGCTTTACACCACTCATCTGGGAATATTCCTTTAGTTAATATAGTATTGAAAACACGGTGCAAACACCCTATGATTATATGCTTCCCCGATTTAATCATTTCGTATAAAAGCCCGTCTGGACTCCTGCTTTACTATTTGGTAATTGTACAAGAACATCAGCTATTTCATTGACTGTAATTTCAGAGTTTAGCGGAGTAGGGTTGTTTTCCATACAGGTTCCATACTTGAACATTGTATTAATATTATTAAAACATTTCAGATTTATTTTTGCACAGTAAATTGCGAGCTGGCTGATAAATTCATCTTGGGTTTCTTATAGAGATGATTTTTAAATTCAATAGATTGGATGATACATTCCAAAATCCAGTTTGACATCCGATGTTTCCTCTTATCAACTTCATGACTTTATCTGACGAAAAAGGATCTTTGGATGTTATTAGGATGTCCTGTAAAATATTAGGATTGGGTTAGGATCAGTTCCCAATTGATGGTTCCATATATAAAATGAATCTAAATTTACCACTTGATCAGGAAACAATCCAATCGTAACAGGAGTATTGTTTCTAATTGTGACATCATCTGGTGGATTCCTCGTTGTCTTATGCTCTCTGTGTGGGTTGAGAAAATAGGGAAATGGTCTGACATAGGTTTCACCAAAATACCAGAATTAGCAGATTGCATGACATGTGATATTCGTATTTTAGTTGTTTATGAGTTATCTATGAGGGTTTCTTTATACTTTGAAAATCTTGTTGGACATGTAATCTTTGGGAAGAGCCCCACTTCTGTTCTATAGAGTTTCTATTAAGAAAGGTTTCTATAGGGTATTTCTAAAGAAGTATCATATAGAGCTTCAGGACAAGTCTATATAAATTTATAAAAGGCTATAGGACAAGTCAATAGAAATGTTTAGAAATGTTATTGGACACATGTATAGAACTCTATAAACATGCTAGAGGGCACATCTATTGGAATATATAGACATGCTAAAGGGCGCATCTATTGAAATCTGTCTGCCTTTTTCTTTACATAAGTAGTTTGGACAACAAACTTGAAAACAAACATATGATCTGCTGTGATGTGCCCTTTACGGTAGCCGACTTTTGCTTCCTTTCTAAGTCTTTGCCATTGCTACTCAAAATGACAAACTAGGGTTAAATGAACAATGCACTGGGCACAACTGCTATTTTTCTTCATAGTTATTCATATGCGTTTAAGCATTTATGGGGGTCCAGTATAGTTTGACTGAGACGATATCGCGAGTATAGCGGTATATATAGCCATACATGTTGTGTAGGTATTATATTGTTTACTACGAAGTATTTTTTCTGTGTCAACATATTTGTTCATGGTATAGTTTTCGTGTATAGCACGCGGTAACATTTTTCAATTGTGCTGGTGCCAGGAGAACAATTATTAACATAATTATTGTAATGTAACTATAATGATACGCTCAGGGACACTAGTGACCCCCTTCGAAAAAAAATGACCTTCTACTCATGGTTTGAAGGTCGTTACCGGCAATACACGAGTCCGAGGAAGCAATAGCATTATGTATTAAGGGCCAATAATTATGGAAGTTATGGTTCATATATAAGAATAATAAACTTGCTACTTCGTGTCTGATTGGCGTCAACTGATATAGAAAATAAATAGAGAAGCTACTTTTGCCCCTAGTTTCTTTTTTACATATAAAAATGCTGTAACGTCAAGGCCATCGATATTATTTCCCTGTGCGGCCATGACACGCTTAGTGACACTAAAGACCCGATTTGAAAAAATAATGACCTTCTGCTTATGGTTTGCAGGTCCTTACCGGCAACACACGAGTCCGAGGAAGCAATAGCATTATGCATTAACAGCCAATAACTATGGAAGTTATGGTTCATACATAAGAATAATCAACTTGCTACTTCGTGTCTGATTGGCGTCGACTGATATTTAACATAAACAGAGAAGCTACTTTTGCCCCTCGTTTTGTTGGAGATAGAAAAATGCTGTAACGCCAAGGCTATTGATATAATTTCCCTGTGCAGCCATGATTTACAAAAAAATTAAATTTACAAAGAGTTTACAAAATGTGTTATTATTTTGCTTATTTTCTTCATTTCAGGATCGATTTGACTGACAGGCGGCCTCCCTGGTCGAAGTGGCCGTCTTAATAAGGGCGAATTAAAGAACACAAACGGAAGAACTTAGGAAATATATCCTGGGTATATGTGTCAATAAATATATAATATGTTTGTTTTCTGCATCTCAGGACCCATTCGACTAGCAGATGGCATTCCTGGTCGAAGTGGTCGTCTGGAGATCTTCCATGACAACGAGTGGGGCGCTGTCTGCGGCAATCACTTTGGATCAAACCATGCCAGGTTCGTTTCCTCATATCTGATTTTCTAGGTTGCGTGTGGAAACAGAATGAACGCATTGATAAGCAATGGCGGGCTTTATGACATTGCGACCAGTACTTTTGGTTTGGACTACGGAGCCATGGTAACACATGATCGTAATCCTGCGGATGTAGAGTTTCTGCCCTCGGTATTGTATTGAGAAGTTGAGAAGTAGTTATTCGTTGATATCCGTGAACAAATTGAGTCATTTGTTCGTTTAGTTCGGTATGCCGACAGATGGGTCTTGTCGCTGTGGCGACTCCGCACTACAACGCCACATTCGGAGCGAGCAACGGAACCATAAGGGGTGACTACATAGAGTTTCCATACTCAGGCGGAAACATCAGTCAGTGTTTTTTCTTAGGTTGGGGCGTCCACAACTGTACGCATGGAGAAGAGGTCGGCGCCAGTTGCCAAGTATAGGAAGGTATTATTAGTGTCGCGATTTTCCCAGTAACGTTTACGTTTGTTAACGACTAGACATCTAGAGCCACTTAAGGGTAGCTCACACTGTGCCGGTTCATGGTCCCGGTTTACCCCGGTTCTGAAAACCAGGGACAACCTTGAACAACTCTGTGCAACCGTAGCGAGTCCGTAGTCAATCCGGGGTGATCCGGGGTGTACCGTGGTGAACCGTAGGTCGCCCCGGTGGTTTTTGAACTGTTCAAAACTACCGGTATTTTCAAACCTTGTGAAACCTTAGTGCCACCGTAGTACAACCGGGCTTCACCGTAGTACCACCGTGCAAGCTACCGGGCTCATCCGTAGGCAACCGGGGATGACCGTGGCGTTCTGGGGCCACGGTGAGGAACGTCATACGTGTGAATCCAGAAATGTTGAAACAACTACCCCTGCGACTGGAGAACAAAATCACGAAGCAAGACACATGGTCTCGCAGGGCTCTGGAACCTGGGTTGAAGTTGGCCATAAATCTGAGGTACTTAGCCACAGGTGATCATTACCACTCACTCATGTATGGTTTCCGGGTACCTGATCACACCATTTCGCCGGTAATTCGTGAAGTGTGCGAAGCCTTTATAGCTGAATATGGTGAAGAAGTTCAGAATGGAATAGCATGTCCAACCACCCCACAAGAATGGACATCTATAGCTGAGAAATTCGGGCAGAGATGGCAGTTCCATAATTGTATCGGTGCTCTGGATGGCAAACACATAGCCATTAGGTGTCCAAACAAAGGGGGTTTAATCTGCTATAACTACAAGGGCTTCCATGCGGTCATCCTCATGGCTCTGGTGGAGGCAGACTACAAATTCACCTGGGTGGACGTTGGTGCCAATGGATCTTCCGGAGACGCCTAGGTATTCAACAATTCTGACATGAAGAAGGCCATAGAGGAAGAAACCATAGGACTCCCCCCTCCCAATGCACTGCCTGGTGATGACAAGGACATACCATAATTCATTGCTGCTGATGACGCCTTCGCCCTGAGGACCTGGCTTAGGAAACCGTTCTCCAAAAGGCAACTCACTGATGATGAGAGAATATTCAATTATTGGCTTTCCATGGCTCTAAGGGTAGTTGAGAACGCTTTCGGCATCCTAGCACACAGGTGTGCCTAGCACTCCAGTGCCTGCTGACAACCATGAGGCAACGCCCTGACACGGTTACCGTAGCGTCACCGTAGTGAGGCCGTAGTGAAACCGTGGCACGACCGTAGTACTACCTTGGTATACCGTGGCATAACCTTGGTAAACCGGGACAAACCGTAGTCACACCTTGAAAAACCGTGGTGATACCTTTGTGGTACCTGGATGAACCTTGGCCTACCGTGATGATCCGTAGTCAATCCTTAGCAAAACCGTAGTAGTACCGGCATCCACCGTGGTGACACCTTGATATACCGTGGCATTCCGTACCAGCTCCGTAGTAACACCGTGACCCACTGTTTTCGCGCCAAAATGTTGCGAGATGGCCCCGGTTCGTCCCGGTATATAGACCGGGAAGGACCTGGGAGGACCGGGGTAAACCGTAGCCAACACCGGCACAGTGTGAGCTAGGCTTTACAATATGCCCGTTGTTCCGTTTTCCGTCGCCATTGAACTTGACCCGGTTTTTTTCTAGATTTGTTAGTTACAGTCGAGGCAAGAGCCACACGACTTATGTTTAGTGTAAGTATCTCCTTAATTTCCTTTAATGTGGCAAACTAGTTTGTAAGTGTCTTTAGTTGCACACATTATTGTTGCATAAAGTCGCTTGCTATGAAACGAATAATGAGTGGTTCTTAATTCGCCTTATACAGGGTCATGACATGTTGCATGGTATTTCAATTCAAGGTCCCATTCGGCTCGTCGGAGCCGTTTCCGGTCGAAACGGCCGTCTCGAGATTTTTCACGACAACGAGTGGGGCACAATTACTGGCAATTTCGGCACGAATGAAGCAAAGTAAATGTTTTCATATAATTACATCAGCGGAAGTTGTGTGTAACTATCAGTGATGCGATGAATTATAAGCCACGCGTTTCCTGTTGAAAATTGCCTAGTTGTGGGCATATGTAGTTTTTAAGGAAATCCGCCGAAAGGGCAGATTGTCTATGATGAACATTCATGAATTTATGTCTACCTTGTAGCTCGGTTTGTCGACAGCTGGGTATCCCAGCAATCGGAACCCCCTACTATAACGCCCACTTTGGCCAGGGTTCGGGTCCCATATGGGCTTACATACGTCGCTGCCCTCGTGAGGCCGGAAATATCAGCCAATGCTCCTTCGACGGCTGGGGTGTTGTCCACAACCGTGGTCATAGTTCGGATTTGGGTGTTGTGTGTGATCCACACCCTTTTGAAGGTAAATCATATTATTATCCGACCTTGTAGACGAAGACGTAATATGAACGACTTTGATTTGGCAATGCTCGCCACTCAATCAAGTGTAGCAATGTTCTATAAACCAACGAGCATATGGTCACGCCAACGATCGTCTATCTGATATGGCAGGTGGGCAAGACCACCGCTTTGCAACTTTCAGTCACCTGTCTGAGGTTGTGTTGTGGGGGGGAGGCAACTCATGGGGTGTATTACATTCGGCAAATCATGGTCCAGTTTTTGAAAAAAAATTTTTTGTTCCGATTAAAGGTAGATGGAGATGTAGCGCAAATCTACATGCACCTTTCATATCATTCGGATCAAGTGAACTTGGCTGTCAGGTTGGCGAATTATAGAACAAAACCGGATGGACTTGATGGGAAATATAATCTAGGTATAGGTGTTAATAAATTAATAATATGTTTGTTTTCTGCATCTCAGGACCAATTCGACTAGCAGATGGCATTCCTGGTCGAAGTGGTCGTCTGGAGATCTTCCATGACAACGAGTGGGGCGCTGTATGCGGCAATCGTTTGGGTCAAACCATGCCAGGTTCGTTTCCTGATATCTGATTTTCTAGGTTGCGCGTGGAACAGAATGAACGCATTGATAAACAATGGCAAGCTTTATGACATTGCGACCAGTATTTTTGGTTTGGACTACTAAGCCATAGTAAAACATGATCGTAATCCTGCGGATGTAGTGTTTCTGCCCTCGGTATTGTATCTGAGAAGTTGAGAAGTAGGCATTTGTTCGTGTAGTTCGGTGTGCCGACAATTGGGTCTTGTCGCTGTGGCGACTCCGCACTACAACGCCACATTCGGAGCGAGCAACGGAACCATATGGGGTGACTACATAGAGTATCCATACTCAGGCGGAAACATCAGTCAGTGTTCCTTCTTAGGTTGGGGCGTCCACAACTGTACGCATGGAGAAGAGGTCGGCGTCAGTTGCCAAGTATTAGAAGATATTATTATTTTATTATTTATATAAGTTCCGTTTTTCGTCACCTTTGAACTTGACACGCATGGAGAAAAGGTCGGCGCCAGTTGCCAGGTCTTAAAAGTAAATGTTTTTTATGGCGCAAACTAATGCCAAATAAGAACCATTTGCATGCATGTAAAATGCAGCGTTATGAGATTATCAAATATGGCAAATAATTCCGAGTCTTACATTGCATAAATATTGCTTGCAAATATAGATCCAGCCAAAATGATGACGTTTTGTGTTAGGTCGAGTTCATAACAAGTTGATATTTATTATCATTAATAATTTCAATATGAAAAGATTTACATAATTTAATTGATACTGTTGTTTTTTGCTCTATGAATTTCACGCACTCTCAATCTCTTATTTATCTGATTTTGACCCATTTGGCAGTACTTTCAGTTTGATGCATTCATTTGATTTCAATTTGAAAAGAAGCAATGTATCATATGCATCTCAGGACCCAATCAATAAAGGCACAATGTGTTCGTTTTCTTCATCCCAGGACCCATCCGTCTGGCAGATGGCGTTCCCGGTCGAAGCGGCCGTCTAGAGATCTCCCATAACAATACTTGGGGCACTATATGTCAAACAAGCTTTGGCACCTATGAAGCAAAGTAAGACTCACTACATTTGCCCGTTATGCAGTCTAGCAGAAGACAACTGATATCTGATATGTATATGTGTATAAGCAATAAGTTTGCTAAGCATAATGCTTCCAAGATTATGCTTGGTATCGGTGAAACGACTTTTCGTATACTCCATACGTCGGCTTGTGAGATATCGTAGCATCAGATTGTCGTAATGTTTATTTTAATTAATCTAAACTGTAACATTCTGATTATTTCTGCTCTTGTCCAAAGCATCAAAGATAATTTGTTTGCGTTCATCCAAGTCACCCCTTCCATTATTGTATTTATTTCTCTCTGGTACTCCGCTGACTCTGATCAATTACGTGCATTTCAGTATTGTGTGTCGCCAGCTGGGTTTCCCAGAAGGCGGGACAGCAAGCTATTACGCCCCCTTCGGCCAAGGGTCTGGAACCATTTGTGCCGACAATAGTGACTGTCCTAGCGACGCCGAGAATCTGGATCGTTGTAGTTTTGATTGATGGGGCGTTAGTAGATGTACTCGTTATCACGACGTGGGCGTTAGCTGTCAAGGTGATCCTCAGATGACCACCCCGATCCTCTCTATTAGTACTGGTTTGACAACATTAGACACAAGTCAAGGTAAGAGGTCTTGTTCGTCTTGATATGGCGACCAACATATCCACTATTCACGTAGCCATTACCATGGCATCGATGATCGATCGATCAATGATGTTATTTCTCAGAATAATAATTGTGAGTAGTTTAATTAGTATGTACCATAAACCCCACGATAACTGTTTATTTGACCGTTCAGAAATGAAAATGACTTTATTTATCCGATATTACAACGTTGCCTTGGTTATTAAATTCCGATCCTAGTTCAAATGCAGTATGCTAGTCCGGTATACATGATTCACATGACACATGATTGTGGCACTCACGTAAAGTGCTTTGCCACCATAGCCTTTAAATGGCGTCACGGTAAAATTCATAACCTCGCTAATTCTGAAAAAAAACTTGCTGTTTGCGCATTAAGTCAGATAAACATGCGACAAATGTCCTACGTGGCAGTCAGAATGTTTGCATGGCGCTAAGTAAAGTTAATGGCTTTGAGCTCTAGGTCAGAAAATTATTATTGTATTATGAATAGTATTGTGATGTTTGTATATATACTGAACATAGTTGTCATATGAAACCATAATTTGTTGCAGTCTACACAACGGCTGCCCCTTTAGGTAAGCATGACCCCTTTCTTTATCTAATAATGATACCATAATAGAACTAGTTTGACTGAAGTTGTCCATCATAGTTCCCGTGAGAATGTGGTTTAACATTAGGCTTCACTCGCGCATTGTAGGTGTGTCTTTCATTTCTTATAGAATCATATATATTGTGGGTTGTATGTTATGTTATTAATCATCGTTGTTCGTCGTCGTCGTCAGTGAATAATTATAAACATGGAAAAGATGGAACGCAAATGCATTTTCATCAGACGTTTCAAGGCTGGCACACTTTTTAATTCCTTCGTGAATAACAACAATTGTATGATAATTCTATGCACGGACCGTTTCTCATCAGGGGCCTAAATCCTTCATTTTTTTCAAGCCCTCACTCGCCCCACAATCCAATGGCTTTTCGTCACCCGACCATCTCCCGGGGTGTATCTGAATACTAACTATACATCGGGGCAATCGTGTATTTCACCAAGTGATATCACGCCATTTACAAAAAAATAGCATAGTGTGATAAGGACCAAATAGTTTGGTATGAGTTCCTCGTGTTTTGAGGTTCAAGGTTTCTTCAAGGTACTCTAATGCTTAACATAAATCAATTTATCATACGTATCAACCAAATAGTAATTTGATATTGGTACATTTGGTATTGTAGTACCCGAGTCTCTTGGGGTAGGATTGACGATTACGTCATATTAATACTAATTAATAATAATATTGCAATATGAACCTGTCAATAAGCAACCAGTCTGCACTTAGATAGTCAGATGGGTCATTATGGAGTAAATGTATGCAAACTACGAACAAAAAGTAAGGAAATAACCATTGCATTGACAAGTAATGCCGAACGTTTGCAGATATTGATAAATGCATTGATAAACGCCCGTCTGATTAAACAGAGAAAATACAGTTTAGCATATCACCCTATATTTGTAGATATTAATGAATGCATTGAAGGAACCCACGGGTGTCAGCACAATTGTACCAGCACAAACAGTAGCTACATCTGTTCATGTGACCCAGGCTATCAACTCGAGGCTGACGAACATTTCTGTCTAGGTAATCGATCACTATTCCATTACGGCATCCTTCCAATTGCTTTGTTGTTATGAGTTAATCCTTATTATGGGCATTATAATTTGATAGTATGTTTCACACGCGTTTTCTTGATTCGGTGGTGACGTATTTCAGCGTGCACACGATTCATCGTCAACTCAAAATATGCTGCTATTCACATATGTTAGGGCTTTAAGAAATAGTTTCCGGGAAACACAATCTAAATATATCGTTATCAAACAGAACATATACATAATGTCCTTCGAACATCTAGGTAATTAGCCTGCGTGGGCCAGGAAATACGGTATATCATATCACCTTATATTTGTAGATGTCAATGAATGCATTGAAGGCACTCACGGGTGTCAGCACAATTGCACCAACACAAACGGTAGCTACGTCTGTTCGTGTGACCCAGTCTACCGGCTCGGGGTGGACGCACATGCCTGTCTAGTTAATTAGTCGGTGTTCCTTTCTGTGATCCTGACAAACCATTGGCTGTAGCGTATTAGGTCTGATTTGGGGATGTTAATGTTACATTAAACTTTTCTTCTGTTTTCTTATTTGCGTGTTGACGTATAAAGTAAAACATGCGCTGAATGCCAGAGCAACACTCTAGATGCTACTATTCACAAATATTATGGCCTTAAGTGATATTGTCCGGGACTAATGATCTACATTTATCGTGCTCAAACAGAAAGCATATAAGGTCTTTAGACTACTCAGTGTCGCGCCTTTATATTGATATGTTATACTGCATTGTGTTTTAAGATATCGACGAGTGCATTGAGGGAGCCCACGAATGTCAGCATGATTGTGCCAACACCAATGGCAGCTACATATGTCTGTTTGTGTCGCTTTGGCTACCGGCTCCAGATTGACAATCATTCGTGTATAGGTAACTTGTCATTATGTTACATTCGTTACCGACGGTTATTTCGATTGAGTTATTTTTTCCTGATTGAAGTGATTATGTTGTTTGTTCTTGCGTTTGATGGATGATGCTAGGAGTAAACAATTAAAATTACGCTTATAATACTACGTATGACTAATAAGCAGGCAGTTATATATATTTTTGTATCGACTTTTTTTGCCGCAAACTATATCATTATGGTGATAACGACAACGTGAAACTCACCGTGTATTGGAAGCCACTGCGGCTAATAGCTGGTTGCGTCTTTATTGCAAATCATTTTTTATCATATTACGTTATGTTTGTAGATATTAATGAATGCAACGAAGGCACTCACGGGTGTCAGCACAATTGTATCAACATCAATGGTAGCTACAGCTGTTCATGTGACCCAGGCTACCGGCTCGAGGCTGACAAACATTCCTGTCCAGGTATTCAATCACTATTCCATTACGGTATCCTTACTATCGCTTTATTGTTGGGTGATAATCCTTCTTCTAGGCAAGTTAACTTGATGTTATGTTTCACACTCGTTTTCTTGATTCAGTGCTGACATATCCAGCATGCACACGTTTCATCGTCAATGCCAAATATGCTGCTATTCACAAATGTTAGGGTCTTAAGTGATAATTTCCGGGAAGCCTAATTTTTTTATATCGTAATGTCCTTCGAACATCTAGGTTAATAATCTGTATGTGCCACGAAATACGGTATATCATATCACCTTATATTTGTAGATGTCAATGAATGCATTGAAGGCACCCACGGGTGTCAGCACAATTGTACCAACACAAACGGTAGCTACGTCTGTTCGTGTGACCCAGGTTAACAGCTCGGGGTGGACGCACATGCCTGTCTGGGTAATTAATCGGTGTTCCTTTCAGTGATTCTGACAAACCATTGGCTGTAGCGTATTAGGTCTGATTTGTGAATGTCAATGTCTAGTTATAATAATTGTATATAGGATCGGGCATCGAAATTATGCACCATTTGCATCTTTATTAGGGTAGTTAAATCAGTATGATGTTAAGCGTTTTTCATTTTAACCCAGCGACATTCGGTCTTTATGCTATCCGGACGGGTCTTGATTATCTGCCACCTAGGCATATTGAGGCCTTATTATGCCAAGTGGTATAATTGGCATGGGGACATAATATTGTTAGGCAGACATGCCAGGCTTCTCTCTCTTCGCCTTGTCCAGATCGTTGCGTAGCTAATTTTAGGCAACATTATTGATCCGACATCAATCTATAGTTACCGTAACCCGTCTTCATTATCTGATCGCGGCTGCCTGGCCTTGATATGTCCCACATCGTTTTAAAAGTTTTATCTTCCTAACTGTTTTGAGAATTTTCCATGCCGGACGTATATAATGCTATTACCTCATACCAGTGTCACTGCCCTTTTCTTTGTTCCTCGTTCTATCTGTAACTACAAGAAACTCCGCTCTCACAACCTTAGGCGGGCCGTTTATGCAGATCTAGAACCTGAGTTTTGTGGCATCACGCTTCTTTGTTTTGCGCATTGTGACTGGGTGCATTTCTTTGGGCCAGGACCGGTATGCCGCCCGGTATACCCAACCGGTACCCAACCTCTTCGTGTCGGCCGGTATACCGATGTGTATGTACGTATTTCGCTAGCATTGGGGATTTACTCGGGTTACCAAAGAAATGCACCAAGAAAGGCAGTGATTGTCCATTGAACGGGCAGCTGGGCGATTTCCTTTCTATCCACACGGTCGGTCATGATACACGCTTTTATCCGCATTCAGATCGAACGAGTGTGTGCGTACACACACTTCCACTCGACGATCCACTTGTAATAATCGTGTTTGCATCCTATAACATATGTTCGACAAAGCTAATGGTCTTACCTCGGTATTATTGATCATCGAGCGTCCGTGGTACCTAGCGGATTATTTTTTACTTTTGCACTCACATACGTATATAACGTATTCTGAGATATTAAGAATGTTCATACAAAAGGGCGACATAGTTGATTATGCGTATTTTTGAATAATAAGTAAGTAAGGAAGCAAATACACTTCTGCAACATGCATGTTCGACGTTTAAGGTGCAGAAACAATATGTTTCTACTTGGTGTCAGTATTGTGTTAATAGCTTGCCACCTTCGTCTTATATCACCCTTACACTTTCCAAAGTAATTGTATTAGATTTGATTTTCCGTACGGATACATTGCGTGAAACGTTATTATATATTTCCAGATTGCTGCTCAAATTGTAGTTTTGACTTGGTAGAATGAGTCATCTTACATTTTTTGTACTGTCAATCCTTAAATGTAATGGACTTAAATATACCTTTGCAATCCACTTAGACATTTCGGCTTCGTCATAGAATTGAAGAGTTTATTCCACAAAAAGTATCTTTGGATATTGCTGTCCTGTAGAATAGTGTAGTTTGGGCTAGGATCAGTTCCCAATTCCCAACTCCCAACACTTTACTCATGGTGGCCTTTATCCATTTGTAAACGCTCCCTGTGTCGGCTGATGAATTTAGCTGTAAGCTCACCCCCCCCCCCCTCCTTGAAGATACTGGTGTTATTATCATAATATCATCCTATTTTCAGCCTACATTTGCCGTGATGGTTGGCCAAGGCGAGTGTTAGATCCTGGAACGAACGGATTCTTCCATCCACCGTAAGGTCCCGCTGCCTGTGCCCAAGAAGCTGCCGCACCTGAAGAAATCGAATAATCACAGAATAACGGTAGGAATCAATAGTCAGTGTTAATGGCCTACTCCCAATTATGAATTGTTTCTCTTAAATTACATTATTTATTGACCAAACTATGGTAGTGCCGGTAATAGCCGGTATTTTTGTCCATCAGTGCTGCCTACCTGGCTAGTGGTCAGTGTGGTCATCCCCAGCACATCGATGGGCCAGCGGGATTATTTAGTGTCAAATTGATACTGAGCCCAATTAGTCCCGCATTGTCGATCTTTTATGATTTAATTACCCGATCATACTGACAAAAAATCTAATTTATTGTCGCAATTCTGCAGATTATAGTTAAGCGGGACGACATCAAGATTGCATAGTGACTCATCATGCTGTTCATCGGTGGAGTGCACAGCTTGCACAATGTCTTTGTTTTTGTTTTGGAGTAGTAATTGTTTGGTGGCAGTTATTTCCGCTTCACTTCATTGCAGTTAAACATTTTGAATAAAGTCAATCTTACGATGGGAGAGGTCCGCTACCCCCCTGATCGAGGCTTGGTGATCGGTCTGCCCGTGGCAGGAGCCGCCATATTGGTCATCGCCATCATTACGGCCGTGGTGGTGATCGGGAAGAACAGGAGGAGGAGGGGTCGGCTGGGCGGCGCGGGGCCTCGGTCGGCCCCCAATCTGGATGACTGGGTAGTACTGCCGGCGCCACCTACTGACAGCGCGGAAGACTACAGCACGGTTGGAAGAGTGAAGAGAAGACGTCCCGCTCTGCAGGGAAGGGAGGGGGTAATCCGGACCGCATCGACTACGATCGCATGAAGATCGTTCACCGCGACTGGTGGCGGAGAAGGAATTTCTTGGGCTTGCCGGGAAATTGGTTGATGTACAATTCCAATGTCAAACCTGCGGAAACGAATTAAAAAGACAATATATTGAGGCATTTGTTGAGCTCGTCTTTTGGTGAGCTATATAATGATGTGAGTTTATCACCAGTTGGCCTCACGCAGGTCCCAATTGGTCAAGCTAGGTGCGAAATAACAATGCCATTACCATTAAGCCGTTTAATATGTCTTGACGAATTGGCAAATGTTTTTGTGATGTAAATTCACAACCAAAACATGAGAGCGTATATCAAACACGTCGAGACTAAGGCCTCGGTGTACATGTGAATAATTTAATTAAGTAGCGAAGTCGGCGGCTTGGACGTATGTGTGAAATACGGGGAAAAGAAGGGGGTGCTGGGGTGATAGTTGTGTGTTGGCTCTGATATTAGGTAAAACATGATGGAGGGGTACGGATGTGGGACTTGGTTAGTTGGGATATTGGGATATAAAATGGGGTGTCTGAGGGGGGCGGGGGGTTAAAGTGGTGGTAATAAACGATTGAGATATCCAGCTTGGACCTCTGTGTACAACATGCGTGTGTATGGGGGGGGGGGGTTCTATGTGAGTGGAGGCTTCAGGGTTGTCTTCGACACACGTGCTGTAAACATGCATGGGGGTGCCAAGGTAGCGGCGTCAATGAATTGTTTTGATAGTGGGCACGAAGGGTGGAGTGAATAAGGGAAGCGAACGTATTACGGCTTTTTATGTGTCAGATCAAGGTGTTTTATGTGTCAGATGCAGTTGTTTTGTGTGTCAGATCAAGGCGTTTTATGTGTCAGATCAAGGTGTTTTGTGTCAGATCAAGGTGTTTTATGTGTCAGATCAAGGTGTTTTATGTGTCAGGTCAAGGGTTTGTGTATGAGGTCAAGGTGCTTTTATGTGTCAGATCAAGGTGCTTTATGTTTCGGATCAAGGTGTTTTATGCGTCAGATCAAGGCGTTTGTATGTGTCAGATCAAGGTGTTTTATGCGTCAAATCAAAGTGTTTTATGTGTCAGATCAAGGTGTGTTATATGTCAGATCAAGGTGTTGTATGTATAAGTCCAAGATGTTTTATGTATCAGATTAAGATGCTTTAATGTGTCAGATCAAGTGGCCCCAGTTAACCGATAGAATTGATATGTCCAAGGGCGGGGTGTGATTATGCGTACTCGAGATGTGGCTATGCGTACGCGGGGTGTGGTTATGCGTAAGCTGGGTGTGGTTGTGCGGACGTGGGGTGTAGTTATGCGTACGGGGGTTGTGGCTATATTTACGGTGGTGAGAAGGGCCATCATACAAGGTTTTCCAAAAAACAATCGAGCGTGGATATGTATGTTTAAATTAAGTCATTATGCTCGTTTTCTATTTATCTACTCTGGCATTGCTTACTTTAGCATAAATGACAAATTAAACTGTGCCGGATGTGCTGGATGTGCCACATATAGGAGGTTTTCGAAGGGTGGATAATCTTAACTGTAATCTTCATTATTCAAGATGCATGCGATATATATAGCCCGTGGTTGAGTTGCCAGATGAAACGAGATTTTATAACATTGAAATGGCGTAACGGGAGACAACATGCTGTGATGCCACTCTCACATGGTGAACACCAATCGTTGGCATGGTAAACTAACAATGTTTTTTTATAATAACAAGGCACACGAGGAACGTATAAATAAAGAATAATATAGTAGCATTTGCATACGTTTCTGTTTCCCTTCCCTGTTAGATGTTGGGCCTCGGTCTGAAACAACATGAGGGTGTCCTTATATGTCCTTATGTCCTTATATGTTTTATATGTAAGATATGATACATTTGTAGGTTTGTGGAACTTATTTTATTTTACATGATAAGTTATTCCAATGTCCCTAAGCAACCAAAGTTGATAAAACATTTATCCATAAGTTCGATAGCTTAAAGTCCATCTCTTATGCCCTATGTTACTTTGCATAAATTTGATCCATTTGCACTATGTTAACGAAATTCCATACGCGCGATCATGGCGTCTATATGAGGGCCAGCGTCATTCCGCATCGATCGGGATGCAGCTTATTTGGAATTAAGGACAGTGAGGATAAGGAAGAAGAAGTGGAGGTATTCCGAGTATGCGTGCCGCCGTACGTATCGCTTCGAGGCATCTCGACTGGATACTGCAGATTGCTAAGGAACTGTAAGAGTTGAAAACCTCAAGACACCCTTCGCAAAACAGTATTTTCGGAAGAAATGCGAACGCCTCATTCATAAAAAGGGATGCTTATTATATCATGGGATCTAGATAAAAAACCTGCAAATATGCCTTGTAATAAAATAAAATAATATGGATCAGTGCTACCTAAAAATGCGAGCGTATATTTATTAATTCATATATTCTGAGGGGATACATCTAGATTAATATTCAAAATTAGTTTTGCTTCGGCTTGCCATAAAGATTATCTTTGCCGGGATGACGTATGCCATGCACGTGCTTGTCATATTTTCATTCGGTTGCTTAGGAACTCCCATTGTGACGTCATGTTTATAACATTTTGACGTCACAACTACTCAATATGACAGCAGCCGATGGGCGGTCACCAAGAGCGCTCTGCTTGGCAACAGACATTGTCATTTAGTCCGTCGCTTATAAATTAACTTTAATTTGAATTCCGGCGAGCGGCAGAGCTTTGAAAACGAAGCGAGAGAAGACACAAATCGTCCGGATTACAAGAAAATACACTACCGACCAAAGAAATGACTGTCCGACGAAAGTCATAAAAGCTTCAGGAAAGTAATGGAGCAACTTGACGGGTAGGCACTGCATATTTATTCTGTAAGAACTTTCAACTTGAGCCACCGGTCTGCGATTTCTGATTTTAGGCTAGGTGAGCGGCATGGCTCTCACCCTTGCTCCGTTTACCTGTTGACGGGCGTAGTCAGAGCGGCATGTACCAGGGCTACCGCCCTCCCTGCCTTCTGATGTGCATAAACAACTTCTTTTAGTACATCCATTTAACCCTGGATCTTATAGAATCTAGATTCTATGTCTACGATTCAACGGACATCCCCGAGACTGCTCGTCCCCTACTGGAGCCTAGCCCAACCTTCCCATTTTTGGGAAGAAACGTAGCCCGTAGGCTGGCAACACAAAGGCAGTTGCACTGGCCACTGCAGCTGTTTGTTTTCAGCAACAATCTGTCAGTGTCACGAATGTTGCTCTAACCAACAAGAGCACAGCTCTAATATCATAGATCTAGGTCTGTCTAGACCTACAAGTGGCAAATATTCATCCTGAGTTAATGTTAACCGAAATAAACATCTGAGTTAGAGCTTTCCTGCCGCACGTAAATTCATTCAAACACCGCGGGCAGTCGAAGCGAGCGAAGCGCACTCAAACCCGTTCATCTTGTGACGTCACAAATCTCTACTCGGGGCCCGGGGTTTGGAAATGGATCGTTCGCTGCTTGCGTTTATTTTTAGTGAATTCATTTTAGTGACTTTAGATATTAAGGTAAGCTACCCATAATAGCAAGATCAAAGAACTCCGTATTTGTGATTATTTTATGAAAGAATGCAGATTACATACCTTCTGGTGAATTTTTAGGATACTTTACCGTCCGTTAAAAAAATATTCGCCGTTTTCCAGATATGCCCCCATTTCACAAAATGACCGAAACTTGACACCTACCACGAGTATGTAATTTGGCTACAATTCAGCTCAACATTAAGTCATTATCATCAGTAATAGCTCATTGTAAAGCTTAAACCTGGTGCAGTACAGGAATGATAGTCAAAAATGTAAATAAGAGCCACAAAAAATAACAGAATGGTGATAGTAAAGTGCAATTATGCAAAATCAGAACAGTTTTTGCAAAAATTCGAAATCACCACCATCACAAAATTGCCTACAATTTCATCAAAAATGAAAATCTGGACACCAAATCACTTTTAAAAACCTCGTTCTTGTAACAAAGATAAAGACAAATATAGGTAGCCGTGCAAATTTCCCGAGAAACACGTCCTGAAACTTGAAAATATTATTTAACAAATATTTTTTGATGCAGCTTATGTCACACCAATTATAATTTACGCCTTGTGTTCACATTTTAATAAATCTGGTTATATATAATGGTCTCCGATATAATTATGATCTACACGAATGTTTTCTGAACTATTTACTTGGAAAACTAAATTTTCTCGATGCCTTTTTTTTTGATTTTCCGAATTTATCACGAAGAGCCATGATCGGGGAAATACACTGTGAATGACGTCACGAGTTGGGGATTCCCCTGTGAATGACGTAACGAGTTGGGGATTCTCCTTTCACTGACACCAGCCGATGTTTGTCGATGTTTACCGAGGTCTTTTCTAAATCGCCGAAGCTTATTATACTATGCTCTATTCAGTTTACCTATGTCACCACTTCTTTTGCTGTGTTTTATTAGAGCTTTGATTCATTAAGACTGAGTAAAATCTCAGGGCTACAGCCCGTCATTGTTTGGCGATGTTTACCGAGGTCTGCTCAAAATCGCCGAGGCTTATTATGGGTAGCTTACCTTAATATTTATGGCACAAGAGACATTGTAAAATAATTGCATCTGATAAATGGCTTTAGTAGCCACTGGGAAAAGTATATTTGAAAGGGGTTTAGTAACAAATACGCCCCCCCCCCGCCCCCAAGAGATGGACGTCATCTAATATACTGATATGCGAGCTAACGGCACGCGAATCATTGGTTCGAGCCCCGCTGTGGTAAAAAATCCCATTTCGTGCATCACAAAGTGTAGGGGGTTACTCCCGGGGACATGGCTCCAGTCTCCCTTCCTTCTCCCATTGACGCGATAGGACCCAACGGGGTTAAAGCGTTCTCAATATATAACCAACCAGCCAACCTGATGGGCGATCGATACTGAAGCCCGAGGCATCCAATGAGGAACCCTCCATGCCCAATAATGCAGACCAACTGGGTAAATATTCCAAACCCCACCTGGGCCATTTCATCCTTACATACCACTGCCTCGGTGTGTGGAGAAACGTTGCATACATTGTGAAATCGTAGCTTATACCCCCACTTCCCCACCCTCTCCCTCCCCCGCCTCCACTCCCTCTAACGCCACCACCTCCAATCTCTCTCCCTCCCCCACCGTCATATGGCATCGACTTTTACATATGCACACCTGCCAAAGCCAGACTGATTAAATAGTATTTGTTTCAGTAATGACGTCAATTCGGTCATCTGGGTAAATTATTATTTACTAAGGTAAAGCTGATATTGTTAAGCCGGTAGTACAGTGCTTAGTGTCCTATCGTCCGCATCGGGTAGCAAACATGTTCCCCGACGCATCCGATTCACAATTAGGCTAAGCCGTGTTAACACACTGAATAACTGCGCACGCCAATGCTATTCGGGATTAATTATTACAGGTTAACTTGCCGCTTTTCTTCAACAAATAGAATTATTGCAAATAATTTTCTAATTATATATTCCAACACCCTAATCCGTCACCCCAGTGAATTAATCGGAGATAGTGGAAAAAGTTAACGACTTCTCAACAATATCCCATGTATCGTGCTACGTTATATCGGTGGACAATAATACCATAATAATTCTTATTACTGTAGATATTTTATAGTTATATGCATAGCTTTACTATTTGTACAGGGACATTGTGTGCATCTGTCTCACATGATGAGCAAAAAGAACAACGGAGAGAGTGCTCGCAACTCCACGGCCTGAACCAGCACATGTTCGCTGCAGGTGACCCACATACCAATATACGCGTCCGTGCGCGAACAAATTAAACTAATGATCTCTACAGATGACCCCACGCCAAGTATGAGTGTCGTTTTCTCACACACTTACTGTTGGTGTAGTTTTTTCCAGCGCATAAATATGAGTGCAGTTTATAAGACCCATACTATTGGAACAGTTTTATCAGGCTCTAAATATGGGTTCAGTTTATTGTATAATAAATTTTTTTTTTTCCTGTCACGAGTTTGCGAAGTCGGCTTTTGAAACACGCTTTATTTAGGCACCAGTTAAAATTTAAAATGAATTAATTTCCTAAAACGTCATAACTAAATATAGTAAGAATAACTGCAGCCAGGTACCTTACTTGTGACCGAATATATATATATTAAAGCGGATAACATGACAGATATGGCACGTGTATATACCTGGGATGTTGCGTACTAATTGATACAAAACGGAATTGTGCCAATCTTGCCATCCATTGACGTCACGGTGATAACACAAACCTTTCTATCAACACCTGCCTCTTGTATCGCATCGATTCGCTCCCGTCTGCACACATCCGTCGCTACAATCAATCGTTTTTATTTGGTGATGCGGCCAGCCGCAATGTGCTCCTTATGTAGGATAGATGCAAGCCTCAACAAGGCTTTCTGGCCGCCACTAGCAACATAATCATTGATCGCGCTTCGATTATTTTGCGGGGTAAGCCAGCGTTAGAGATGATCGAAGAAACAGGCGAACGGACTCTATTTGATGAGTGCTGAGGCCTAATTACACCAATCCCCGTAACGTGTAACTGTTGGTGTCGGGCAAGCAGTCCGGGCATACGACAGGATGTTTGGGCCTGTCGGCCCTCCTTACAGACGCAATCAGTCAATGTTTCCAAACATTTGAAGAAGGTAAACTTTGCTGTTATTACTCTTATCAAGTGGAAGCTATTTTGCACGTTGGCCCGATTTCTTTCTGCTAGGGCGTTCGCAAGCGACTGCGCAATTCTGGCTGGGCAACGGAGAGTTTTAATTTAATCGACAGGCGCTGCCACCATAAACGGATAACTTTGTGGCAGTATAATAATGGGACAAAAACTGCAAGAAACTAGACAATATTATTTCCATCGCGTCGAGAGCTCCACAATTATGCCAAACATGCGCTAGGGTGGCCAAAAAACACTATTATAGCAACGAGTTCAACGGCGTGACGACTGATGCTTAAAACTATCCATTCAACGAATGGCCCCAAAAAAACTACAGCACAGTAAATCATTGGATGTCGCGTGACCTGGGCCGGTTAAACTGGGCGCGGTCTCAGCCACCACGAGGTTTCTGGCTTCCTGCACAGGGCGCCTCGCCTCTAATATTATCGCCACATCAGAGTCGGATCCTCATCTGTCATTGCTCAAGAAGACCAATACCTACCCAGAAAAACGTGGGCTATATCTACTTGTAATTTGCATATGCGGTTTTTTCATGAATTGTACTTGCGAATTCATCCCAGGGGAGGGCTTATAGGCCTCTAGGAACGTTTAACGTTAAACACAAATTTTGATTTCACGCCAAACATGTATATTGTGATACTTTCCGCTGAACAAAACGCATTAATGTCGATATCATGGTAGGGACACGAATGCCGAGTTCGGTGCCATTGAAACCGAGGTACTTTTGTAGCCATCACCGCGTGCTCCAAGGATGTCATTGGGAGGCGCAGGGAACCAGCGGGGTGTCGCGGTCCCACTGGGAGTTAAAAGTCTGTGGCATTGATCCGACCGATGAATACCGTGTCGCCCCCCCCCCCCCCACCCACCCCCCTTCCCCCCGGGCCTCCTAGCTGGGCCCCAAGCCGCCTTCTCCTCCAGTTGCTTTCATGCGAGTGACGCGCTTGACGGGTTACATTGTAGCTCCCTTCTTATCCCACTTCATGGAACAATAATTTCTCAGCTTCGGACCGATACTTTGCATTGTGTCGTGGAGGGCGCTCTATGCACACGGTTGTGATCCCTGAGCTAGAAGATTGAACGTCATCACTTCGTGTTAAAACAGGTTACCGGTGTGGGGCATATGTATATATATGGAACACTGGACAGTGGGATCGAAATCTGGACCTCTGCATGACCAATAACTATTTTGATCATTTACGCTGCACGGAAACTGTGTCACTATTTGGTGGACTATCTTCTAGGTGCCATGGACATTCGCCGTCTTTACCACCGGAAACTGGATTACTACACGACTTAACATAACATAAGATAGCATGGCTGGTGAAGACGACCACCGCCTATTCGCTTCCCTTCGCGATCCCGATTACTTTGAAGACTTTCAAAGACACGAAGGAACGCATAATGATCACGCGGCGGAGCAGAATTTGGATTCGACACGGGAGAAAAAGAACTCCCTCCCGATTCCTGAAATCACTACGACGCCAGGGCCGTTTTGGTCTCTGGGGCCTGCGTCATGTAACATGAGCATGACGGCATTGAACAACTCATTTCTCCGAATACCGCTCTTCAATGATCCGGATTACAGAGACGCATTTAACAAAGAGAAAACATCTTCAGCGCCATTCAAGCATGATAATTTTTTGGCGCCGGTGTCCAAAGCCCAGGAAGATTTGGGTAATTATTTGCTTTGCCGTAGTTCTATGTTGGTAGTGTGAAGGCTCGTTTGTAACAGAAGTTGTATCACTTTTCAGGTGTTGTCATCCCTTTTGTTCTGGAACCCCCTGTTGTTGAGAAATGGTGTCCTATTCACCATTGTTTCTGGCTTACTCTAAGCGGGATCTAGATTTTGACTTAAACTTGGATAAATATAAAAATATCATGTCCACCAACGTGACACCAAAAAAGGAAAAACAGGTGTCGCGAGATGTGTATAATTATTTCACATTGTCAACATCCATCCCAGTTAACATCCCTGTATATTTTATGCCTACTGTCGTTTATTCATATGGGAGTCCTTGGAAATAAATATAAGGGTGAAAGGTTCATGTAAAACTGACATATCATGTCATACTTTCCATGCATTTTCAAAATGAACTTATGTGGAATTGTTCATGCATTTTCAAAATTAACTTGTGTGGAAATGTTCTTGCATTTTCAAAGTTTTACAACAGAATATTAATACAATAATCAATTTGGTGGTGCAGTGTACATGCTTTTGCCGAAAGAGCGTTTATGGAAGTTATACTTACTACGCAATAATTCTCGTGACCTCCAGGGATTGGACGTTTTGTCCCTCATTGTCGTCTTGCTCCCACTCCACCCTACATTGTTTCTCGTCCTTCTGCCGCTGTCAATTGATTTGTCCTAGTAGACTACATCGAGTTTTTACATTTTCAAAAAGACTCGGATGTTTCGTCTTTGGTTTCTAAATTCATATTATTATTTCGGATCAACAAATGTCGTTAACACCTTCCGGGGCGTACTGTTTCAAATTATCTAATTACTGATGATGACTGACGATGTCACAGTAGGGCTAGGAGTTTGTCCGGGCTGAATTTGCCCGAGGACACTGCGCCATTCTTCGTGTTGGTTGACAGATGTGCTGGCATGTCTCTTAGCGAATTATTGACGCCATACAACAAAATACATTAGGCTGCCAGACTTCTATGTGGTGAAAAGAACAATTTCATCGCATGACTGTTTCAGACCGGTCGTAGTATTGCGCATGCGCAGAGGATCCTCGGATTAAATTCGGAGCGTGACAGTGGCCCAGTTTGGTCCTCCGCTCACCTTTAGTTTTCAACAGTCTTAGAACAGAAGTAAAACCAACATTGACCGGCGGTTCGCACTTTCTTTGTGATGGATACCTTGCGACTGATATCCGTATCACATATTGACGCATTGCGTTTTCGTTGGCGCATCGACCCCAGTTCGACCCCCTCTCCATCTAAGCATTGATGGCTAGAAAGAAACGTCTTTGTCCACCGCGTGGCGAGGCAACCTATGTACCAACTGAAAACAAATGAATCAGACTGGATATCTTCGGATCAGGGTCACATGAAGAACTTGTTTTGTAGGGTAACGTACTTGTAAGAGTAGGAAGAGGGGTGGGTGGCGGCAGGGTTTCGAGAGGAAGGGGGAGGGGGGCAGGGCTATGGCGGGAAACTGTTGAGGATCTGTTAAGGTCATCGTGGACTAACGAATCAATGGCGGAGCCGTGACGTGTGATGTTATTGAGGCGGCCGACCGTGATGGGTGCGATAAATTTATTGGAATCACCCAAGGCCAACAGTGCGGGGTTTGAATGGATAAGGAGGTTTATACGGACACACCAGGGACAGCCTACGTCGTATACACCTTTGGATGACTTGTTTGACCACGGGCGGTCCGGCCCGTTCATTGACCGCCCTCTCTGCGGGTCAATACAGAATATACAGACTTTGGCGTATTCCTCGCCTGCAACGATGCTCTATTATTTATAATGAATTGAAATGGGTAGGGATATGTAAGGGGGTTGGCGTGGGGGGGGGTGGGGCGAGCGACGGGGGCAGGGCGAGCGAGGGGAGCAGGGCGACAAGGGGGGAGCAGGTGGCCACCTCCCCACACCAGGAATGAGAAATATCCTTATTCCTAATTTACGAATATTACAAGATTGATTCCTGTTAAGGATAAGTGAATAACATGTTGACTATAGACTAAATATAACATAGTAATAGCACGTGTGTTGCATGGCGTTAGACACTTTACTGGCCCTTCATCAACCTGTAGGAGCCCTTTAATTTCAAAAAATCGGGCAGATAATGAAAATTGGCCTGGTGCTAGAGCTTGATGTCAGACCAACAAAATTGCCTAACGCCTCCCTAACTCGCGCCATTAGTATTATTACGAGTTGAATACTAACTGTTTACCTAACATATGTGCTGGGCGTTAAGTCGCCTGGCTTCTTTTGTTTCACTTTCGCATACAACGTTGGAAGTAAAATCTTTAGCGCTTAATTACAAGCCTTCCCTCCAAATGTTGCGAGCCAGTCGCCTTCTTTACGCCATATATATCGTGACCAAGAAATGGCACGCCTAGCTAGGCAACTATAGGCAGC
This sequence comes from Arenicola marina, assembly GCA_964019135.1. Lineage (NCBI taxonomy): Eukaryota > Metazoa > Annelida > Polychaeta > Arenicolidae > Arenicola > Arenicola marina. Next base: position 39,233,895 of record OZ025252.1, read on the forward strand.
TAGGCGGACCATTTAAATCTATAACCACAATTCTGTTGAGCATGACGTCACGTTTCATTGTTTTCCATGGCAACGTCTGATTATTGACTGATGACTTTAGCGGCCTTCAGATTTAATAGGGCTATAAAGTCTCGTCTCGCCTAGACTTCCGGTTTACTCATTTTGGGGACAAACAAACGAAGCACGAGTTCGAAACGAGTTTAGAATCTCCGTGCACACTGGTATCCTGACTATCTGTGATGTAGGCGTGACGTATATGTTACGCAAAGACAGAGACGGGGAACCAGACTACCTGCGCAGCAGCCATGCGCCGAGGGGTGGGTCTATTGCGGAAGGCCTAGCGATATAATTAAGAATATTTAAGAAATATAGCGGCACAAAACCGATAGACGACATACTTTTTATTCATTGGCGCCATCACAATGACGAATATTTGTTATGACGGGACAACACGGCTGAGAAACTAATGTTGTTTTGCATTTCCTACGAAAACAAGGCATTATGATGTCACACGGATTCTCCCCGGTGACAACGTTGGCGCAACGCTTCAAACAGAAAACTTACAAAGAATGAAGAAACGTTGTCTTTTCGTGATCCAAGACTGATACGAAAACATCCATCTGGTCTTATTTTATCTCTACCATGTGGTTTCATGCCGCATCCGTGTGTTGTTACTCCATGCACTGCATATTTTGCCAGCGGAATGGTTAAGTCGATCACCTGCTCTCGCCATTTTTACCACGGAGGCACGTGAAACTCTGTGACGTCACTCGCTGTTTGGCGAACTTGCGAAAGCCCGGGTGCAGGGCTAAATTTAGAACGCTATTTTTAGCTTTCGAGTGTTTTGAAGACGGATTTTTCCTTCTATATTCTCAAAGTTCTGCGTTTCATCGCCTCCTAACATTTTAACGTATATCTCCCATAGCCATGTTTAGTGAAATGGCACTCATAGTTTCTGGAATAAAGCTGGACAGAAATTAACTTATAGCTGCCTATGCTTCAACATGGCGCACGTGGTGTGTTTGTTTGTCCCCAAAACTGAAATCTCGCGGCCCGATCGCGAGAACTGCATAGCCCTATGCTATTGTACCAGTTACCAGGACCAGATGCATTGCAATGGCCAGGAGTGGGTGGTTCATATACATTACGAGGGATGGGGGGGCGGAGTATGCATTGCCGGGGAGGGGTTGGGGGGATATATTCCTCGCGTCGGGCTGATGATGATAGTGATAAAAATAATAATAATAATAATAATAATAATAATAATAAACTACAAAGACAGCGGTGAAAGGTGCTGGATATACGATGCCGCCCTGCCACCTTTCCTTCCGCCAATCGATTGCAGAGACACAAATACAACGACATACTTACCGTCTCCAGCAATTGATCTATAATCGAGTCCGCTCAGTGCTTAACTATACCAATGTTCGGCCGCGGTAACGCTAGTAAACAGTAGCAGTAGAAGTGGATTACCTTGCCAACTTCCAAGCACAGACCAAAATTTGATACAAATGCGCAAAAAACTTCGATAAGGGTTCGAAGGAATATGATGTTTTAACCTCTGTATGTCATATCGCTACAATGGGAAGGGTTGGTCGATTGGTTCGTTGGTTGTATATTCAGGACGCGTTCACCACTTTTGATCATATCCCGTCAATGGGAGAAGGTAGGGAGTGGAACCATGTCCCCGGGGGTAATCCCTACCCTTTGCGAAGAAGGACATGAGATTTTTATCCTGCGACTACACAGGCATGTCCGCAGCGGGGGGTGAATCATCGATCTCAGGTGGCCAGAGCACTATAGGTGAGCGTTTTAACCCACTGAGCTATCTAGCCGGCCCCCAATGGGAAGGGTCAAGGTAGAGAGAATGTTTCCTACTCCTAACGAAGATAGACATGGGATCTTTGTCTTAGACATGTACACAGGTGGGATTCGAACAATGCGACGGCTCGACAATAGCCGAACGTACTACCTACTTAAGAACGTGGTGACCCCCGGGGGTGACCCCAGCTGATGTAGAATATCGCAAATAAACATGCGATATTGTCATCTATGTAACGGATATGTTATGTCTTCCACAATAAATGTATACAAGCTTTTTTATGCAATAAATGCCTTGCCAATAACCGAGAAGTGTGGCATTTGTCTCTGCAGAAAAAAACTTCTGCAGAAAATTCAAGATAACACCAAAATATTTCCCAGAAATCTTTGCGCAGGTTACACTTTTTCCGAAGATGGTGTATGCGAAGTCGTGTTTGGTAAACATATCCGTAAGGGTATTATATCATATGTAAAGGAACGCTAAAAAGAGTGTGTTGCAACAGGAAATGTTAATTCAGTGAACGTTGGCCGTAAGTCAACGCATCCTCATTGGAATATCATAATATATATTACATGCTCCTGCATTACCTTCTCTTTTTTTATGAATGTTATAGACTGGTACCGTTAAAAGACTTTTTTTAATAAATATATATATATTTATTTATTTAACGAAGTTACCGATAGCGAATAGGCCTACACATATCAACGGGCACCTCAAGAATAGACGTATATAGGGCCATCTGGTACCTCAAGGTGATTTTAATGATTGGCCATTAATGTCCTGGGATTTTTTAAGATACAATCTTCATGCAATCGGTTTTATTGCACTATGAGCTGGACGTTACAATGGATATATTACCTATTCATTCATTAGAAACGTCTACGCAATTAACCATAAGGACTTATTTTTCATTGCGACAGTTCGCAAATACAGTGCTTCCCTTGAGCCTGAGGACCTGGCTTCGGCGGTGCCTTGGGGCGCTGACCCGTCCATGGGTCTACCCGGCGACATGACTCCGGCCCCCGAGAAGGCCCCCCAGCCATCCATGCCCAACTACATGTACGTCACCCGGGGCGACTTCCCAGACGACGCGCATGAATACACAACGAAGAAGGACGTGTGGGAAGGCCTAAAGGAACAGACCACGGCACACGGCATCCCTCACATCACTCACGCAAGAGGTACTTTTTTCTTTGTCTTCACCTGTGTATCCTTCCGCCAGCCTATGTGAAAGCCCCAGAGCGCAAAATATTGCCACCGCCGTGTCGCATTTAGTTAGCATGCGCCTCATTTCCTTCGCGATCTCGCTCGAAGCGAAAGAATTGAAAAAGATGGATGTCAATTTGTCACGCAGTAGCATCCGGGGTTGTGGGGAAGGCCACAGGCTTCTTATCCTTGGGTCTCTTCGGGGTGGTGACACCATCACGACGGGTGGGTGAGCGATCGCTCAAAACAAGGCAATATTTGCATATCCGATGCGGAAAGTTATGATAGATCCATCCATGTGCAGAGCTGTCAGCCGCTGTTGTCGCTGTTTGATTGAATATTTGATAAGGACGACATCTTGTATACCTGCGTCCGTGGATCCTTTCCCACCCCACCTACTGCCCCACTTATATTCCGACCTGTTGACATTCATGATGGATTGGGGTAATAGTTGGGGTAAGACACGGACAGGTATACGGGGAATGCATTTACCTTCAACAAGGGCGTTTGTCGCCAAATTTGACTGTCGATCAAAGTCTTATGCAGCAAGCTGATTTACCCTACTTTGCCTTAGTAGTCCCTGTGATACGCTATCGTTTCGTTCAAAACTAACTTCGCAACCCCTTTGATAGAAAATGGACCAGTCATGGCGAGCTTGATTAAATCCGCGTTTATGACTATATATATATATTTATATAACTTTTTTTTTATACATGTATTTTGTTATGTGGCAGTTATCTTGTTTTCGGCCGTATCTTAATCGATCTATATAGCATTTTGATCAATGTTTTATCCTTGGACAACCCATGGTACCTGCGTATAGACAGCTAAATGTGCAATAACTGATACCTATGTGGTCAATGATACATTACAATATCTGAAACACGGGCAAACGTCCGTCAGTGCGATCACAGTCACAAATCTCGCACTTCGCGTCTGGGGACTATGGGAAAAAGTGTGACGATGGTGACCTCCCAGGGCATTTGACTAAGGCCTGCGCGAGGAAATGCGTAGGTTCTTGGTTCGCGAGCGAGATGAGTATATGATACCATCGCCTAAACGCTCGGACAGAATATGGGATACTGATTGAATATTCGATAAGGACGACATCTTGTATACTTGCGTTCGCCTAAAGGCTCGGACAGAATATGGGATACTTTGTTGAAATAAACCCAAATCGCACGAAAAGCCATGACATGTGCATATCTTATAAGCGATAAAAAATATACCTGCACAAGTTATTTAGAATCTACAAGCACGTTGGGATGCTCCCTCATTAATGGTTCCCCTCATCGGTCACTTACTAACAACAGTATTTGATTGGGTTATGTTCAAAATGGTATTGTGGGGTCTAAAGTTCTAGATTTTTTTTCATTGACTGTTTTTTGTGAGGAGTTACTTCCATATAAAATCAATTTGGTATTTTATTGCTTTAGCTTGCTTACATATACCATCAATTCATATACCATATCGTTAGATGTTCGATGGCATTCCCCTGTGCGAATATCAAAAAAAGGATTAATGTTAACAATTAAAACCGATATGTTTCTTTCCAGGTCAGGTGAAGAAGGTATTTTGGAGCATCATGGTGATGCTTACTGTCAGCGCGTTGTTGTACAACCTGGTTGTTATCACGGTCACCTTCTTCTCCTACAACATTGATGTCGCCATCAAGATGAACCACAAGAATGAGCTTGTCTTCCCCGCGATCACCTTGTGCAACATGAACTCACTGCGCAAGTCGGCCACTACGGGAAGCCAGTCCGCGACACCCGAGGCCACGCCCACCGCGCAGGCCACGCCCACCGCGCAGGACACGCCCACCAACCACAGGCGACGCCGGAAGAAACGCGCAGGTTGGTAAACAAGTAAAAAACTGAATATTGTTAATTAAGTAGATTGTTATGTTTTCTTCTGTCGTGAATCTATATGTGGTGATTGTTTGAGTTGTAAATAGCTATGCGATGATTTTGTTGTGAAGGTACAGGTGATGATTGTTCGTAATGGGATATTTTATTTAAGAAATTACGGATCTAAACACATCTTTATATTGGCCACATTTTCTTGGCAAAAAAAGCCAAAACACTCCTGTGTGATCAACTTTGAAAACATTATTTGAAAACTGAGCAAAATTGTTTCGCTGTCAAATGTTTAACTGTTTTCATGTGTTGGGCTTCCAAGCTTTGGTGTGTGGACTTGGATGGTCTTCCTATGATGGCAACTGCTACAAAGTTACTGCGTCCAGCAACAAATTTGACTCAGCGGTCACAGCCTGTGAAGCGTTGGGTGGTGAGCTGGCATCCATCAAAAGCGCAGGAGAACAGGCGTTCATCGAAACCATCAGGTACCAATCCTTTGCACATAAAGGCCTATTTACCGCGATCCGTTATTATTAAAAGCAGTCTTTGAATTCCTCGATATTCGCGATATCACACTTAAGGTATTTTTTTTCGCGCCCATCTTTAGAATGTCCTAATAAGGGAGATTCGATATTGCTTTCCTTAATTTTGGGGGACTCGCGATTCAGAGGGGACACCCCCCCCCTCCCCTCCCACATACACTGGGACGTCTCCAACTTAGTTTAAAAAGCGGTTCGAAGTTTATTTTTACAAACCACTTCGATCCGAACAATGACCTTCTTGAACGATTACTACGTGACGATTTAATGGCGCGTCTTATGTTTGATTGGTTGAACCTCTCAGCCCCACCCCAACCCGTACACCCCTTTCCCTAGTTTCCATCGCTAGGCGACTCTGTAGCATCTTACATTGGGTTAAGTATATCCTCCGTTATTGCGTGCAGTATTGTGCAGTTGTAATGTTTAACTGACTGTTTCTTGCTTTTTGTACTCCTCCAAACGGATGTGAAATAAAGCTCAAATCAAATCAAAATGACTGAGAAATTGCAAAGGGTGAAATATACGGGTTTAATCAAGTAATTTTGCTGGCATCATTGATACAAAAATAAATAATATGATGCGAGATATTAAACGGGAAACCCCTAGGATCAAAAGACTGGTTTTAGATGTATATAATATTAAATATCAGACTGAGAAAATACAACATAGGAAGGACAAGATGGCCATATCATACCTCAACCGCTTTCTATCGGATACGTATTGAATTGTAAAAGAGTTAGTTTTATCCCCTCCCATTCCATCCTTTTCATATGGGTGCAACCAGTAACTACCCCCCCCCCTCCCCCTTCACCCTCCCTATTTTCACTGTTTTGTATTACTGGACACAAAGACACAGACATATGTTTCTATATCTACAACTGTAGTACGGAGACGTCGTCGAAATCCTACTGGGTAGGATTGACTCAGCCTGGTGGGGCGTGGGGCTGGGTAGACGGCCAAAGCTTATCCTATACTAACTGGGCCAGCGGCGAACCAACATCGGGAACGTGCGGCCAGATCAACCTAGACGGCTTATGGGAAGTGGTCGACTGCGGTAACAGTGATAAGTGCATCTGCAAAATAAGTAAGTCATTCATCGCTTGTATTCAATGTTTATCATTACATCGGTAGCGAACGGAATCACAAGCTATAGTTACTACATTGTATATGTATATAATTGTGTAACTATTGTTTGGGGGGTCGGGGGCTAGGGGAGGTCGTGTTCCCAAATCACGAAGAATCAAATTTTTATTCGCATGTCACGATGAATTAAATGCAGAACTCTCCGCATGCAATGAAAGGGCGGATATACGATACTAAATTGACGATTTCCCGATTCACGGTTATTGATATTAAATTTCTCAGTTCACGATTAATGCAAATCCTTGATCACGACGGTCGGCTAATACCCCATTCCCAGTTCACGAAGAATTATTTTCCTCATTACCAGTTCACGGTGAAATGAAAAGCCCAATCCCGAGAAACGCAAATACCCCTTGCCCTGCCGCCCCCCCCCCCTCCCCCCCGTTTATATGCCCGTCTACAGAAGACTAACCTGTCGACATTGCATTAATTCTGGTGTCAGCAATTCAGCTTGGCTTGATTATTCCAGGATGTCATCTATATATGACAAACTTAAAACGCCAGTGTTTGACTATCATGGTGCTTTCAAGTTGAAGCTATCGAAAGCAGCCATACTTAGTTCTTAAAGAGAATTCTTCATGTAAAACGTAGTACGCCAAATGATGTGGCAAGAGGTGAGTTAGGGCGAGTCGATGCCAGAAGAATGCCAACATCGGGACTACTTTCTTCAGCGTTATCTTATGCCCCGGCGATTATACAATATCCTATACTCATTGCTTACAGCGGGTGAGGTAACAACTGTAGCGCCAACCACAGCCGGAGTGGAAACAACATATGCGGATAAAACTACCGTAAATATCGCTACAACACACGCTGAAACGACAGAAGATTTGACTACGTTAAAAGCTATAACAACAGAGGACATTACCACGGTAAACGCTATAACAACAGAGGACATTACCACGGTAAACGCTATAACAACAGAGGACATTACCACGGTAAACGCTATAACGACAGAAGACATTACCACGGTAAATGTTATAACAACAGAGGAAATTACCACGGTAAATGCTATAACAACAGAAGACATCACCGCGGTAAATGCAATGACATCAGAAGATATTACCACACCAGAGGACATTACCACGATAAATGCAATAACAGGCGATATTACCACGGTGAACGGCATTACAACTAAAGAAAATGTTGTAACAACAGAAGTAATCACCAAGGTAAATACCGCAACAGATGACAAAACAACGCCATTCGGCACATCTTATCCTACAACAGTAAAGGACATAACAGCAGATACCAGCACAATAGGTCGTTTTACGACAGAAGCCAATACCATGACAGGGGGTGCCGCAACAAAAGAGAGTACCGCGGCAAATGTCATTTCAACAGGACACATTACCACGAAAAGTGACAATACCACGGCAAGCGACCTAACAACAGAAGGCATTACCCCGGCAAGCGACCTAACCACAGAAGACATTACCCCGGCAAGCGACCTAACCACAGAAGACATTACCCCGGCAAGCGACCTAACCACAGAAGACATTACCCCGGCAAGCGACCTAACCACAGAAGACATTACCCCGGCAAGCGACCTAACCACAGAAGACATTACCACGTTGAAGGACCTAACGACATATGACATTACCCTGGACCTAACAACAGAGGGCGTTACCACGTTGAAGGACCTAAATACAGAATATACTACTCAAGCAGAAGGTACAACTGCCAGCGATACGGGTACGGTGGAGGTGTCTACAACGGGCGGCCTGAGGTCGGTACACGGTACCTCACCATTGGCGACCTCTCCAGGGCCGTGGTCCACAGGCTGGTCCACGCCATCCGGCCATGAGACGACCATGGGCATGACGACATATGAAACCACCGTCCTCTCTACGGAGAGGGCAACAATATCTGATACAGCCACAACCCTAGGAGATCAAGGTCAAACTGTCGCGACCTCTGACCCCTGCTGCTGCAGCTGCTGCTTCTCCCTGTATTACGTCGACCAGGCGGAAGAAACGTGCGGCGCATGCTCCGATGCCGATTCCTTGGACGGTGCCACGTGTCCCGCCAACCTGACGGTCTGGGGACCCAGCCCCCCACCGTCGTCCCCATCCGCGACGCCTACAGCCGCTACCCCTACCACCACACCTACCAGAGCCTCCACCACCACCCCGACCACCACCACTGCAACCACCACCACCACAACCACCACTACCCCCAGCACCACTACCACTCCCATCACTACCGCCACGCCGTCTAGCAGCACCCGCGCTACCGTGGACGGCATTGTAATCCCCGAGCGAGTTCCGACCCGGGAGGACTTTCAGCAGCAGGAGAAGGCCACCGAAGAGTTAGCCAAGGTCGACGAACAGGTGAAGATCAACATGGGGTACAGCGCCAAGGACCTCATCCTCGACTGCAAGTACATGGGCTATACCTGTGGAGTTAGGTATGCATTATAATTTAACTTTGTCTTTGTTATTGCCGGTTATTGCTACCCGTGCACAGGCAATCATCCATAATGTGCACCACAATTTTAGCTGAGAGTAGGAATAGAGCGACGGAGGCGCTTCAACCTGATATTAGAGACAAGGGATCACCACTGACCATATGACCAATTCCTCTATTCGTAACGTACATGATTCGTGAGGCTCTTTATATAGTATACTCGGAGATATAAATGTGACAGCAACAATATGAGTGAAAATATATATGAATATATATGAACATATATAAAGCACTTATGAAAAATACAATTGAGCTTAAGAATGCGACATGATCATATGTTTTCATTTCAACAATCGCCCAGATAATCTCAGGTCACAGGCCGTATGCGCGTGGTGGATTTACTATTGATGAATATGTCAATTTCATAAGGGATGAATCTGTTTTTATGACAGTGAATTTTCCCAACTGTACAACCCGATCCATGGGAACTGTTACATTTTCAACTCTGGGTGGTACAACACCTCGACAACCACCAAGACGGCTTCAAGAACTGGTCGGAGACATGGTAAGAGAGTCAATATGTTAAGATTTTAAACAGTTTTACAGCAACAAGGCAGGTAATTGCTTAACATAGGTTTAACGGGCCAAGTTCATTTTTTGGATTAGAAATGAGGCTTCATCTATGTCGAAATCCCTAAGTTGAAGGAACCAGTTTAATTGGACTGATCTGCAACATTTGCTTTCTAGAAATTAAGGTATTCCGGTCTACAGTATTTCCATTAACGAACATCCAATGGCGAACGGTCTCGTCATTCTTGTTCGTAACAGTCGACATGTCACAATGCCTCTAGTACACATTACGCGTTGATATCTTTTTGTTCTTGGTGCGTATCTCAGCTGCATCTAATCCATGGTCCACTCCTGCTTTTCTCAGGTCTCCATCTGATCCTCAACGTGAACCAGAACGACTACTCGGAATCCGGTACAGATATCGCTGGCGTGCGGCTCGTGGTGCACCCTCAGGATCGGCTGGCCTTCCCGGAGGATGAAGGCATCACCATCAGTCCGGGACACGCCACCTCCATCGGGATCCGACAGGTGAGTCCCCGGGATCCCCTTCGAATCAGCTACAGCCCTGCTCACCGCGACGTCCATTGAAACGGAAACCACGCCTATTTACTAGCAACTCTTAAGCTTTTATTTTAGGTTTCTTCTCTTCCAGGGGTCAACCAACTCGATGCCTAGTGGCGCGCTTGGCTATAATTGTCAAACTCTTCTTGGCCACCCTAAGTAGCCGGTTAGTGGTTCGAACCCCACGTGTTCAAATGTCTCTAATTGTGCTATGATAAAGCTCCGACGTCTGTCGTCGCACAGAAGCTGGTTACTCCCTGAAATATATATCTACCTTCCACACTCCTTATTGTCGCGATATGACCTACATACAGAGCGGCCCACTATAATCTGCTAACCAACCAACCAAATCGTGGTGTGCCATTCCAGGTGGTGGTGAAGCGAGAGAAGCCGCCATATGGGGAGTGCTGGGATCAAGACGCGGACCACTCGGACGTCAACGTGTATGAAGAGCTGTACCCCGTCAAATACAGCTCCATGGTAGGTGGATCTCTGACTTGCAGGCTTTGTGCGAAGGCCCATCGCACATAACTAACCACGCCTTATGGGGTGATATTGGTCTTAGTATTTCATTGACAAGTGTTGCAAGATCACATGGCTTAATATTGAGATTGATGGTCTAATATACGGGAATCGCCCAAATGTATAATTTAATTGATGAAGCACGGACCCAAATCCCGTTAGCCTTGTAGAGTGGAAACCAGGCATGAACTGACGTCGGATATATCACTCCACTCTACACATGTCTTATGTTTTTATGAAATTGTATTTGCCGCTATGTGTGAATCCATAGCACAGTCATATATACAACAGTTATCATTATGACATATACCAGCTATCAGTGTTGATACAACAGCCGTCAGTTTTGACACAACAGCTTTCATCATAAAATATGTACAAAAGCTATCACTTTATATAAAACACTTATCCCTATGGATACAACCGCTATCGTTATTAATGCAACAGCTATGAACAGTTATTCTCATAGACACAGCATCTATCGTTATGGATATCAATATAGATACAACCGTTACCTTTTTGGATGAAATAACTATCAATATAGATAGAGCTGTTGTCATTATTGACACACCAGCAATCGTTATAGATACCAAAGCTGCCATTTAAGATAGGTATCCCTATAGATACAAGAGCTATCAGCAGGGTACAACAGCTATCAACAGCTAGCCTTATAAATAGCGCAGTTATCCCTATAGATATAACAGCTATCATTATATATAACACAGTTATCCCTATAGATATAACAACTCATCATTGATAATCATTATAATACGCAAAATAACTTTCATGTGAGATCTATCAAGGGTCATAACAGACAACACGATGGAAAGTATACCTACAACATATACTTTGCGGAATATAATAGTACAATTACATAATTCTAAGATGGCGTCACTGTATTTTCGCACCAGGCGTGTCAGAAAACGTGTTACCAGACCCACGTCATCAAGCGGTGTGGGTGCGGGGACCCCTACTACCCGATGACTGGTCTGGCCCTGGGGGTGGGCACTGCCCAGCCCTGCTCCGCCACCAACGCCACCCAAGGTAGGCCACCCACCGCTTTTCAAGAAGCTTGGATTCGGTTTGCTCAGGAGACGAGTGTTAAAGCAATATACTTACATGCGCCATCCTAGATTGTTTACATTTTAGAATCAAGACTAAAAGTATCTCAACAAATTATGATGCATATGTTTTATATCTCTTTGAGTCTGTAAAACAAACATTTCAACATAGAACTGCGCGGTTTATTTTTATCGCGCGCGGACGTGAAAGCGAGCCGCGGTCGACATCACACACAAAATACCAAACGGCGAACCGGCGCGCAGGGATATAAAGCCGGCCACCAACTTCTGCTCCGGTGACCAAATTGCTTCTCTCCGGATAGCCCACAGGCTTTCAGGATTTAAATTCAACACAGAATATACTTATTTGACATGGAGAAGTGGTTGGTAATACAAAAAATTACGGAATATATTGCTTTAATGTTAACGATCGATACGGTCCTATTAGCGTTACAGATCGTTTGAACAGCGCGGTATTGACTACCGACATCCCCCCTTGTGTTTTTATATGTGTGGTCATCAGGCGTTATTATTGACGAGGTTGAAGTGTCAGTCACTAATGATAATATGGATAGGTGCTACCTAACAAATGCGAGCGTATATTTATTAATTCAGATCTCCCGAGGGGATACATCTAGATAAATATTCAAAATTAATCTCATTTCAGCTTGCTATAGAATATCTGTGGAGGGATGACGTATACCATACACGTACTTGTGGCATATCATTCGGTTGCTTAGGAACTCCCATTGTGACGTCATGTTTGTGACATTTTGACGTCACAACTACTCACTATGATCAAAGATATTAGTACAATATCTTTGCTATGACAGCAGCAGATGGGCAGTCACCAAGAGCGCTCTGCTTGGCAACAGACATTTAGCGCGTGGCTTATAAATTAACTTTCATTTGAAGTATACATCCAGTTCCTTTAATTATTAGAGACATGACATAATAGGCTTCGACCTCTCTTTGCTTGAATATATTTATGTACAGCTGATATTTACTCCGAATCCGAAAACGTCTCATGGGGGTTGTTACGCGAAATGAGAGTCCTAAGCCTATGCTTGAAATGGAATATGCATGCATGTTACTTTAAGAGCTCACTTGCGCTCGCTATTAATGTGTACCATATACTGTGACACGTACCATTACTCTGAGTAGTACCATATACTGTTGACTGGTACCATATACTATGACTGGTACCATATATTGTGACTAGTAATAGTACCATATACTGTGACTAGTAATAGTTCCATATCCTATGACTGGTACCATATACTGTGACTAGCATCATATACTGTGACTGGTACCATATACTGTGACTAGTATCATATATTGTGACCAGTACCATATTTTGTGACCAGTAATAGTGCCATATATTGTGACTAGTAATAGTACCATATACAGTGGCTAGTACCATATACTGTGAATAGTACCATATACTGTGACTGGTACCGTATACTGTGACTGGTACAATATAGTGTGACTAGCACCATATACTGTGACTAGTACCATATAATGTGACTAGTACCATATACTGTGACTAGTACCGTATACTGTGACTAGTACTATACACTGTGACTAGTAATAGTACCATATACTGTGACTAGTACCATATATTGTGACTAGTACCATATACTGCGATTAGTACCATTTACTGTGACTAGAACCATATACTGTGACTAGTACCATATACTGTGACTAGTACCATATACTGTGACTGGTACCATATACTGTGACTGGTACCATATACTGTGACTGGTACCATATACTGTGACTGGTGCCATATACTGTGACTGGTGCCATATACTGTGACTAGTACCATATACTGTGACTAGTACCATATACTGTGACTAGTATCGTATACTGTGACTAGTACCATATACTGTGACTGGTACCATATACTGCGACTGGTACCATATACTGTGACTGGTAACATATACTGTGACTGGTGCCATATACTGTGACTGGTACCGTATACTGTGACTGGTACCATATACTGTGACTGGTACCATATACTGTGACTGGTGCCATATACTGTGACTGGTACCGTATACTGTGACTGGTACCATATGCGATGACTAGTACCATATACTGTGACTAGTACCATATACTGTGACTAGTACCATATACTGTGACTAGTACCATATACTGTGACTAGTACCATATACGGTGACTAGTACCATATACTGTGACTAGTACCATATACTGTGACTGGTACCATACACTGTGACTGGTACCATATACTGTGACTGGTGCCATATACTGTGACTGGTACCATATACTCTGTCTAATACAATATACATTGATTGGTATCAAATACTCTGTCTAATACAATATACATTGATTGTTATCATATACTGTGTCTAATATCATATACTGTGACTGGTATCATATACTGTGTCTAATACCATGTACTGTGACTGGTATCATATACGATGTCTAGTACTATAAACTGTGACGAATTATTTATAACTTTGCAAATTTAGTGCATTTTACTCATTAGTAAAATGGATTTCTTTTGTCATGCCAACCAGGAATATTGCCAAGCACAATATATAGATTGCATAGTTTCCTTTTCAATATTTATTTCAGACGATTGTAAATATGAGACTTCAGTGCTATTCAACAACAACAAGCTACCGTGTACCTGCCTAAATACTTGCCAGTAAGTATTCTTCAAAACTCGTCAATGATGGTGACGCCTCTGGTACCTTGAGCCACTCGTAAGAAGAGCCAGCTTTTTTTATGAACCATACTTGGGACCACTAAAATCTACTTAACGCTAAGTACAACATTTCGAGACGGGTTCTCGGTTAAGAATAGAAAAACATCTAGGGTGACTACTTCTGCATCTTATATATATATATATATATATTTTGCATACTGGAATGGGGCGATGTATTTGGCCACTGAGTACACGTTTGGGCCAGAGCAGATCAAGGTAATTCCCGGTGGGGGGAGGGGGAGGGGGGGGGGGTGCTGTTGTTTCAACCCATCGCTATTCACGAAATTCACGGTTGAGTGAGCGTCGGGTGATCTAGAGACATTACCGCCAGCTATATTCAGCCGATCTATATTCTCCTACTGTCATCGAAACAAAAACTGTCTGTGAACTCCGTTTGGAGACATTGGCGGAGATATATGTGACATGCGTGTTAAGCAGATGTCCCATCGACCGAGCAGGACAGCGAATCGCTTGAAATAGGCAGTTCTTATTGATCTGCTGCCTCGTGGGAGTCCCCGACATGCCTGCCCGCGGGCCGTATCCGTCCGTCTTCGGTGGTTCTTCTTGGGTTTAATGCCCGAGCTGCACTCCCCCTGCTGCACTCCCCCTGCTGCACTCCCCCTGCAGCTCGATGACTTTTACGTGGAAGGGGCATTGTTCTGGTGTGTTAAAAGTTGAATGCAGCGCCTGCACCGGTGTAGAGATTTCTGGTGATTTATGGGTCTTATTGGTGAGGACCAACAGCACTGGATGTGGCTGAATGCTGCATTCACAATGTGGCCTGGTTAGTACCATTTTAATTGCAGCACAACTTGCTTTAAATATTGTTATTAACGCTGAATTAACGTCCAGTTATAATTACGTCCAGGCCTTGGAACCATGTTTAATGGCAATAAGGCATTTAAGTAAAACAAACAGCGCCAAATCAATCAATCAATGAAACTCTTCTCCCTATTTTCAGTGGTGATAGTGAAAGTTGAAGCAAATATGAGACGTTGTAACATAAGTGTTCTTGGATATATGCGTTCCTTACATTATTCTCGGAGAAAAATATTGGATTCAAGAGGAATAGACAGTCATACTCTTCTGGGTGAAATTACGCGATTATCACGCGGTCTAACGAGCACACAACATCAACTTCAATAACTATTACGGGACCGGCCTGGTAGCTCAGTGTGCTAGAGCGCTCGCCTGGAGTGCTCTGGCCACCTGAGAGCCTAACAGCACGTGGATCGATGGTTCGAGCCCTGCTGTGGCCATGTATGTGTGGTCGCAGGATAAAGATCAAATGTCATTCTTCCCAAAGAATAGGGGGTTACACCCGAGAACATGGCTCCTAGCTCCCTTCATTCTCCCATTGACGCTATATGACCAAAAATGGGTAAAGCGTCTTGAATATACAACCAACCAACCAACCAATAATAATTGCATAAGGTGTTAACATGATGATCAGTATATATTCCATTATGTCTTTTAATTAATAGTCTTTTTGATGGAAAGCTTGCCTGCAACTTTGTGAGAGACAGATTGGTGGGACGAAAAAGCATTTGACGTTATTTCAGAGATGTGGCTTTCACACTTGAAGTATCGATGGGTCAGTGGCCGGCTAAGGCGCAACGGGTGAGTTATAACATAGAAAACAGGTACCATTAATTAGGTCCGGATTTGGTAGAACAATTGTTGTCTTACAATACTCTGAAAATAGTTCACACGTTCCACGTTTTATTAAGGCCAAATAAAATTATCCTCAAATATCGGATTCGGTGAATCCTACATTTCCTGTAATCGAATGGTAAGGAGTGTTTCCATGTCAGGGTGATAAGTGCTTTCCCTGATTTTATTTCCAGGCAACCTTATTGAGTAACTTGGCACCATCCATCGGAGCTTCCTTCGACGTTAATGATCCCTACCAGTACAAACACAACCTGATTAAGCTGGAGATGTATTTCGAAGATTTTAACTACGAGGAGATACGAGAACGACCAGCCTATCAGGTAAATGGTTTGGCGTGATTACTACAATAAGCACAATCCACGAGTGTCATGCAAGTCGCCTCGTGCTACATAGCCCTATCCTCATCTCATGTATTATAATTGTTAGATACAAACATAAAAGTGATATTATTATTATTGATTTCTCAGAACTTTATAATTCATGTAAAATGAGTTTATTCCCCCATAACTGTAGCCCGTATAAAATATATGTTGGTGTGTCGGATACGCTTTGTTTAATCTACTCCAAATAACATTCTACTTTCAGTTCGGAAATTATTTATCAGATCTGGGTGGATCTCTTGGCCTGTGGATGGGCTTTTCTATTATCACAATCTTCGAGTTTTTTGAGGTGGCGATGGATTTGATAGTTCTAGCAAGCAAGAACCGTCATCGCAAAGGGAAAGACGTTAGGAACATCAACATTCGCTCTGAGCCTCGTCCGGATGCTGCTCACTGACCAAGGAAAGTATCACAGCCCCCTAGCGGAAGAATGGAACAACAAGCGGAAGGTGAACGGCGGTCGACGTCATGTTTCAAGTAATCCTCGCCAGGAGATCTTCCATCATCATGCCGTTGATGGTGACAAAGAAAACTAACAGACTGAAATAGTAATGGCTCATTTGGTCTCCACGTTCCCTCGATCCACGATTAATGGTTATCGGTATTTAGTTAAACAGCAAGTAAACAATACGAATTCTAGCCTTCCTTGTCTACCGGGCACAGGTGTGCCTACTTTGGCTATAGTGGCTCTCATATTGGCTGTCATATAGAATGTGCTTCATGATAGCCACTTTATCATGATCGACATCGAAATCTGGGGGTTGTATTTAAGTGACATGTTGCATACCTACACATAGGTGCATAGGCTAGATTACATATATACACAATAACACTGCGAATTAAACACTTGCGACTACAGCAAGGCACGGACATAGTTGTAGCTTTCAAGCCGTATTATGTTAATCGCGAGTACTATATTGACAATCATAGCTGATGGTAGGCACAATTTAAGTGAAAAGTATTCATGAATGAAACTGACAACAAAGTGACATGCTGCTTTGTTTGTCGGACTTGTTTTCGGACATAACGCACGTGGAAGACCTTTTTCGTCCCATGATTGGATAAAAGCAACAGTGACGTCAATGAATGATTGACAGCCTCCATCACTGGTCTATTGGAGACCCCGCCTCCGATGTTCAGTGTTGGGCCCGCCGTTATCACGCCTTCCGCATGTGCCCTGTGAAATCTAGACACATTTCTACGCCAATAATAAGCTTTAATTCCGTTGTTATATGGTCTTATTTCATACAGTGATATCTATATATGAGCTTGCAATACACTATAACTATTGCCATAGACACGTGTATTTTAAATTAATATTGTGTTATAGAAATTAATGGCGTTAAAGAAGAGTGTGTAAATATGTTGTGTATGGAAATATCACCCATTAATGGTAATGAAGAAGAGTGTGTATATATGTGATGTATGGAAATATCACCCATTAATGGCATTAAAGAGGAGTGTGTATATAGGTTGTGTATGGAAATATCACCCATTCGGCTATGTCCTTAATTGCTATCACGTGGATTGAATAAAAACACTGCAACCAGATTGGCGGGTCTGATATGATGGCGTTTTGTTAATATCAAGCTGGATACCCCAAGCTATTTAACATCAACGGTTGAGCGAACCGAAAGGTAATAATTGGATGCCTATTGAATTTTATTTATTGCTCCTTTCCTAGTGTAAATAGTGATATGAGCAACGATGTTGAGCAGTGTCTCCGGACGGAGCCATGCTAAGACGCGCGACGACATTTATTATCATTGGCAACTAGACCACTGCCTCAAAATATGACAAAGATAGACAAAGGGAAGGGGGGCCTATTAGGTGGTTAACACAGTGTTTTTTGACTGTATCGAGTGGGTTTACAATATCTATCAACTGGAATTGTCTTAGAATATATCAATAGCTGCCGCTGCGTACGTAGGTGGCCATTAACCGAAGAACTTGAATTTATTTTATGACCATCGATGGGTGGCGATGTGAGACTCGTGAAAGCTGGTTCGCTCATGACGTTGACTCCACGTTTGTCGAAAATGGCGATGTATTAGTTGACGACACAAACAATTTAACACATTATATACAATGTTACATAATGGCATAATGACACGCGGCAGAGCCGAGTGCGCCTGAAATAGAGCGAATTTAGGGACCTAATGAGGCCCCACCTTGTACAATGCACGAGTGTGGAAAATGAGACAAAGGAGGAGCTTGTGGGTGGTGGTGGCGACTCTCAAAATAGCGTCCAGAGCATTTGGATTTGAACTCATGCCGCGTCTCTCTTCTGGCCCATGATTGGCTCTGCCAAATACGGAAACCGGACGCGGAGTGGGCACCTAAATACCGAAAATCCACAGACCATGCATCTCTCGAAATATCATAATGTACACGTTTTCCTTATGATTTACGCTAAATAAACGCTCCCGTTATGATACGTTTATCCCTTGTCGTCATAAACATGTTACGGCATCTGGCCTTAAACTGGCATTACGGAGGGCCGTAAAAAGGCCATGATTGGAGTGAGAAGCGCAGCTATTATTATTTGCGATGATCACGCGCTCTTGTTTTGCTTAGACAATAGCATCATTTCCGGTTTGAATATAATTACAGTATTGCCTCTTGATTGGTCAACCACGGGCACAACCAAAAAGGGCTGTTGATTGGTTAACCAGGAAATTGTGGCGCTCACTTCTAAATGTCATTGTGAGCTGCAGATCAGACGAAAAATTCTGTAACTTGGAGGATAGACACCTGGGCATTATATGAATCGGTTAAGCAGCATTAGAGGCTAGGCTGGTGGCTTCCTTTAAAAAAAGCTCTTTACGCACCGGCTTTTGGAACCCTTTACCTCCCATTTGCCAAACAAATGGCACGAAACGCCAATTTATCTGTTTTCGTTAACTGCGATCCGACAAGCATTAACGGAGGGTATCAAACCTGTCAATTTCCTCAGGTCTGACCGCACACCTGAAATGTGTGACATCCAATAACCAGTCACATCACCAACTGTCACATCTCCAACTGTCACATCTCCAACAGTCACATCACCAACAGTCACATCACCAACAGTCACATCACCAACAATCACATCACCAACTGTCACATCTCCAACAGTCACATCACCAACTGTCACATCTCCAACAGTCACATCACCAACAGTCACATCACCAACAGTCACATCACCAACAATCACATCACCAACTGTCACATCGATAACAGTCATATCACCAACAGTCACATCATCAGCAGTCACATCACCAACAGTCACATCACCAACAATCGCATCACCAACAGGCCCATCACCAACAATCACATCACCAACAGTCCAATCACCAACAGTCACATCACTAACAGTCACATCACCAACAGTCACATCACCAACAGTCACATCACCAACAATCACATCACCAACAGTCACATCACCAACAGTCACATCACCAGCAATCACATCACCAACAGTCACATCACCAACAGTTACATCACCAATAATCACATCACCAACAGTCACATCACCAATAATCACACCACCAACAGTCTGATCACCAACAGTCACATCACCAACAGTCACATCACCAACAGTCACATCACCAACAGTCGCATCACCAACAATCACATCACTAACAGTCACATCACCAACAGTTATATCACCAACAGTCGCATCACCAACCGCCACATCACCAACAGTCACATCACCAACTGCCACATCACCAACTGTCACATCACCAACAGTCACATCACCAACAGTCACATCACCAACAGTCAGATCACCAACACTCACATCACCAACAATCACATCACCAACAGTCACATCACCAACAGTCACATCACCAACAGTCGCATCACCAACAATCACATCACTAACAGTCACATCACCAACAGTCGCATCACCAACAATCACATCACCAACAGTCACATCACCAACAGTCGCATCACCAACAGTCGCATCACCAACAATCACATTACTAACAGTCACATCACCAACAGTCACATCACCAACAATCACATCACCAACAGTCACATCACCAACAGTCAGATCACCAACACTCACATCACCAACAATCACATCACCAACAATCACATTACTAACAGTCACATCACCAACAGTCATATCACCAACAGTCACATCACCAACAGTCACATCACCAACAGTCACATCACCAACAGTCACATCACCAACAATCACTTCACCAACAGTCACATCACCAACAGTCACATCACCAACAGTCACATCACCAACAGTCACATCACCAACAGTGACATCACCAACACTCAAATCACCAACAGTCACATCACCAACAGTCACATCACCAACAATCACTTCACCAACAGTCACATCACCAACAGTCACATCATCAACAGTCACATCACCAACAGTCACATCACCAACAGTCACATCACCAACAGTCACATCACCAACAATCACATCACCAACAGTCACATCACTAACAGTCACATCACCAACAGTCGCATCACCAACTGCCACATCACCAACAGTCACATCACCAACAATCACACCACCAACAGTCACATCACCAACAGTCACATCACCAACAATCACATCACCAACAGTCACATCACCAACAGTCACATCACCAACAGTCACATCACCAACAGTCACATCACCAACAGTCACATCACCAACAATCACATCACCAACAGTCACATCACCAACAGTCACATCACCAACAATCACATCACCAACAGTCGCATCACCAACTGCCACATCAGCAACAGTCACATCACCAACAGTCACAACACCCACAGTCACATCACCAACAGTCACATCACCAACAGTCACATCACCATCAATCACATCACCAACAGTCACATCACTAACAGTCACATCACCAACAGTCGCATCACCAACTGCCACATCACCAACAGTCACATCACTAACAATCACACCACCAACAGTCACATCACCCACAGTCACATCATCAACGGTCACATCACTAAGAGTCAGGTCAAGAACAGTCACATCACCAACAGTCACATCACCAACAGTCACATCACCAACAGTCACATCATCAACAGTCACATCACCAACAGTCACATCACCAACAGTCACATCATCAACAGTCACATCACCAACAATCACATCACCAACATACACATCACTAACAGTCACATTACCAACAGTCGCATCACCAACAATCACACCACCAACAGTCACATCACCAACAGTCACATCATCAACAGTCACATCACCAACAGTCACATCACCAACAGTCACATCACCAACAGTCACATCACCAACAGTCACATCACCAACAGTCACATCACCAACAGTCACATCACCAACAGTCACATCATCAACAGTCACATCACTAACAGTCACATCACCAACAGTCACATCACCAACAGTCATATCACCAACAGTCACATCACCAACAGTCACATCACCAACAATCACATCACTGACAGTCACATCACCAACAGTCGCATCACCAACTGCCACATCACCAACAGTCGCATCACCAACAATCACATCACTAACAGTCACATCACCAACATTCGCATCACCAACAATCACATCACCAACAGTCGCATCACCAACTGCCACATCACCAACAGTCGCATCACCAACAATCACATCACCAACAGTCACATCACCAACAGTCACATCACCAACAATCACATCACTAACAGTAACATCACCAACAGTCATATCACCAACAGTCACATCACCAACAGTCGCATCACCAACAATCACATCACTAACAGTCACATGACCAACTGCCACATCACCAACAGTCGCATCACCAATAATCACATCACTAACAGTCACATCACCAACAGCCACATCACCAACAGTCACATCACCAACAGTCACATCATCAACTTTCACATCACCGACAGTCACATCACCAACAGTCACATCACCAACAGTCCCACCACCAACAGTCACATCACCAACAGTCACATCACCGACTGTCACATCACCAACAGTCATATCACCAACAGTCCCATCACCAACAGTCGCATCACCAACAGTCACATCACCAACAGTCACATCACCAACAGTCACATCACCAACAGTCACATCACCAACAGTCGCATCACCAACAGTCATATCACCAACAGTCCCATCACCAACAGTCGCATCATCAACAGTCACATCACCAACAGTCACATCACAAACAGTCACATCATCAACTGTCACATCACCAACAGTCACATCATCAACTGTCACATCACCGACAGTCACATCACCAACAGTCACATCACCAACAGTCCCATCACCAACAGTCACACCACCAACAGTCATATCACCAACAGTCACATCACCGACTGTCACATCACCAACAGTCACATCACCAACAGTCACATCACTAACAGTCCCATCACCAACAGTCACATCACCAACAGTCCCATTACCAACAATCACATCACCAACAGTCGCATAACCAACACCAACAGTCACCAACAGTCTATTCCACAAGCAAAAGTTATTCCACAAAGATGGCAACCACGACGTTGACAAAAGCAATACATCGACCAACGGTAACATTTGTCGATAATAAACAAAGACATAATCCCCTAGCGGCAGAGTTCTACATAACTATCTGCCCCATCCTTGCAAACAACACAGTTCCCTTGCGATCTCTCTCAGAGGTTAACCCCTGGAGGCGCCACCGGTGCCTATTGTCCAGCTACTTCCGGCAAACATTGACGACGAGACTATATATCTAATAGCTCTGACAACAATAGATATGCACCGACCAAGACTTTCAAGCAGGTTTCGTTGGCCCGGAAGTGAAATTTGTTGTTGGCTACTAAACGGCTGCGCGTGAGGAGGGGGTAACGGTCAATAATTTCTCCAAGTTGTGTCATGTTTGCACGGAATGATCATTGTAGCACAACTCCCTTTGAATAGTCGTTGATGCCTGGAGGCAACTGGGCCAAGGAACGTCCCCTGACCATCAAAGATGAATGGGTAAAACATGCTACATGTTAGGTCCGCAGACTCCGGATTCCAACCCAGGACCTATTGATCCGGGTTCTGGTGCGCTAACTACGACACCAGGGAATGCAATGGAAGCGCTTCTGCGGTTAAATATGTGTACATTAGATAAAGTAGTTATATATTAAATTATATAACGATGTTACTTACTCGATCGCTTCGTATCTGTTGTTCAGTGTATGTTCTGCATGTGCTCCCTTGAGCAGTGTTGAGGTGACTTTTTATAATAATAGAGTTTGTGATACGATACGATGCCATGCGATGCATTACAGGATAAGCAAGCGAATCTCGTTTTATGTGTGCGATACCTCAGGAGATCATATTTTGAAGACAACGACGTTATATATGCGGCCTTAATTTTTCACTGCGCAGCTCACTCGCTACGCCATCCTTGTCATGATTTGGGACGTGGAAGCAGGCAAACAGGACGGTGGGCGCGGCGAGAAAACGGTGCGTCCCTTCTGGACCTGTATGCAACTTACATAGGCACCTGTTACTATCTAGTTACAATATATTGGTGGAAGACACTTTGAACTTGTATTTTTCCCCGTATCAATAACTGCGTTCAGTAAACTGCAGCCCGCTGAATATCCGATATTTGCGCTGGCGTGACAGTGGTACCGACGGCCGCAAGACAGATGACAAGCGGAAAACGGCCTTTTTCTTTCGACAGATCGATTTATCTCGTTCAAAGTAGGTCATTGATTATCACATATCCAATGTTTGTCAGCATCATACTACTGACGCACACGGATGAATTTATAAGCAGATATTTAGTCACTTAAGCTCAACAATTCTTGTTTGATCTGTTTTGGCCGAGACTGATTTTATTACTGTCCTGTCCAAATCAAAATATCAAGGCTTCAAAAAATTATGGGAAAACACGATTTAAATAAAGGTCTGAATAGGAATAACACTCTAAAAAAATTATGTTAACTTAGACATTGTACTCGCCTTTATATAAAATCCTCACTCGCGTCCTTTGCATTTAGCAAATATTTGATATCAAATAATTTGTACCTACATTCGTGTCTGAGATATATTACCTATAACGATATATAGATAACGATCTAAGTACATGCTAAATAAATATTTATGGTATATATTTTTTTATCTATGATTAATTCTGTTTCAATTTTTTTTTTTTTTTTTTGATAATATTGGAGTCAAGTTAAGTGGCCATACCAATAAAATATTGCAAAGTATGAAAATATGCATTAGACAAGAGTACAAGTACGTACAGTTAGTTAAAAGGCTATGTTACATTATAGACAGGAGCACTATTCAACTCAAATTTATGAATTTGCCAATGTCCTGCATAATGTTTCTCATCACTGAAAGTAGAAAGTTGAGGATTGTTATAGCCTATTGAAATGTAATGTCACTGTAATTTTAAATGTAGTAAACTGATCTTTTCAAATAATGGAACACATTATATTATATACTGTAAAATCCACTCTCTCGGATTGTTATCCGGTAATGGCATTTTCATTGGACATTAACTTACACATAGCAACCGAGCAGAAGTTACATGAATTTATTTATTACGACACACAGGATTTATTAACAAAGCAACATGTCTTGGTGCTCTTCTCATAACCATAGTAAAATGGCGGAGAAGGAACTAACAGTGACAACTTGAAAGTGTTTGTCAAAATACCCATGAAAACTAAGAATGTAAAAGAACTGAAGTAGTTTAGAAATATATTGTTAACACAATACATATACATCTATAGCATTGTTCTCTCAAAATTTGCCTTTTTGAATTCTAGTTGCATTGAAGATTAAACAACGGATATTATGACCGTGATGGCTATCCATGCTTGTCACCCGATCACACAGGATAAGTGTAAACATTGGCGAATCATCTAGCTATTGTGTGCCATTTTTACTGATCGTGGCCGGTATTATAAAAAAATACATGCTCAAAGTGTCATCTATCTATATATTGACACTAAAAAGTTAACAGCTCTTCATTTAAGACGCACGAAAGACGAATTGCGAATTGACCGCCCTCTGCATGCGGTATCGACTGTTACGCAGGGGGCGAGTCAGGCTGCGCACTGGAAAAAAAGCACGTGTTCGCTTGTTTGTCTCCAAACTGCCAGGCCGGAAGTCGAACCCGCGAGAACTGACATGCCCTATAGCAAGGCAAATGTAATTCAGCAACTTCGCGAGAGGATTTCATCGCACGTCAAGCGTCCAGTTCAGTATCCATTACGGCTGTGGCTTGTTTCAGAGTAGCTTACTTATTGCTCATGATTGGCATTGACTGCGATTTCGTAACATAGAAGGAAGACCGTTCAACAGGAATATTGTTGGATTTCGTTGAGTCGATCTCAATTTCTTAGCTCGCTAAAACAATGCATTCTTCAAAATTTGATTTACAGTTTAGTGGCTCAATGGCTGACTTCGCACTATATTTCGTTTCTACCAAGTGCAAGTAGGCTTTGGAACGAACGAATAGTCTGATCCACATACCGACACTAAGCCCCGCCCACGCTTGAGTCTTTTTGCCTTGCTCAGGAATATGAAATTGCCAATCATATCTGATGGTAGGTTCAAGTGGGAAGTACTCACCTCTGAAACTGACAACAAAGTGACATGCTGCTTTGTTTGTCCGACTTATATGTCCGGCCTAGCGCACGTGAAAGATCTTTTTGCACCACATGCATTCCAATTGTGCAATGGGAAAATAAGTTTAAAAACTAAAGTGTGAGATACGGACTGGCATGAGTCAGACACGTCAGACACGGAATACTCATCCACCAATAGGCCCACTTCGATCACGTAAACAAATATTTCTTTTCATTTCCAAGGCTACCATATTGGCGCATGGTACCACTGGTGTATCGATTGGTAACGAGAATAGGCGGGGAGTGAGTGACTAATGTATAACCGGGGGATATTCAGAAGGTGCGTATAAATGGCTCTCGAATAAACTCAACCACTACGGCACATAGACAAAGAAACGCCCCCCCCCCCCGCCTAACCGCCCTGTCGTAAAGCCAGGGCGTCGTAAAGTGGCCTTCACGTCATGGCAGAGGACGATGCTTCTCCTTGGGAATATGGAGAGGGGGCGTGTAGGCTCGGTGGGAGGGAGGCGGGGGGGGGCATGGCGGGGGTGCTTCACCTGCATCCGCACCCACAGTCTTCCCTGACAACCAACAAACAGCGGTCGATCCCGCCAGTGATTCTCGCTCTCAACGCAGGACACTAAATGATTGATCTGCCGTCGATCCCCGATGTCGCAAATTGCCCCCCACACGAGCCCACTGACGGCATTATGGGAGGAGGGCTTCCGGGCAGGTGGTCTCGTGTTCCGGCGCTCTAGGCGTGCGGGGCGGGCAGGACACGCCCTTGGCTCAGTCATTAAACCATGCCGCGATCGGACGGAGAGTGTTTCCTTAGAAGTGAATACGACCCGGTAATATATCGATGGTGGACATGACTGGTCGCCGCTCGTCATGTTTTTTGTCTCTCGTGAATGGCGCTTTTCAGAAGAAGCCAAAGAGGCCGGCATGATATACATGTATATGGACTAAGAGTTCAACTTTGGAACCTGTGCGCCTCAATTCTCACAGTGATGGCCTCAGGAAAACAGAAAACAGACACAAAAACTTCCCCCGAGAAAACATGCTGTTGGCCAATACAACACAGCGATGTATAGCTAAGCATTCCCATTATCGCGAAAGGGGCGCTTCAAAGGGGAAATCAGCATAATGAAGCACGTGTAAATACATTTCGGAAGATGTATTTCAACTTCGGACTGTGCACAAGATGTTTGTACTGCCCGCCAGATTGCTAATCTGAAGTGACGCACTCATCACGTGGACCATGGACGCCACGTCCTTTCCGCCGTTCACCGACCCGGATTATCTGGCGGATTATCTCAAGCCCCGTTCCCCGTCTGCCCCCTTCCCACCAGGGTACCAGACCGGGACAGCCAGGCGCCCCGGGGCCACCACTGCGCAATGTATGTACCACTGGACTTAAACCGCTTTAGCCGTATTTATTCGCTCTATAACGGGATTATAATCTTGTTATATTTATTACAGCCGTTATCAATAGTCATCATATTCCATTAGAACAGCTTCATATCGTCTTGCAATATATTGCACTTAAACTCAACCACTACGGCACATAGACAAAGAAACAAAGAATACCAACCAGAAATTGAAGAAAAAATGGACAGTAAACCCCCCAAAAAACATGACATGATTCGCTTACTGTTGCATGGAGTCTGATAGTGGTCTCCATTTCTTATAAAACATATCTGTAATAAAATTCAGTTACTGTAAATTAAAAATTGTAAATGAACTATTGTTGCAAGACATGTTAGCAATTTAGTGTTGGTTTTATTTTCATTGGAGCGTCATGATAAATTCATAATGTTTGATAGCTATCTTAGCTGAAACATGCATAGAAAACAGACAAACGGCATCGACGACTGTGATTTAAAACGTTGTAGATCAACTCAAAAAAGTGCACATCAGTACAAACGTGCATGTAACCACGACTGCATCGCTCTCCAAAACGATAGGAGGAGCTCTTACCTGAAGTCACGCGATGTAACGTTGCTAGATCCGTCGTCCCTGATGATCTACTTTCTGAAGCGCGTTTCCTGAGCAGAGACACTATAATATGCACTGCCCACTTGGCCAGAACATTGCTTCAGGCATGTTTCAGGCAACGATAGATATAACGAGGTGGAGAGGAGGGTGGGGGAGGGGAGGATCTATCACTAAAGTGCAAATCGGTTGTGCGTTTCCTTCCGAGGCATCAGGAAACCAGGTGAGTGGGTTATGTGTGCCTCCTATGATCAACCCCACATTTGATCCATTGGGTTGTGGACTTATAGGTATCATATTATCGCCGGCCGACAAGGAATCCGAGCAAATCCACACTAGGTAGGGGGCGGCACATATGGTGAACGCCGACACTTAGAAATGTGGGCACTACCCTTCTTTCCTTCGTGAGCCACCCATACCCAGCTAACAATTGAACGTTCCGCGAACGTTAATAGAGGGTTCGCTGAGGGTTTCGCGAACGTTCACATGGAACGTTCGAGGTACGTTTGCCAGAAAAGTTTTTTTTACGTTAGTTGAACCTTCAAGCCAACATTCGCTGAACGTTCACATGGAACGTTCGAGCTACGTTCGCCAGGAAAGTTTTTGTTACGTTAATTGAACCTTCAAGCGAACGTTCGCTGAATGTTTAGAAAAACCGTTACCTCACCTTCTGCTAACATGCGACAAACGATCAAATTACGATCCAGTCAGACGAAACGATATAACCATGTGATGTATAATTCCCGTTAATAGTACAAGCCATAATGATGGCCGCTCCACTCCGCTGGCCGTGGAGTACTCGCTAACATGCCCGCATGGGCGACAAAAAAAAACATGAAAGCAAAGTGGTCAGTAATAATAGGGTTCCTACTATTGACCCCCATGATAGACCACAAATGACTGGTATCTTAGATAGCCTGATTATACAGACATTTAGACTGCTATTAAGATATGTCACTAACATAACTGATCATATTATTGTTGCCCTCTCCCTACCTTCCAGCAAAACTGCCACCCGGCGAACGAAGCCAATTACTTAGGTGCCAATTCTAGACACAAGTATTTGCGACAACTACTGGTAACAAGCCTGGTTAGACTGCAAGGTCACAGTCCAATGGGCAAGGGTAGAATATTAGATCTCAGTATTGGTCCGTTGTGACATAAATAGATCAAAAACTACCTGCGCCAACTGGGTTATCCCTGCATTTGACTTTTCGCTGAGGCCTCCTACACGGTGCCTCTTAGGTGTATGAGAAGGAGAGGGGTCAGTCCTGGGTGTATGTGTGAAGGGGCCAGGGAGTCCATCCTCGTTGTGTGAGAAGGGGTAAAGTGGGAAATCCCTCCTATATGGGTTACTGAGGGAGGGCCCGGAGCAGTCCTGGATGTATGGTAATTCGAGGGGAATGGTGGGGGTGGGGTGGGTGTCCCTCCTTGGTATGTGTGAGGGGGGGGGGTCCATTCTGGGTGTATGACAATATGTGCATGAGGGTAGGTCTGTGCTATGGCGTGTATGGCCGAAATGTTGTCATAAAGAATGAACAATTTGGTTAAGAGTAGCCGACACGTACAATGGAGTAATCGTTTTCGACATAGTAGTTGTACATGCATGGGCGTGTCGAGGGGGGAGGGGTACCCCCCCTCCTTTCAGACACTATAGTATATCTGTGCCCCACCCCCGGGCGTCAAAATATAACTGACCTCTTGGTGGCAATTTTGTTCACCCCCCACCCCACCCCCACCCCCCCACTCCCCGATCACAAGAATTCACCAGCGTGCCACTCTCCTGGTCGCATTATTTCATGTCTCCCCCCTTTGAAGGATTCATGCACACGCCCCTGAAGGGCCCCAGAGGGGCTTTTTTCGACACGGCGACACGGCGATTTTTAAAATCGACAACGCGACATTGGGGTTGTCTTAGAATCGACATGCGACATAAGACTTAGCGACACGCGACATAGAACTTTTCTTAAAATCGACACGCGACATAGACCTTTTCTTAAAATCGACACACGACATGGACCTTTTCTTAAAATCGTGTGCAAAGCGCACGAGATGAACGGGAATAAACAGACATGATGCAGCTGGGCCTATCTCAGAGGAGGTATAGGATAGGCTTATTTATTTTCTGGTGGGGTGGGGGGCTACTGTGGCTTAAGCCCCCCCCCCACCCGCCCCCTGGTCAAGCCGCAGAAGCCCCCTAGCCGACAAGTTTAGCCCCAGAAAATAAATAAGCCTATCCAGCCTGTCCAGGAGCAGCAGCCTGATGCTGACGAAGGGCCAGAACCGCCCCCCCCCCACTTCCGCTGCCTAAGCACTGTAATCGCGAAATTCAAGCGTCCCCCCCCCCACCCCCTATACTCTGGATCCGCCCCTCCGCATCATGTCTGTTTATTCCCGTTCATCTCTTGTGCCTTGCAGTTGCACGCATGCATCCCAGCTGAATCCGTTAATGCACAGTCACACGCTCGCACTGAACCTGGAACTTTGGTTTGGAAGCCATCGACGGCACACACAGGCGCCACAGATCGACTGACACAGGCCACGGGGTGGTACCCCCCCCCCCCCGGTCCCCCACCCAGCCGGTGTCTGTTCTGTCGATCCTCGGCTCGTGTACACGTGTTACTCGATGAGGACAGATAGACGTGTCAGAAATCATTCATAGCAAAGACCTTACTATAGCCTACATATTAAGGTCTTTGTTCATAGTGACTTAATCACCGACAATGCGAACAATCAAATGGAGCGATGTTGGTCACCAATAAATGTCCTATTCGAAGAAACACTGACAAGTCGTAAATCTTAATAAACGTCCAGGTGGCAGATTTAGGACTTACAGACGAGGCTCGAGGCAACCAAGTATTTTACCCAGGAACTTGAAGGCCTTGGGTTGCCGTCTAACAGAAGCTCCGTAGAACAAACTAAGCAACACTCACCGCCAAATCTCATATTTTTTAACTCTATAGATTTTCTGTTCCTAGGTAGCACCGTTGATATCTTACAACAGTCCTCGATATTTGACATGTCCATCTTTTCCCACACAACAAATTTCGAATCGCCCGCCTCTCGCCGCTCGTCTTGGGCGGAAGTTATGAACTGCTCGCGTCGCACGCAGTCAGAGCGAATGTTTGTCAACAACCACACGTGGACCGGCATCTCAAACAGATTCAGCAGCGTTCATTTTTTTGGAGACAGCCAAAAAAGTGGAGGGCGAGGGCAGATGTCCCCACTGCCCCCTGCTTCTGACGGCCCTGCTGCCCCCCCCCCCCCACCCCAATATAATATGCTGGATGTTGGCATATGGGGATGTATTGGATGGGGGGGGGGGGGCAATGCTGATCAGCTAGGGCAGGAGCGCGGGGGGTGGGGGGGGGCGTAGGAGGCAAGTGGAAAGGTGTGAATTTCGTGCTGGATTGTCACATAATTTTACGTGCATTGTATTTACGTTTACGAGGCCGTCTAAACTTAGACCGTTTGTCCTTCTTTACGCCAACACATTTCTTTAATGGAACCCCCGGTCCACGTGTGATTGTTGACACTGGCCACAGACAAATCCAGACACACGTAGACGGGCCCTGTCAGATGTTTGCCCGTCATACAGTCACAGAACTAGGGCTAGGGGTTGACGCGGGCCGAAAATGATGCGATCTTGCTTCACGCAAATAAGTTGGTTGGAGGGGTAGGGCAGACATCCCACATTATGTGCTTTAAGCATGTGGCGTCGACGGTCCAATCTTTTCTTTCTGTCTGTCCTAATTTCCCTGGCTTCCGACGTTTCCCTTACGTTGGCCACATTATTTTGGATCGAGAACGCTAGGTCTATAGCATATAATGATAATCTAATTAGAACTAAAATGCAATGATATACGGCCCTTCGAAGAACGTTCCCGGAAGGTAGCTTTACATCCCATTAATCAACGGTTAATTTTACGCTCAGTGTTTCAGTTTAGGGAACGTTCCCTGTAGCTTTCAACAGGGGGAAGCTAAAATCTAAATATTCCAGGAACGTTCCAGGAAGGTATCTCTCCAACCGAATCAGGCCGTAGCGTTCATTGAACGTTCGCAGAAGGCTAAACACTAACCAAAGTAACCAAAATATAACCCCCAGCCTGCGGTTCGCTGAACGTTCGGTGTTTGTTGGGTACTTTCGATGTGCCACATCTTTATTTTCGATGTGCGACACGTACCCTCATTTTCGATGTGCGACACGTACCCTCATTTCCGGTGTGCGACAGCGTCATTTTCGGTCTGCGACGCCCTTATTATCGGTGTGCGACGCCCTCATGTTCGATGTGCGATACCGTCATTTTCGGTGTGCGACGCCCATATTCCCTTCGTGCGTTACCGTTACTTCGGGTGTGCGACATATTAAATTCCTGTGTGCGCAGTGTGAGCCATCTGTATTCCTGATGTGTATTGCCTTCTTGGGCTAGCCTTATTTCCCGTGTGCGCATTGCCATCGTGGGCTACTCTATTTCCGTGTGTGTATTGCCTTCGTGGGCTATCCTTATTTCCCATGTGTGCATTGCCTTCGTGGGCTACTCTATTTCCGTGTGTTTATTGCCTTCGTGGGCTATCCTTATTTCCCATGCGTGTATTGCCTTCGTGGGCTATCCTTATTTCCCATGTGTGTATTGCCTTCGTGGGCTATCCTTATTTCCCGTGTGTGCATTGCCTTCGTGGGCTACTCTATTTCCGTGTGTTTATTGCCTTCGTGGGCTATCCTTATTTCCCATGTGTGTATTGCCTTCTTGGGCTAGCCTTATTTCCCGTGTGCGCATTGCCATTGTGGGCTACTCTATTTCCGTGTGTGTATTGCCTTCGTGGGCTATCCTTATTTCCCATGTGTGCATTGCCTTCGTGGGCTACTCTATTTCCGTGTGTTTATTGCCTTCGTGGGCTATCCTTATTTCCCATGCGTGTATTGCCTTCGTGGGCTATCCTTATTTCCCATGTGTGTATTGCCTTCGTGGGCTATCCTTATTTCCCATGCGTGTATTGCCTTCGTGGGCTATCCTTATTTCCCATGTGTGTATTGCCTTCGTGGGCTATCCTTATTTCCCGTGTGTGCATTGCCTTCGTGGGCTACTCTATTTCCGTGTGTTTATTGCCTTCGTGGGCTATCCTTATTTCCCATGTGTGTATTGCCTTCGTGGGCTATCCTTATTTCCCATGTGTTTATTGCCTTCGTGGGCTATCCTTATTTCCCATGTGTGTATTGCCTTCGTGGGCTACTCTATTTCCGTGTGTGTATTGCCTCCGTGGGCTATCCTTATTTCCCGTGTGTGCATTGCCTTCGTGGGCTACTCTATTTCCGTGTGTTTATTGCCTTCGTGGGCTATCCTTATTTCCCATGTGTGTATTGCCTTCTTGGGCTAGCCTTATTTCCCGTGTGCGCATTGCCATCGTGGGCTACTCTATTTCCGTGTGTGTATTGCCTTCGTGGGCTATCCTTATTTCCCATGTGTGCATTGCCTTCGTGGGCTACTCTATTTCCGTGTGTTTATTGCCTTCGTGGGCTATCCTTATTTCCCATGCGTGTATTGCCTTCGTGGGCTATCCTTATTTCCCATGTGTGTATTGCCTTCGTGGGCTATCCTTATTTCCCATGTGTGTATTGCCTTCGTGGGCTATCCTTATTTCCCATGTGTGTATTGCCTTCGTGGGCTATCCTTATTTCCCATGCGTGTATTGCCTTCGTGGGCTATCCTTATTTCCCATGTGTGTATTGCCTTCGTGGGCTATCCTTATTTCCCATGTGTGTATTGCCTTCGTGGGCTATCCTTATTTCCCATGTGTGTATTGCCTTCGTGGGCTATCCTTATTTCCCGTGTGTGCATTGCCTTCGTGGGCTACTCTATTTCCGTGTGTTTATTGCCTTCGTGGGCTATCCTTATTTCCCATGTGTGTATTGCCTTCGTGGGCTATCCTTATTTCCCATGTGTTTATTGCCTTCGTGGGCTATCCTTATTTCCCATGTGTGTATTGCCTTCGTGGGCTACTCTATTTCCGTGTGTGTATTGCCTCCGTGGGCTATCCTTATTTCCCGTGTGTGCATTGCCTTCGTGGGCTACTCTATTTCCGTGTGTTTATTGCCTTCGTGGGCTATCCTTATTTCCCATGTGTGTATTGCCTTCGTGGGCTATCCTTATTTCCCATGTGTGTATTGCCTTCGTGGGCTATCCTTATTTCCCATGCGTGTATTGCCTTCGTGGGCTATCCTTATTTCCCATGTGTGTATTGCCTTCGTGGGCTATCCTTATTTCCCATGTGTGTATTGCCTTCGTGGGCTATCCTTATTTCCCGTGTGTGTATTGCCTTCGTGGGCTACTCTATTTCCGTGTGTTTATTGCCTT
Source organism: Arenicola marina (assembly GCA_964019135.1). Lineage (NCBI taxonomy): Eukaryota > Metazoa > Annelida > Polychaeta > Arenicolidae > Arenicola > Arenicola marina. The sequence continues at coordinate 39,268,260 of OZ025252.1, forward strand.
CGTGGGCTATCCTTATTTCCCATGTGTGTATTGCCTTCGTGGGCTACTCTATTTCCGTGTGTGTATTGCCTTCGTGGGCTAGCCTTATTTTTTGTGTATGTATTGCCTTCGTGGGCTATCCTTATTTCCCATGTGTGTATTGCCTTCGTGGGCTACTCTATTTCCGTGTGTGTATTGCCTTCGTGGGCTAGCCTTATTTTTTGTGTATGTATTGCCTTCGTGGGCTATCCTTATTTCCCATGTGTGTATTGCCTTCGTGGGCTATCCTTATTTCCCGTGTGTGTATTGCCTTCGTGGGCTACTCTATTTCCGTGTGTGTATTGCCTTCGTGGGCTATCCTTATTTCCCATGTGTGTATTGCCTTCGTGGGCTACTCTATTTCCGTGTGTGTATTGCCTTCGTAAGCTATCCTTATTTCCCATGTGTGTATTGCCTTCGTGGGCTACTCTATTTCCGTGTGTGTATTGCCTTCGTGGGCTAGCCTTATTTTTTGTGTATGTATGGCCTTCGTGGGCTATCCTTATTTCCCATGTGTGTATTGCCTTCGTGGGCTATCCTTATTTCCCGTGTGTGTATTGCCTTCGTGGGCTACTCTATTTCCGTGTGTGTATTGCCTTCGTGGGCTATCCTTATTTCCCGTGTGTGCATTGCCTTCGTGGGCTATCCTTATTTCCCGTGTGTGCATTGCCTTCGTGGGCTATCCTTATTTCCCGTGTGTGTATTGCCTTCGTGGGCTATCCTTATTTTCCATGTGTGTATTGCCTTCGTGGGCTATCCTTATTCCCATGTGTGTATTGCCTTCGTGGGCTATCCTTATTTCCCGTGTGTGTATTGCCTTCGTGGGCTACTCTATTTCCGTGTGTGTATTGCCTTCGTGGGCTATCCTTATTTCCCGTGTGTGCATTGCCTTCGTGGGCTATCCTTATTTCCCGTGTGTGCATTGCCTTCGTGGGCTATCCTTATTTCCCGTGTGTGCATTGCCTTCGTGGGCTATCCTTATTTCCCGTGTGTGTATTGCCTTCGTGGGCTATCCTTATTTCCCGTGTGTGCATTGCCTTCGTGGGCTATCCTTATTTCCCGTGTGTGCATTGCCTTCGTGGGCTACTCTATTTCCGTGTGTGTATTGCCTTCGTGGGCTACTCTATTTCCGTGTGTGTATTGCCTTCGTGGGCTATCCTTATTTTCCATGTGTGTATTGCCTTCGTGGGCTATCCTTATTTCCCGTGTGTGCATTGCCTTCGTGGGCTACTCTATTTCCGTGTGTTTATTGCCTTCGTGGGCTACCCTTATTTCCCGTGTGTGTATTGCCTTCGTGGGCTACTCTATTTCCGTGTGTGTATTGCCTTCGTGGGCTATCCTTATTTTCCATGTGTGTATTGCCTTCGTGGGCTATCCTTATTTCCCGTGTGTGCATTGCCTTCGTGGGCTACTCTATTTCCGTGTGTGTATTGCCTTCGTGGGCTATCCTTATTTTCCATGTGTGTATTGCCTTCGTGGGCTAGCCTTATTTCCCGTGTGTGCATTGCCTTCGTGGGCTATCCTTATTTCCCGTGTGTGTATTGCCTTCGTGGGCTATCCTTATTTCCCGTGTGTGCATTGCCTTCGTGGGCTATCCTTATTTCCCGTGTGTGTATTGCCTTCGTGGGCTACTCTATTTCCGTGTGTGTATTGCCTTCGTGGGCTATCCTTATTTCCCGTGTGTGCATTGCCTTCGTGGGCTATCCTTATTTCCCGTGTGTGTATTGCCTTCGTGGGCTATCCTTATTTCCCGTGTGTGCATTGCCTTCGTGGGCTAGCCTTATTTCCCATGTGTGTATTGCCTTCGTGGGCTATCCTTATTTCCCATGTGTGTATTGCCTTCGTGGGCTATCCTTATTTCCCGTGTGTGTATTGCCTTCGTGGGCTATCCTTATTTCCCGTGTGTGTATTGCCTTCGTGGGCTATCCTTATTTCCCGTGTGTGTATTGCCTTCGTGGGCTACTCTATTTCCGTGTGTGTATTGCCTTCGTGGGCTATCCTTATTTCCCGTGTGTGCATTGCCTTCGTGGGCTATCCTTATTTCCCGTGTGTGCATTGCCTTCGTGGGCTATCCTTATTTCCCGTGTGTGTATTGCCTTCGTGGGCTATCCTTATTTCCCGTGTGTGCATTGCCTTCGTGGGCTATCCTTATTTTCCATGTGTGTATTGCCTTCGTGGGCTATCCTTATTTCCCATGTGTGTATTGCCTTCGTGGGCTATCCTTATTTCCCGTGTGTGCATTGCCTTCGTGGGCTATCCTTATTTCCCGTGTGTGCATTGCCTTCGTGGGCTAGCCTTATTTCCCATGCGTGTATTGCCTTCGTGGGCTATCCTTATTTCCCATGTACGTTACTTATATTTCATTGGTGAGCTGCCCTCATAAGTAGCTGAAGAGATAGTTGATTAGATCGGTCAGGAGCGCCAAAGCTATTAATGTCGAATAGTTAGATTCAAATCCTAAGTTTGAAACTTATCGATGAAGCCGACTATAGTTGTCTATGCGTAAGTTTTGTCTGAGAGAAACTTGACAGAATCAATACTGGTGGGTTAAAAATCGTCAGTCTCCCCAGGGGCGGATCTAGGGGGGAGGGGTTAGGGAACCAGAACATACAACATACGTGTTAACATACATGTTAAAGTCCCAAGTCACGCTAACATAAATGTTAAAGTCCCAAGCAACGCCCCCCCCCCCTTGGGAAACTAAACATACACTGTTAAAGTCGGGTTCTCCAACCCCCCTACCCCGGTCGCAAGTTTTAAGAGCACAGAGCAACACCCCACCCCCCCCCCGGTCACAAGTCTCCAGAGAGCACCCCTTGGCAAATTCCTGGATCCGCTGCTGCTTCCATCTCCCGTCAATCTCCTGTCATCTTGCCAGTCCCCCACCTCCCATTCGCTATTGTTGAATAAGTTGTTTATAATTATGACTGTGTTATCAGTGACCTCTCCGAGCTTACTGATAGCCAATCACGTAGAATAGCTAAACATAGCGTTGCCAGCGTCTGCGTTGGGTATGCGCGTTTCTTAGTTTGGCAAGTTCACATTTTAAAAACAGTTGATGACACGTCAAAACAAGTTTCACTTACATTATTTTCCTTATGATAACATAACATGATATCCAATTAGAGCTCATGAATATCCAATGTTCTCATAAATGAATTTCGACATCAGTTTTGTTACCACATTTATAAATGTTTGTTTAGTGATATGATAAAAGCCAAAAACTGCTGAAACACATCGTTATTTCTTTATAGTCAATAAATAAATTGACCAGGTGAATGATACTTAATGTTATGTCATAAGGTTAGGTCCGATTGCTATGTCACAACTATATTATACTATCAGCTATACATCTTTCTGTTGTCTGTATGTACCCTTGAAATATCACCTGTCGAGCTAATTTTTGAGCAAATAGCGAGAACTAAGATAACCCGAATTCGCAGCTTCCGTCTTGTGATTGCCGTAACTTAAGTTAAATCAAGAGGCTGCGCACAGTGATATCGTAAATTTGGCCAGATATATATCGTGAGTAAGAGTGTGTGAAAAATTCGAGACCACAAATCTTATCTTTATCGAAGACAAATAACGAGGATAACGTTGTGTGGGAGCAATAAAACTCTGTCAAAGCGACCCTCCCCCGTCATCGACCCCTAGCCCCCTCTCCCCCACACATTCCCACCATTCCACTCGCGCAAACACGCACCCCCGCCCTGCCCCACTCACAAACAGGCACGACCCTCAGCCACCCCCACCCGCCACACAAACCCCCCCCCCCCAAGCCCTATTCACGTGACTGAGCGAGAATGGGCAGGTGGCGTCACTCAAACGGATCGATACCTCAGATCAATTGCGTATCGATTCCCCCGAAAGCTTCTCCGTGTCAACCGCCAACATCACCAGCCTTTCCCCTGTCAATAGCGCGTCCGTCCGCTCAATGTCAACTCAATGTCGCGCATGACTGGCGGCGGCGGCGGCGGCGGCGGCGTGACCCATGTGACCGCAGCGCCGCTAGCGCCGTCGGGAACCAAAGCATCGTCCGGGTGCAAAGTCTGATCAATTCCTGGCCCTTTGACGCTGTAACTGAGAGCCAAGTGCGCAGGGGCGGACCGTTAGTTTACCTATATGTTTGCCGGTGGGTAATTGGGTATTGATCCGTGCAGTGTATGCATGTCTTGCTGTGGCAACGGCGCCGTAAAATCATTCGCAAAATCAGTGCAGAATTATGTTTGTTGAATGAATGTTATTAGACTAGATTGGTCTCAGAAGAGTTTGGCTACGTACGTGGGCGGGTTGCCGAGTCATTTTTAGAGACAGGATGCATCCTTAAGTATGTCAAGGCGACGTTTGTAATTAACCACAACTTACGGGGCAACATATCCTTGTTTTTGGTTGTTATTTCAGCCGTGTGGGATAGCATCCCAGCAGATCCGTCACTGAAAGTGAAGTTATGTTCCTCCATACATTTTCTTAAATGGTGGTACAAATTAGTCCCCGGGATTGCGTACCCTATTTCTCCTAATACTGATTATTTTGTGGAATAATGCCGCGATATTCCAGAAGCGGTTTGAAGTGAATACTCCCCCCCCCCCCACCCATGGAGTAGCTTTAAACTGGACACGGTAACCCCTTGCGCAGACAACATCTTGTGAAGAATTCGAGGTGCATTAAGTCGCGACCAGAGAAAATCAAACCCGGTTGGCCTGTCGATGGAGTATCGACCAAGCCCCCGCCCCTCCCCCCCTCCCCCCGCCCCCGACCCACACGACCCCCCCCCCTCCATGTCCCCCATGCAGCAACTATTTTCTCTGACAAATGTGGCCCTCGCGATATTGTCTTTCTTAAAGGGATATCCACGCGGGCAATATCTGATTCTTGGATGCGAACCTTTTTACAATGAGAAGTCTCTCAAAAACTGGGGTAATCAGAGTAAAAAGTGTCATTCTGGGAACTAGACTTGATGTCACATTTAAATTAGCAATAGGCCTACTATCATTGGTCAAACATGTTTAGGCGGAGGTCGTCCGAGTGTTCAAGGTCAAGGTTCGCCTGGCGTAGCCCCAAACTACGCATTAGCGCTACGGAATTTATGCCATATAAATGTTTGCGCTGTACAAATTATTAACTCGCAAACGAGACTTTCTTGACATTGGTAGGCCTATAATATATTTCAATGATCTAATTAATCATAAATGAGGTGTTCATAACTGAGGACAATTTGCTCCTAAACACCGGACGTGGCCGAGGATAACAGTGAGTATGCTGGGATGCTATGAAAGGTTCCAACTAATGTATGAGATGACCCTGCAGGAACGAAGCACACGACAATATCATAAGTTTTGTTATGAACTAAATATGCTTTAGTGGTTTCATTGTCAATCACCGTCTTACCACGTAATCGGAGGCTTACCACATATTAAAAGCCCTGAATATTTTGATTTTTCAGATGGGGTGCCGCCAATGACAAACCTTGTCAATGAGAAGTCTGGTATGGGAATGGGCGGGCACGGCCCTCCGGGTGTATACGGGGCAGCCCCGGCCTCAGCCTCGGCGCCAGCCCCAGCCCCAGCCCCAGCCCCAGCCCCAGCCCCAGCCCCCGCCTCCTCTCAGAGGTACTTCTACCTCACGCCGAGTGACTTCGATGAGAGCGCGCAGCCTCAGACGAAGAAGGGCGATATTTGGGCGGGTCTCAAGGAGCAGACGACAGCCCACGGTATACCACACATCACAAACGCGCGAGGTAAGCAGGGTTTGCTCTTTCTTTAATTTGTTATGCGCAAATTTGGTGTTTCATTAATCTACTTGAAAGCTAAATGACGTAGCCACCTGCACACGTTTTGCAATTAACATCTGGGGCGGAGCCAGATAATCTGGATAGGGGGGCCGGTTCTCGTGTTCATATGTTAAATGGTATAAATATCGGCCCTAAAAAGGGGGGGGCGCGAGTCGCAAGTTGGTGTACTACCAAGGGGAGGTAGTAGGCCTAAGTACGAACTGGGAATAAATAATGTAAATACAATAAGCCCCACCGGCCCGGAAACCGAGACTTGTATTTACTTTATGTGAGCTATTGTCGGGTCTATTGCGGGTCTATTGCTGGGGCTATTGCCGAGTCTATTGCCATCTTAATCAAGACTGGCTGTTGCATGTAAACGCGACGAAGAGTACACACCTGTAAATTATTGCCACGTCATCAATACAAACATATCATCCAGATAAACACATCTTCACAACCACTACGGGATGATGTATGTTGGTAGACATATAACACACAAAAAAGCTGGCCTGACGCTCGTGTCTTCATGGTTGACATCCTGTCAATATCGTAGAGGGTCGGGCGATATGCATCTCCTCCGCTGTACGGACTGCTCTTAAAGTCTTGCCCGGCGGTCGGTGAGGTGAGCTGCCGTGCCTCAGTGCTAAAATGTATTGTAGTCAACAGGAGCAAATAATCGTCTCTTCCCGTAGTGGCCAAGGTGGATATGGATTTGTCTGCAGTAGGATCAATCAAAAACAAATGAAAGCAAATCTTGTTAATGATTTATTATTATTCTTGCATCTCGGCCCCTTTCTTCTCTGGCTGAGACGGTTATCTCATTTAAGACCATATATATTGTAGTATTAGTGGCTCGGGTAGACAAATTATGTTCGCTTTTGCCCCCACACGTCTTTATTTGCTTTAAACATCCATCACTTATTACTTCCACAACCAGACTGCCTACTGGCATTTGCATACACGCCCCACTAACCGGAAAGCAGACATATTTATTAAATGTACTAAGTGATACCTTCATTGGATGTGTCTGAGACCTACAAGTTTAACTCATAACCTCAGGCTTAACGTGCAACCGAAATATCTCTTAAACAATCCGAGCTTTTAACTGACATAATTCCACACTAAAATCACGTTATTGTGGTATAATTTGTGTTGACGGTAAGGATAGTAGGGAACCCAAGTATGTTATACAGTACAGATCCACTATGTCCGCATATGAGTCGCTTATCGTGGCACTATTGCGGTGTTACGGTTCAATGGTACATAGTTCCCGCGTGTGAAAGGGGATGACCCATCACGACGAACTCTCGTTTGAGAAACTGGATATGAAACGCCAATCTAGGCGTTCAGTGAGTATAAACCAAGACCTAACGACAGGTCATCGGTGCGTCGACTTCGGTAAGCTCTGTCAAATGCTGGGAAACCAAGATCAAACCTTAAACCAAAAGAAAGTTGCAAATCCATCGTCTTTCGCTGTGGTGTGATTTTAGACTTCCGAGAAAGTAAAAAACCCCTGTTTAGTACAAAATAGACTCGATCGACCATAACATCACCCCAGACATAATAATACTAATAATGAGTTTATTGTGCACTGTAGGTTTACAGCCTCAAAGTACAAATATATGTATATACAAATAACATCAAGTAAATAAGGTAACATTTTGAAACAGTTTTTCTCTTAATTTGTACGCATCGCGGAGAAATAGCACGATGTTATATAGTGTGGGGGTATCTATTGACATCATCAAAAAGGTAAATTCCCAACGCAAGTTCTGCTTCTGGTCTGTGACTTCAGGTATTTTTTTCGTGACGCTTGATACAAAGGGAAAAAACAGATTAGGTATATCTCATCTTCTATAACACTTTTACAATTTTTTTTACAATACATACACAGTCTTTCTTCCCTTGGGATTTCTAAATGTCTGCCTTTCTCTATGTTTAGTGGGTGTGTGGAACATCGAAATTGGGCCAGGAGTTTTCGAAGATAGCTTTCCTTAATAGCAAATATATACGGTTCTGTTGTCAAGGTTCTTTTATACTTTCTATATGTGTCAAGTTGGTTATTTTCTTCTAGGCAGTTGAGCCAATTTGTATATGCTCTGTACATCAATTCACCCTTAGTTGTTTTTAAAAATAGATCCTCATCTCCTATTTGCTGATGCGTCCAGGCTTCTTCAAATCCGAGCTCTAACACTATTATTTTCACTTCAGTGGCCCATGTGCGCCTCCCCCTATAATCTAATTCAAATAGCATAGTATATGTTTCTCTCGGGAGGGACTGGTCCTCATTCCTGACGAGCTTCATCCAGAACTTTAGCATCTTCATAACACACACTATTTGGACTGGGTACGTACCAACTTCTCCCATAACAGCTGCATTTGATGTCGATGCAGGTAGTTTTAATATCCATTTGCAATATTTCACTTGAACACTCTCTATACCGTCCTTCGCCCTATATCCCCCAATCTCTGCTCCATAGGTTAGAATCGGCAATACCATTTTACCAAATAATTCGAATTGGATCTTAGGTTCTAACCCACCACATTTGTTATTTACAGATTTAATAAAATTCACAGCCTTTCCAGCTTGTGCGGAGATGGTTTGCTGAGCCAAGGTCCAGACTAGCTTAGGGGTAAAAACCAGCCCTAGATATTTATAAGATGATACAGTCTCTATCCTCTTTCCTTTCAAGAACCATGTTTTATTTCTCTTCTGTATCCCCCCATTTCTGAAAACCATAACCTTCGTCTTGTTTAAATTAATTGATAATCCCCAGCTTTCACAGAACTCGCTAAGCTTATCAATAAGTTTCTGTAATCTACCCACAGTATCAGCTGCTTCAATCATATCGTCTGCAAACAGTAGCAGGCACACATTATCATATATGTGGCTTATCTGAATCCCAGGGAAATCATTCGATTTGCAACATTCTACGAATTTGTTCAGGCAAAAGTTAAAAAGAAAGGGGCTAAGTTGGCACCCCTGTCTGGTTCCTGTGTTGCATTCAAACAAATCAGTTAGCCCCTCTGGTGTTATTACACGTGACCTAAGTTGGCCATACATTGATTGCAAGACCTCTAGTATTCTCCCATGGACACCTTCTGTGAGCAGTCTATACCAAATGAACTGATGCGGAATAGAGTCAAATGCTTTCTCTAAGTCAACAAAAATGCAATAGAATCTTCCTCTTGCCTTACTAATATATTTCTGTACCATACCTTGTAATACAAACATGTGGTCTATGTTTGATTTTCCTTTTCTAAATCCGGCTTGTTCCTCATACTGCTTATTATTTTAATCTGCCCATGCTACTAGTCTATTGTTAATTGCCTTTGTAAACACCTTGTTAATAGCTGATAAGAGGGATATTCCCCTGTAGTTATTTGGATCTGATCGGTCACCTTTCTTATGAATAGGCACTAAAAGGGCCTCTGTCCATGGTTTCGGGTGATGACCAGAACTCATAATTTGATTGGCAAGGTCAGTAATATTGGTACTAAAACAGCACAGCTATTTTTCATGGCTTCCGTTAGGACACCATCTGGCCCTGGTGATTTCTTACTTGGCAGGCTATGAATTACATGATATATTTCTTCAGTGGTGAAGTCTGAATTCAGTCAGACCACAGACATGAAGGCTACATAAGTGCAGATTCACTATTCACAGAGATGAATTGATTAATTTAGCCCTATTTTTATGTACTTTTAGAATCCGAAGAAAGCAAGCAACCTCTTTAGGTTTAGCACATAACTGTTCAGACCAGACTCGATCATTACATCACCACAGACAGTTTAAAAAAGACAAGCACGTCACAAGCAGACGTTTTGATATTATCGAACATTTTTTCCATTGCGCAGTATTATTAAGAAGCCAGCCTATGTACCCACAGCTAGTGCCCCGATCGACCAATACCTTAGAAGGCTATTATTTCTAACGGTCTGCTCTATGGATCGACGATGTGAAGGGATCGTTTTTTTTCCCACGCGCCCCTTTGTGAGAGCTGGTGACAATAATACCACATCAACCGTGAGTCCTATGGCGACGGGCAACAAGAACCACACAGTTATACCAATGGCACACGTCCCGGGAAAAACCTCCTCCTCCCCCTCCAAAACCATCGAATGTATTTGTTTTCTCCTCGAGAATAATAATGAACCTACTTCCAATAATTAAAACATATATATCCAATATGTTATTAAGAACTGCACAACCCCCCACGGCTGCCGACGATAAAACTAAATATTACCAGATACGTTAGATGTTCCGCATAGTCATTTATTGCCCAGCGTCACTGCTGCATCTCAGCTAAAACAATAACAACGTAAGACGAACGCTTGAAAGTTAGCAGAAACGTTCCATTAACACCCGTGCAAAGGATAAATGCGTATATAATATATATAATATAATAAAGGTATATAATAAAGACTTGTACGTCAGTGCTTCTAAATCATAGTATAGGGTTAGAGGGTCCCAGATTGAGCAAAAAACTGTATTATTAGCTATGAAGCTGTTTTCTATGTTGTCTTGCGACTTTTTGCGACTCTACATTTTATGACAGTGGATACCCAAAGGAAGAACAACATTAAGGATTATCAATTAGTAGGGTAACTAACCATAGCAGCAACGAGATGATTTCAGCCAATAACTCCTGTCAGAAGGTCAAGTGTTTGTTGGGTTGCTGGTGGCGGTTATCCCCATGACCGTTTCAGGCAATAATGTACCAATATTTCTCCGCCTACATATAGCTAAAAGGTATGTTAATACAGTATAATAGCGAGCGCAAGCGAGCTCTTAAGGTAACATGCATGCATATTCAAAGTCCATTTCAAGCATAGGCTTAGGACTTTCATTTCGTGTAACAGCCCCCATGAGACGTTTTCGGATTCGGAGTAAATATCAGCTGTACATAAATATATTCAAGCAAGGAGAAGTCGAAGCCTATTATGTCATGTCTTTAATAATTAAATCAGCTGCCCCACAAAATTAACGAATAAATTATTCAAAGTTAACACTGGATGTATACTTCAAATTAAAGTTCATTTATAAGCGACGGGCTAAATGACAATGTCTGTTGCCAAGCAGAGCGCTCTTGGGACCGCTCATCGGCTGCTGTCATATTTAGTAGTTGGGACGTCAAAATGTTATAAACATGACGTCACAATGAGAGTTCCTAAGCAACCGAATGATATGACAAGCACTTGCATGGCATACGTCATCCCGCCAAAGATATTCTTTATGGCAAGCCGAAGCGAGATTAATTTTGAATATGAATCTAGATGTATCCCCTCGGAATATCTGAATTAATAAATATACGCTCGCATTTTTTAGGTAGCACCTATCCATATTATAGAATATTTAGCCTATATTACTGACAGTCGGTGTAACATGGGAGGGGGATCAGTACTGATGTAGCACTACACTGTTCATTATGCAAGTGTTCACAGTCCTGATAGAGCCGATCACCACCATCTAACAAGGCAAACAATTGTGACACAATTATCGTCAGTTTCTTATTATTACTACCAGTGATGAGATATCAATACTTCGCTGTTTCAGGCGTAGTGAAGAGGTCATTTTGGGGGGTGATTGTGGCGGTCACTGTGGGATTCCTCCTCTACAACATCACCGATATCACCGTCAAGTTCTTCAGCTACAATGTCGACGTCGCCATCAAAATCAACCACAAGAACGAACTCGTTTTCCCCGCCATCACCGTGTGCAACATGAACCCGCTACGCAAGTCCGCCGTAAAAAGTAGTTCCTTGGCGTCCGCTACATCCGCAGCGTCCGCGTCGACTACGCAGAACCCCGCGACGAGTCTAAACCCGGCAGCACGGAGGAGGCGAAAGAGAAGCATAAGTAAGCAGCGATATCCCCTCAAGTTTACTGGTGGACCTCCCCACGATTGCGTGTGTCTACATAATGCCAAGCACGCGATTCGTGCAATTCATGCTTGTCCTCATCCATTCTGACGATCAGGTCGTAAAAAGTGACTTGATAATTGTGCAAAAACGAATCCCAATTGGTACTATGAGCGCTGATGCGTGTTGTGCAGCGGAACGCAAATATCGCATCAAGAGGTAAATGGTGCATTAAGACGGATGGGTAAATAGCGTGTGGGTTTATGACAGCTGGAATGATGGGGTGGATTCATCACACACGTTTTTTAGTTTCTCCGCCGTGGTACCGCTGTATTGATATATAGTAAGCCCGAAGGCTGATGGGGCTGGCGTGGGGGGGGGGTACTTTACACTATCACAAATGGCGAACGTAGACTTAGGGGCCAAGGACAATTTTTAAAGGGATTGATATGGAGGGGCGCTAGCTACACACCATCCCTTACACTTTTATTGCAAAAACTCTGTTATGGGCGGTGGGGGGGGGGGGGGGGTGAAATGGGGCGTTGACACTTTTATTACACAATTATCTCACCCCAGGAAGCTTGGTTTCATGTGGGGGTCAACCCGTCTATATGCTACGTGTTCGTTTATTGTTGAATTGGCTCTGCTGGGCCGGGCCCAAAATATATTTTATTGTTTCATGTATTGTGCTTGTTGTCTGGTGAACTAATCACCCATGCGTAGCCAGTGGAAAAGTCTGCCATCCTCACACGGGTGAGTTTGTATCGGCCAAAAGAGGGTAGCGAAATGTGTACCATGCGTCATACGGAAATGGACAATGAAATGGGCATAGAGCCCCCCCCCCCCTCCTCGTCCCCCCGCCCTTAATTAATATTCACAACGGAAATAACATGAAATGCGAAAGAATGGATATTATTATATCGTATTATGAACAACACGAGATCATGAATGTATTAACTTTTTTAATATCATGCGATGTATTAACCCGTTAATGTAATATGATGTATTAACCCTTTAATCTAATATGATGTATTAACCATTTAATGTCATGTGATGTATTAACCCGTTAACGTAATATGATGTATTAACTATTTAATGTCATGTGATGTATCAACCCTTTAATGTCATGTGATGTATTAACGCGTTAATGCAATGTGATATATAATTCCTTTATTGCCGGATGTTCGTGTTTTACCCAGCATACACATGTGAGTCCGGCTGGCTGGAGGACTCCGGACGCTGCTACTTCGTGTCGACCACCACGGAGCGATACTCCAGGGCCAGGACCGAATGCCAGGCCCTAGGAGCGGAACTGACAGGCCTGGCGGACAGCGCCGAACAGGCATTCGTCGAGAGTGTCAGGTAGGTGGACCTGCATCACCCCCACCCCCCCCCCCCCACAACCCCCCCGCGCCACACACACAAACACCCACCCCCCTCCGGGATCCCCACTAACTCCCATCTACCCACTATCTATCGGTGATATATCAAATCCTGATTGGTTTGCCATATTTCGGCAATTTCGGAAGATGAAGTCGATATCGCGTTCCGCTGTCTCAAATCTATGCACAAACCCTAAGCAACCGCAAATCTACTTGTGACATGTGTTATGGGGTTTACTAACATCAGCGGTATAGTGGATTAAATGATCAAACCCCCACAGTACACTTGTCTGCCTGACTTTGCGAGTTTTCTCATTGGCAACTTTAGACGTTTGGGAGAAGTATAAAGATGCGTTTGTAAATGTGCAATATCGTAAATTACATTAACATTATTACATCCAAAAAACTTAAAACAAGAGTTTTTAAGAAACATGTGTTTCAAACAACGAAACAATTGTGTTTTCTGATGATGACCGATATTCTTTTCTGAGCCTCGGGTCAGTGGTGTGTGATTCTGTCAGATGATCCATCCATGCAGAGGCGTTGTCGGTTCTCAGGGGTGGGATAAATTACATGCATATATCGTATTACGTGATGGCCCGTAATGCAAGGCAATTTGTGCAGCATAGTGCGGATTTTAAAAAAGGAAAATTTATTGTAAATAAAGTAAATTGTTCACTTTCCTCTGTGGCAATGATGTCATGGCTGCCTTCAGGGAGCTCACTACATTGGTTCCTCCTCCCTGCCCCTTTTCCTGACCGCAGCGCCTTGCTGACCGGTGAGCACTACTGGATCGGCATGTTCAAAACGGCCGCCTGGGGATGGATCGATGGCACGGCCTTCACCTACGACCACTGGTTCCCGGGGGAGCCCAACCTGTCCGGAGACTGCGCACGCATGATCGAGGATGGCCAATGGCGAGACTGGACGTGTAATTCACAATACCGGTACATATGTGAAAAGGGTAAGCTTCTTTATATTAGTTTATCGCCATATGCATACATAATGTAAATATATGTGCAATGAATATAAATATTTGTTCATAGAAACGTAGATATATGTAGGTGTGCGTGTATGTGCGTGTGTTTGCGTGCGGATGAGGAGGAGGGGGGGGGGGCGTTCAGTGTCAGTCTCAGGGTCCAAACGTAATCATATTTTAGCATATACTAGAGGTATTCAGTTATATTGGCTTTGAAGTTTACCAGCATATTCAGCTTGTATAACTAACTGGACGATGCAGGATGACGCCTGAAATATTTAAATATATGACATATATGATTTTCTTTTTCCTCAAGATGCTACACCAATTATACCCACCACGGAAGCTGCCACCACAGTTGAACCTACAACAGAGGCTATAACCACTGTTGAACCTACAACAGAGGCTATAACCACAGTTGAACCTACAACAGAGGCTATAACCACAGTTGAACCTACAACAGAGGCTGTGACCACAGTTGAGCCTACAACAGAGGCTATGACCACAGATGAACCCACAACCGAGGCTATAACCACTGTTGAACCTACAACAGAGGCTATAACCACAGTTGAACCCACAACCGAGGCTATAACCACTGTTGAACCTACAACAGAGGCTATAACCACAGTCGAGCCTACAACAGAGGCTATAACCACAGTTGAACCTACAACAGAGGCTATAACCACAGTTGAACCCACAACCGAGGCCATAACCACAGCTCAACCTACAACAGAGGCTATGACCACAATTCAACCTACAACAGACGCCATAACCACAGTTGAAGCTACAACAGAAGCTATAACCACAGTTCAACCTACAACACAGGATATAACTACAGTTGAAGCTACAACAGAGGCTATAACCACTGTTAAACCGACAACAGGGGCTATAACCACTGTTAGACCAACAACAGAAGCTATAACCACAGTTGAAATCACAACCGAGACTATAACCACTGTTAAACCTTCAACAAAGGTTATAACCACAGTTGAGCTTACAACTGAAGCTGTGACCACATTTCAATCAACTACTGAAAGCATCACTACAGTTAAACCTACGACTGAAGATGTCACTACGGTTAAATCTACAACTGAAGGTGTCACTACAGTTAAACCTACAACTGAAGGTGTCACTACGATTAAACCTACGACTGAAGATGTCACTACAGTTAAGCCTACTACTGAAGCCATCACCACCGTTGAACCAGTTGCGCCAGACACGACCACAACCTCGCCGTCTGGCCCATGCTGCTGCAACTGCTGCTTCTCCTTATACTACGTCGACCAAGCTGGAACCACATGCGGCGCATGCGCAGACAGTTCATCCCTGGAGACCGCCTCATGTCCATCTAATCTCACCATCTGGGGGCCCACCCCTCCTCCTACAACATCCACTACACCCGTATCCACAACCACCACCGCCACCGCCACCACTACCACTACCGCCACCACCACCACCACTGCTACCACCACCACCCAATCCACCACCACCTCGTCCACCCTCGCCCCCAGCACCACCACCCCTGCCCCTGTGGAGGGCAGCCAGTTTCCGGAGCGGACCCATACTCGGGAGGAGTTTCAGCAGGAGGAACAGCTGACGGAGATGCTGGCGGAGCTGCCAGAGGAGGAGCTGACGGAGATGGGCTTCAGCGCCTCGGAGCTCATCTTAGACTGCAAGTTCCTGGGAACCATGTGCTCCGTCAGGTGGGTTGTGGACACACACATAATCTCCGCGTGTGGCTGTATAGTGGAACTCCGCTTTAAGACCACCCCGGTAATGTGACCACCCCGCCATTAAGACCACTTTTTCCCAGTCTCGAATTTACTTTAACATTGGCCGGAGCCCTGCTAATGAGCACTTTTGCTCGGTCCCGTTGGTGGTCTTAATAACGGGGTTCCAGTGTATATTTTTAAACATCATTGAGTCATTGCTTTGAATCTCTAGTATTCATATATACTAGTATATAGTCAATGAATTAATCCGATTTAAAAACTAAATGGAGACAACGGGGCATTAATGGTAATATCTTCGCTTTATGTCGGCAGTGAGTTTGTGCAGTTCTACAACCCGACCCATGGGAACTGCTACATCTTTAATTCCGGCTGGTACAACACTTCCGGTGACGTGAAGACGGCGTCCAAGACTGGGAGGCGCCATGGTGGGACATTGTACACACAGTATTGCAAAACACTAAAATGTTCCCAAAATATTGTTTAAATGTTTTCTTTAACGTTTGGTGACAATGCTGATGAAAAGACAATACTGATGAACTGATCGCCATATACACACATGATTCAGCACACGAACTAATCTCAGGCATTGTTTCATCCCCATTGGCGGTTTATCTCAGGTTTATACTCAGTTCTGATCGGCACTTCATCTTTACCTCAAGTATCCTTCTGGTCAATATCTTTTACCTCTCGTATCCATCTGATACATAGTTCCATACACTACCTGTATACTTCAGTTTCCATCTCATCCATGGTCCGTACACTGCCTCTTTACCTCAATTTTTCTGGTCTATACACGCACCTTTTACCTCAATTCTTCATCTAATCCATGGTCCACACACTTCCTGTTTACCCCAGGTCTCCATCTTATCCTGGTCCACACACTTCCTGTTCAACGCAGGTCCCTACCTGATCCTGGTTCACTCACTTCCCGGTAATCTCAGGTCTCCATCTGATCCATCTGATCCACACACTTTCTGTTTGCCTCCATTCTTCATCTAATCCCTGGTGGACACACGTCCTGCTTTCCTCAGGTCTCCATCTGATCCTGAACGTGAACCAGAACGACTACTCGGAATCCGGAAGCGATATCGCCGGCGTGCGTCTCGTGGTGCACCCTCAGGATCGGCTGTCCTTCCATCAGGACCATGAGGGCATCACGGTCAGTCCGGGACACGCTACCTCCATCGGGATCCGACAGGTCAAGGTCGTCCGCGAGACGTGGCCGTACGGGAATTGTCGAGACTCCAGCCTAAGTCACGTGGGGATCAACGTCTACGAAGAGCTCTACCCGGTCCGATACAGCTCCATGGTAACGCAATGGCGGAGAGACTGTTAGGATAAAGAGTGGAGGGGGAGGGGTGTAGTGAGGGAGGACGGGTGGGGGTAGATATGTGAAGGCGGTGCTGTTTGTCGAGATATTTCCTTAGTCTTTATGTCGCCTTTCACCTCTGGGCTATGCAAAGCCCTTATTGTACTAAATGCAGAACGTAAGTACAAGGTGAGCGATACGGAATCCATGGATATGCAAAATATTGAATGATAGAGCCTCTACGTATCCATGGCGGCAACTAGCATTTTATATTGTTGCACCAATGATTAAACATTCAATTTTAGATGAAATCTCAGCCCTCAAGAACTCGATCACTGTCGTAAATATGACGTTTGAGCTGCGTTTGGGCTACGCATCAACACATGTGCTGGTTGTAGAAGGTAATGGTTGTGATTTTAAGATTACGTCACTATTTTTTTTTCGCTAGGCGTGTCTGAAGACGTGTTATCAGGCCCACGTGATCAAGCGGTGTGGGTGTGGGGACTCATACTATCCCCTGACGGGTCAGGCTCTAGGAGAGAGTACCGCGCAGCCCTGCTCTTCTGCAAACATTACACAAGGTCAGAAGTCAAGCAGGTCTTCCTCAATAACGGAATTTATATGCGACGTTCGACATTAAACTTCTTCTGCATGAACCAAGCGTCATCTTTCTAAATCTTTACTTTTAGTGCTGACATCAGCTGCATATGTATAAGGTAACCTATATAAACACAGACGGCTTACTAACTGAATCACATCATTAGGCGTAATAATTTGTATTACGACAATCATCGTTTTCTGTTGTCCAAAAGACAATTACGTCAACTTAATGAGAAGTTAGGTTTCTATTTACATACCCTGATATGTTCCTTAATTTCCTTAATTAAGTAGTGACTGTATTGACTGCTATGTATTCCAGTTGCAGGACTAATGCTAACTAAGGATGTCGCAATGTTCTGTTTGTTCTCAGATGATTGTAAATACGAAACGGCCCAACTATTTAACGGGAACAAGCTAAACTGTGACTGTTTGGACACGTGCGAGTTAGTAGGATATATATATTTATCTCAATATATATAATAATTTAAAGTAACACTAAGCAAGCTTTTATACCGTTTTCACAATAATAATAATAATAATAATAATATCTAAGCGGTGTGCATAAATTAAGCGAAATAATTTTTTGTCTCGGAAGCTTGATTCTCTATATGCTGGTCGGCTTCGTGTCAGCGTGTGAACAGGGCTGTAACTATAGCATTTATATTGCAGAGACACGGCGTTTTCGCTGGAGGTATCCATGGGACAGTGGCCGGCGGCTGTACAGAAGGTGAGACAACTATCATCGCCCAAGTAAATTCATGTAAAATCCATGTAAAAACGTGTTTAAATATTTTGATATATATATTTAAATATTTTATATTTTTCAATATCACGGTCCAATATCACGGTAAAATGTTGCAACCACGGTCCAATATGGATATCACGGACCGAAATTGATATCACTCGCTTGTATCATCTCACATCGTTAGCGTCACTCAACAATATGAACACCTTAGAGTTCATTACTTCCGTGATATCAAAATAACCACTGTCACTTTCTTGACACAGATAAGGATATTACCGTTGCTGTTTAGCCATCCATGTTGATCTGTTGCAGGAGCCGCTTTTGGAGAGATTGGCTCCTAAAATAGGAAACTCCTTCGACACAAAAGATTCAAAGCAGTACAAACAGAATCTGATCAAGTTGGAACTCTACTACGAGGAGTTTAACTACGAGGAGATAAAGGAACGTCCGGCATATAAGGTTAAGTAATGTCTGACTGTTCACCTGCAATGGCGACTGGGGGCTTTGCAAAGGGTCTAGGGAATATATATCGTGAACCTGATGTACCACACTGGACTTCACATGTAGGCTAAATCGGGCAAAGACATTTCCCGGAACAGTAAGATAGGGTTGGATAAAACTTGCTGCAAAAAAATAAACCAAGCTTCCAAGGTTTATGCCAAGGTTCCAAGGTTTATTCCAAGGTTCCAACCCACGACATTCGATATTTACTTTTCATTTAATCGCAAAGTAGGCTGCGGTAAGCTTGCAAACTTACAGAGTGAATTCAAGCATGTGATCAAAGGTTTAAGGAAAAACAAAAGTGAAACAGCGTGAATATAATTTTTCTCGTTCGGGTTACTGAACGTAGCCTCGCTTCTGATAATGACCCATGTGTTATTTCTTTATTGATATTTATTCCTTGGTTTGCAGCCGGGTAACTACATGTCTGACATCGGCGGGGTTCTCGGCCTCTGGATGGGATTCTCCATCCTCACCATCTTCGAATTTATCGAAGTCGGCCTTGACCTTGTGATCCTGTTTACGCGGCGCCTGAGAGCGGCGCGCGCATCCAGCGGCGTGCGGAACATCAACATCCGCCCCGCGCGACCCCCGAGGAGCCCCTACGAGGTCAAGGCCGGCGGGACACCGGAACCAGCGATTCGACCCAATGTCGACATGTCGACAAATCGTGTCATCCCACCGCCCTATGCTAGTTAGGCGGGGCAACCTCAAATGAGCATTTTGAGGGGTCTGGAAAGGGTGATCGAGTGGCGAATCGCGACACAAGCATATTTGAAAAATCGACATTCGACATTGATACTCAAATTCCGACACTGGGGGTCTCAAACAGCGACGTCATCACATATTTCCAGAAAAAAACGACACTGAACTTAGCCAAAAAAGTGACATGGAACGCCGTGAAAAATCGACATTCGACACTGAGAATCTGGAAAAATCGACACTGGACACACGAATAAAGAATATCTCGCGGTGTAATATACGCATATATATATATATATATATATATATATTTGTATGTATGCAATCTCACGTATTGTGGGGCGAGGGTTTCACGTTCAGGTATTCGTCGGAATACAAACATACATACAAAACATGATCGCTGATGAGGAGAAAAGTATCATTTGCTGTTCAAGAGATGTGGACGCAAATGAGTCAAATCTCCGTTTGAAATTCAAGGAGAGAATACCGTCCAGTACTTTCGGCGGGTTATACGGCTGATCTACATCCTGTCGTATTAACCTCATATGGATAATGGCATATACAATGACGGCCAGTGGCGGATCGGTGTATATATACTGAAGAATATGGGTTGCATTGTGATTCTGCGGGACACCCCTAGTTCATAACAATTGCATTGCGAACAATATTGCATTTTATTCCGATAACATAATACATAATACATGTTCATATAGTGCTGTACTTTGTACGCTTTTGCCTTCATCGTGGTGATATATTCTACCACATACACGGTGTCTATTATATACGTTTGTACTCAAATGTATGTATGTGCGATAGAACGCACACCGATTCACATATTGTTATGTACAATACACTGTCATAGTAATTTTTAACTAGATATGAGACCACACCATATTTATGAGCTTATAAGCAGTAATCAAATCACATATGTACATATATCAGATCGCGCTATAAGACACCTTTTAATTACCAAATATAATTACCCCAACGTTTGACATACCATCATGTTTATGTGTTGACGTAATGATATCAGGAGTGTGGCGTCGATTAAACACGTATCTCCAAAACACAAATACCTTATATCTCCACATATGTTCCTTTCCTTAATGGGTATAGAAGATCAAAACGCGAGATCGAACACAATGTCTGACTTCTTCAAAAATAGGTACTTAAGTTTAAATATTATTTTGTATTTAGGGGGGCATAACAGCCTACTAGTACATAAAAGTCTGCATATGGCACCATTTCGACAGTGCTACACATTTTAGAATATGTGTTGAATATAATTTCGATATTCATGAACGCAAGGGCAAAATGGCCCCAAATACGGAATGTTGCACCAACGCAGGAATATGTATCATCATCCTCTGACCTCCGCTTTTTCCTCCAGGGAATCGAAAGTCAACCACGTGTCTTTATGGACCACACTGGTGGAGTCATAGATTGACGCTCACAGATGCACCAAAATAAACTAAACCTTAAAGCGGCGTATCCAAGTCTAATGTGAAGATCATTTTAATTTGTATGAAGAAAGTAATTAGTTTATGTTCATCTGCAGAGCATTTGTCGACGTGGTCAAAAGAAGTATAACGACAATTTACAAAAGCAATTCCACACACATTAGGCATAAACTAACTACGTGGCAACGACAGGGCTTACAGGTAACGTTAGTCATTCTAAAATATTTCTATTGCCTATAACACCTGTAATGCATGAACATTACAGATGTTTTTAGCATGTTTGTCTTAGTGATTACATTACACGTAGACTTCATCACAAACAAAATCATTAGGATGACTAATAGTCAGTTTCATATCTTGGCGGTTGATACTATAAGCGAAGCTCCCCTGTTCCAAATCCGACATTTTGTCTTTGAGCGTTGCCAATAGACGATGTCGAGATCGCGACCTAGTTGCGTCTGCACTGTTCAACATGCACGTGTAATATATATTCGCAATGGAATTAAATATACAGATCTGTGAAATAGTAAAGTAAAATATATAATGTTATTATACGACGATAACATTGTTGCTATGTATATTAATACATATTATGCCTTCCAATACCTTTATTATCTTGGAGGTATATCCTCACGTTGTAATAGTGCACCATAGTTGATGTGTTAAGCACACTATGAACCCCCACCAAGCCGCCCCCACCCTCTCCTCCCCCCCCCCCCTCCCCACCCCTTACACACCCACACGTTGTACTGACGGGAAGCACACGGAAGCCTCTGGCACCACGTGGTAGCGCGTCACGGACAGGCGCTTGACCTCGCGCACCACCAATTTGTTCCCGAGGCCAGCTGCAGACACTGTGTTTACACTGCGGACGCGCGCGTGTTGCCATCAAGGCTCTCACCCCGCACGTCACCGGGGTGAAGGAGTGGACTCTCCGGTGCGGGATAGCCGTGTGCCAAAGCCAGAGAGTCATCAGCGCTTCCTTTATGGAGATCATCGCTCCGTGTTTTACCGTTTGCTCCTTTGTTGTCCTTCGGGAAGCCATACCCTGCGCCAGCGCCTAGACCTTCCTCAAGGTCGTACGGGTCGTCAGCAATGGCGTCCCCCTCCTCGGCGCTGCAGTAAAAATGTCTGGCGACGACGGATACCACCAACATGGCTGGCACTGTTACCATATGGAAGTAGACTGTGGGAAGAGGAGAAAATATATGGCTATAAGCAATATGGCTACATTCAAGTTTGACAACCTAGTTGTTCGCGGAGCATAATAGTAGTGTAGTTTATTGAAGTACTTTAGGCACAACGCCCATGGTACATATATACAGTTTACAAAAATATGTGCAAATACATACGTGCGTCACAAGTTTTCTAAAGTTGCAAGTCTCTGCGCTGGCTTCATGTACACATTTGATCCAGGTTACACATAAGATCAATAAAGTTGGTACTCGTGGGATATTTGATGAGATTTTGTGGAAGTGATTTTTTTCTAGACACCAAATATAAGGGACAAATCATAACAAAATGGTATTCATCTTCAATAGCAGTTTCACCGATTTTAGCACATAATTTGCAACACCTGTCTTCTCTGTCTAATTTCTTCTGTCTCCCGCTCTCTATCTGTAAATCGTTAGCAGAACATCTCAATCTTGCTAGAGCTTGTCTGTGACTTACATTGGTGATATCCTTTAACTACGGTTCTGGTTCTAGCAAGGATTTAAATTGCGCTAACATATCAAGTTTATTGCACTCGGTTAATTCACTTAGCCACTCTTGTTGAGCCACATCATTTAATTTCTGCTTAATTTCACTAATAAACATCCCACCTCCTGAGTTATCCAACTAATACCAAAGTCTAGTCTATAGAGAGTGTTTTTGACGCCGGTAGCCCATGTAATTCTTTCAGCCTTATCAAGGTTATACAACATCTCATAACAAGCTTTCGGTAATCTGGAGTCATCCATACTTAACAATTGACACCAATATTTAATAACTCGTTGAATGCATAATACTTTGATGGGCCTTCTTCCACATTCCCCGATGGCAGCAACATTGGCAGTTTGACTGGGTAACTTCAGGATGCGCTTGCAAAATCTGGTTTGAACCTGTTCAATACAATCATGAGTACTATTTCCCCATATTTCACTACCATATGTTTATACAGGAATAACCATTTTATCAAAAAGCCTCCAATAGATCTCAATATCTTCACCAAGTAAAGCTAACCACTCTGCCAATTCTGTTAATCTGCCACATATTATTTTCATGAATATCTTGTTCAACACTGAACACAAGAGATATACCACGATAGCTACGATAGGGATCATTCCGTGGTCCCTTCTTGTACAGTGGCATAATAATAGCTTGCGACTAGCTCTCCGGAAAAACACCCCTTTCTAATATTCTATTAAATAAAGATACCAGTAGTGGGGTAACAAAATGCATAGTATTTTTGAATAATTCAATAATGAGACCATCAGGACCTGGTGCCTTTCCATTTAGCATGTCCAGAATAGAGTTGATAATTTCATCAGCTGAAATCTCACCATTTAGCAAATCTGGTGGATTTTCCACACACATATTACACTGGGCCTCATGTGCTATCGAAAACCTGGAAGGTGTCTCATAAAAGTGATTGCAAGAATTGGTTTCTTTGTTTAGTAAATTTGCAAAATACAGTTTCCAATCATCCAGTGACATATTCACAAGCTTGTTCTTGACCTGCATGGATCTTAATGCCTTCCAACAGGTGTTTGCATCGTTTAAGTTCTGTTTGAGTTCTAATCTTTTTCTTTCCTGATAATCACTCTTGAGACAATTACACAAGGTATTATATTGGCTTTGGGCTTCAATGTATTTAGCAAGACAATATTCACATTTTCTCTTTCTAAATACGGCAAGTGCTTCTTCTTTGACCCTTCTTAATTCGTTACTCTTAGGTGTCCACGATGGTTGATTTTTCCTTGTTCTGCCTTTCCCACTACCCCCATTCCATTTCATTTCGGAAGCCAAGTATTGATATAAATTGCCTAAAATAGCTACTGCTCCTTGCAAATTATTACTGTCCACCTCTTCCTTAAAATGCCACTTTTTTGCAGTGTGAATCCAACTGTCTGCCACCCATTGTTTCACCAAATTCAGGTTTCCAAATGTATCTTTCCCGCTTTGACACTTGCTCAGCATGGCACTGAGTTACTCCTGCGGAGCATCTTCTGCTAGTAAGACAATGAAGCCGAACGATACTAAAAGAATGCGCACATTAACATGTTTTCGATATTAATTTGACTTACATAGCAGCAATACAGTTTGCGATTATGGCCTATAATCCCATATATCAAGAAATCAGGCTGCGTCAAACGATCCATATATACCACGCTGTACTCACATTCGCCCCGGCCCTTAGTTGGCATGAGGCGGGTACAGGTGAACCGCCCAGCCGCTATGAGGGAGTTGAGGATGATGTTAGTGATGAGGCCAACAACAATAAGAAGCTGAAGGACAAGCAGTTTGCCTCGGATCTTGAACTTGGCCAGCGGGCCTGTGAAGAGGGTCCGTAACACGAACAGACCGAACATGGCGGTCAGGGTGGTGGCTGTGTTGAGGACGAAGATGTACGGGTACATATTATCCACCGATATCTGCATATGAGAAAAATGATTATTTTAGGACAAAAATATTGGCCGCTTTCGTGCACATGGATGCTAGCTCGGTCAAATACACCAACCGATAGCATGAGCTGGGGTTAGGTGACATCTTGCTCAGCCTGCTTACCGACTCAGCTAAACATGCACCTTCAATTAGGAAAGAACACATGAAGTAAGTAATTTAAGGCCAAAAGTTGGCCGCTGATTAATTTCAGTTGATGGTGCAATTCTCCTAAATTACGCAGAAAGTAACAACACGTGTGCTATGGTTCTTTTGGACATAAATAAGCCTCACAAATACATATAAGAAACGCACCTATGATCTTGAATGGTAGATTTACTTATTACTTATCTGTATATAAAGATATATATCTTATATAAGATATATATCTTATATAAGATATATATCTTATATAAAAGTACATAAAGGTATAATATCGTGTACCTGTTTTACCTAATACAGTATTTGCATAACTCACGTATCCTGGAATGTAGCTGCCGTTGAGCCACAAGATGGCGGCCAGACACATGAGGATAGGACGTGCCACGGCGCACTGCAGCACGCAGCAACGCATCTTATTGAAGACGTGTCTGCATCGAGACGGCACACTGACATTAAAGTCACCAGTGTAAATCATAATGCCTTAGGTCCGTTCTATCTTTCTTGGATCTTATTGCGTGCCTACTCTGATTATATTTTTGTGTATATAGCACATTTGGGATTTGAGTTATTCTAAAATCATACATGGGGGCAATATGTGGCATTTCACTTGGCTAGACAGCAATTTTATAATGCTGACATTTATATCTTAAAATTGACGAAAGTCAGCATTATTCCATCCGTATTGCAACTTCCGTGCCAAATTTGAAAGATAGCGGGTAACAGTTAAACTTATTAATAAGCGCCAGTTATATATTGGTACAAAATATAAATAAATGATTCGATATATAATATGAGTTACCGTTCATGAAGTAAGATATTGCAAATGTAAATTTAATTTCAAAGGTTTTGAAAGATAATACACGCAAACGAATCTCCTGGTTTGGTTTCTTTACGAGCTGAACAATATGCCGAACATAGGCATACTGATGTTGCCTATTGTGCTTACGGGGTAAACTTCTCTGTGGGCAGACAGCGGCAGAAGCAGCAGCACGGCGGAGTTTGGTAGCGCACCGTGTGGGTGGCCATCAGTCGGTACATCCGCTGCTGGCCGCCGAAATAGGTCACCAGTAGGGCCAGAAAACGATGCAGGGACGAAGCGAAGAACCTGAGAACAGCACAAGCGAACGTACCTGGTACAGGTCATTCTTCTCAAAGAGTAGGGGGTTACCCCGTGGGCATGGCTCCACCCTTGCCTTCCTTCTCTCATTGGTGCGATATGACCAGATTAAGGTTCAAGTGTTCTGAATATATGCAACCAACCGCCCTGGTACATACTTACATGTAAGATACTGCACGTTTGATAGACGTCACCTGCGGCGGAGTGGTAACAGTTACAAGAGTGTTACAAATCGTGTGCAACAACTTTATATCGGCTTCAGCGACAACCGAGTTGACACAGTAACGTATTTATAGCAAGGGATGTTTATATCAAGGCAAGCATTGGCATAAAAATGACCGTCCGACTTATACTGTGTGATTTCTGTGTGCGAATCATAACGTATGACGTCTTCGCCCACGAATTCTACCACACAACTTCTGCCCCTAAGATTTATATCGTACTGCTTCTATCGTACGCTTCTCTCGAATGCCTTCTACAATACAAATTCTACCGTACGACTTGGACCTGGTGACTGCGACCGGACGCAGTAGATCATCCATACCCAATGAATCTTACTACATATACTGCACGGCCCACACATTTTACCACACGTATTAGACCGTGTAACGTAAACATAAAAATCCGACCGAACGATTTCGACCTAACCGATATGCGCAGGCACAGCAGACATCACAGTGACTGTGTGGGTTTGAGGGTGGGCCAGTTATTGGTAAATTCTCGTCTGGCATCACAATGACTGTCTGGGTTTGAGGATGGGTCAGTCATTGGTACATGCTCGTCTGACATCACAGCGACTGTCGGGGTTTTAAGATGGGTCAGTCATTGGTACATGCTCGTCTGACATCACAATGACTGTCGGGGTTTCAGGATGGGTCAGTCATTGGTACATGCTCGTCTGACATCACAGCGACTGTCGGGGTTTTAAGATGGGTCAGTCATTGGACATGCTCGTCTGACATCACAATGACTGTCGGGGTTTCAGGATGGGTCAGTCATTGGCACATGCTCGTCTGACATCACAGCGACTGTCGGGGTTTTAAGATAGGTCAGTCATTGGTACATGCTCGTCTGACATCACAGTGACTGTCAGGGTTTCAGGATGGGTAAGTCATTGATCCAGGCTTTGCTTGACATCAACTTACGAGTTCGCTATCAAATCCACCAAGGTTCCAGACCGCGGAAAGAACACGGCAAATAAAGCCGTCAAGGAATACACCTGGCAAAAGGACTTCATTATAGAACATAGCAATTGAGTCCATAATAAATACAACAATAATATGATGAACTGCTCCATTACTAAGCAGAGCATGCCGACTCAGCGAATAGCCCATGTGATGACACAAAACGCTTTGTTTAATGGTGTCATCCAATTTTTAATTAGGTGGTGTTAGTTGAGCTGTAGTGCGGACGTTAGAAAGGAAGACACGTTTACATTTAATATTTTTGTAATACAAATATCTTTAGATGCAACTACGACCACATAGGTACCATAAGAGACAGGTGTATTAAGCACACTTGGGTTATCATAATAATTGTACGATCAAGTGTCGATGGAAGGGAAGGCTATCATCAATCAACACGGACAAGTGTCTAATTACCGGAATGGCGGCGAGAACCCAACGCGTCATCACTCGGCGACCCAGATCCTCTATCTTACGGTTGATGATGATGACTTGTTCGATGTAAAGCCCCAGAGTAACCAAGGCGATGACCACGAGCAACCCCAGCACCAGCAATAGGTGGGGATTCTCAGAGTATACATCTGGGCAACAAGAGAGGACCTCCACAATGTATACATTAAATGACGAAACGACCAACACAATTGGCAACAATATTTTATTCCTGTTTTAGTATTATTATTATTGATATTATTATTATTATTATTATTATTATACGAAATAAGGAAAACAGGAATGCTGGTCTAAAATTGAGTATATGTATGCTATATTGTATTGTTCTGTATTTATTGATTGTTAAACGGCCACGCATGGTGCATACTTTCAGGTCTCAGTACGAGCATATACCATTGCAAGGCCCGGAGGCAGCAGTTACCCCGTTGCTAGCACGCTGAGCTTCAATCCGCCGGGTCTGGCTTTAATATGCATTTATACTTCAGACGAATCATAGTTCAAGTACTTAATATCCCGGAGTATCTCACAAAGGTGGCTCTTAGCGTAATGCAATGCTTGTTCACGTTGCTCCTGCGCGCTGTCTACTGTCGGATGACACTCACTTGCGATGAACTGCTGCATAGTTGGAGTCTCATCATTGCACCGAAATGTAGAGGGCGTCGTGACGTCAGACGAATGATTTCCCAGGTCACTTTCGTTTACAATGTCTGGCAGCCTGGTGAAGCACTCCAGTATAAACGCCATCGTCACATTCAAGTGGGATTCTGCAAAAAATTATGAGAAAGAACACCCGCATCAGTTACGCATCAGTGCGCTTGATTTTCTATTACCATTGCAGCTAACCTCGATGTCGCCGCGGCCTCATTGCCCGAGCCGGCGGCCTCCACTCTTAATAATGAGTCACACGAGTACGAAGAGCATCCTGGAGCAGATACACGGAGTAATGGCCCTTCGATGAACGTTTTTTGTTTTGCACATGTATTATAACTGGCCAAATAGTAACATATGTGCTATAGTAACATAGTACATATAGTAACATATCATATCATAAAACATATCAGCGTGCATATATGTAACATATAACCGTGCATAACTATCAACACAATTATACTCAATAATTATAGACACAATTATATCATTATTTAGCATTACGTGACATCCACATTTACAAACAGTTTCCGGCAGACATACCTCTAATTGGAGCACAGACAGTTTCGCATCGTGCCGCACACCATGGTAGCCCACCGTCTACTGCCAGTACCCGATCTCGCCAGCTGTCTGGCTTTCCATGTAGGATTTAGACTTGTGTTCTACGTGCATGGAACGACAGCCGCGTGCCTAGGTAGCCTCAATAGTCAGGAGTTGCACAATAGATACAAAACAATAAATAATAACTTCGCCTTGCCCGCCAATGAGGGATAACAGTGTCAAATGGAGTTAATCGTGTGCGTTACTCATGAGATTGCCTGCTTGGCTGCTGACGGGCCGCCCGCAGCATGTAAATTAGTATATTGCACTATGTTAGGCGAATATTTAAATCACATGAGTCGGCGCGACGCGAACATGCGGGCTACCTACAGTGTATGTGGGTATTTGGAGCGTCAAGTCACAATGCTTGAGCTTCCATGATTTTGTTCATACATTCAGTTTTTAGTCGCATTGTGGGATGCATCCCAAAATGTTACCTTACAATTTAGAGCTAAGGGACTTTGTCTACAAACCGCCCCCCACCCCCCAAACCCCCTGAATATCCAATGCCTCTAATGGGTGGCGGTTCATTACTTTAATGAATCTGCGTTGTCATACACATCATCAGTGTTATTTACTACGCATCGTCTACACATATGTACAGTGGCTTCATGTATAACGTCATGTGCATAAAAAATGGCCCGGTATGGCAAACGTTG
Source organism: Arenicola marina (assembly GCA_964019135.1). Lineage (NCBI taxonomy): Eukaryota > Metazoa > Annelida > Polychaeta > Arenicolidae > Arenicola > Arenicola marina. Next base: position 39,297,786 of record OZ025252.1, read on the forward strand.
ATCTTTTTGGACGCCTGGTGGATTGTACGGAGATTGCGTTATGTTCCTTTCCGTCGGTACACGGATAAACGCCATTAATTCAGTATTGTTGATGCATGGTTTATATATAACGAATATATTTCACAATGTCAGTGTTTGTCATCGAATAGTGTCCATCAAAGTGAATGCGCGAAAATATATAACAACTACGGAAATATGTCTACCAGCACTTTACTATAACAGTGTGGCTACTCACACCAAAGCCATTCCCACAACTTATGCCGGGTTACCAACGGTACGATCATTCTTTCAACAGTTGTAAAGATTGTCGAAAAATTGGTTGGTCAACAGTTCACACGGGTTAAACCGCGTACCAATCGACTTACAAACAGCTGGGTCACTAGTAAGCCAATGTCATCATAAGAGGAGTATTTAATTCCTAAAAGCTGTGTTTTAATTTGTGGTTAATGTCACAAATAACCGGAGACGTACGTGTATATTGCCGGCTGTCGAGTGACTGAGGCCGGGGTTTATTCAATATCTAACATGATATAAGCTGGCACCGCCGCTCATCTTCATACAAGTAGCGACGTTGTGGCCGCGGAACCAGGCTATACACGATACGGAGGTTCAACCCTTATCACTACCGCCACCTAGCGAGCATACCATTAGGGGCATCATCCATAGCGTCATGCATACATCCCAACATCACGTAAATTCATAACTGTCATGATGCAAACAATATCACCGTGATCGATTTTCTAGAATGCCCGACGCTAATTGGTTGACAATTCCCAAATCGTGAAGTTGATCGAAACTTGCGCTAAACTTACAAAGCGTGGAATAACGGCCCTCCAATTGCACAGTTTGTCGAAAAGTTTATTTGTTGCAACGAACCTTAACAACGTGCAACGTATTGCATCGTGTGAACCGTTAATAACGGTCGACTCGTCAGACGAAGATTGCGGTAATTATCCACGTCCGCTCACCTGCCAGCCTGCAGCCATCGTCCTCTTTGCCACCTTGATACGCGCTCTAGTTATTGGCTCGTGGGGGGCGGTCCGGAATATCTGGCTCTGCGGCGCGGACTCCTATGTCGGTGACCTCCAGAATTTCTGGTGCTTGTTGGGAGGTTCACAGGCTCTTCCTTCTGCTGCTCGGCTTCCCTCCCATTCCCACGGCCTGGTTGTTCATCATATGCGGCCTGGCCGGCATTTGCTTTATCTCTACTGTGGCGATGGTCACGGCTGCGAGATCGAGCAGGTCCTTCCTGTTCCGCCGATCCATGCCCCGACCTCCCCTTCCCAGCTTCCTCTCCGTCCCTGCCTCCTGGCTGTGGTGCGTTACCATGACGACCGTTACTTTGACGACTTCGCGAGCTCGGTCTCCTGCTACCACCAGTCGATGACGTCACTATTTGGGATGTTGACTCATTACTTTTCGCCGTTTTCACACCCGAGGGCGTGCTACTGCTGACGGATAATGCACGGCTTTGCATCATGTCAGTAGCCATTGGATCTGACGGTTCTCGCATCGCTTTGGTGTTTTCGTAAAACGGTTGTGGCGTTTGCACTGGGACGAGGTAGGTTCCGTCATCCACTGCTGAACCTGCTTGAGACCTTCGCCTCTCCCTGCTGAGTGAGCGTTCTCGGGCCCTCTGGCGCCTCTGGCTCCTATTTGTCGCCTCTGGAAATTGACTACTCGCGAGAGACGACTGTGACGTCATAATGCCCTCGTCGCGTGGTTGCCTAGTTACGGAGGACGACTGTGAGTACAAGGAGTCGGCGCGGTGTGGCTGGCCCGATGAGTCCTTCCCATAGGACTGCTCGCTTGGCGTTGGGTTGGCAACCCGTGGTCTGGCGCCCGCACCAATAGATTCATTTGTTGTGCGGGCTGTTTTGGAATCGGCGTTCGGGTCGCGGTACTGTTTGCCCGTGGAACCTAGAGACGCACTTCCGTCTTCATCGCCAAAGAGTATCTCCCGACTCGCAGAACGCGAGCTGGCCTTCACCCCTTTGCTGGCAGTCGGTCTGGTGGGTTGTCTGGGGATCTGTTTGACTGCTGCCGCGGCGCTAAAAACGGTCGCTATGGACCCTGATCGGGGTGGGCCTGGCAACTCCAGCGCGTACATCGCCTCCAATCTCGCCTTCTCGTCAATGGAGTTGTATCCGGAGTCAGTTCTGCCGACTACGCGGTCGTCGTGCTGATGGGTTGCCGCCATGCTGACCGGACGCTTGGTTTGACTCGGGCCGTCCGACAACAGAACGGGTTGGGATAACTTTCCCTGGGATCCAAAATGCGGCTTTCCCTGTACTTTATCCGGCAGGTTGTTCCGCGGCTTGGGTTGCGGTCGGGTGGAGATATTGGACTTACTGCTGGCTGGGGACAAAGTAGACTGAGGACGTGATGACAGAGCTCGATCGCTTCCTGTCATAGCTAACTCCATCGGGGGAACTTTCTGTAACGTCGGCTTCAGCTTCAACCCAGAATTATGGATCTCTTTCGGCGGCGTCGCCTGCGAGCGCGACGCGGATGCGACCTTGACCTTGGCACCCTGAGGTGGCAGAAACGCGTCCCCAACAACTGCGGCGACCAGTTCATCGTCGTCCCACTCCGTGAACGTATTATCCGATGACCACTCCAGGACTTTGGTCACCGGGTCTCCCGCCACGTCCCTCCCGAAAGTCTCGAACTCCTCTTCCGGAGTATCGGCGGCAGCGGCCGAGGATGGTTCCATGATCCTTTTCTCTGGATCCCCGGGCCGCATCTCGGGACCCGGACTGCCCTCCAGCACTGGGATATTCTCTTCATGTATGGGCCAGAGCAAGTCCTTCTTATTTGCCTTTTGACCTATTGGTTTCCGTGTCCGGCGCTTGGCATCCCCACCCCCGCCTTCTGGATCAACCCCGGGGTGTCCCGAATGACCGTGACCTTGGTTGTTCCGCTTGTAGTTGACCGATGCTGTGGCGTCCGCCGCTCGTCTGTAGTAGATACGGCCGATGATGGCGTAGATGAGCGTGAACCCAAGCATCACCACATTGTTAATACCTAGAGAAAGCATGACATAGACAATTTACACGGCCTTGCGCAACAAATTTATCTTTATAGAAATAATAAAAACCGTAATAAATCAATGAAATAAAAGATGAGGGGATTACGACTGATGGGAAAATTATTTCGGGGGGTCTTATGTTATTTTTTTCATTTAAAGACTGCATTTTACAATAGTCAAATATCATAGGAAAGGCAACCGGAAGTATTTTATTACAGCTTCTCGTCATTATTTTAGAAGTAGTGAATGTCTAATATACAATTGCGATATATCTTAAATGAATGTCTAAGAATGTCTCTCGTCCGACTAAATGCCATAACTAAACGATAAGCGACCCTCGCCCCACCCCTCAATAAGAAAATTCTAGGATGTACTGACGCTCGCCCCTGGCCGGGGATGGGAAGAACTCGTTACAGCCGATGACGTTGGCTGAGACGAGGACGTTGATGAGTATCTTGGGGATGAGGCCGGTGACGAGGATGAGCTGCAGGACGAAGAGCTTGCCCTCCACGTGGATGCCCTTCAGGATACAGCCGAAGGCCTTGTTGAGAATGGCCAGACCATACACCGCGGTGCCCGACGAGACCAGGTTCAGGGCCATGATGTACGGAAAGGCGTTCCCGGACATGGACTGTCATGGGGGAAAGGCGAGGGTGAGATAAATAGTGATCATTCTACTTGTCAATCGTGAAATAGACCCGTATAATTAGTCCGGGTGAGATAAATGGTGATCATTCTACTTGTCAATCGTGAAATAGACCGTTATAATTAGTCGGGGTGAGATAAATGGTGATCATTCTACTTGTCAATCGTGAAATAGACCGTTATAATTAGTCGGGGTGAGATAAATAGTGATTATTCTACTTGTCAATTGTGAAATATACCGCTATAATTAGTCGTGCGCTGTGGTAAAGTCCGTTTAATTAGTAATCCGTTGGGGAGGCAGATCAATATAATTCTGGCTGCGGGCAATGAGAATAATATAATATTACTCGAGGGATTATATGAAACATCATCATTACAATCCTGGTTGCAGTGTGTCATGTGAGGGATCATTATAATTCTGGTGGTGAGCTGTGAGACATGTCATTATAACCCTACTGATGAACCATTATACAGCTCACTGTAATTAGGTGAGGCACAACCATCTGCAATGTTGCAGCTGGATAGGGTGGTGGTGTAGTGGTGATACAAAACGTGTTTATTCGTGTGATAAGCCGTGAGAAACCCATTATAACTATAATGGTAGACCGTCTGAATCATCAGTAATTCTTTGGCAGACCGTTAATCATCATCATTCATTATCATTCTTGTTGTCAGCCGCGAGACACAATCCTCCGTAGTAAGTATTTTTCTTGTGATATAATGTGATATAACCTAGATTTTGTTGTTGACTTTTTTTATGTTTTATTTAGCGAGATTATCAAGAGTGTTTACACATCTCAATGACGATTTATCCTGAATGGACAATGCCACAGCTTAGTGCAGCCGAAATGCTGACCTATCAGGGGAATGACGTCACCAAGCTAAAGCCTCTTATTGACACACTACATGGGAGTGGATGACGGTAGGGGGCGTACTTACCCCGCCCGGGACGTAGGTCCCATTGGTCCACAGCACAGCGGCGATGAAGAGCAAGACAGGCCGGAAGATGCACACCTGCAGCACCAGGATGCTGAGTTTACGAAAAACCTTCCTACAACAAGAGCATAGAATGGCATGGCGTTAAAGTAGGCCATGTAGCAATGGAAATTTGCTTTGTCTGGTTGTGTCTGTTGTGTGTTATTTTGGATGAGGGGAGGGGGAGGGGAGAAGGAAACTGTGCATGGTAGAGGTGTGCGACTTACATATATATATATCAGCAAATAGTGTACTATTGATATTGTAGATCTGAACCATTGTGGATGGCTGCGATACGTTTACAGTTTGCCAATATATGAATTAGTATTTATAAGATTACTACATATTAATATGTATATGTTAATACCGCATTATCATCCTATGAGATAACAATGATAGCTATACTGGTGACGTACAGTAACAAGGTCAGCCTTGCCGAGCGACTGGCGACTATAAAAGATGGCAGTACGTGTCAGTAACCTTGTGAGGGGTAAGACGGGTAGACACATGCAGCAGCAGCAGCAGGGTGGGGCTCTCATGGAAACTTTGGTGGTGGCCACGGTAGGGATGTCCCAAAATCTGTCCCGTCCTCCCACATAATTTAACATCAGACTGAAGAACTGATACAGCACGGATGAGAAGTATCTAGGAGAAAGCACAGCACGCACCGTTAAAGTGGCCGGTACATGTCAACATGTACACTACAAAATATACGGGGTTTATACATGTGTAGCTGTAATAAAGGTTCCTAATGGAGTTTACACTTCAATGGAATATGTCTGAACTAGATATAGCATAGCTGAATAAGCCTCGGTTGTAGATAATCAGAATTAACCCCAGACGGTAAATAATAAACATTAGATTAGTACATGCAGGAAAGTTGATTGAGGCAAGGTAATTGCCATCGATATCGGCCATCCATCCATCATCCATCATGCAGCCATACACAATGGGCTCTCAAGCTGTACTTACATGTTGCTGAATATGTCTGCTATGACTGTTGACCGCGGCACAATGATAGCCAATAGGTTGGTTAGAGAGAAGACCTGTAATGTATACACCACATATAGGACCACTTCATAAGGTTGTATAAACGCATTAGAACCATGATGAATGGCTTGTGTAAACGCACCAGATAAATGTTGTAATATACACACTGCCTGTTATATAAATACACACTTCATGTTATAAATATACACGGTCAATATTGCAGTGATTAATCACTTGTTAATTATTTTAATTAATGGTTTGCTTAACTTCCGACAGGGAAAGTTAATCAAATAGAGATAATGACTGATAACTGACTTATTAACTGATAATGGGATAAGTAGGTTTGCTATATGGGGGGCCCGGGGGGAAGGGGATACCTTTTCCGATCTCCGCAATTGGCATCCAGGAATTCTTGGAGATTCACGATTAGCCGTTGGCAATTTCCTTGTTCAACGCGAAGACCGTTTGCCTATTTACCGAATTCCTCCATATTCGGGATATCACCATAAATGTTGGTTTTGTTCGCGCTCAGTCTTCATATTGGTTATTACTCTCCCGAATTCTTGGGGATTTGCGATTCAGAGGGGGTATCTCCCCTATATGTTGAATAATAGACATTGGGGTCTAACAAACTGCAGAAGAACAAGGTTATTGTGCATAATTGTTATCATATGCTTAGTCTTCAGATAATTGCAGCCAGCAAATGTCGCATGAACCGAGTTAAGTGGAGAGGTAGAGGGGGAGGGGTATGAGGGTGTGTGAGCTGACGACGTCTTTATCACCACGTATCGTTATAGCACAACTTTATCTAACCCATTAATTGTCTAATATAACTCATCCAACCTATTTAACTAACGCGATGCTTCCCAAATCTTACCGGAAATACAGCCAGAATCCACGTGGTCTTCACCCGTCGACCTCGATTGGCGCGGAAATATTTGACCAGAAAGACAATCTCCTCGATGTAGAGGGCCATGGTGACCAGGAACACAGAGCAGCACAACGCTATGCCGACATACCCGTAGACATCAAATCCTGCAACCCCATAGCACAAGACAATATAAATCTTGACATGGAATCAAACTATAATTACACAAGACATAGGCCCCTATTGTTATAAATGCAGCAGGTTACGGCATTCAAACATTGAAGAAAGCATGTTTTCTCCTCATTATATTCTGGAACTTCTACATAGAGATGTGCCACATTTAACAACACGAGTTTATGTCGTTCTTACCGCTGAACAGTTCTTTGGTAGTAGGTACTTCGGAGAGACAGGGATAGGCGGTCCCGTTGTCATATACATCATAGTCGACAAGGGGATCGTAGTCCGCCTCGGCATCCATCGTAAGCTAAAACACCACGGAATCGCCTAAAAAAGGGGGGTCCTGTGGACGATAACGACGAAACCGTCTTGGTGAGTTCTTGAACTGAACTGAACACTTTAAGCCCGATATCTGCCAGTGTAACTATATCGAAAAAAAGTCGAATGTGACGTAATATTCCAGCCCGGGGTGAAGTGAATGTGACTCATATGTATCCGATTGAAATGTGTTGATGCTGTAAACTCAAGATAAATAATGCAAATCCACATAGCATATCAGCCAATCCTGTTTCTATGTGTGTGTTTTTTTTCTCTCTTTTATCTTAAGCGAATAAGCCTCGACTTCTGCTCGTTGCCAACCTGTTTTGTATTATTCTGATGTATGCACTTAACAATATGGCAATAAAGATTGTTATAATTATTAATAAACCTTACCCTTTCAGAAATATCAAAGAGTGGTGAAGCGGGGAATCAACGTTAGGTGTATAGTGTAATATATATCTTTCTAATTATAAAATGAGCCTGACTCACCTCCTATAGATCTCGCCGATGTGTGAGGTGCACAGGGACTGCCAATAATCTACCTGGCGTTTACTGTGCCTGCCATTATGAGTTACGTGCATCCATGTTACAGCTGACAATTCCTGAGACACCAAGGATGGATGCGTCGAGTGGACGACAACGGAGTCAGCGCCGACAGCAATGGCTTGTGTGTCACCCCCCCCCCCCCCCCGAGACATGCGAGTATACGGTTCGTGGTCCACTGTATGGGCTCCCCTTGAGATGAACGCGTATTGGGGAATAAAACAGGCGTGAAATGTTGACTGATTTATGAGGAACGCATGCGCTGTGCCATGGGGATTGGCTCCGGGATGTCGTGTAATGTGTACAGAAAGACGGCCAAGCAATGAAGCTATTTTTCCTCATTTTTGGACTGTAAATTGGTGGCTCGGACGTCTTATTCAGAGGGGAGGGGGGAAGTTTTGCTTTCATATTAGCTGCTTAACACCGCGCCAACGCATCAGTCAAACTACGACATCAGCATTGTAAATATATTCTATTGCATGCGATCACAGTCATTATCATGGTTTCGCTGATGGTTTGTGGCAAACACGACTACGGCTCTGTTTGATTGCAATGACAACTTCATGGCCAACATTTTTGCTGCAACGAATTTTATTTGCGACAGCTAGACACAAAGGGTACAAAGACTACACTTATGCATCACAAACATATGAATTGATACCGTTGCAAGAGTAAATGTAACATTAGTCAAATCTCAGACGGATCTTGTTTGCTTTTTATCATATATGCTTCTTGTCTTTATATAGGTTTACATCAACGACTAGTTGTCATAGTGTTACCATAAATGTTCAATCTGAGATGTGAATGAGTTTCTCTGGGTATTAGCAACGAGGATCCTTCGGCCTCACTTGAACAACGTAGTTATACATGCGTAAATATCCGACATTACTTTCTGAGTGTAGTTTCGCACCCGGCACACATGCCTATAGCACCTTTATCGTGCACACATTTACATATTCACGTACTTAATAGTATCACAACTACGACAGTCTTAAGCAGTTAGCAGACCACATTTAACCGCGACAACACACATAGAAGGGGTTATCTCCGTAAGTAAAAGCTAGTTACGCACACATGTTCGTTAGGTTTCCCACGTACGGAACTATCTATGGCTGTCACTAGTAGGACAAAATACACCATAGACTTTTATATCAAAGGCAAGCTTGACGAAGGCAGTAATCGGAAGTTACACCACAGATGTTCGTATGTCCTCAGCACAGTCCTCCCGTAGAACGTCCTCTAGATGTAGGAGTGGACACTTCTGCGCAGGGTGACCCTCCACAAGGCTGTGGGTCAATGCTGGGGAATCCAAGACGTCAACTTTACTAACATCTCCTTGTGTCTCCTTTACATTGAATGGCAAAATTTCTGAATTGTCTTTATTGTAGCCATCTTCGCACTCTTTATCAGCGGTGTCTTTTCCGTCGTCGTCCTTTGTGGAAGCCTTTTCGTCGGCGTCGCCTTGACCTTCTTCAAGGTCAAGCGGGTCGTCTGCGATGGCGTCCCCGTCCTCGGCGTTGCAGTAGACTCTTCGGGCGAGGATGGATACCACCAGCATGGCTGGCACTGTGACCATGTGGAAATAGACTGCGGGAAGAGAAGAAGACGAATAGCTGACCAAGGGGACACATCATTGTATACGTTCATAATGATGCCTCCCATTCAAATTGAGATATCCATTGAAATAACAGTATTAACAAACCTGTCTTAAGGACAGTCTGTAGTCCAAGAATAGATAAACTTACATCATCTCACGTATACTGAATAGCAAATAAATGTTATAGACAAATGAAGCTTATTTCCCCTCGAATTAATTGCGGCCAAACAAAGCGGAGATTATTTGCCCTCGAACTAATTTATGTTTCCTTACATTCACCCCGGCCCTTGGTAGGCATGAGAGGGGTACAGGTGAACTCCCCGGCCGCTATAAGGGAGTTGAGGATGATGTTGGTGATGAGGCCGACAGAAATGAGGAGCTGAAGAACGAGCAGTTTGCCTCGGATTAGGAATTTGGCCAGCGGAGCCGTGAAGAGATCCCGCAAGACGTACAGACCGAACATGGCGGTCAGGGTGGTGGCGGAGTTAAGCACGAAGATGTACATGTACATGCTCTGCGCCGATATCTGCAACAGAAGGAACGGAGAGCAAGGACATTATAGGTATGTTCAAGACGCATTAGACATACGAATGAAGGTGTCCACCAAACTGTTTTCTATTTGAATAAAATGGCTTCCCACTTATATTCATATTAGTTGAATTCTGGCTAGCCATCCGAGTCATTAGGATATGTTGAGGATTTCTTTCCTGCAGTACACAGAAGCAAGACGTCTGCCTTGCAGTTAACAAATTGTCAGTTTAGTTCAGCTCAGCGATCTATATCTCTTACAGTTTTGTTGGGCTAAATGGTGCTATTTGGTCAAAGCACGCAAGTATGTGGGGAGTGTATGCGATTTACCTTAAAGCTAATAAAAATATCGTTATTTAGTGGCTTAATTATTACATCGAACGTGATATTTTTCTATAGGGCGAAATAGTGCTTGTTCTGTACTTTTTCATTACATTCTGTACATTTCATTAAAATCGTCAATACGTTAGCCCGGCGAAATTGCCATATTTCCACAGGTATAAGGTTCAAACAATTGTGTTATACTTGGGTATTTCGTCTGGATATAGAGGCCTAATACAAGCCATACTTAAGAGACTATGAGAAGAACTCACGAATCCTGGAATGTAGCTGCCGTTCAGCCACAAGATGGCGGCCAGACACATGATAATGGGACGCGTAATGGCACACTGCAGCACGCAGTAACGCAGCTTCTTGAAGACATATCTGTGATGGAAACGACACGAATCAACACGAAAGTCGTCAGTGCTAATAACATGTAATTATAGTAAAGTTTTATATAACATGCCTTTAATTAACTTTTCTTCTTCATATATTTTGTGCTCGTGTGATGAAGTTTAATTTAACTTGATCCGATACATCCCGTGACTTAATGGCTGAAGGTGACACATTGACTAAGCAAATTACTTTCCCGGTGCCCCCTAGTGCCGCCATTTTGATCGTGGTGCCCTTTATACCGTCAGTAAATAATACGAAAATCAACCTCAACCTACAAATACATTTTTTTTTACAAATTAAAGCTGTCAGTATTATAATCTACATCAAAGACTATGCCTTATGCCATTAAGAAGAACATCCGTCGTTTATTCGCCTAAAGTTCTTAATATTGTTGGAAATAAGATTTGCTGAATACACACAATATAAGCATGCTGGTGTTGGCTATTTTGCTTACGGAGTAAACTTCTCGGTGGGCAGACAGCGGCAGTAACAGCAGCAAGGCAAGGTGTGGTAATGCACCGTGTGGTTGGCCACCAGTCGGTACATTCGCTGAGGACCGCCGAAGTAGGTCACCAGTAAGGCCAGGAACCGATGCAGACAGGAAGCGAAGAATCTGACAATAGGAAAGTATATAGCTGTACCACGAATGATGCTAAAGTTCCAGACAACAAGCTTAGTAAAAAAAACATTTGTTTTGAATTTGCCGGGAAGAAAGACAGAAATATGCCCATAGAAATAAAATCCCCAACTTGGCTATGCAGAGGCGACGCATACTAATAACTAATATAATAGCTTGACGATGCCTGTCTTTATAGAAATTTCGCAGCAGGAAGAAAATGCAGGAAAGCGTCGAACTGAAAATATAATCGATGGATTTCGCAGATTTAAATGCAAATCATATTATTAGATTCGTAAGAACACTGTGTGAAAAGGAGTAACTATTAAATTAAATTTTTATGTAACTGAATCTAAGGCTATGGTTTCTGAATACTTATTAAAAGTGGGCTGAATATTGCCTATTATTACTGTCACCATGCCGCCAAATGAAGGCATATGCATCAATTAAAAAAACATCCATCAATATAAAAATTGTGGCAGGTTTACAGGATGGCACATAAAATGAAATGACATCGACTTACGAGTTCGCTATGAAGTCCACCAACGTTCCAGCACGTGGGAAGAACACAGCAAGTAAGGCCGTCAATGAATACACCTAAAATGGAAACGACACCAAGGGTCACTCAGATCAGTCACTCAGATAAGTGACAGCAAATAATACATATGTTTATGTAACATTACATATTTGTCCATTTTTCAGTTTTTAATGTACAATAATGTAGAGTGGGCACTACAGAAAGAAAAAGATGGAAATGACACCAAGGATGTCATCCTGCTGTGGTTGGATATTGTAAAGTGTATATCTTTGCTGAAGATCGAAAGAAAATCGCATGTGTCGTTTCTTCCATCGCAGGCGAATGAACTTTATCAGTAACCAAAAAAAGTATAGAAATCATGGTCCATTTGTAACACCCACACAGACATGGGATGATATTAAAACGGCAACGCTTCCTGGAAGGGGAAGCAATTAAGGAACGCCCGGCAAAAGAGAAAACCGGCAAGTGTCTAATTACCGGAATGGCGGCGAGAACCCAACGCGTCATCACTCGGCGAGGCCGATCCTCTATCTTACGGTTGATGATGATGACTTGTTCGATGTAAAGCCCCAGAGTAACCAAGGCGATGGCCACAAGCAGCCCCAGCACTAGCAACAGGTAGGGATTGTCCCCGTATACAGCTGTGGAAACAAGAGAGGCCCGTTAACAGCGTATCACATTATTTGATTGAATACACACAACCCCAAGTGTGAGGCCTTAACTTCTTAAAAACTAACTGAGTATTACTGAACCAATTGATATTTCGCATGAAATAAATGATAGTTTGTGCCAGGAAGTGCAACTAAAGAAAGTGATGCATTGCTTTTCATTATAATGATGCATAAACCTGGAACTTTCGGGGCCAGCGTGACAGAGCAGTACAAGACAAGCGATATAGCCAGATGTATTTTGGAAAATAATATGAACACTATAAGCTATGAAATAAATTGAATATTCACTTATATAAACGCACAGTGGATACGAAATTTTGTCCCACCACGATTTGTATCGGGCATAAATATGTTTTATATTGTTTGTTTGGCTTATCTGACGCTTACTTGTGAGGAACTCCTGCATGGTCGGGATTTCCTCGTTACAAATGAGGCTATTATCTGTTGTCGATGGAGTGGTGATGTTAAGGTCTTCCCCAGAGTCGTTGCCCGAAGCGCTTCCGTTATAAGTCTCTGGGAGCCTTGTGAAGCACTCCAGTATAAACGCCATTCTGAGATTTAAATGGAATTCTGTTCCGAAGAAAAAGAAACAATATATATTATTCTGTTATGATCAAGCATATCGCTTCAAATATGATCCTTGTTACTCATCAACTGGGATGGGGTGTGAGGAATTCATGGTTACAGTAACGGATCTCGGAGGAGGGGGGTGGCTGGGCTATGTCCCCTTCTTGCGCGAAGATGCCCTTCTTGAACGCAAATAGTACGCCATCCCAACATTCCCCTATTTCTACCTTTTTAAAATCCTGTATGTTTTCCTGTGTATCATATATTAACCTTGTCACCGGTATATTGCGTAGAGGGCGCTACGGCTTATCATGTGTGCTGGAACCAGCCTGATCCATGCGTTGGCAAGGTGCCAGGTAGTCACTTTAGCAATGAAGCTGTAATCGGTCAAGTTAAGTCGTTTTGCCACACTTTTGGTTCACTATCTCTAAGAATATCTTGTAATGCAGCGCTGATACCATTTCTAAACGGGCCGAGCGGAATATCTCCTCTGAATCGCGAATTAGCAAGATTAGGACATTTTTTAGCTGGGCGCGAAAAAAAAGCCTTAATGGTGATATTGCGAATATCGAGGTATTCACAAACTGCTATAACGGATCGCAGTAAATAGGCAAAGGGTATTCGCGTTGAACCAGGAATTGTGCGGATAACGATCCCAATAAATTACCGACAGCTGATCGCGAATCTCCAAGAATTTCTGGATGCCAATCGGGTTTTTGACATCCAGCTAAGTTTCAGGGGGAAACTGGAAAAGACAGCTGACCCAATGTTCTGAGATGCACCATATTTACTAGAAATCCTTGAGCCGTTTAAAGGTTGTTTACATGCATCAGGCCCATGGCTGCATTCCGTCCTAAGAACAGCTGCTCCATTGCGAGTATGTAATCTCGGTGCATGTTTTGAGATAAGGTGGCCCCTAAGTGCCAAGAGCTGGAAGGATTGGAGTTGCCCAACGAACCCCGGCTCCTGGCCGGCTCTACCTCTGTCTCTCCACCTCTCTCTCTCGCTCTTCCCTTCTCTGTCTCTCCTAAAGTACCAGTCAATGATAGGCCACAGAGGTCTGGGGGGAGGTGGGGGCGATGGGAGGAGGTGGGCGGGGGGGGGGGGCGAATGGAAGATTTGAGAGAGGGGCAGGTTTAGACCAGCACACCAAACCCTGAAGGCGAGAATTAAAGACGCAGTGAGCGCGGGGGGTGGAGAGTCAACAGTCATCGTGCCCCATATTATAAACAGTGAGCCATTTCAGCATACATTGCGGAGAATACGGTAAAGAATATACACAGAGCGTCTAATCAACGAATGGTCAGCGGACCAAGTGCGTTAAAATTTCGATCAGTAGGATGTAAAAAGCTTGCGAAAACATTGCGAGTAAGTATATATATTCTTGAGAAAAAAATCATATATATTTCTGACATGAGACGTTTTGGACGCACGACAAACTCTAGTAAAAAGGCTGATATAAATAACATATGTAGATAAAAGAAAGATATATACATTTCAGCCAGGAAGTCTGCCGGATATCTTGACCCTTGGATCATGATTTAGATTTTCTACCTGTCGCTCTGTCGTTCTCTTTCTCTCTCTCTCTCTATGTCTCTCTCTCTCTTGTTAGCCTATTTATCTGTTCCATTTCATCACCGCAATATATTCCATGCAAATACTGCCTCTATCCTTGACGTTTCGAATGAAAGTCGTCCATCTGGAGACTTTTCAGGTGGTTCCTTTCTTCACAGACAATTGCTTGTAATGGCGTTTTTTCTGTCTTTGATCAGAGCTGGGTTCGCGGGAACTACTAGCCCCCCCCACCCCCCTCCCTTCCCTTTTCCCTCCTCACACAGAAAAACGCACTGGTATCGACTTCGCCATGGTTGATCTTATCCGAATAGTTCATCGCGAATGGTAAATATTATTATAAAAAATAACATCTTAGGATACTTATTGGACGGCCATTGTTACGGGGGAGAGCAAGTTAGCACATTCATTAACTAATTGCGTTGAAATAGGAAAGAAACTCTTACCTGTAATTAGATATTTAGGTGAACCACTTCGCGACGCCCATTATAGCAACAACCCATGGTCCTCTGGGCGGCTTTGCATGGATCAAGTGCTGGATAATAGTACAAAAATTAGCACTCAGTTGTCTGGCTGATCTAGGAGCAATATTTTTGCAGGCGGTTAAGCCCCCAGTTCAACCATCAATAAGTTGGTGCTGCACACCACCAATATGGATGTGAGTAGCGCGCACCAGTTTTACTCGTGCGCTACGTTTCAAGCCTGCGTTAATGCGCCGCCGGAGTCAACTGTGTGGGTCAGTCCGACTTGGTCTGCTTGTGTTTTGACTGTGGTCGTGAAATCTGCCGCTTTACTGCTGGATAGTACCTTACACTCAGCGGGTCCCGTGTTTAGGATACACTGACGTCGTGTTCTATTGCATAAATACGCCGAGAAATCCCGGATATGGCTTCACACACACAATCGTCTAATGTTCCTTCTGTCGCTTTGTCCGTCGCTCCGTCCACCAATCTCTATCTCTGTCACTGTAGTGTAGTCACTGTAGGCCAATACTCAGCGTCCTTTTCTACACCCTGCGAGGTCGAGCAAGCGTGCGAGGGACTTCAATATGGTGTGTTATCAACAGCAGATCTATAATACATGACACATCTCTTCGCGATGACGAGAGTAAGTCTATAGGACCGCCAGATCGGTCTCAGCCTGGAGACCCTCCCGGCTGCCCACCCACCCCCCTTATCGCTCGCGCTCTTCTGCCGCGCCACCGCCACACACGTGTAATCCTCCGCTAGTGAGTGGGCTGTGACCGGGTAAACAGACGAGCGATAGGCAAGGGTCCTACGCCCGATACTGCCTTTAAAAGCCCAATGCAGCGCCTCTGAGCCTGCGCCAATGTGCTCCCCCACCACGCAGGCATCCCAGGTTGGAGCTACCTGTAGATCTACACTACATGCTCAGCCCTTAGCCGGCCGTGGTTTTTACCGCCATTGAACAAATACATATTGACTATGCTGAGGCAAAGGTCAGCTTTGCCTGCAAGGTTATATCTGATAAGCGTTCATGCCGGAGAGCATGGCGTTAATTCTGAGTAATGTGACGGGTGTCGAGCGTCTCGTGGACTTTTCCGCATTTAGTCACGATCCAAGCCTTATTTATGACATCCTGAGCGACAACCGGGTTATGCGAGTCTTGGCCGACAAAATAAAGGGGCGGACGAATTAACTGTAAGGTTATGGTAGAGGCTTTGCTTTTAAGATACCAAATAATTTAGGAAAGAAAACGATTCAGGTACAAAACACTTTCCTGAATCCCTTACACAAGGGTAAGATTATTTGTTCCTCTAATTGAGTTTTTTTGACAATTTGGCAGGAAATGCTACATACGAAGCACTTATATTGCAATAGCAATAACTACGCCGTAAGAATCCCATATTCTGGTAACAACCGTTGCGATTGCTGGTAACCTATGTGGCATCTTCCCGATTGCAAACTTGCGCAAAGCACTGGAACATATTTACATGTCATGCGGTGACCCCACAAGCAGGATCGGCTCCAAGGCGGGGCGGCCCCGGCCCACTCTCTTAGGGCCGCAATTTATATCATTTAACATGAAAACCGAATGAAAACCGAAACCGGCCCACCCTATCCAGCGTATCTGGATCCGACCCTGAAACCGCCCCCCCCCCTATCCAGCATATCTGGATCCGACCCTGAAACCGGCCCCCTCTATCCAGATTTTCTGGATCCGCCCCTGACAAGTGTCCCTCCTTTATGTAACAGCCGCTCGTTATGTAGTGATCATCCCCGCGCCGCTGTACGAAGTGACTTGTGGACCAGAATAGCGGCCACCGACCCTTCTGAACCAGGCTGCTTACGCAATCCCGACGCTTATCCTTATCCCGGTCGCATCTTATCTATGACACTTATCAAACAGATCTAGATCACTTGACGTGTGGCGTTGTGTGGAGGATCACTATTAACTCATTCATGATTAGATGAAACAATCACTGGCATTATGTGTTGCTCTTCATAACCAAAACCAAAATGGCAAAACGTGTATATATGGTAGTAGTGGAAGAAAATCCATGGCTTCTTGTCATAATTTATGCTTCGGAAGTCCCTAATGAGTTAATGGCTTACCATAAAGAAAACCTTGACTGAATGGACGGCTTGTTGGCGTGGGCAGGAAGGAAGGCGGCTTGTTGGCGTGGGCAAGAAGGAAGGCGATCACATGAAATGACTGCGCCGAGAAATATCTCTTTATCTAATTTCGTCTATAGTTTGTGTGGTATCAACATATGACATGTTACCTTTAAGCAACGCATTTACAACTGTAATCTTTGCATTCCTTTATTTACATATGTTGTAAATGATAGGCATTGGAGACATTTGTCAAGCGGTAACTACATGGGTCAGAGCAAGGGAAAGGGTGCTATGTTCCCCTAAAATAAATGATCATATGTGAAAGATGGAATAAGATGCGACATAAGTCCCCCCCCCCTCCCCCCCCCCACCCTAGGTTTTGGGTACCTAGCTAAAAGTGGATCACAGAACCACATTTTCAAAATCCCCACCTCTCCATGCATATAGGACGCAGGTGGCACTGCGATGCTATTAGATCTTTACCACATACAACATCATTGCAACCTTGGAGAGACCTTGAGCTCATGGCACGGAACATGCCGCAACCAATTATGTCCAGGAGACCCGTCTTTGTCCCGAGTTGTTATCTCACAAATGTATCTTTCTCATAGGAAAACATGTAAGAATCAAGTCCGAGACAGGTTTCTTGCCTACTTGTAGCACTACTTGTCAATGGATGGGATA
This sequence comes from Arenicola marina, assembly GCA_964019135.1. NCBI lineage: Eukaryota > Metazoa > Annelida > Polychaeta > Arenicolidae > Arenicola > Arenicola marina. The sequence continues at coordinate 39,315,405 of OZ025252.1, forward strand.
CGTAACTTGCAAAACCCCATTTACCGGCGAATGGCATGCATTTTCATGCCTTAGATTTAAGCGTGGATGTGGATGCGGATCATGCATAACCTAGAGCCAGTAAAAACAAATTTCCCGTGCTATAGACATGAAACCAGGCAATTGGTCAAGCCTTATACAATTTAACAATTTGTACGTGTCATCTTCAAAGAAGAAAACAAATATCTATGTCCAAATGTGGGATTCCGCACAGATCATGTGTTCCATCGCCTCTGTCTGCCTGTCACTCTTTACCCATCGCTGTCACTCCGAAACGGGCTCTCGGGTCGCCTATAAAATGACGTCTGGTGACTCGGACGCATAAGAGTTCGCAACCTTTGAGGCAGCATTTGAAGCAACCTAGCTCTCCAGTTTGGTTTCTCGGGAAGTCCTTGATGAGTCGCTGAGAAGGTTTGTGGTCGAAACGAGACGTCTGAAGCGCGACAGAAAGCCCACCGTCCAAACACCGAAAACAGGAGGAGAGTCGGCACCAGTGTTATCCGATAAATAGCTGCAAGGCAAAAGAAATGAGTTTTTGCATTTATTTTGTACTATTACGGATACAATGAAAAAAAAAGATTTTGCAACGAGCTATGACACAAAATGCGTACGTTACATGTATATACAATATATATCAAAGAAGTACTTAAAACCGCAAAATATGGCATGAAAAGATATGAGATCTAGTTCGCATTATAGGTATAGTGTGTTACGGATTGATAAAACAGGAGCATTGTACTGGATAACCAACGCACTTTAAGGGTGCATCCATGATATCGAAAAAGATCCACTTTGGGTGAGCGAAACTAACCAGCGGAGTTAGGATGAACGCGCAATTTACACCACGAACGGGGCCTACAGGCTCATAAGGGGGCGGGGTCAGCCCCCCCCCCCCCCCGCTCCCCCTCCACCTCCCGTGCCCTCCCCACCTTCTCCCTTCAGATACGCTAGTACGCTTTAAACCAAACAAATACTTACAATCAGCCACATCATAAGGCAGGCAGTGCGGGTTACATGGTATGACGTCATAGAACACGAGGACCCGGATGACCGGAAGTAAGATGGCGGCGGTGAGGATGACCAGCTGTATAGATGCCAGCTTGGGGCCGAGTGCTAGGCCCCCCAGGCTGTCCGAGAGGGCGGTCTTTAACAAGGTCACGCCGTACAGAGCCAGCAAGGTGCTCAGTATGCCGAGTGTACCCAGCGCCAGAGAAATCGACGGGTATGCGGCCTACGGGAATTTAAAACATAGTACATTACGTCTTTGTCAATTGATGAGTTTTATGAATGCGTTTATTATGAAGTGTTATAATACTTCTCTGTCCTAGTACGATTTAGGAAAAACACTTTTGGCCATGAATCATCCTTTGTTTTTGTTTGACCGTTTGATCAACTACGTTCTTCAGGATCAGGTGTATAAATTGGATATAATCATATCCACTGATAATCCCCATAGAAATATTGTTCACTGACATTTCGTTTGCCCACGATAATACATGGCCAAATATTACGTGTGACTGACATCGACTTTCGGTTCTAACCTTGACTCGTGGATCTGTATGGGCGTAAAGCATGACAAAAACCGTGCAGAGGGCGGAGACCGGCCTGATAACACAGACTTGAAGCACCAGACAACGTAAGCCAACGTAGGAATATCTGCAACGTGTCAAATATAGTTATTACGTCTCGTTACGGTGTGAATGTCACACAAATGTATACACAAATGTTTCTGTTAGTTGTTATTTATACACGAGTCGCTATAAAGTAATGTTCGAATGTTCATCGATTAGTTTATAAATATCCATGAATATATATATGTAAAATGATCACAATCAAGGGATACAGAAACAAATAACATCAGTTTAACGGGTGGTCATAGGGCGTGATCCGTGCAACCAAATGACCATTAACCCGCTAAAATAATGGAATTGTATTCCCGAACAACGGCAGAAGGCTTTTATTCTTCAGTTATATAAACTGATAACCGGATTGGTCGTCAGCATCGTCTCAGTTATTTCAGACGGTAATTAATTTTAATCTCCAACCGTTAAAATGCATTGTAATATTTTTATGGCGGTCTGGAAGGGGGATCCAGACCCCAGTGTCGATTTGTCAAAAAAGTTAGTGTCGAATGTCGATTTTTGTTCCGCAACGCTTTTTGGCTAAATTTAGTGTCTTTTTTTTCACAAATCTGTGTCGATGTCGCTTTTTTAGATCCTCAGTGTCGGAATTGGGGGATCAATGTCGAATGTCGATATCAGCTAATATTCAACGATAACAGGAAAAGAGCATTATTATACCACAACACTCACCTGGTGAGGGGGCGATGAGGGATGCACACAAACAGACAACATATCGGGAAGGTATAGAAGCGCATGAGTGTCTGCCCCTCCCCTATGACCTGCCACATGGGGGTTCGACCTCCCAGGTAGGTCTCCGCTAGGCTCAGGAACACGTAAAGGCATAAGGCCAGGTAGCTGCAACCACAAACCAGTTAAACATAACGTAGGGCAGATCGGCTGTGACCTAGATGTAAACTCATAGGTGTAAGCCCACTTTTCTATGCGCGCGCATGCGCACTGATGTCGTATTTTTCGCATTCTGTAACTTGTCAATGAACCAAATTTGACTCTAGTCGAAATAGAATAGAAAGAAAACAAATGCCAAAACAGAAAGTTAACAAAACATTCTCGCCCAAAAAAAGATGATGTTATGTCATAATAAACGTCTCATAATAGTACAAAATATTGATGACAATGGGAACGGTAAGCTGGAAAAATATTGCACTGCCTGTTATACGTTAACACTAAAAATAAGGGCACTACATGGTCATAAAGTCATGCATATACAAGTCGGATATTTGCAATTTAGTATCCAAAAATAACTCACGTACTACTTGCCGCGTCGACGAACACTGTCGACTGGGGAAGAGAACATCCAATCAACCCTGATATAGAGAACGTCTGAAATTGCAAGGATTAATCTCAGACGCTTGTCTAAGAAACGTATTATGCATAGTCCCATCATTGCCTTAAACACACTTATCTCTATCTTCCCGTCGCACCATTGCAAGACTTTTAACTGACTAAATGGGCCGCACAATTCATCAGTTAATCACGAAATGGCGCACTAGACGGAGCCACTACGTTGTGCTGGTACTGATGGTACTGATGGCGACTAAGCCCTGTAGTCGGCTAGAATACGTTCGTGAAATCCACCACTGGTCAGACAAACAAGAGTTACTGTATCAGACCATTAGCACTGCTGTATTTTGTATACTTACCGGAAACAACCCCAGGAGGTACAAAGTACGCCAGTGAATCCCTGGTCGAAAGCGGAAATGATGCCACAGGTAAATCAATTCTTCCAGAAATATGGCGATCGTGGCCAAAACGCAGAACGACACCATTCCTTGGACAAAGGTGCCATGTCTGATGTTACCTGGAGGGAGGATATTCAAATGTCAATGGTCGTCAATGGTCAAGATAGTCAGCAACATAATAGTTAATACTGCACTATATACGAAAGTCTTTGCTGTAATTTAATAATAAATACGGAAGTAGCTGATTATTCATCATTTATTCATAGATGTATCATGATATAATCGATTAAGCGAATTACCGCAAGTCAAACAGTTGCCCAGCCACATGCCAGCGGAGATTTCTGAGTCGGATGACGTGGAGTCAGTGCCGGAGACTGTCGGGATGCTGCCAACATCCAGGTTCTTGGTCGCCCTCCCCACCGGCTCGGACATTGTGTTGATGGGGGTATCCATCAGTGCTTTGCATTGACTGGTAATACTGGCAATATAGATCCTACGAATCGCCTGGTTGGGTGAATGGATTGCTGTATTATACCATCTTTGTGAACATGTCCCATGGATAGTGGAATCCTTGATTGATCTGTCGGTGCGTTGACATTTCTCAGTTGATACTCACTGCGATACTGAAACTATGGCACAACAGTGACTGTCAACAGCGTGATACTGTGATGGCATTGCATTATCCACGTCCGTATTATATGATATGAAGACAGCGGATGACAAATACATTGGCCGGGCTATATATCCATGCTGAATAACCCGCTTGGTTCGAGCAAGATACGGGAGGAATCTTCTCATGGGCACTCACAGAATTATGATCGAACCTTTAGCGGACGATATCCTTTCATTTCTACCACAAGAGTCTTCCACCAAGTGGGCAACACGTATCGTGTCCTGTTTACTTAGTGACCCATATATAGTCTAGGCAACGCAATAGACGTCGTGCTCATATGTGGCCAGCGATATCGCTGCAGCAGGCCACAACTGCGCCATTCGATAATGTTACTTTGTTGACAATGCAACCGACTGGCGGTTGGCTGTGGCTATACGCATGCCCATATCTATAGAGTCAGCCCCTATAGTCTGGATGCAACATACGCTACGAGCGACTCATGGTTACAAGAAAACCGGTTCGTGTTTTTTAGGTTTATCTTACAACACCTATTTGGCGGAGTGACGTCAGAACGGACGAGGCGCCCTCTGGTGACGACGCCGCGCGTGGGACGCCGTAGCCTGCTCAGCGCACTCTCGAGCGTGGGTCACACGCTCGTCGCCAGGCAACGGAAGCACGTGCTTCACAGATATAGAGCCAATAGTGAAGGGAGTGTTTGCTGACCAGACTGGTAGGTTTACTCACCGTTAAAATCCGTTGGTGAAAGATTACTATCACGTACTAATCGACTTTTGAAGATATCTCTCTTACCCCCAATACACTGCCTTAACACTAAAGGTCTCATGTATGCCTCAGAGTACAAGTGTAGTCGTCCAACACTTGACACACGGTGTGTACAATGACAACACTCTACTCGCAATATTGTCGGAACCGAAAAACAAAAGTGACGTGCGTTAACTTAACTCATGCATGCCCGCCACCCCAGGGGCGGATCCAGACTTTAGGGGCTGGGGGGGGGGGGGCGGCTTGAATTTCGAAGTAATAGTGCATAGGCGGCGGAGGCGGGGGTGGGGCGGGCACTGGCCCTTCTTCTGCATCAGGTTGCGGCTTGTGGACAGGAATAGTCTCGGGGGCTAAACCTGTCGGTGGGTGGTGGGGGGGGGGGGGGGCTTCTGCGGCTTGACCAGGGGGTGGGGAGGGGGGCTATAGCCGCAGTAGCCCTCCGCTGGATCCGCCACTGCCTGACACGTGACCTCTCGTTTGCTTATCTTTATACAGTGAACTGCAATGACATCAATTGGCCACTTACTGTGCTCTATTTGCTTCGAGAGGCTAGTACCACTTAGCCTGTCATTCATGCTTTAGTTACGATTCAGTTGGTATATTTTGTTGTTGCAATAACACGAACCATTTGGTTTAACTTAACAGTCTTACGGACCTTTGTAAGAGATTGCTATCTCCAAGTGGCGGAAATCCCACTTTACCCCAAATTATTCCCAACAGATATTTCGTTGAGTATAACGATGAATGCGTATTGTTCAAGACTGATCCGGATCCTGTCGTCGGCTGAGGAGCGCTCGCCACGCCCCACAGCGGCAGTCTTTGTCATCTCACCTTCACAAGGATCATACCAGTCGAATTAAGAAAATAGTGTTAAGATTTATAACACATGGGGAATGAACATTCTCAGTTAACATTATCTACAATTATCGTTGTTACAAGACGTATCCCCCATCCCCTCCCAGCCCCCGGGTCCTTTCAGGATTCGCATCAGCGGTGTAGAAATACCTTGTACATGCCGACTTGGCAGAATTGCACTTACTTCACAATGTGTACATTTTTTCATTCATTTCTTTCAAGTAATGAGATGCTATGAAGATCATAGCTGTTTTATGATATTCAAAGATTACGTTGGGCATATTGCTTGTGCCAAAAAGGTGTAAAAAAAGGCATTGTTTCATAACTGTCAACGTTTAAACCATATATCGCCAGGGAATCAGTCTGAGCTATAGTTAGAACTCGCTTTGGACAATAGGAAGCCGAACAACTGATTAATTTTGAGTCCTTGTGTGCTTGCGCTGTGGCCAAAGACTCCTATGAGACGCCATGAAAATGCAATACGCGGTGCGTGATGACCACATCGGACTGTCAATCAATCAACGATTTAAAACTACCAATTCAAAAACTGTATTTGATTAATTAAAATAACTCATCTACGTCTCTCAACCGCTTCTCTTTCTTTCTTTTTACCCGGCCGCTTTTTGTATTTCCTATCCTAACACTCGTATCCGCTCCCTTCTTCCTTATATGCTTTCACGACCAGTCGCTCATCTCCCTTCTCGCTTGCCCTGATGTATTGTAGGGAACCTAGAATTTAGTGTAGAGACCCCAGTGTAGTATAGAGTTTAGTTCAACCACAAGTAAGTCACCCCAGGGGCGTAGGGCCAGGGTGGACGGGTGCGGAGATATCCCAAGCGGGGGGTCATCTGGTGTTTTAGTGCAGGCGGTCGGGATCCAGAGAGGCAGGCCGCGTATGTTTAGGGCTAGACTAGGCTAGGCGGGTGCGGTCAAGCTGTAGTTTATTTAGGAGGGAGGGTGGTTAAAAGATAGATTGGACGATCACGTTGCACGTTGCACGTGCTGGGAGTAAGATGGCAGTGGGGGTGGACAGGAAGAGCTTTTTAGGGATATATAAAGGGGTGCGGGAATGCAGAGAGAGACCAGACCAGACCAGAACTTGACAACTTGAGCGGGAACCAGAACTTGAGAACTTGAAATAAACCTAAAGAAACAGAAACAACTTGTGTTGTGGACTTATGCGGAATAGCTCTACAACTGGTGTCAGAACTGGCGAAACGGATGTGAAAGAATGCGAGATGATTTCTATATAACCCGATAAGCGATAAAACAGAGAACACTACAGTATCCTTAGTTTGGTAAGCAAAGTGAGCTTCAGACCACCATACTCGCTTCTATTCAGCCTCCTCTCGCCCTTACAGCCCGCCGATCTCCTCTACCAAGTTAGCTTTTAACACGGTCCCGTTTTGTTTTGGCATGGCACTCCCATCCTCTCATGGCATTCACATTCACTCCCTCGTATCATGTGAGATTCCCGCTCTTCTCCCTAACCCGGTAACTTCACATGTTATTTCTCATCCTCTTCCACCCCCATGAACTCACCCGCCATCCCTTGCACCATCATCTTTCCTTTCCTTCTAGTACCACGATCTCTTTATCTCATTACTATCCTGGCACCCCAATATAATGTTCTTTCTTAGGACCCACTTTCTTAACATTGCAATAGTTTAGATCTGGCTGCTAGCCGGCGTTACTTTGTAGTCGGCGCCAAAAGAAAATGAACGATTTTCAGGTGAATGACCCTGATGTTAGTTGGGAGTCATTTACATTTTTGCGATTGATAGCCCTACCATACGAGTATGGTAAGTTGGGAAAAATTCATTAAAAATGGCGCAGTAAAATTTCTAGGAATAAAGACAAGGCCAATAACTAACACATTCTTCGTGACATAAACTACGTAGACATGATGATAATTCAATGGCATACGCATATCATGGTATGGCGCATAACCATATATATACGTTTAATTTGTGAATAGCATTCCTCTGCAAGCAAAGCAAATCTATACAATGCTGTGATTATATTAGACAAATGGCATGCACACTGTAGGCATATTTGGCCGCCGTCAAAGTCTGCAATCCAGTGTAATCTAGCGTATGTAGCCACTTGGGTGAAGTGTAATGTTCTACAAGTTATATATCTAAAGCCAGAACATCTGCTCTCGTATGTATGCGGAGGCTAAACAACAACTGACCGTCATGTGTACAACAGCTTTTTTTAGTCTGTCAATGTCCGGTGTGTCTGGAGTCCTGTAGTCCTGCGTGCAGAGAGTGACTGTGAGGGTATGTTATACACAGTGTTTAGTCTAAAGGGGTATGAACAAAGACATCACTCACGGCACTGCCACAGGCTCACTTTGAATGTCATTGTATATGAAGCCGACGCGGTTCTTATTGCCAGGAATAAACCTTTCCATCAGACTGATTATATCCGAATGCTCTCACCTTTGACAATAATAGAAATATTGGCGTATTTTTACGCTTGGTGATAGACAAATCACTGTCCGCCATTCCAAGTTAAATGACTTCTTATAGTAATTGCAAAAAAACGCTGGCTTGCTTTGAAACGTGTCATAGCTCCGACCCACCAGGTTTGACCTTGACCCCAGCGTCCAGGCGACTCCAGACGTCCCCTTCGGGATTGTACTTCCACAGGGACCAAAAGCAGTATAGAGCCACTCCAATCGCCATGATGATCACCATGAGGACGTAGAGGACAGTCTTCTGGATCTTGCCCTGCTCCAGAGAGCTGATCTTGGCCTCCCGTTCCAGGGCCTTCTGGTTATCCAACTCGTTCTGCTGTCCGGATCCCGCTACGCCACAAAGCCAGGACAGGCAGAACGCCCGGCAGGACCGCCTGGATTGGTCATCGGCCACTGGAATACCATGGGGATTATGTCTTTAAGCCTGCTAATGGGATGGGGGGGGGGGGTCCGGAGCGGGCAGTGTCAGGTATTATTGCATGGAGGAAAATGTTATGGTGAACATCAGCAAAATGTGTGTATTAAGCGATATGACAACCACGGGAGGCACTTTTTACCAGTAAGATTATATACACACATAATAACCATATGCATCAACCATATATTATGATTTTTTGTTGACCACGTAGTGGATGCATGTGGATGACGTCAACTATTACATTCTTATTTGTATACATACAAAAATTATTTATGTATAAATAAGAATAAAAAATGGACAACGCCATATAGCTATATTTTAGTAACATTTCATGCCGTCAAAGGTTCTATAATGATAACATTAGGGCGCTCGTGCCTTACAGTACTAGATCGTCATCGAGACGCCATCTGGTAAAAGATTAGTTTGTCATATAGCTCATATATGAAGTGGAAAACGATTTCTTTGAAAATTGGGCAAGTGATATATGATCTCCCCCTAACTGCACAGGTCAAGTAAAGCACAGAAAGATCATCATGCGACAGGGCTTATCTGATTCATTGCTAGTAATGGTAGTTGCGTTGTGTGTACATTTGGTGCTCGTCCCCATACTTACAGGTCGTGTTTTCAATGCTAAAGGCATCCACGCCAGCGTTGACCTCACTGAGCGCCATTGCGGTGTGACCTCCCGGGGGATTTCCGTTCGCGTCATTTCCGTTCGGGGCCGTCTCGGCGTACGCTTTGGTGGAGTCAATGCGCATATCCACCTTGGTCACTTCCGTCCTGGTCGTGGCTTCGCCATCGTCCCCTGTCATAGCCACAATGTCGAACGTCTCATTGGTCTCCACGCGAGACACTTTGTAGAAAAAACAGCAGTTCCAGGTAGCCACAAATTTACCTAGATGCATAAGGGAAGACATAAATTATACAATATTAAAATTTTTGGCATTTGAATTTTTACTTTTAAATATTTTAGTTATTTAGTTAGTTAAGGGGTGATAAGCATTTTAATATATACAAACGTAATTGCTAGATGGAATGTTTCCAATAGCTTATTCGTCCTAACGGGCCTTAATATATGTCTAGGTATTTTACCTGATTGCTTTTATAGAATTGCTTTGTAGATAAGTGCGTTACGGGAAAAATATTTATCTTGTCGCGTATTACCTTGGTTTGTCGCAGTGGTAATGTGATAAAGTATCCGCCCATCAGAGTAAACTGGAAGATATGCTTTTATAATTGGCTTCACGGCTAACTATTGTGCTTAATGCGACAGTCGTCAAAACGTATTGACTCTCCCACGGACTCCAATACCCACCAGATTGGACCTCATCGTTGTCATATGTCGAATGACGAGTCCAAAACAAAGTCTTGTGTAACTAAAGAAACGAATGAACATAAATATATCATCGTTATAATTGCCATAACACAAGGTATTCCTCAAGATCGGTTAATAGTCATTTCTGATTTGGGAAAGTATATCTTTTGGTACGCACATTGCATAAAGTGCAAGAAAGTTGCAATTATAATACGAGTCATCATTAAACGAGGCAAACGTTGCAACCTTCGCCTGATAATGTGCCAGCTACAGTGTTGTGCAATTGCAATTCGGTTAGCTAATGATGCGTTGTAACGCCATGCCTCCATATAGAGAACTGCAGAACATCAGGCCCATTTCACAGAGCTATATTTGCTTCAGACAGAACGAAATTACCTGGCACCGGTGACTATACATAACGATCTGAAGTCAGTGACACAACACTTCAATAGGGGAGGGTGGGGGGGGGGGCACCCCGACAAATTGCGACTAATTTTTGACGACCGGGGATAGAGCGGGGGGGGAGGGGCACGCCTCAGACTGCCTAATTTGTGTGTTGAAAACAGCATTTTTCCTCAAAACGAGGCGGGTCCGGACGCTCAGGACCCCCTCTCCCTTGACCCGGCCCTGCCCGTGGTCTGGAATCCGTGAAATCCCTAATAGCACAAGACAGATGGCTCAATCTGCATACTGAAAGCTTGGCCCAAACGCACACGATATCTCGTACAGACCCACACTCCCCGCCACCCCTCCACCTCCCCCCGTAGCATACCGACCTTGTCGTACGTGGGCGGCCGTGTCGCCAGACTGACGGCCACGGTGACGGCCACGGTGACCCAGAAGAGAACCATGGCGAAGTACATGTAGTGGAAGTCCCGGATGAAGTCTGGCCGCGTGTCCGGAGCGCCGCAGTGGTCGGGCGCCGGGTAGACGAACACCAGGATCAGGCGAGTGATCCCGGTGACAAACCCGGCCATCAAGCCCCAGAAACACCCCTGAGGGAGTGGAGACGTGAAGAGGTGAGAGTAATAGGTGAGGGGTGAGGGGAGAGGGGTGACGGGTGAGGGGTGAGGGGTGAGGGGTGAGGGGTGAGAGTGGAGGTGATGGGTGATGGGTGATGGGTGATGGGTGATGGGTGATGGGTGATGGACGAGGGGTGGGAGGTGAGGGGTGAGAGGTAAGGGGTGGGTGGACGGGAGTGAGGGGTGAGGGCTGAGGGATGAGGGGTGAGGGGTGAGGGGTGAGGGGTGAGGGGTGAGGGGTGAGGGGTGAAGGATGAGGGGTGAAGGGTGAAGGGTGATGGGTGAGGGGTAGGTGAACGGGAGTGAGGGGTGAGGGGTGAGGGGTGAAGGATGAGGGATGAAGGGTGAAGGGTGAAGGATGAGGGGTGAGGGGTGAGGGTGAGGGGTGAAGGGTGAGGGATGAGGGGTGAAGGGTGAAGGGTGAAGGGTGAGGGGTGAGGGGTGAGGGGTGAGGGGTGACGGGTGAGGGGTGAGGGGTGAGGGGTGAGGGATGAGGGGTGAAGGGTGAAGGGTGAAGGGTGAGGGGTGAAGGGTAAGGGGTGAGGGATGGGGGGTGAAGGGTGAAGGGTGAAGGGTGAGGGGTGAAGGGTGAGGGGTGAAGGGTGAGGGGTGAGGGGTGAGGGTGAGGGGAGAGGGGTGATGAATGAAGGGTGGGGGTGATGGTGAGAGGTGCGGTGTTACGTAGAGGTCAGGGTAGAGTAACGGTAGTTAAGTACTCTGTGTAACGATATGCCAGTATTTATTATGGAAGTACCAGTAACACTTTCATGAAACTTGGTGGTCCTGTATGTAATAAAGTGATCTGATCATGACGTCTGGGTGAGTAATTAGCAATGTAATAAATGACATGCCTATATATATCTAGTGATAATGCCTGCTAAAACAGAGACTACAAAAATGAAAGATATGGTGAAGAGGGCAGTTGAATATCCGAAACGAAACGGAGCGAGTAACATTCTTTAAGGGTAGCCTTGTATTCTCTATTCTTGAACAATTATAACGTTTTCATAGTGCCAAAGGGTCGTAATACCTGTTCATTGCACCTGGGCCACAATATGCCAATCAGGTACACAGCTGCGACAGGTGGCGCTAAGTAGTTCGTCACCTCCTGTATGTAAATGAACACTTGGCCTCCCTGGGTTTCCTTGACAACGGGGACCCACGCAATAGCCACGCCGATCATGACCAAGACAAACACCCTGAAAATAAACGTGCAAAGGCTCTTTGTTTCTGTTTGCTGGGTCTTTGCTGTATTTGTAACAAACCACAATCGAATGCGAAGGATATTATAATACAGCAACGCCCTAGGGTATTGTAGCAATCACGTAGGTTTACTTAATAACTGGATCGATTATGAGTTACCGGTGACGTCAATGCAAAGCCCCATCTTCTCTGATACCTGTCTTTTCCAGGACGAGATGACATTTTTGATGTACAAGATTTTTAATCTTGTACAAGAAAACGTTCGTTATGTTAGTCGAAATATACCTGCCCACTATCATCAGCTCCTTGACACTGGCTCTCTTGCGCATGCGCTTCCAGATATCGAGCGTGAAGAGGGTGCTGGCACTGTTGAAGATGGAGTCCAAATCTGACATGAGGGCAGCCACCATCACGGCCATCATCAGCCCTCGCAGACCTGTGGTAGACACACAGGCAGACCAGTCATCAATGTGCTTGGCAACAGGCCACCATCACCGCCATGGTCAGCCCTCGCAGACCTGTTGCAGACAGATACACAGACAGACCAGCCATCAATGTACCTGGCAATCAGCCACCATCACCGCCATCATCAGCCCTCGCAGACCTGTGGCAGACAGACACACAGACAGACCAGCCATTAATGTACTTGGCAATCAGCCACCATCACCGCCATCATCAGCGCTCGCAGACCTGTTGCAGACAGATACACAGACAGACCAGCCATCAATGTACTTGGCAATCAGCCACCATCACCGCCATCATCAGCGCTCGCAGACCTGTGGCAGACATACACACAGACAGACCAGCCATCAATGTACTTGGCAATCAGCCACCATGACCGCCATCATCGGCCATCACAGACCTGTGGCAGACAGACACACAGACAGACCAGCCATCAATGTACTTGGCAATCAGCCACCACCACCGCCATCATCAGCCCTCGCAGACCTGTGGCAGACAGACACACAGACAGACCAGCCATTAATGTACTTGGCAATCAGGCACCATCACCGCCATCATCAGCCCTCGCAGACTTGTGGCAGACAGACACACAGACAGACCAGCCATTAATGTACTTGGCAATCAGCCACCATCAACGCCATCATCAGCCCTCGCAGACCTATGGCAGACAGACACACAGACAGACCAGCCATTAATGTACTTGGCAATCAGCCACCATCACGGCCATCATCAGCCCTCGCAGACCTGTGGCAGACATACACACAGACAGACCAGCCATCAATGTACTTGGCAATCAGCCACCATCACGGCCATCATCAGCCCTCGCAGACCTGTGGCAGACAGACACACAGACAGACCAGCCATCAATGTACTTGGCAATCAGCCACCAACACCGCCATCATCAGCCGTCGCAGACCTGTGGCAGACAGACACACAGACAGACCAGCCATCAATGTACTTGGCAATCAGCCACCATCACCGCCATCATCAGCCCTCGCAGACCTGTGGCAGACAGACACACAGACAGACCAGCCATTAATGTACTTGGCAATCAGCCACCATCACCGCCATCATCAGCCCTCGTAGACCTGTGGCAGACAGACACACAGACAGACCAGCCATTAATGTACTTGGCAATCAGCCACCATCACGGCCATCATCAACCCTCGCAGACCTGTGGCAGACAGACACACAGACAGACCAGCCATCAATGTACTTGGCAATCAGCCACCATCACCGCCATCATCAGCCCTCGCAGACCTGTGGCAGACAGACACACAGACAGACCAGCCATTAATGTACTTGGCAATCAGCCACCATCACGGCCATCATCAGCCCTCGCAGACCTGTGGCAGACAGACACACAGACAGACCAGCCATCAATGTACTTGGCAATCAGCCACCATCACCGCCATCATCAGCCCTCGCAGACCTGTGGCAGACATACACACAGACAGACCAGCCATCAATGTACTTGGCAATCAGCCACCATCACCGCCATCATCAGCCCTCGCAGACCTGTGGCAGACAGACACACAGACAGACCAGCCATCAATGTACTTGGCAATCAGCCACCATCACCGCCATCATCAGCCCTCGCAGACCTGTGGCAGACAGACACACAGACAGACCAGCCATCAATGTACTTGGCAATCAGCCACCATCACCGCCATCATCAGCCATCGCAGACCTGTTGCAGACAGACACACAGACAGACCAGCCATTAATGTACTTGGCAATCAGCCACCATCACCGCCATCATCAGCCATCGCAGACCTGTGGCAGACAGACACACAGACAGACCAGCCATCAATGTACTTGGCAATCAGCCACCATCACCACCATCATCAGCCCTCGCAGACCTGGGGCAGACAGACACACAGACAGAGCAGCCATCAATGTACTTGGCAATCAGCCACCATCACCGCCATCATCAGCCATCGCAGACCTGTGGCAGACAGACACACAGACAGACCAGCCATCAATGTACTTGGCAATCAGCCACCTTTTATAAACTTACCACATGCGGAGGACCAAACCCGATCCCCCCCCCCCCTCCCTCCCCTCAATTATCTCCCTGCCCCACCCACTCCAACCCCACAATTATCTCCCTGCCCCACCCACTCCAACGCCACCCTCCTCCCCACCCACTCCCACCCCACCCCCTTGCCCCACTCACTCCCACCCCACCCCTCCACACGCTTATCTCCCTGCCCCACCCACTCCCACCCTACCCCCCTGCCCCACTCACTCCCACCGCACCCCACCCCTTGCCCCACCCACCCACTCCCACCCCACCCCCCTCCTCACGCTTCTCTTTGCCTCTCTCAACACATACAGATGAGAACAGCCAGAAGATATCCCACTACTTACATACAATCCAATGCCGATAACAACAAGGAAATAGATAACGACGACCACGATATCCTCTAATTCGAGCCGCGTATTCGAGGCGACAGCGTCTGTGAGCGCCATGACGTCACTGTGACGTCACACGTGGTACAATAACACGCCCTGCAAACATATCAACATGTTGGCTGCTTAATTGGGTCATCGTCATTAGTCCAATGTTGCAATTCCTATCAATGCCCCATAAGGGTGCGCACATTGCATTTAGGCCCCATATGTATCATTCCAGATTATAGACACCTTACGATTCACTCATATTCATCCAGAAACATGACGTGCACTAACGAATAAAGTAATGTTTCAGAAGACTTACTTTGATTTGATACTAACAACGTCAATGACAGATCACTGTGACATACACGGAAACACGTCAAAGTCAAAATGTACCGACAAGCAATCGGAGCAGCCTCTGCTAGCGTCACCCACCTTAGATGGGTATGCATACCATTCGGTTAACACAACATCATCCTCCCACTGTAGCACGCCTAACCTCAGGCGGTGTGGACAGAATACTACTGTTTACTTTTTGTACATCTACGGGGTCCCAGACAGGATTTCCAGGCCAGGTCCGTGTTTGACAATGCAGCGAGACGGTAACGGACGACTGGTCACCGAACCAAACAAACATGAACGCCGTCACCACTGCATGCATAATGACGCACTCACGCTGCACGCGAAGGCTCACATACGATCTCTAGGGGTCTGGAAGGGGGGTGGGGGGGGGGGTCCAGTGTCGACGGCTCAGAAATGTCCATTTTCACGACATCCCGTGTCGCTTTTTGGCTCAGTGTCGTTTTTTTTCTAAAAAAACTGTTTCGATGTCGCCTTTTCATATCCTCAGTAGCCTATGCTAGCGGATCAGGGAACAGAGTACAAATGTGTTTTAATTCCCAGTCATACAGATCGGGAAGCTTTCGGATTTTATGATATCGCAAATGTTCGCATCGTTTGAACTTGAATGTTATTTTTTAAATGGCCGGCTCAAGTATGCGAGAATGGATTTCAAAGGCAGCTCACGGATTCAGTAGCGCCACGTAAGGTGTGGGGCAAGGAGGTGTCGTGTTGCAAGATCTCAATGAATAAATGTCTTTATTCACATACAAAGGAAGGCCCGATAAATGATCATAGTAAATTGACGATTTCCCGATTTACAGTTTACGATTAATGAACTTTATTATCACGGCGGTCGACTAATACCCCATTCCCAGTTCCCGAAGAATTATTTTCCTCATTCCCAGTTTACGAAAAAATTAAAAGCACGTTTTCGAGGAACTGAAATACCACTTGCCCCCCCCCCCCCGCCCCCCTACGTAAGAATGCTTCAGGTATGAATAAAGTCCGGTGAACCTGTGTCACTCTTTCACGTTGAGATGAGATGCCTTGTGGATTGCACAATTATCAAAACGATTTCGTCACCCGTAGGGTGAAAATGACGTAAAATGAAAAGTCTGGATTATGTCTTCCGTCCACTACAATGACCTTGACCTTAACAATTGACTTGACCGTGACTTTGACCTTTGACCTAAATACCCCGTTTACTAAGTTGATCGATCCATGTCGGATAACGGATATCGATGAGTACATTTATACGACGAAATGTTGCGTTTTGTGGCCTACGCACAGTGCACAGACACACCCTAGCTGAGATCCAGATTTGACCCTTCAGATCCGTATTTGGCCCCTGAGATCCGTATTTGGCCCCTCATATCCAGATTGACCTCTCAGATTCAGATTCATCCCTCATATCCAGATACACCACTCAGATTCAGATTGACCCCTCAGATTCAGATTGACCCCTCAGATCCAGATTGACCCCTCAGATCTATATTTGATACCTCAGATCCATATTGACCCCTCAGATCCGGCAGCTCCAAAACTGTCGCTATAGTGAGCATCCTCTCAATTGGTCGCCTCATCCCAAAAGTAAAAGTCACTCTTTAGTTTCGCCCCCAGGCTTTAACGATCTCACTCGGTGGACAGCTAAAACCAAACTGCCCGTTTATTCAGTTTCGGTCTACAGTTCTAGTTTCTACGTCCCTACCATATGCACATTATTATGACGGAAAATCTTAGATATTTTTTTTGCCGTCATCTTTCAGTACATTGGTATGTCTGTGTGTGTGTGTGTGTGCGCGCGCTCTGTAAGTAGCAACGTTTCTTTCTGTAACTTTACCTATCGATAGGTACCCGGTCAAATACGTTCGCTATCACCGCTCGCGACAGTCCAGAGCCTCGCTGTAATTTTGTTATCATTAGCAGAGTAGTGAGCAGCGCTGTGTTGACATCTTGTTTGCATATGTAAAGCCAAGTGACAATTCCCAGGCCACACATCACGCGATTGATGTCGGCCAGCTGTTGTTAACAGTTAATAGCTCTCATAGGGTCCCATGTTAAAGATTGGGATTTTTTTTGCTGAAGATTCTTGAAACCTTGACCTTTGACCTACACACCCCGCTAACGAACTTGGCCGAGCCTAATTTTTATCAGTTGGGAAGATGAGTTACACTTTTAAATGTAAAGCATCTGGTAAGCGGCAAGTATTTGATGCATTTGCTCTTTTTGGTAACATATTGCTTTTAATAAACATATACATAAACAAGCTACTGTTACTGTTCGTTATTTGGAGTTATTACACCCCGCGTTTTGTCATATAAAAGCTTGTGTGTCCAGGTTTGGGCATTCAATTGAAAGACTAACAGTTGCTAAAAAGGAGTTTATTAGTAGTAAATAAAGACGAAACATGACTGAATCATGACATGACACGCAGCAATCAGCAGTATTTTACAGGGTGTTTACATTAT
The DNA here is from genome assembly GCA_964019135.1 of Arenicola marina. NCBI lineage: Eukaryota > Metazoa > Annelida > Polychaeta > Arenicolidae > Arenicola > Arenicola marina. Next base: position 39,333,108 of record OZ025252.1, read on the forward strand.
TCACGGCAGTGACAATCGTGTTTTTACTTTGCGAGCAACAATTGCGAAAAGAGTGAAAGCAAAAGTGTCGCCCCCTACTGGCGAATAACACCAACCACTATCGTTGAGCAATAATTGTCTCACACGAAATTATTATGCATCGGCAATGGTGAATAAAATTTAAAAAACAGAGAAGCTGGAGTGACGGTTATTGTGTTGGGAACCCGCATGTAAAGGTCAGTATTCTATCAGATCCACTGACTCAAACATGGACTGAGCGCGTTATGACGCGTAACTTTGGTACCTGACGGAGCATTATATGTGTTTATTCATCGTTGAGCACTTTTCGTAGAGTTCAAGCCACTGAGCATGGTGACTCGTGATTTTTTGACTCCTGCATTTTTTAAATATGTAATTACCATTAAAGACTGAATGCACATGTATGCGTTTGGGCATTCAATCTTTAATGAGAATAACATATTTTAAAAATCCAGGATAGCCGATTGTGAACAAATTGAGCAAAATATCATGGTTTCAGCTACTGTTTCTTATAATTCCTATGTTAAAAAAATTGCTTTTCATATACATTGATATATTTCATGTATATATATACCACAATACATGGGCGGATCCAATCATTTGAAAACGGCGGTGGTCCAGAGGTCCACTTAAAAAGCGACCGGGGAAGGGCGTCCACGACTCAGATAGCGTTTTTTCGTCAAAAAGGGTGATGGGGGTCCACGCCTCAGATGGCCTAAATGTTGCATTAAAAAACGGCACTCGTCCTCTTCCACCCCCCCCCCCCCACCACCACCCCCACCAGGATCCGCCCATGCAATATATACATATTTATATATATACCACATAGACACATCCAGTCATCTATGCCATATATTTCAGACATTCGTCGAACTCGACGGCTGAGGTCACCTCGGTTCATTGCCCATCTTCGAGAACCCCCGCTAGGGGGCCCACGCATCACCGGAGCGTAACCCAGAACCAGTGTCCCGTGCGGAAATGCCACCCCCCCCCCCCCCCCGACACACACACACACACACCCCACCCCCATGCGGAGTTGCATCACTGATATAAAATACATGATAGTGAGGCCCTCTCGGCTCCATGTGGTTGTACGGTGCCACGGAGGGTGGGGGGGGGGGCATCTCCGCATGAGTAAGGGGCATTTCCACCTAGCCAATGAATGAAAGATGTTGAATTCCCAAGAGCAGCCATAATAGATCAATCCATACTCCGACACGAAGCCCCGCCCACGCTTGAGTCCTTTTTCTTTGATCCTGAGTATGAAAGTGACAATCGTAGCTGATAGTAGCTACAACCGAGAAGTACTCATCTCTGAAAGAGGCCAAAAAATGACTTGCTGCTTTGTTTGTCCGACTTTCTTGTCTGACATAGCGCATGTGGAAGATATGTTTCAACACATGATTGAATAAAAGCAACAGTGACATCAGTGAATGATTGGCGGCCTGGGTCAGTCTATGAAGTTGCAACTCCGCTAGTTGTGTAGAGCTGCCCGAGTCCGCCTGGACCACAACACACGCCTTAGACGGAAAGGTCGCCTGGTGGAGCGTTGTCATTGACGTCCTGGGCCTCCATCTCCACGTGTGCCTTGTCCTTGTCGAGGTCGGGGTGGTCGGGGTGGTCAGAGTGGTCGGAGTGTTCCGAGTGGTCCGTCTGGCTGTGGATGGGGGTCTCCTGCTCCTTGTCGGTGAGGATGGTCTGGGACCCGATTGGGTCATCCCGGGCCGTGTTCAGGCTGGAGGTGGACTTCTTGGCCGTGTTGTAGCCGTCCTGGGACCGACGGTAGGCCCTCCGAGCGAAGAGCGACACCAGCAGCATGTAGAAGACCAGGTAGGCGTGGTACACCCCTGCAGCACAGGAGGCGAGGGGGCAATGAAGACAATGCACCTGCCAGCGGGTATTGTTACAGTAATGGGGCGGGATGGTGAATAATCGGGCAAAACAATGTTGATATAACCTAACGAACTACTTTTAGCTGTATATCGGTAGAAAGGAAAGGAAAGTCGTATAGGATTGACGATTAATGATAACAGAATGTTAATCTTCAGTTCAACTGGACCAAGAAAAAACCGATTAATTGAACCAAAATTTGCGTCGCGGTGTCATTCTGCACAAAATGTACGCGGCCCAAAACGCCATGATTTATACACCGGTTGGTTGGTTGAAAATTCAGGACGCTGTAACCACTTTGATTAATACACCGGCTTGCCTGCGCCGGTGACGCCCACCGATGGGGTTGGACACGCAGTATACTTACGGTCGCCGCGGGCCCGGGACGGCAGGGAGTTGGTGCAGGGGATGACGTTGACGGCTGACAGGATGGAGATCAGGAGACTGCCGAGCACTGTGCCCACCAGGACGAGTCGCACGGTGAGGACTTTCGGCTTAAGGGCAAACTCGACGAGCGGCTGCCCCAAGGTGCGGGCGATTAGCAAGAGCCCGTATGTGGCCAGCAGATAAGAAGTCGTGGTGATGATGGTGATGTAGATGTACCCGTTGTCGGCCGCGATCTGTAAATTGAAGACGAATTTTGTATTTAACCATAAATTGAACTTGGCTATTCACACATTTACCGGTATGTTTAAAGACCCATGCGGGGGATAATAAATATATATATATAAGGGCAAATGTGACTAAGAAGAATTTAATATACAGTATTTTAGTACATGACGTCATACCTGGGGGTTAAGGGCCTCCATACGAGAATGCTTAAAATTGTGATTATTCCTTTCTAGTTATTGCCAAATAACGAAAATAAACGGTCCGTTTGCTCGTATGTTTGAAGCACAGGCACAGTAAATCGACTGACACAGAGGGGGGGGGGGGGGGTCCGCACGGCCTACTAATAAACAAGAAGGTGTCCAACTCAGCCCGCTGAGCGCCTGCCCACCCTCGCTTCAAGACCCCAGAGCCCCCTCTTACCGGCTTTGCCTCGTCCGCTCAATGCCGTAATCTGCTTCCCGGGTAATTTATCTTGCTTTTCAGCCAAAAAACTACATCTCTAACTCATCTAGACACCACGACACAAGCATTTATTCCGCTTACGAGGTAAACCAGCAAGATCCCTCGTTCCCTGGTCGGCCATTTCGCGCGACAACGTGAGATTTCAGCCGTGATTTTGAAAGGGACGACTGTGATTGGCCAGACCGCGAAAGTTTGAAATTACGGTGACAGCGCGTGTTTGTTATGGCAAACCGATGTGGAATTTAATAGAGCAGTCGCACACATGTTAAAATATTTGCACATGTCCCAATAAAATGTTAAAATTAATTTTACATATGTTCAAATTAATTTTACATAGGTTCAAATACATTTTACATTTGTTCAAATTAATTTTACATTTGTTCAAATTAATTTTACATATGTTCAAATAAATTCTACATATGTTCAAATACATTTTACATTTGTTTAAATTAATATAACATTTGTTTAAATTAATATAACATTTGTTCAAATATAATTTTACATACTTGAACATACGTGCCATTCATTTGGATACATGTATAATTTAATTACACATAAGTCCAATTCATTTAACATATGTAACATTGAATTGTACCTATGTCCAAATAACTTATGTTCAAATAATTTGTCCATAAATTACAATTGACTTCTACATGTGTCCAATAGGTACAATTTCAAAATTATTGAGACCATTAAATCAACCGTGAGTGGTACCCGAATGTGAAGCATTTCTCGTCCAAATGGAGGCAGCTGCTTCCAGGTATGAAGCCCAGCAGGCTCAAACAGGTGAATAATGCATACATAAAAGGATAAACTTATTACGTATACAAGCTCTGCAAGCATAATCGGAGCATGTAAATTGTACATGGAACAAATCGTGACACCATGTCTTTGGAGGGAGTAATATTAACATGATCAAATTCCAGGTTGAATGTAAATCGATGTTGAGACCCAGGTGCCTTACCGCGTGGTTTAATTAACCTTAAGAACTAGACTAATGACTCCATTTTCCAAGCATACAAATTAACCTTTTTCAGACTATTTAGACTCTGCGGTGACTTAGACCCTTGAGTGTCTTTCAGATCCTTGCAATGAGTGTTTTTCATACTATTGAGTGTCTTTCAGACCCTTCTAGAGTATCTATTACACCCTGAGTGTCTCAGACTCCTTTGCCTCGTTCACACCCCTGGCTATATCTTACAATGTCGGTGTCTGTCGGACCCCATGTATTTGTGGGACCCATAGGTGCCTCTCGGACCCCATATTTCTGTCAGGTCCTATAGGTTTCTGTCGGACCTCATGTATTAACTTCTCTGCTCGTAAAATTATGATATGTCATTAAATTAGCATATAAAAGTTACGGTTATGAGCTCGTAACTCGTAAAACCAGGCCCAGAACTTCTGGCATAAGATTATTTAATCTGAATCATCATGAATTAATCATACCAGGATATTATTAACCACATAAGACAGGGAAGATATTAGTAATAACTGCGATGGAACCTTAACCAAAATATGACCTAGGCTTCTGATATTCCCTGATTTTTGCCTTATTTTTTTCTAAAATGAAATTCCCAGGTTTTTCTCTGCAATGATTTTTTTTTCTCATTTTCCGTTTTCCTGATCTGTAGGAACCCTGATACGGGCATATTTAGATATGCAAAAAATGATTTGAGCATTTGTGCAAATGATTTGAACATTTGTGCAAATAATTTGAACATTTGTGCTAATGATTTGAACATTTGAGCAAATGATTTGAACATTTGTGAAAATGATTTGAACATATGTGCAAATGAATTGGACATGGGCAAATATTTGAACATTAATGTGCAAATACTCCATTAAATTTCACTTTGGCTTGCCATCGCTTGTGATTGGAAGCAGCCAAAAGTAAACCGGAAGTTATATCAGTCTCGTAATGGCCGACCAGGGAACGAGGGATCTTGCTGGTTTACCTCGTAAGCGGAATAAATGCTTGTGTCGTGGTGTCTAGACGAGTTAGAGATGTAGTTTTTTGGCTGAAAAGCAAGATAAATACCAGCAGAGAGGAAGTCGTGGTGATGATGGTGATGTAGATGTACCCGTTGTCGGCCGCGATCTGTAAATTGAAGACGAATTTTGTATTTAACCATAAATTGAACTTGGCTATTCACACATTTACCGGTATGTTTAAAGACCCATGCGGGGGATAATAAATATATATATATAAGGGCAAATGTGACTAAGAAGAATTTAATATACAGTATTTTAGTACAAGACGTCATACCTGGGGGTTAAGGGCCTCCATACGAGAATGCTTAAAATTGTGATTATTCGTTTCTAGTTATTGTCAAAATAACGAAAATAAACGGTCCGTTTGCTCGTATGTTTGAAGGTAAATCTTTCCAGATCTGTGAAGCATTATCATTCTTATACACATCCTAGGCTCTGAAATTGATGAGGTAGGGAACTGGGGGGCAAGATCCCGATTCCAAAGATTGGGAACCGGTGGTAGGTGGGAGAATAGAGGAATAGGCATGGCTGGAATATCGGCATGGGTGTCTCAGAGATTGGTTGGGTCGGGGAGACAAGGGCAAATATGTCCGAGCCCAAATATTGGTGGGATTGGGGAATGGGGGGCACGGGTGCTTACCATACCCGGGATGTAGGCATCTTAGGCTTAGAGATTGGTTGGATAAGGAAAACAAGGGCCAAGATGTCTGAACCCAAAGATTGGTGGAATGGGGGAATGAGGGACACGGGTGCTTGCCATGCCTGGGATGTAGTAACAATTCCCATGTTACAGCTGACAATTCCTGAGACACCAAGGATGGATGCGTCGAGTGGACGACAACGGAGTCAGCGCCGACAGCAATGGCTTGTGTGTCACCCCCCCCCCCCCCCCCCCCGAGACATGCGAGTATATGGTTCGTGGTCCACTGTATGGGCTCCCCTTGAGATGAACGCGTATTGGGGAACAAAACAGGCGGGAAATGTTGACTGATTTATGAGGAACGCATGCGCTGTGCAAGGGGATTGGCTCCGGGATGTCGTGTAATGTGTACAGGAAGACGGCCAAGCAATGAAGCTATTTTTCCTCATTTTTGGACTATAAATTGGTCGCTCGGACATCTTATTCAGGGGGGAGGGGGGAAGTTTTGCTTTCATATTAGCTGCTTAACACCGCGCCAACGCATCAGTCAAACTACGGCATCAGCATTGTAAATATATTCTGTTGCATGGGATCACAGTCATTATCATGGTTTCGCTGATGATTTGTGGCAAACACGACTACGGCTCTGTTTGATTGCAATGACAACTTCATGGCCAACATTTTTGCTGCAACGAATTTTATTTGCGACAGCTAGACACAAAGGGTCCAAAGACTACACTTATGCATCACAAACATATGAATTGATACCGTTGCAAGAGTAAATGTAACATCAGTCAGATCTCAGACGGATCTTGTTTGCTTTTTATCATATATGCTTCTTGTCTTCATATAGGTTTACATCAACGACTAGTTGTCATAGTGTTACCATAAATGTTCAATCTGAGATGTGAATGAGTTTCTCTGGGTATTCGCAACGAGGATCCGTCGGCCTCACTTGAACAACGCAGTTATACAGGCGTAAATACCCGACATTACTTTCTGAGTGTAGTTTCGCGCCCGGCACACATGCCTATAGCACCTTTGTTTTATCGTGCACACATTTACCCATTCACGTACTTAATATTATCACATCTACGACAGTCATAAGCAGTTAGCAGACCACATTTAACCGCGACAACACACATAGAAGGGGTTATCTCCGTAAGTAAACGCTAGTTACGCACACATGTTCGTTAGGTTGCCCACGTACGGAACTATCTATGGCTGTCACTAGTATGACAAAATACACCATAGACTTTTATATCAAAGGCAAGCTTGACGAAGGCAGTAATCGGAAGTTACACCACAGATGTTCGTATGTCCTCATCACAGTCCTCCCGTAGAACGTCCTCTAGATGTAGGAGTGGACACTTCTGCGCAGGGTGACCCTCCACAAGGCTGTGGGTCAATGCTGGGGAATCCAAGACGTCAACTTTACTAACATCTCCTTGTGTCTCCTTTACATTGAATGGCAACATTTCTGAATTGTCTTTATTGTAGCCATCTTCGCACTCTTTATCAGCGGTGTCTTTTCCGTCGTCGTCCTTTGTGGAAGCCTTTTCGTCGGCGTCGCCTTGACCTTCTTCAAGGTCAAGCGGGTCGTCTGCGATGGCGTCCCCGTCCTCGGCGTTGCAGTAGACTCTTCGGGCGAGGATGGATACCACCAGCATGGCTGGCACTGTGACCATGTGGAAATAGACTGCGGGAAGAGAAGAAGACGAATAGCTGACCAAGGGGACACATCATTGTATACGTTCATAATGATGCCTTCCATTCAAATTGAGATATCCATTGAAATAACAGTATTAACAAATCTGTCTTAAGGACAGTCTGTAGTCCAAGAATAGCTAAACTTACATCATCTCACGTATACTGAATAGCAAATAAATGTTATAGACAAATGAAGCTTATTTCCCCTCGAATTAATTGCGGCCAAACAAAGCGGAGATTATTTGCCCTCGAACTAATTTATGTTTCCTTACATTCACCCCGGCCCTTGGTAGGCATGAGAGGGGTACATGTGAACTCCCCGGCCGCTATAAGGGAGTTGAGGATGATGTTGGTGATGAGGCCGACAGAAATGAGGAGCTGAAGAACGAGCAGTTTGCCTCGGATTAGGAATTTGGCCAGCGGAGCCGTGAAGAGATCCCGCAAGACGTACAGACCGAACATGGCGGTCAGGGTGGTGGCGGAGTTAAGCACGAAGATGTACATGTACATGCTCTGCGCCGATATCTGCAACAGAAGGAACGGAGAGCAAGGACATTATAGGTATGTTTAAGACGCCTTAGACATACGAATGAAGGTGTCCACCAAATTGTTTTCTATTTGAATAAAATGGCTTCCCACTTATATTCACATTGGTTGAATTCTGGCTAGCCATCCGAGTCATTAGGATATGTTGAGGATTTCTTTCCTGCAGTACACAGAAGCAAGACGTCTGCCTTGCAGTTAACAAATTGTCAGTTTATTTCAGCTCAGCGATCTATATCTCTTACAGTTTTGTTGGGCTAAATGGTGCTATTTGGTCAAATAACGCAAGTATGTGGGGAGTGTATGCGATTTACCTTAAAGCTAATAAACATATCGTTTTTTAGTGGCTGAATTATTACATCGAACGTGATATTTTTCAATAGGGTGAAATAGTGCCTGTTCTGTACTTTTTCATTACATTCTGTACATTTCATTAAAATCGTCAATTGTGCCATACTTGGGTATTTCGTCTGGATATAGAGGCCTAATACAGAGGCGATATATAGATAATATAGAGGCGATACTTAAGAGACTATGAGAAGAACTCACGAATCCTGGAATGTAGCTGCCGTTCAGCCACAAGATGGCGGCCAGACACATGATAATGGGACGCGTAATGGCACACTGCAGCACGCAGTAACGCAGCTTCTTGAAGACATATCTATGATGGAAACGACACGAATCAACACGAAAGTTGTCAGTGCTAATAACATGTAATTATAGTAAAGTTTTATATAACATGCCTTGAATTAACTTTTCTTCTTCATATATTTTGTGCTCGTGTGATGAAGTTTAATTTAACTTGATCCGATACATCCCGTGACTTAATGGCTGAAGGTGACACATTGACTAAGCAAATTACTTTCCCGGTGCCCCCTAGTGCCGCCATTTTGATCGTGGTGCCCTTTATACCGTCAGTGAATAATACGAAAATCAACCTCAACCTACAAATACATTTTTTTTTACAAATTAAAGCTGTCAGTATTATAATCTACATCAAAGACTATGCCTTATGCCATTAAGAAGAACATCCGTCGTTTATTCGCCTAAAGTTCTTAATATTGTTGGAAATAAGATTTGCTGAATACACACAATATAAGCATGCTGGTGTTGGCTATTTTGCTTACGGAGTAAACTTCTCGGTGGGCAGACAGCGGCAGTAACAGCAGCAAGGCAAGGTGTGGTAATGCACCGTGTGGTTGGCCACCAGTCGGTACATTCGCTGAGGACCGCCGAAGTAGGTCACCAGTAAGGCCAGGAACCGATGCAGACAGGAAGCGAAGAATCTGACAATAGGAAAGTATATAGCTGTACCACGAATGATGCTAAAGTTCCAGACAACAAGCTTAGTAAAAAAAACATTTGTTTTGAATTTGCCGGGAAGAAAGACAGAAATATGCCCATAGAAATAAAATCCCCAACTTGGCTATGCAGAGGCGACGCATACTAATAACTAATATAATAGCTTGACGATGCCTGTCTTTATAGAAATTTCGCAGCAGGAAGAAAATGCAGGAAAGCGTCGAACTGAAAATATAATCGATGGATTTCGCAGATTTAAATGCAAATCATATTATTAGATTCGTAAGAACACTGTGTGAAAAGGAGTAACTATTAAATTAAATTTTTATGTAACTGAATCTAAGGCTATGGTTTCTGAATACTAATTAAAAGTGGGCTGAATATTGCCTATTATTACTGTCACCATGCCGCCAAATGAAGGCATATGCATCAATTAAAAAAACATCCATCAATATAAAAATTGTGGCAGGTTTACAGGATGGCACATAAAATGAAATGACATCGACTTACGAGTTCGCTATGAAGTCCACCAACGTTCCAGCACGTGGGAAGAACACAGCAAGTAAGGCCGTCAATGAATACACCTAAAATGGAAACGACACCAAGGGTCACTCAGATCAGTCACTCAGATAAGTGACAGCAAATAATACATATGTTTATGTAACATTACATATTTGTCCATTTTTCAGTTTTTAATGTACAATAATGTAGAGTGGGCACTACAGAAAGAAAAAGATGGAAATGACACCAAGGATGTCATCCTGCTGTGGTTGGATATTGTAAAGTGTATATCTTTGCTGAAGATCGAAAGAAAATCGCATGTGTCGTTTCTTCCATCGCAGGCGAATGAACTTTATCAGTAACCAAAAAAAGTATAGAAATCATGGTCCATTTGTAACACCCACACAGACATGGGATGATATTAAAACGGCAACGCTTCCTGGAAGGGGAAGCAATTAAGGAACGCCCGGCAAAAGAGAAAACCGGCAAGTGTCTAATTACCGGAATGGCGGCGAGAACCCAACGCGTCATCACTCGGCGAGGCCGATCCTCTATCTTACGGTTGATGATGATGACTTGTTCGATGTAAAGCCCCAGAGTAACCAAGGCGATGGCCACAAGCAGCCCCAGCACTAGCAACAGGTAGGGATTGTCCCCGTATACAGCTGTGGAAACAAGAGAGGCCCGTTAACAGCGTATCACATTATTTGATTGAATACACACAACCCCAAGTGTGAGGCCTTAACTTCTTAAAAACTAACTGAGTATTACTGAACCAATTGATATTTCGCATGAGATAAATGATAGTTTGTGCCAGGAAGTGCAACTAAAGAAAGTGATGCATTGCTTTTCATTATAATGATGCATGAACCTGGAACTTTCCGGGCCAGCGTGACAGAGCAGTACAAGACAAGCGATATAGCCAGATGTATTTTGGAAAATAATATGAACACTATAAGCTATGAAATAAATTGAATATTCACTTATATAAACGCACAGTGGATACGAAATTTTGTCCCACCACGATTTGTATCGGGCATAAATATGTTTTATATTGTTTGTTTGGCTTATCTGACGCTTACTTGTGAGGAACTCCTGCATGGTCGGGATTTCCTCGTTACAAATGAGGCTATTATCTGTTGTCGATGGAGTGGTGATGTTAAGGTCTTCCCCAGAGTCGTTGCCCGAAGCGCTTCCGTTATAAGTCTCTGGGAGCCTTGTGAAGCACTCCAGTATAAACGCCATTCTGAGATTTAAATGGAATTCTGTTCCGAAGAAAAAGAAACAATATATATTATTCTGTTATGATCAAGCATATCGCTTCAAATATGATCCTTGTTACTCATCAACTGGGATGGGGTGTGAGGAATTCATGGTTACAGTAACGGATCTCGGAGGAGGGGGGTGGCTGGGCTATGTCCCCTTCTTGCGCGAAGATGCCCTTCTTGAACGCAAATAGTACGCCATCCCAACATTCCCCTATTTCTACCTTTTTAAAATCCTGTATGTTTTCCTGTGTATCATATATTAACCTTGTCACCGGTATATTGCGTAGAGGGCGCTACGGCTTATCATGTGTGCTGGAACCAGCCTGATCCATGCGTTGGCAAGGTGCCAGGTAGTCACTTTAGCAATGAAGCTGTAATCGGTCAAGTTAAGTCGTTTTGCCACACTTTTGGTTCACTATCTCTAAGAATATCTTGTAATGCAGCGCTGATACCATTTCTAAACGGGCCGAGCGGAATATCTCCTCTGAATCGCGAATTAGCAAGATTAGGACATTTTTTAGCTGGGCGCGAAAAAAAAGCCTTAATGGTGATATTGCGAATATCGAGGTATTCACAAACTGCTATAACGGATCGCAGTAAATAGGCAAAGGGTATTCGCGTTGAACCAGGAATTGTGCGGATAACGATCCCAATAAATTACCGACAGCTGATCGCGAATCTCCAAGAATTTCTGGATGCCAATCGGGTTTTTGACATCCAGCTAAGTTTCAGGGGGAAACTGGAAAAGACAGCTGACCCAATGTTCTGAGATGCACCATATTTACTAGAAATCCTTGAGCCGTTTAAAGGTTGTTTACATGCATCAGGCAAATGGCTGCATTCCGTCCTAAGAACAGCTGCTCCTTGGCAAGTATGTAATCTCGGTGCATGTTTTGAGATAAGGTGGCCCCTAAGTGCCAAGAGCTGGAAGGATTGGAGTTGCCCAACGAACCCCGGCTCCTGGCCGGCTCTACCTCTGTCTCTCCACCTCTCTCTCTCGCTCTTCCCTTCTCTGTCTCTCCTAAAGTACCAGTCAATGATAGGCCACAGAGGTCTGGGGGGAGGTGGGGGCGATGGGAGGAGGTGGGCGGGGGGGGGGGGGGCGCATGGAGGATTTGAGAGAGGGGCAGGTTTAGACCAGCACACCAAACCCTGAAGGCGAGAATTAAAGACGCAGTGAGCGCGGGGGGTGGAAAGTCAACAGTCATCGTGCCCCATATTATAAACAGTGAGCCATTTCAGCATACATTGCGGAGAATACGGTAAGGAATATACACAGAGCGTCTAATCAACGAATGGTCAGCGGACCAAGTGCGTTAAAATTTTGATCAGTAGGATGTAAAAAGCTTGCAAAAACATTGCGAGTAAGTATATATATTCTTGAGAAAAAAATCATATATATTTCTGACATGAGACGTTTTGGACGCACGACAAACTCTAGTAAAAAGGCTGATATAAATAACATATGTAGATAAAAGAAAGATATATACATTTCAGCCAGGAAGTCTGCCGGATATCTTGACCCTTGGATCATGATTTAGATTTTCTACCTGTCGCTCCGTCGTTCTCTTTCTCTCTCTCTCTCTATGTCTCTCTCTCTCTTGTTAGCCTATTTATCTGTTCCATTTCATCACCGCAATATATTCCATGCAAATACTGCCTCTATCCTTGACGTTTCGAATGAAAGTCGTTCATCTGGAGACTTTTCAGGTGGTTCCTTTCTTCACAGACAATTGCTTGTAATGGCGTTTTTTCTGTCTTTGATCAGAGCTGGGTTCGCGGGAACTACTAGCCCCCCCCCCCTCCCTTCCCTTTTCCCTCCTCACACAGAAAAACGCACTGGTATCGACTTCGCCATGGTTGATCTTATCCGAATAGTTCATCGCGAATGGTAAATATTATTATAAAAAATAACATCTTAGGATACTTATTGGACGGCCATTGTTACGGGGGAGAGCAAGTTAGCACATTCATTAACTAATTGCGTTGAAATAGGAAAGAAACTCTTACCTGTAATTAGATATTTAGGTGAACCACTTCGCGACGCCCATTATAGCAACAACCCATGGTCCTCTGGGCGGCTTTGCATGGATCAAGTGCTGGATAAAAGTACAAAAATTAGCACTCAGTTGTCTGGCTGATCTAGGAGCAATATTTTTGCAGGCGGTTAAGCCCCCACTTCAACCATCAATAAGTTGGTGCTGCACACCACCAATATGGATGTGAGTAGCGCGCACCAGTTTTACTCGTGCGCTACGTTTCAAGCCTGCGTTAATGCGCCGCCGGAGTCAACTGTGTGGGTCAGTCCGACTTGGTCTGCTTGTGTCTTGACTGTGGTCGTGAAATCTGCCGCTTTACTGCTGGATAGTACCTTACACTCAGCGGGTCCCGTGTTTAGGATACACTGACGTCGTGTTCTATTGCATAAATACGCCGAGAAATCCCGGATATGGCTTCACACACACAATCGTCTAATGTTCCTTCTGTCGCTTTGTCCGTCGCTCCGTCCACCAATCTCTATCTCTGTCACTGTAGTGTAGTCACTGTAGGCCAATACTCAGCGTCCTTTTCTACACCCTGCGAGGTCGAGCAAGCGTGCGAGGGACTTCAATATGGTGTGTTATCAACAGCAGATCTATAATACATGACACATCTCTTCGCGATGACGAGAGTAAGTATATAGGACCGCCAGATCGGTCTCAGCCTGGAGACCCTCCCGGCTGCCCACCCACCCCCCTTATCGCTCGCGCTCTTCTGCCGCGCCACCGCCACACACGTGTAATCCTCCGCTAGTGAGTGGGCTGTGACCGGGTAAACAGAGGAGCGATAGGCAAGGGTCCTCCGCCCGATACTACCTTTAAAAGCCCAATGCAGCGCCTCTGAGCCTGCGCCAATGTGCTCCCCCACCACGCAGGCATCCCAGGTTGGAGCTACCTGTAGATCTACACTACATGCTCAGCCCTTAGCCGGCCGTGGTTTTTACCGCCATTGAACAAATACATATTGACTATGCTGAGGCAAAGGTCAGCTTTGCCTGCAAGGTTATATCTGATAAGCGTTCATGCCGGAGAGCATGGCGTTAATTCTGAGTAATGTGACGGGTGTCGAGCGTCTCGTGGACTTTTCCGCATTTAGTCACGATCCAAGCCTTATTTATGACATCCTGAGCGACAACCGGGTTATGCGAGTCTTGGCCGACAAAATAAAGGGGCGGACGAATTAACTGTAAGGTTATGGTAGAGGCTTTGCTTTTAAGATACCAAATAATTTAGGAAAGAAAACGATTCAGGTACAAAACACTTTCCTGAATCCCTTACACAAGGGTAAGATTATTTGTTCCTCTAATTGAGTTTTTTTGACAATTTGGCAGGAAATGCTACATACGAAGCACTTATATTGCAATAGCAATAACTACGCCGTAAGAATCCCATATTCTGGTAACAACCGTTGCGATTGCTGGTAACCTATGTGGCATCTTCCCGATTGCAAACTTGCGCAAAGCACTGGAACATATTTACATGTCATGCGGTGACCCCACAAGCAGGATCGGCTCCAAGGCGGGGCGGCCCCGGCCCAATCTCTTAGGGCCGCAATTTATATCATTTAACATGAAAACCGAATGAAAACCGAAACCGGCCCACCCTATCCAGCGTATCTGGATCCGACCCTGAAACCGCCCCCCCCCCTATCCAGCATATCTGGATCCGACCCTGAAACCGGCCCCCTCTATCCAGATTTTCTGGATCCGCCCCTGACAAGTGTCCCTCCTTTATGTAACAGCCGCTCGTTATGTAGTGATCATCCCCGCGCCGCTGTACGAAGTGACTTGTGGACCAGAATAGCGGCCACCGACCCTTCTGAACCAGGCTGCTTACGCAATCCCGACGCTTATCCTTATCCCGGTCGCATCTTATCTATGACACTTATCAAACAGATCTAGATCACTTGACGTGTGGCGTTGTGTGGAGGATCACTATTAACTCATTCATGATTAGATGAAACAATCACTGGCATTATGTGTTGCTCTTCATAACCAAAACCAAAATGGCAAAACGTGTATATATGGTAGTAGTGGAAGAAAATCCATGGCTTCTTGTCATAATTTATGCTTCGGAAGTCCTTAATGAGTTAATGGCTTACCATAAAGAAAACCTTGACTGAATGGACGGCTTGTTGGCGTGGGCAGGAAGGAAGGCGGCTTGTTGGCGTGGGCAAGAAGGAAGGCGATCACATGAAATGACTGCGCCGAGAAATATCTCTTTATCTAATTTCGTCTATAGTTTGTGTGGTATCAACATATGACATGTTACCTTTAAGCAACGCATTTACAACTGTAATCTTTGCATTCCTTTATTTACATATGTTGTAAATGATAAGGCATTGGAGACATTTGTCAAGCGGTAACTACATGGGTCAGAGCAAGGGAAAGGGTGCTATGTTCCCTAAAATAAATGATCATATGTGAAAGATGGAATAAGATGCGACATAAGCCCCCCCCCCTCCCCCCCCCCCTCCCCCCCCCCACCCTAGGTTTTGGGTACCTAGCTAAAAGTGGATCACAGAACCACATTTTCAAAATCCCCACCTCTCCATGCATATAGGACGCAGGTGGCACTGCGATGCTATTAGATCTTTACCACATACAACATCATTGCAACCTTGGAGAGACCTTGAGCTCATGGCACGGAACATGCCGCAACCAATTATGTCCAGGAGACCCGTCTTTGTCCCGAGTTGTTATCTCACAAATGTATCTTTCTCATAGGAAATCATGTAAGAATCAAGTCCGAGACAGGTTTCCTGCCTACTTGTAGCACTACTTGTCAATGGATGGGATACGTAACTTGCAAAACCCCATTTACCGGCGAATGGCATGCATTTTCATGCCTTAGATTTAAGCGTGGATGTGGATGCGGATCATGCATAACCTAGAGCCAGTAAAAACAAATTTTCCGTGCTATAGACATGAAACCAGGCAATTGGTCAAGCCTTATCCAATTTAACAATTTGTACGTGTCATCTTCAAAGAAGAAAACAAATATCTATGTCCAAATGTGGGATTCCGCACAGATCATGTGTTCCATCGCCTCTGTCTGCCTGTCACTCTTTACCCATCGCTGTCACTCCGAAACGGGCTCTCGGGTCGCCTATAAAATGACGTCTGGTGACTCGGACGCATAAGAGTTCGCAACCTTTGAGGCAGCATTTGAAGCAACCTAGCTCTCCAGTTTGGTTTCTCGGGAAGTCCTTGATGAGTCGCTGAGAAGGGTTGTGGTCGAAACGAGACGTCTGAAGCGCGACAGAAAGCCCACCGTCCAAACACCGAAAACAGGAGGAGAGTCGGCACCAGTGTTATCCGATAAATAGCTGCAAGGCAAAAGAAATTAGTTTTTGCATTTATTTTGTACTATTACGGATACAATGAAAAAAAAAAGATTTTGCAACGAGCTATGACACAAAATGCGTACGTTACATGTAAATACAATATATATCAAAGAAGTACTTAAAACTGCAAAATATGGCATGAAAAGATATGAGATCTAGTTCGCATTATAGGTTTAGTGTGTTACGGATTGATAAAACAGGAGCATTGTACTGGATAACCAACGCACTTTAAGGGTGCATCCATGATATCGAAAAAGATCCACTTTGGGTGAGCGAAACTAACAAGCGGAGTTAGGATGAACGCGCAATTTACACCACGAACGGGGCCTACAGGCTCATAAGGGGGCGGGGTCAGCCCCCCCCCCCCCCCGCGCCCTCCCCACCTTCTCCCTTCAGATACGCTAGTACGCTTTAAACCAAACAAATACTTACAATCAGCCACATCATAAGGCAGGCAGTGCGGGTTACAGGGTATGACGTCATAGAACACGAGGACCCGGATGACCGGAAGTAAGATGGCGGCGGTGAGGATGACCAGCTGTATAGATGCCAGCTTGGGGCCGAGTGCTAGGCCCCCCAGGCTGTCCGAGAGGGCGGTCTTTAACAAGGTCACGCCGTACAGAGCCAGCAAGGTGCTCAGTATGCCGAGTGTACCCAGCGCCAGAGAAATCGACGGGTATGCGGCCTACGGGAATTTAAAACATAGTACATTACGTCTTTGTCAATTGATGAGTTTTATGAATGCGTTTATTATGAAGTGTTATAATACTTCTCTGTCCTAGTACGATTTAGGAAAAACACTTTTGGCCATGAATCATCCTTTGTTTTTGTTTGACCGTTTGATCAACTACGTTCTTCAGGATCAGGTGTATAAATTGGATATAATCATATCCACTGATAATCCCCATAGAAATATTGTTCACTGACATTTCGTTTGCCCACGATAATACATGGCCAAATATTACGTGTGACTGACATCGACTTTCGGTTCTAACCTTGACTCGTGGATCTGTATGGGCGTAAAGCATGACAAAAACCGTGCAGAGGGCGGAGACCGGCCTGATAACACAGACTTGAAGCACCAGACAACGTAAGCCAACGTAGGAATATCTGCAACGTGTCAAATATAGTTATTACGTCTCGTTACGGTGTGAATGTCACACAAATGTATACACAAATGTTTCTGTTAGTTGTTATTTATACACGAGTCGCTATAAAGTAATGTTCGAATGTTCATCGATTAGTTTATAAACATCCATGAATATATATATGTAAAATGATCGCAATCAAGGGATACAGAAATAAATAACACCAGTTTAACGGGTGGTCATAGGGCGTGATCCGTGCATCCAAAGGACCATTAACCCGCTAAAATAATGGAATTGTATTCCCGAACAACGGCTGAAGGCTTTTATTCTTCAGTTACATAAACCGATAACCAGATTGGTCGTCAGCATCGTCTCAGTTATTTCAGACGGTAATTAATTTTAATCTCCAACCGTTAAAATACATTGTAATATTTTTTATGGCGGTCTGGAAGGGGGATCCAGAGCCCAGTGTCGATTTGTCAAAAAATTTAGTGTCGAATGTCGATTTTTCGCGATGTTCCGCAACGCCTTTTGGCTAAATTTTGTGTGTTTTTTTTTTATCTGTGTCGATGTCGCTTTTTCTGATCCGCAGTGTCGGAATTTGGGGATCAATGTCGATATCAGCTAATATTCAACAATAACAGAAAAGAGCATTATTATACCACAACACTCACCTGGTGAGGGGGCGATGAGGGATGCACACAAACAGACAACATATCGGGAAGGTATAGAAGCGCATGAGTGTCTGCCCCTCCCCTATGACCTGCCACATGGGGGTTCGACCTCCCAGGTAGGTCTCCGCTAGGCTCAGGAACACGTAAAGGCATGAGGCCAGGTAGCTGCAACCACAAACCAGTAAAACATAACGTATGACAGATCGGCTGTGACCTAGATGTAAACTCATAGGTGTGAGCCCATTTTTTTATGCGCGCGCATGCGCACTGACGTGGTATTATTCGCATTCTGTAACTTGTCAATGAACCAAATTTGACTCGAGAAATGGAATAGAAAAAAAACAAATGCCAAAACAGAAAGTTAACAAAACCTTCTCGCCCAAAAAAGATGATGTTATGTCATCATAAACGTCTCATAGTACAATATATTGAGGACAAGGGGAACGATAAGCTAGAAAAATATTACAATGCCTGTTATACGTTAAAACTGAAAATAAGGGCACTACATGGTCATAAAGTTCTGCATATACAAGTCGGATATTTGCAATTTAGTATCAAAAAATAACTCACGTACTACTTGCCGCGTCGACGAACACTGTCGACTGGGGAAGAGAACATCCAATCAACCCTGATATAGAGAACGTCTGAAATTGCAAGGATTGATCTCAGACGCTTGTCTAAGAAACGTATTATGCATAGTCCCATCATTGCCTTAAACACACTTATCTCTATCTTCCCGTCGCACCATTGCAAGACTTTTAACTGACTAAATGGGCCACACAATTCATCAGTTAATCACGAAATGGCGCACTAGACAGAGCCACTAAGTTGTGCTGGTACTGATGGGTATAGTCTGTTAGATCCTGGAAATAACAACCACATTTCGCTTTTGTGACAAGTTGGAAAACGTTCTTTTATATCAAGTTATCGAACATTTTTGGACACCACCGATCGCGTGCAAACGAAAGAACTTGTTTCAACTTGTCACAAACTATGGTTCCTCTCACCACATAAGATGCCGGTAATGTATACCAGGCCCGCTGCATGCAGACCTGCTTGGTTTATGATTTTTCCCGGCAAACCAGCTATGTTTAGTCACAGTTGACAAAAACCGTTCACATTTTCCGAGTCGAAAATGCCCCCCCCCCCCCTATTCCGCACAAGTAGTTTTACAATACCAGTTCCAACTTTTTCGTCCCACATGTTCGTTCTATAGGAATATTTTTTTCATTACAAATGTCTAAAGCGGTATCTTATTATCAGAAATGTCCATTCCCTCATGTATCACAGACACTCATTGGCGCCTTCATCCCTACCAGATTTGTATCATAGTGCCACCCCCTCCCTCCGGGGGATCTTTCGAGAGTGTTCCGAGAGACCATTTACGCCTTTCATAGAATACTCCTCCACAACGTTGTTTCGGCGGGCTAATTATACAGATTTTTATTCGTATCATGAAGCGAAGTAATATGAAGCTGTTATCGTGGTAATCTTACCCAACATGTTAATTAGTAACTCGGTTGCGCGGTCCAAGATAACTCGTGACGTGAAGTTGTGGTGTTAATTGAAACACATCATTTATTTTCCTGCCATCGCCAGTGTCGGTTGTGTTCTGGTCAGAAATGTTTAGTCCTTTTGTGAAACTCCTGTGACCTATTTTACGTACATAGTTTAGCCGGCTACGGCGCTTAGTCGGCTAAAATCGCTCCTCATTAACATGGTAACTTGTAGTCGACTAAGCCCTGTAGTCGGCTAGAATACGTTCGTGAAATCCACCACTGGCCAGACAAACAAGAGTTACTGTATCAGACCATTAGCACTGCTGTATTTTGTATACTTACGGGAAATAACCCCAGGAGGTACAGAGTACGCCAGTGAATCCCTGGTCGAAACCGGAAATGATGCCACAGGTAAATCAATTCTTCCAAAAATATGGCGATCGTGGCCAAAACGCAGAACGACACCATTCCTTGGACAAAGGTGCCATGTCTGATGTTACCTGGAGGGAGGATATTCAAATGTCAATGGTCGTCAATGGTCAAGTTAGTCAGCAACATAGGGACTAATAGTTATTACTGCACTATATATGATGATTTGTCTTCGCTGTAATTTAATAACAAATACGGAAGTAGCTGATTATTCATCATTTATTCATAGATGTGAGATAATCGATTAACCGAATTACCGCAAGTCAAACAGTTGCCCAGCCACATGCCAGCGGAGATGTCTGAGTCGGAAGACGTGGAGTCAGTGCCAGAGACTGTCGGGATGCTGCCAACATCCGGGTTCCTGGTCGCCCTCCCCACCGGCTCGGACATTGTGTTGATGGGGGTATCCATCAGTGCTTTGCATTGACTGGTAATACTGGCAATATAGATCCTACGAATCGCCTGGTTGGGTGAATGGATTGCTGTATTATACCATCTTTGTGAACATGTCCCATGGATAGTGGAATCCTTGATTGATCTGTCGGTGCGTTGACATTTCTCAGTTGATACTCACTGCGATACTGAAACTATGGCACAACAGTGGCTGTCAACAGCGTGATACTGTGATGGCATTGCATTATCCACGTCCGTATTATAGGATATGAAGACAGCGGCAGACAAATACATTGGCCGGGCGATATATCCATGCTGAATAATCCGCTTGGTTCGAGCAAGATACGGTAGGAATCTTCTCATGGGCACTCAGAGAATTATGATCGAACCTTTAGCGGACGATATCCTTTCATTTCTACCACAAGAGTCTTCCACCAAGTGGGCAACACGTATCGTGTCCTGTTTACTTAGTGACCCATTTATAGTCTAGGCAACGCAATAGACGTCGTGCTCATATGTGGCTAGCGATATCGCTGCAGCAGGCCACAACTGCGCCATTCGATAATGTTACTTTGTTGACAATGCAACCGACTGGCGGTCGGCTGTGGCTATACGCATGCCCATATTTATAGAGTCAGCCCCTATAGTCTCCATGGAACATACGCTACGAGCGACTCATGGTTACAAGAAAACCGGTTCGTGTTTTTTAGGTTTATCTTACAACACGTATTTGGCGGAGTGACGTCAGAACGGACGAGGCGCCCTCTGGTGACGACGCCGCGCGTGGGACGCCGAAGCACGCACTCTCGAGCGTGGGTAACACGCTCGTCGCCAGGCAACGGAAGCACGTGCTTCACAGATATAAGGCCAATAGTGAAGGGAGTGTTTGCTGACCAGACTGGTAGGTTTACTCACCGTTAAAATCCGTTGGTGAAAGATTACTATCACGTACTAATCGACTTTTGAAGATATCTCTCTTACCCCCAATACACTGCCTTAATACTCTAGGTCTCATGTATGCCTCAGAGTACAAGTGTAGTCGTCCAACACTTGACACACGGTGTGTACAATGACAACACTCTACTCGCAATATTGTCGGAACCGAAAAAACAAAAGTGACGTGCGTTAACTTAACTCATGCATGCCCGCCACCCCAGGGGCGGATCCAGACTTTAGGGGGTGGGGTAGGGGGCTTGAATTTCAAAATAATAGTGCATAGGCGGCGGAGGCGGGGGTGGGGCGGGCACTGGCCCTTCTTCTGCATCAGGTTGCGGCTTGTGGACAGGAATAGTCTCGGGGGCTAAACCTGTCGGTGGGTGGAGGGGGAGGGGGGGGGCTTATGCGGCTTGACCACGGGGTGGGGAGGGGGGCTAGCTGCAGTAGCCCCCCGCTGGATCCGCCACTGCCTGACACGTGACCTCTTGTTTGCTTATCTTTATACAGTGAACTACAATGACATCAATTGGCCACTTACTGTGCTCTATTTGCTTTGAGAGGCTAGTACCACTTAGCCTGTCATTCATGCTTTAGTTACGATTCAGTTGTTATATTTTGTTGTTGCAATAACACGAACCATTTGGTTTAACTTAACAGTCTTACGGACCTTTGTAAGAGATTGCTATCTCCAAGTGGCGGAAATCCCACTTTACCCCAAATTATTCCCAACAGATATTTCGTTGAGTATAACGATGAATGCGTATTGTTCAAGACTGATCCGGATCCTGTCGTCGGCTGAGAAGCGCTCGCCACGCCCCACAGCGGCAGTCTTTGTCATCTCACCTTCACAAGGATCATACCAGTCGAATTAAGAAAATAGTGTTAAGATTTATATCACATGGGGAATGAACATTTTCAGTTAACATTATCTACAATTATCGTTGTTACAAGACGTATCCCCCATCCCCTCCCAGCCCCCGGGTCCTTTCAGGATTCGCATCAGCGGTGTAGAAATACCTTGTACATGCCGACTTGGCAGAATTGCACTTACTTCACAGTGTGTACATTTTTTCATTCATTTCTTTCAAGTAATGCTATGAAGATCATAGCTGTTTTATGATATTCAAAGATTACGTTGGGCATATTGCTTGTGCCAAAAAGGTGTAAAAAAAGGCATTGTTTCATAACTGTCAACGTTTAAACCATATATCGCCAGGGAATCAGTCTGAGCTATAGTTAGAACTCGCTTTGGACAATAGGAAGCCGAACAACTGATTAATTTTGAGTCCTTGTGTGCTTGCGCTTTGGCCAAAGACTCCTATGAGACGCCATGAAAATGCAATACGCGGTGCGTGATGACCACATCGGACTGTCAATCAATCAACGATTTAAAACTACCAATTAAAAAACTGTATTTGATTAATTAAAATAACTCATCTGCGTCTCTCAACCGCTTCTCTTTCTTTGTTTTTACCGGGCCGCTTTTTGTATTTCCTATCCTAACACTCGTATCCGCTCCCTTCTTCCTTATATGCTTTCACGACCAGTCGCTCATCTCCCTTCTCGCTTGCCCTGATGTATTGTAGGGAACCTAGAATTTAGTGTAGAGACCCCAGTGTAGTATAGAGTTTAGTTCAACCACAAGTAAGTCACCCCAGGGGCGTAGGGCCAGGGTGGACGGGTGCGGAGATATCCCAAGCGGGGGGTCATCTGGTGTTTTAGTGCAGGCGGTCGGGATCCAGAGAGGCAGGCCGCGTATGTTTAGGGCTAGACTAGGCTAGGCGGGTGCGGTCAAGCTGTAGTTTATTTAGGAGGGAGGGTGGTTAAAAGATAGATTGGACGATCACGTTGCACGTTGCACGTGCTGGGAGTAAGATGGCAGTGGGGGTGGCCGGGAAGAGCTTTTTAGGGATATATAAAGGGGTGCGGGAATGCAGAGAGAGACCAGACCAGACCAGAACTTGACAACTTGAGCGGGAACCAGAACTTGACAACTTGAAATAAACCTAAAGAAACAGAAACAACTTGTGTTGTGGACTTATGCGGAATAGCTCTACAACTGGTGTCAGAACTGGCGAAACGGATGTGAAAGAATGCGAGATGATTTCTATATAACCCGATAAGCGATAAAACAGAGAACACTACAGTATCCTTAGTTTGGTAAGCAAAGTGAGCTTCAGACCACCATACCCGCTTCTATTCAGCCTCCTCTCGCCCTTACAGCCCGCCGATCTCCTCTACCAAGTTAGCTTTTAACACGGTCCCGTTTTGTTTTGGCATGGCACTCCCATCCTCTCATGGCATTGACATCCACTCCCTCGTATCATGTGAGATTCCCGCTCTTCTCCCTAACCCGGTAACTTCACATGTTATTTCTCATCCTCTTCCACCGCCATCAACTCACCCGCCACTCCTGGCACCATCATTTTCTTTCCCGGCATCCCCAATATAATGTTCTTTCTTTGGATTCACGTTCTTAACATTGTATTAATTTAAATCTGGCTGCTAAGCCGCTTTACTTTGTACACGGCGCCAAAAATGAACGAGTTTCAGGTGAATGCATGACCCTGATGTTAGTTGGATAGGCCTACCTTACAAGCATGGTAAGTTGGGAAAAATCAATTAAAAATGGCGCAGTAAAATTTCTAGGAATAAGGGAATAACGACAAGGCTAAGGACCAACACATTCTTCGTGACATAAACTACGTAGACATGATGATAATTCAATGGCACACGCATGTCATAATATAGCGCATAAACATACATATACGTTTTATTTCTGAATAGCATTCCTTTGCAAACAAAGCAAATTATTCAATGCTTTTGATTATATTAGATAAATTGCATGCACACTGTATGCATATTTGGCCGCCGCCAACAAACAACAACTGAACGTCAGCTTTTTTGACTCTGTCAATGTCCGGTGTGTCTGAAGTCCTGCAGTCCTGCGGGTAGAGGGTGACTGTGAGGGTATATTACACACAATATTTAGACTAAGGGGTATGAACAAAGACATCACTCACGGCACTGCCACAGGCTCACTTTGAATGTCATTGTATATGAAGAAGCCGACGCGGATCTTATTGCCAGGAATAAACCTTTCCATCAGACTGATTATATCCGACTGCTCTCACCTTTAACAATAATAGAAATATTGGCGTATTTTTACGCTCGGCGATAGACAAATCACTGTCCGCCATTCCAAGTTAAATGACTTCTTATAGTAATTGCAAATAAACGCTGGCTTGCTTTGAAACGTGTTATAGCTCCGACCCGCCAGGTTTGACCTTGACCCCAGCGTCCAGGCGACTCCAGACGTCCCCTTCGGGATTGTACTTCCACAGGGACCAAAAGCAGTATAGAGCCACTCCAATCGCCATGATGATCACCATGAGGACGTAGAGGACAGTCTTCTGGATCTTGCCCTGCTCCAGAGAGCTGATCTTGGCCTCCCGTTCCAGGGCCTTCTGGTTATCCAACTCGTTCTGCTGTCCGGATCCCGCTACGCCACAAAGCCAGGACAGGCAGAACGCCCGGCAGGACCGCCTGGATTGGTCATCGGCCACTGGAATACCATGGGAATTATGTCTTTAAGCCTGCTAATGGGATGGGGGGGGGGGGGAAGGGGGAGGTCCGGAACGGGAAGTTTCGGGTATTATTGCATGGAGGAAAATGTTATGGTGAACATCAGCAAAATGTGTGTATTAAGCGATATGACAACCACGGGAGGCACTTTTTACCAGTAAGATTATATACACACATAATAACCATATGCATCAACCATATATTATGATTTTTTGTTGACCACGTAGTGGATGCATGTGGATGACGTCAACTATTACATTCTTATTTGTATACATACAAAAATTATTTATGTATAAATAAGAATAAAAAATGGACAACGCCATATAGCTATATTTTAGTAACATTTCATGCCGTCAAAGGTTCTATAATGATAACATTAGGGCGCTCGTGCCTTACAGTACTAGATCGTCATCGAGACGCCATCTGGTAGAAGATTAGTTTGTCATATAGCTCATATATGAAGTGGAAAACGATTTCTTTGAAAATTGGGCAAGTGATATATGATCTCCCCCTAACTGCACAGGTCAAGTAAAGCACAGAAAGATCATCATCCGACCGGGCTTATCTGATTCATTGCTAGTAATGGTAGTTGCGTTGTGTGTACATTTGGTGCTCGTCCCCATACTTACAGGTCGTGTTCT
The DNA here is from genome assembly GCA_964019135.1 of Arenicola marina. Classification (NCBI taxonomy): domain Eukaryota; kingdom Metazoa; phylum Annelida; class Polychaeta; family Arenicolidae; genus Arenicola; species Arenicola marina. The sequence continues at coordinate 39,358,676 of OZ025252.1, forward strand.
CAATGCTAAAGGCATCGACGCCAGCGTTGACCTCACTGAGCGCCATTACGGTGTGACCTCCTGGGGGATTTCCGTTCGCGTCATTTCCGTTCGGGGCCGTCTCGGCGTCCCCTTTGGTGGAGTCATTGCGCATATCCGCCTTGGTCACTTCCGTCTTGGTCGTGGCTTGGCCATCGTCCCCTGTCATAGCCACGTTGTCGAACGTCTCATTGGTCTCCACGCGAGACACAGTGTAGAAAAAACAGCAGTTCCAGGTAGCCACAAATTTACCTAGATGCATAAGGGAAGACATAAATTAGACAATATTATAATTTGTTGCACTTGAATTTTTACCTTTAAATATTTTAGTTATTTAGTTAGTTAAGGGGTGATAAGCATTTTAATATATACAAACGCAATTGCTAGATGAAATGTTTCCAATAGCTTATTCGTCCTAACGGGCCTTAATATATGTCTAGGTATTTTACCTGATTGCTTTTATAGAATTGCTTTGTAGATAAGTGCGTAACGGGAAAAATATTTATCTTGTCTCGTATTACCTTGGTTTGTCGCAGTGGTAATGTGATAAAGAACCCGCCCATCAGAGTAAACCGGAAGGTACGCTTTTATAATTGGCTTCACAGCTAACTATCGTGCTTAATGCGACAATCGTCAAAACGTATTGACTCTCCCATGGACTCCAATACCCACCAGATTGGACGTCATCGTTGTCATATGTCGAATGACGAGTCCAAAACAAAGTCTTGTGTAACTAAAGAAACGAATGAACATAAATATATCATCGTTATAATTGCCATAACACAAGGTATTCCTCAAGATCGGTTAATAGTCATTTCTGATTTGGGAAAGTATATCTTTTGGTACGCATATTGCATAAAGTGCAAGAAAGTTGCAATTATAATACGAGTCATCATTAAACGAGGCAAACGTTGCAACCTTCGCCTGATAATGTGCCAGCTACAGTGTTGTGCAATTGCAATTCGGTTAGCTAATGATGCGTTGTAACGCCATGCCTCCATATAGAGAACTGCAGAACATCAGGCCCATTTCACAGAGCTATATTTTCTTCAGACAGAACGAAATTACCTGGCACCGGTGACTATAAATAACGATCTGAAGTCAGTGACACAACACTTCAATAGGGGAGGGTGGGGGGGGGGCACCCCGACAAATTGCGACTAATTTTTGACGACCGGGGATAGAGCGGGGGGGCACGCCTCAGACTGCCTAATTTGTGTGTTGAAAACAGCATTTTTCCTCAAAACGAGGAGGGTCCGGACGCCCAGGACCCCCTCTCCCTTGACCCGGCCCTGCCCGTGGTCTGGAATCCGTGAAATCCCTGATAACACAAGACAGATGGCTATTGTCCTCAATCTGCATACTGAAAGCTTGGCCCAAACGCACACGATATCTCGTACAGACCCCCACTCCCCGCCACCCCTCCACCTCCCCCCGTAGCATACCGACCTTGTCGTACGTGGGCGGCCGTGTCGCCAGACTGACGGCCACGGTGACGGCCACGGTGACCCAGAAGAGAACCATGGCGAAGTACATGTAGTGGAAGTCCCGGATGAAGTCTGGCCGCGTGTCCGGAGCGCCGCAGTGGTCGGGCGCCGGGTAGACGAACACCAGGATCAGGCGAGTGATCCCGGTGACAAACCCGGCCATCAAGCCCCAGAAACACCCCTGAGGGAGTGGAGATGTGAAGGGGTGAGAGTAATAGGTGAGGGGTGAGGGGAGAGGGGTGAGGGTTGAGGGGTGAGGGGTGAGGGGTGAGGGGTGAGAGTGGAGGTGATGGGTGATGGTTGATGGGTGATGGGTGATGGGTGATGGACGAGGGGTGGGAGGTGAGGGGTGAGGGGTAAGGGGTGGGTGGACGGGAGTGAGGGGTGAGGGCTGAGGGATGAGGGGTGAGGGGTGAGGGGTGAGGGGTGAAGGATGAGGGGTGAAGGGTGATGGGTGAGGGGTAGGTGAACGGGAGTGAGGGGTGAGGGGTGAGGGGTGAAGGATGAGGGATGAAGGGTGAAGGGTGAGGGGTGAAGGTGAGGGTGAGGGGTGAGGGGTGTGGGATGAGGGGTGAAGGGTGAAGGATGAAGGGTGAGGGGTGAGGGGTGAGGGGTGAGGGGTGAGGGGTGAGGGGTGAGGGATGAGGGGTGAAGGGTGAAGGGTGAGGGGTGAAGGGTGAGGGGTGAAGGGTGAGGGGTGAGGGGTGAGGGTGAGGGGAGAGGGGTGATGAATGAAGGGTGGGGGTGATGGTGAGAGGTGCGGTGTTACGTAGAGGTCAGGGTAGAGTAACGGTAGTTAAGTACTCTGTGTAACGATATGCCAGTATTTATTATGGAAGTACCAGTAACACTTTCATGAAACTTGGTGGTCCTGTATGTAATAAAGTGATCTGATCATGACGTCTGGGTGAGTAATTAGCAATGCAATAAATGACATGCCTATATATATCTAGTGATAATGCCTGCTAAAACAGAGACTACAAAAATGAAAGATATGGTGAAGAGGGCAGTTGAATATCCGAAACGAAACGGAGCGAGTAACATTCTTTAAGGGTAGCCTTGTATTCTCTATTCTTGAACAATTATAACGTTTTCATAGTGCCAAAGTGTCGTAATACCTGTTCATTGCATCTGGGCCACAATATGCCAATCAGGTACACAGCTGCGACAGGTGGCGCTAAGTAGTTCGTCACCTCCTGTATGTAAATGAACACTTGGCCTCCCTGGGTTTCCTTGACAACGGGGACCCACGCAATAGCCACGCCGATCATGACCAAGACAAACACCCTGAAAATAAACGTGCAAAGGCTCTTTGTTTCTGTTTGCTGGGTCTTTGCTGTATTTGTAACAAACCACAATCGAATGCGAAGAATATTATAATACAGCAACGCCCTAGGGTATTGTAGCAATCACGTATGTTTACTTAATAACTGGATCGATTATGAGTTACCGGTGACGTCAATGCAAAGCCCCATCTCCTCTGATACCTGTCTTTTCCAGGACGAGATGACATTTTTGATGTACAAGATTTTTAATCTTGTACAAGAAAACGTTCGTTATGTTAGTCGAAATATACCTGCCCACTATCATCAGCTCCTTGACACTGGCTCTCTTGCGCATGCGCTTCCAGATATCGAGCGTGAAGAGGGTGCTGGCACTGTTGAAGATGGAGTCCAAATCTGACATGAGGGCAGCCACCATCACGGCCATCATCAGCCCTCGCAGACCTGTGGTAGACACACAGGCAGACCAGTCATCAATGTGCTTGGCAACAGGCCACCATCACCGCCATGGTCAGCCCTCGCAGACCTGTTGCAGACAGATACACAGACAGACCAGCCATCAATGTACTTGGCAATCAGCCACCATCACCGCCATCATCAGCCCTCGCAGACCTGTGGCAGACAGACACACAGACAGACCAGCCATTAATGTACTTGGCAATCAGCCACCATCACCGCCATCATCAGCGCTCGCAGACCTGTTGCAGACAGATACACAGACAGACCAGCCATCAATGTACTTGGCAATCAGCCACCATCACCGCCATCATCAGCGCTCGCAGACCTGTGGCAGACATACACACAGACAGACCAGCCATCAATGTACTTGGCAATCAGCCACCATCACCGCCATCATCAGCCCTCGCAGACCTGTGGCAGACAGACACACAGACAGACCAGCCATCAATGTACTTGGCAATCAGCCACCATCACCGCCATCATCAGCCCTCGCAGACCTGTGGCAGACAGACACACACACAGACCAGCCATCAATGTACTTGGCAATCAGCCACCACCACCGCCATCATCAGCCCTCGCAGACCTGTGGCAGACAGACACACAGACAGACCAGCCATCAATGTACTTGGCAATCAGCCACCATCACCGCCATCATCAGCCCTCGCAGACCTGTGGCAGACATACACACAGACAGACCAGCCATCAATGTACTTGGCAATCAGCCACCATCACCGCCATCATCAGCCCTCGCAGACCTGCGGCAGACAGACACACAGACAGACCAGCCATCAATGTACTTGGCAATCAGCCACCATCACCGCCATCATCAGCCCGCGCAGACCTGTGGCAGACATACACACAGACAGACCAGCCATCAATGTACTTGGCAATCAGCCACCATCACCGCCATCATCGGCCATCACAGACCTGTGGCAGACAGACACACAGACAGACCAGCCATCAATGTACTTGGCAATCAGCCACCATCACAGCCGTCATCAGCCATCGCAGACCTGTGGCAGACAGACACACAGACAGACCAGCCATCAATGTACTTGACAATCAGCCACCATCACCACCATCATCAGCCCTCGCAGACCTGTGGCAGACATACACACAGACAGACCAGCCATCAATGTACTTGGCAATCAGCCACCATCACTGCCATCGTCAGCCATCGCAGACCTGTGGCAGACAGACACACAGACAGACCAGCCATCAATGTACTTGACAATCAGCCACCATCACCGCCATCATCAGCCCGCGCAGACATGTGGTAGACATACACACAGACAGACCAGCCATCAATGTACTTGGCAATCAGCCACCATCACCGCCGTCATCAGCCATCGCAGACCTGTGGCAGACAGACACACAGACAGACCAGCCATAAATGTACTTGACAATCATCCACCATCACCGCCATCATCAGCCATCGCAGACCTGTGGCAGACATACACACAGACAGACCAGCCATCAATGTACTTGACAATCAGCCACCATCACCACCATCATCAGCCATCGCAGACCTGTTTTATATTAAACGGGTCAATGACAATGCTAATTAATAAAAACGCCCCTGGAATAGTCCCCATGTTTTGTTCGAAGACGAGAAAACATTTGGAGCGATGTATTGGCGCAATGGTCTGTATTGCAACGTTGTGGTATGAAATTCAAAGCCAAGTCAAGGGGAAATAGTACTTTTAGGCATATTATCTCACATGCGGTGAAGACCTGGAAACGATCCGATATGGACAGGATTTGGCTCCACATAGGTTTCGGTTTAAGGAATGTGACAGTAAGCGCGATTAAGCCAAAAGCTGTAATACGATTGGTTGAGACCGATTAATTTCGACAACGTAATGTGATATTTTGTGCTGGTATGGAACAAGAAGCGCTACAGTGAAACGAATTGATAAGGCCACAGAGGAATTTAGTAAAACAATGAAGAGTATTAGTTGATTTATTTTAGACACCTTTGTACAACTTTTATTGAATATTGAACTTTAACGGAGATATAACAAAACAAGACCAAGAATTTAAGCTTTAGTGTTTACTTTATGAATTTATGAAACCCTATCACTTACATGAAGATTACTGTATATTGCTTATTCAGAATTGCTATGGGTGCCCAAGCGTTGCGCTATGCGGTACCCTATACGGATACAGTTTGTGGTAGTTTCAGGTGACGTACCTTTGCCCATGATTCCGAGTACAAGTTTCGGGTAGGCGATGTTAGTGCACCCAGTCCTACTCTGGCAGTAGGCCATGCAGGCTTCTTCTGTCACGCAGGCCACTTCGGCTATCCAAGAAGAAACATTGCAGATAGCCACTAGGTTACTTTTACGGTCGAATCTGTGGGTAATATACCGTCATAACGGATGTATACATAGCATGTGTAGTAGAGAGCCAGTCAATAAAATAAGTGTTGTGTGTTATTGCTCCTGATCAGTAGACGGTATTTCGGGACATTTGCAGTGGCTACAATTTATATAAAGGGCGAGGTACATAATTTCCCTTGAGAGAAATGCACACAAAAAATGAAAAAGGAGGGATCCATTGAAACTTGCGACCGGAGGGGTGGGGCTCTGAACAAAATTGCGACTATGGGGTCCACACTGAAAACTTGAGACGGGGTGGTCCACGCCGGTTGGCGTTCTTCCTTAAGAGGGGGGGGGGGTCCAGACCCTCTGGACCCCCCCCCCCCCGCCTCCGCTGGATCAGCCCTTGTATCTGACTTAACTATTCTGTTAGTCCTGAGCAGGAGGACCTACCCGTCTCCCTGTACCATAGCGCCATCATCAGATAACCTGACGGAGGCCCTCACCTGGGTAGAGGACTCTGGCTATCATGCCCGGCATCACCATAATGAACAGCGGCAGAATCTTGATGAATCCGGCCAGAATGGTGGCGCCCTGTGCGTGCGACAAGTTCTTCGCCGCTAAGGCGCGCTGCACGATGACCTGGTCGCTGCACCAGTACCAGATGGAGCCGGGAGTCTGGCCCAGGAGGAACCCCAACCACGGCATCTCGCTGTCCGCGGGATCTCGCAGCATCACGTACCAGTTGCGGTTAGTGTAGTGACAGGTTGTGTTGGCCACAGTCTCGTTGGTCATCGCGTACGGGTATTTCCGCCACAGGCCCTCGAAGCCGCCTATCTCGTTAAAACCTGCGTGGATGAATAATCAAATATATGACCCCTGTTGAAACATTGAAAACTGATAATTATTCGTATGGCAGGCGCAATGTATCAATCTAAAATTTAGGCAATCCATAGACGTTCGATCGTGTCATAAATTAAATAATAACGTCAAATTCCACGTTTTGCCTGTGCCGAGAAATAACTCCGGATGCCTGTGCTTTGCATCCATGTTGTGCCGACGTCTTTCCATTTGCTTCGTCTATGCTGCGTCAAAGATTATCTTCATTTCCTTTATTTTATGCACGTAAAATATAGTGTGGTGAGTCCAGCTAGGGCTGGCTGGGAGGGGGGGACATGCAGCCGGCATAGGCGGCGCAGGATCCAGACAGCGCGTGGGCTTAGTGCAGTACAGTGGTGGGAGCGGGCGGGCAGACAGCTAAGGCTACTGGGCTGGGGAGCCACGGGGCCTCCAGGCGAGGGACGGTCCCGCTCTTCCCGCCGGGGCCTGCGTGGCGCCCGCGTGATGACACACCTCACCCTCTCCCTCATACCCGCCTGGCTTGGCCAGGACGGACCTCTAGTTTGAGGTCCGGACCTCTGGTTTGAGTTCAGGCTTCCAGTGGCTGGTGTAGATGGGACAGACTCCACACTGTCCCTCATACCCGCCTGGCTTGGCCAGGACGGACTCACAACTGTGGGTCCCGCACGTTGTAATCTGCGCAACTACCCCCGCCCCGTCCCCCTACCCGCCGGAGTTGTCGAGGACCCTGACCTCTAGGTAAAGACGAGGGCCGGACCTGCAATTGTAGGTCCGGACCTTCGACTGTGGGTCCAACTGTAGGTCCAGACCTCTAGTTTTGGGTGGGGCTATCCCGTATTTAAGGGGCCGGAATCTGGTAGAACTGGGGAGAGAGGAAGGAAAGGACTGACCGGGACTTATCGGAATTGAGAGCTTTTGACTTAGACTTGATGTATATGAAATGTGCATGCGGAATAAATACAAGAAAAGAGACCAATGCTGTTGTTTCAATTGAATCAAGTAAACGGATGAAGATAACCGTGAACCCTCGACAGGGTTCTCCACAATATTGCTTAATGCAGGCTGCACGATTCCCCGGGCCACAGAAAATTCATGACCCCCCCCCCCCCCCACCACCACCACACAAACACACACAACGGGCTACAGCCCCTAACCTAACAACAATCGAGTGTTATGACCTTAATTTAATCTCTAGTCCTGTATTACTGTTTCTGTTTCACATATCGCCCTGTCGAGGGGAAGGGAGGGGTGTGGGGTGGACGTACCCATGACGGTCAGGGTGGAGGCCCCGGCCACCATGAGGACGGCCTGAAGGGCGTCGGTGTAGATCACGGCAGTCAGACCGCCTGCAGAAACAGCGAGATCAACACTGTGATCCATTCATACATTGAACGTTGTCATATATAAATAGCATTGAATATTATTATAGTTTTCCATCAGTATAAGGCATCTCTTTTTGCACGTCGACCACGTCGTCAATCTTTGACTATTGCAGCTATCGTTATTTGCCCTCTAACGTTCAGCGGTGTTGATAAAGCATTGATAGGGCATTAAAGCCATAATACGCACAAAAGAGTTATTATTCATGTGCAAAATTTCGGAAGATCTATGATGCGCTATTTGCGACACACCGAAACAGAAGTTAACATTCCTCCGACATATTTCCCCAATTGTGAGAGCAGTGACTTTAAAAGCAAAATCTAATCTAATCTCACCTGTGATGGTGAGCACGCCAACGATGATGATGAGGATGAAGATGCTGAGGTAGAGATCCCATCCAAGGGACTGCTGGATGAATATGGCGCCTGTGTACAAGTCAACCTGGAAGTCAGCAGGGTAAGGATGAGATAATGAGATACGTAAGGATGAGATAATGAGATACTGATACACATTCAAGAATGAAAAAAAAACTTATGCAATCATACGAGGATGAATAAATATTAACTTAAGACTAAAAGATTAAGATGTGTCCTGAATTTTCGAATCTGCAGCAGATGGTTGCTTTTCTTTTTGTTCTTACCGAGCACTTTGTGAATATATATATTTTTTTCATACAATGCGTTTATTTCCAATAGGGAAACAATGTAGATACATACGATTGGGAAAATTTCAGGTTAAACCAGTCTTTAACAGTATTTATGACTAGTATACACATTGATTTGACAATTTAAATAATCCTCAATATGGAGTAGGGTTACTTAGACTAATTACAAAGACTGTACGCCTTACAATATTTTACATGTGTCATACAAATCAATATTAACATTTGGCAAGTTTGGTAACACCAATCAATACTTTCCTCAATATCGGTAAACAGTATGTCAATCGGGTACATTGTTCATATATAGCTATAGTGTTGCATAGTTTGGATCTAATGAAGCGGGCAATAGCCCGAAAGTTACCATATTGTTCTAATTTTTCGCGGTTGAGGAATAGCTGGTATATACAAGAACTTATAACACTGATCATCATGGTTTCCTCCCGACTGTCACCATGAAGCAATACTTTTTCTATTGTAATCTTTATTCCGATGGCACCTTCAATGGCAGTCCATATAGCACTTTAGAGCACTTTGTGAATATGTAAATTATGAGGGAGAGGACGGCAAAGTAAACTTTTTTTTCTTACCGAGCACTTTGTGAATATGTAGAGTATGAGGGAGAGGACGGCGAAGTAAACTCGAATTCTCTCTCCGCCGAATCGCTTGCTGAGGTATTCGGGCATGGTGTAGCACTGTCAGAGACACCACGTCCCGCACATATAACACAACAGATCAGGTAGTCATTTTGTAATTATCTTCCACAATAGCCACCTCACTAATAATCGAAACCATTACTTTCGGTTCATCAACCATGGTAATGCCTAACATAGATACATAAATGTAACAGCCATTTAACTACAATAAGTGAACCTTGCTATTACTTTGGACTCACCCCTCACACTATAATTTATATCACGCCATAGGTAGTTAACTACAATAAATTAAGCTCCCAATTAATTGGCATAGTAACTTGTATACCAACTCCATGTAAGTAAGGTAATGAGGGAATAGCTGGAGGAATGGCTGCAGCTGGTTGGATTCAGTAATTGCCTGATATGCTGATCCTGATTAGTCCCACATTGCCTCTGGCTGGTAACTAACCTGGCAGGCTATGTACACCGGTACGAAGACGAAGCCCAGTAATTGCAGAAGCAGGATAGCCTGCAAAGAAATAATGAATGCTGGTCACATGCATGACATAATATTGTTATTATTTGATCTTTTACCTTGTATGTAGTGTCTGCGTTATGTGACATTATCACTCCATCGCCTACTGGGTAAACATTCACGTTCTACGCTAAAGTTGAACTACCAGACTCCCCCTCACGTTAAACTCCCACTCACGTCGGACGCCCAGGCTCTTATTTACGTTGAGCTCTCAGATTCCTAGGCCCCACTCGCGCTTGATGCCCAGGTCCCTACTCACGTTCAACTCTCAGGTCTGTATTACTGTTAAAACATTCAGGTTTCTACTCACGTTCAACTATCGGGCTCCTACATACGTTCAACCACCAGGTCCCTACTCATGTAGAAACTTTCAGGTGCCTACTTACATTTATATCTCTCATGCCGACCCTCACATTCAACTCCCAGGTCCCTACTCACGTTGAACCCCAGACCCCCAGGTCCCTACTCACGTTGAACTCCCATCACCCCAGGTCCCTACTCACGTTGAACTCCCAGATTCCCAGATTCCCAGGTCCCTACCCACGTTGAACTCCCGGGCTCCCAGGTCCATACCCACGTTGAACTCGCAGACACCCAGGTCCCTACTCACGTTGAACTCCCAGATTCCCAGGTCCCTACCCACGTTGAACTCCCAGGTTCCCAGGTTCCTACTCACGTTGAACCCCCAGGTTCCCAGGTCCCTACTCACGTTGAACTCCCAGGCTCCCAAGTCCCTACTCACGTTGAACTCCCAGGTCTCCAGGTCCCTACTCACGTTGAACTCCCGGGCTCCCAGATCCCTACTCACGTTGAACTCCCAGGTTCCCAGGTCCCTACTCACGTTGAACTCCCAGACTCCCAGGTCCCTACTCACGTTGATCTCCCATGTTCACAGGTCCCTACTGACGTTGAACTCCCAGGCTCCCAGGTTCATACTCATGTTGAACTCCCAGGCTCCCAGATCCCTACTCAAGTTGAACTGCCGGGCTCCTAGGTCCCTACTCACGTTGAAATCCCATCACCCCAGGTCCCTACTCACGTTGAACTCCCGGGCTCCCAGTTCCCTACTCACGTTGAACTCCTAGGTTCCCAGGTCCCTACTCACGTTGAACTCGTAGGCTCCCAGGTCCCTACTCACGTTGAACTCCCAGACTCCCAGGTCCCTACTCACGTTGAATTCAACTGGCTCCCAGGTCCCTACTCACGTTGAACTCCCAGGCTCATAGATCCCTATTCACGTTGAAATCGCAGGCTCCCAGGTCCCTACTCACGTTGAACTCCCAGGCTCCCAGGTCCCTACTCACGTTGAACTCCCAGACCCCCAGGTCCCTACTCATGTTGAACTCCCAGACTTTCAGGTCCCTACTCACGTTAAACTCTCAGACTCCCAGGTCCCTACTCACGTTGAACTCCCAGGCTCCCAGGTCCCTACTCACGTTGAAGGCCCAGACTCTCAGGTCCCTAATCACGTTGAACTCCCAGACTCTCAGGTCCCTAGTCAGGTTGAACTCCCAGACTCTCAGGTCACTACTCACGTTGAACTCCCAGACTCCTAGGTCCCTACTCACGCTGAACTTCCAGACTACCAAGTCCCTACTCATGTTGAACTCCCAGGCTCCCAAGTCCCTACTCACGTTGAACTCTCAGGTTCCCAGGTCCCTACTCACGTTGAACTCCCAGGCTCCCAGGTTCCTACTCATGTTGAACTCCCATCACCCCAGGTCCCTACTCACGTTGAACTCCCGGGCTCCCAGTTCCCTACTTACGTTGAACTCCTAGGTTCCCAGGTCCCTACTCACGTTGAACTCGTAGGCTCCCAGGTCCCTACTCACGTTGAACTCCCAGACTCCCAGGTCCCTACTCACGTTGAACTCAACTGGCTCCCAGGTCCCTACTCACGTTGAACTCCCAGGCTCATAGATCCCTATTCACGTTGAACTCGCAGGCTCCCAGGTCCCTACTCACGTTGAACTCCCAGACTCTCAGGTCCCTACTCACGTTAAACTCTCAGACTCCCAGGTCGCTACTCACGTTGAACTCCCATCGCCCCAGGTCCCTACTCACGTTGAACTCGTAGGCTCCCAGGTCCCTACTCACGTCGAACTCCCAGACTCCTAGGTCCCAACTCACGTTGAACACCCATGCTCCCAGGTCCCTACTCACGTTGAAGGCCCAGACTCTCAGGTCCCTACTCACGTTGAACTCCCAGACTCTCAGGTCTCTACTCACGTTGAACTCCCACGTTTCCAGGTCCCTACTCACGTTGAACTCCCAGGTTCCCAGGTCCCTACTCACGTTGAACTCCCAGGTTCCCAGGTTGCTACTCACGTTGAACTCCCAGGCTCCCAGTTCTCTACTCACGTTGAACTCCCAGGCTCCCAGGCCCCTACTCACGTTGAACTCCCAGGCTCCCAGGTCCCTACTCACGTTGAACTCCCATCACCCCAGGTCCCTACTCACGTTGAACTCCCATCACCCCAGGTCCCTACTCACGTTGAACTCCCGGGCTCCCAGGTCCCTACCCACGTTGAACTCCCAGGTTCCCAGGTTCCTACTCACGTTGAACCCCCAGGTTCCCAGGTCCCTACTCACGTTGAACTCGTAGGCTCCCAGGTCCCTACTCACGTTGAACTCCCAGACTCCTAGGTCCCAACTCACGTTGAATTCCCATGCCCCCAGGTCCCTACTCACGTTGAAGGCCCAGACTCTCAGGTCCCTACTCACGTTGAACTCCCAGGCTCCCAGGTCCCTACTCACGTTGAACTCCCAGGTCTCCAGGTCCCTACTCACGTTGAACTCCCGGGCTCCCAGGTCCCTACTCACGTTGAACTCTCAGGCTCCCTGGTCCCTACTCACGTTGAACTCCCAGGCTCCCAGGTCCCTACTCACGTTGAACTCCCGGGCTCCCAGATCCCTACTCACGTTGAACTCCCAGGTTCCCAGGTCCCTACTCACGTTGAACTCCCAGACTCCCAGGTCCCTACTCACGTTGATCTCCCATGTTCACAGGTCCCTACTGACGTTGAACTCCCAGGCTCCCAGGTTCCTACTCATGTTGAACTCCCAGGCTCCCAGATCCCTACTCAACATGAACTGCCGGGCTCATAGGTCCCTACTCACGTTGAACTCCCATCACCCCAGGTCCCTACTCACGTTGAACTCCCGGGCTCCCAGTTCCCTACTCACGTTGAACTCCTAGGTTCCCAGGTCCCCACTCACGTTGAACTCGTAGGCTCCCAGGTCCCTACTCACGTTGAACTCCCAGACTCCCAGCTCCCTACTCACGTTGAACTCAACTGGCTCCCAGGTCCCTACTCACGTTGAACTCCCAGGCTCATAGATCCCTATTCACGTTGAACTCCCAGGCTCCCAGGTCCCTACTCACGTTGAACTCCCAGACTCCCAGGTCCCTACTCACGTTGAACTCCCAGACTCCCAGGTCCCTACTCACGTTGAACTCCCAGACCACCAGGTCGCTACTCATGTTGAACTCCCAGACTCTCAGGTCCCTACTCACGTTAAACTCTCAGACTCCCAGGTCCCTACTCACGTTGAACTCCCATCACCCCAGGTCCCTACTCACGTTGAACTCGTAGGCTCCCAGGTCCCTACTCACGTTGAACTCCCAGACTCCTAGGTCCCAACTCACGTTGAATTCCCATGCTACCAGGTCCGTACTCACGTTGAAGGCCCAGACTCTCAGGTCCCTACTCACGTTGAACTCCCAGGCTCCCAGGTCCCTACCCACGTTGAACTCCCAGGTCTCAAAGGTCCCTACTCACGTTGAACTCCCAGGCTCCCAGGTCCCTACTCACGTTGAACTCCCGGGCTCCCAGGTCCCTACTCACGTTGAACTCCCAGGCTCCCAGGTCCCTACTCACGTTGAACTCCCAGGCTCCCAGGTCCCTACTCACGTTGAACTCCCGGGCTCCCAGATCCCTACTCACGTTGAACTCCCAGGTTCCCAGGTCCCTACTCACGTTGAACTCCCAGACTCCCAGGTCCCTACTCACGTTGATCTCCCATGTTCACAGGTCCCTACTGACGTTGAACTCCCAGGCTCCCAGGTTCCTACTCATGTTGAACTCCCAGGCTCCCAGATCCCTACTCAACTTGAACTGCCGGGCTCCTAGGTCCCTACTCACGTTGAACTCCCATCCCCTCAGGTCCCTACTCACGTTGAACTCCCGGGCTCCCAGTTCCCTACTCACGTTGAACTCCTAGGTTCCCAGGTCCCCACTCACGTTGAACTCGTAGGTTCCCAGGTCCCTACTCACGTTGAACTCCAAGACTCCCAGCTCCCTACTCACGTTGAACTCAACTGGCTCCCAGGTCCCTACTCACGTTGAACTCCCAGGCTCATAGATCCCTATTCACGTTGAACTCCCAGGCTCCCAGGTCCCTACTCACGTTGAACTCCCAGACTCCCAGGTCCCTACTCACGTTGAACTCCCAGACTCCCAGGTCCCTACTCACGTTGAACTCCCAGACCACCAGGTCCCCACTCATGTTGAACTCCCAGACTCTCAGGTCCCTACTCACGTTGAACTCCCATCACCCCAGGTCCCTACTCACGTTGAACTCGTAGGCTCCCAGGTCCCTACTCACGTTGAACTCCCGGGCTCCCAGGTCCCTACTCACGTTGAACTCCCAGGCTCCCAGGTCCCTACTCACGTTGAAGGCCCAGACTCTCAGGTCCCTACTCACGTTGAACTCCCAGACTCTCAGGTCACTACTCACGTTGAACTCCCAGACTCCTAGGTCCCTACTCACGCTGAACTTCCAGACTACCAAGTCCCTACTCATGTTGAACTCCCAGGCTCCCAAGTCCCTACTCACGTTGAACACCCAGGTTCCCAGGTCCCTACTCCCGTTGAACTCCCGGGCTCCCAGGTCCCTACTCACGTTGAACTCCCAGGCTCCCAGGTCCCTACTCACGTTGAACTCCCATCACCCCAGGTCCCTACTCACGTTGAACTCCCGGGCTCCCAGTTCCCTACTCACGTTGAACTTCTAGGTTCCCAGGTCCCTACTCACGTTGAACTCGTAGGCTCGCAGGTCCCTACTCACGTTGAACTCCCAGACTCCCAGGTCCCTACTCACGTTGAACTCAACCGGCTCACAGGTCCCTACTCACGTTGAACTCCCAGGCTCATAGATCCCTATTCACGTTGAACTCGCAGGCTCCCAGGTCCCTACTCACGTTGAACTCCCAGGCTCCCAGGTCCCTACTCACGTTGAACGCCCAGACTCCCAGGTCCCTACTCACGTTGAACTCCCAGACTCCCAGGTCCCTACTCACGTTGAACTCCCAGACCCCCAGGTCCCTACTCAAGTTGAACTCCCAGACTCTCAGGTCCCTACTCACGTTAAACTCTCAGACTCCCAGGTCCCTACTCACGTTGAACTCCCATCACCCCAGGTCCCTACTCACGTTGAACTCGTAGGCTCCCAGGTCCCTACTCACGTTGAACTCCCAGACTCCTAGGTCCCAACTCACGTTGAACTCCCATGCTCCCAGGTCCCTACTCACGTTGAAGGCCCAGACTCTCAGGTCCCTACTCACGTTGAACTCCCAGACTCTCAGGTCTCTACTCACGTTGAACTCCCAGACTCCTAGGTCCCTACTCACGCTGAACTTCCAGACTACCAAGTCCCTACTCATGTTGAACTCCCAGGCTCCCAAGTCCCTACTCACGTTGAACTCCCAGGTTCCCAGGTCCCTACTCACGTTGAACTCCCAGGTTCCCAGGTCCCTACTCACGTTGAACTCCCAGGTTCCCAGGTTGCTACTCACGTTGGACTCCCAGGCTCCCAGTTCTCTACTCACGTTGAACTCCCAGGCTCCCAGGTCCCTACTCACGTTGAACTCCCATCACCCCAGGTCCCTACTCACGTTGAACTCCCATCACCCCAGGTTCCTACTCACGTTGAACTCCCGGGCTCCCAGGTCCCTACTCACGTTGAACTCCCAGGCTCCCAGGTCCCTACTCACGTTGAACTCTCATCACCCCGGGTCCCTACTCACGTTGAACTCCCATCACCCCAGGTCCCTACTCACGTTGAACTCCCAGGTTCCCAGGTTCCTACTCACGTTGAACTGCCGGGCTCCCAGGTCCCTACTCACGTTGAACCCAGACCCCCAGGTCCCTATTTACGCTGAACTCCCAGAACCTCAGGTCCCTACTCACGTTGAACTCCCAGATTCCCAGATTCCCAGGTCCCTACCCACGTTGAACTGCCGGGCTCCCAGGTCCCTACTCACGTTGATCTCCCGTGCTCCCAGGTCCCTACCCACGTTGAACTCCCAGGATCCCAGGTCCCTACTCACGTTGAACTCGCAGGCTCCCAGGTCCCTACTCACGTTGAGCTCCCGTGCTCCCAGGTCCCTACTTACGTTGAACTCGTAGGCTCCCAGGTCCCTACTCACGTTGAACTCGTAGGCTCCCAGGTCCCTACTCACGTTGAACTCCCGGGCTCCCTGGTCCCTACTCACATTGAACTCCCAGGCTCCCAGGTCCCTACTCACGTTGAACTCCCGTGCTCCCAGGTCCCCACTTACGTTGAACTCCTGGGTTCCCAAGTCCCTACTCACGTTGATCTCCCAGGTTCCCAGGTCCCTACTCACGTTGAACTTCCAGGCTCCCAGATCCCTACTCACGTTGAACTCCCAGGCTCCCTGGTCCCTACTCACATTGAACTCCCAGGCTCCCAGGTCCCTACTCACGTTGAAATCCCGGGCTCCCAGGTCCCTACTCACGTTGAACTCCCAGCTTCCCAGGTTCCTACTCACGTTGAACTCCCAGGTTTCCAGGTTCCTACTCACGTTGAACTCCCAGACTCTCAGGTCCCTACTGACGTTGAACTCCCATCTCCCCAGGTCCCTACTCACGTTGAACTCCCAGGCTCCCAGGTCCCTACTGACGTTGAACTCCCAGGCTCCCAGGTCCCTACTCACGTTGAACTCCCAGGCTCCCAGGTCCCTACTCACGTTGAACTCCCATCACCCCAGGTCCCTACTCACGTTGAACTCCCATCACCCCAGGTCCCTACTCACGTTGAACTCCCAGGCTCCCAGGTCCCTACTCACGTTGAAATCCCGGGCTCCCACGTCCCTACTCACGTTGAACTCCCAAGCTCCCAGGTTCCTACTGACGTTGAACTGCCGGGCTCCCAGGTCCCTACTCACGTTGAACTCCCAGGCTCCCAGCTCTCTACTCACGTTGAACTCCCATCTCCCCAGGTCCCTACTCACGTTGAACTCCCGTGCTCCCAGGTCCCTACTCACGTTGAACTCCTCGGTTCCCAGGTCCCTACTCACGTTGAACTCCCAGGTTCCCAGTTCCCTACTCACGGTGAACTCCCAGGGTCCCAGGTCCCTACTCACGTTGAACTCCCAGATCCCTACTCACGTTGAACTCGCAGGTTCCCAGGTCCCTACTCACGTTGAACTCCCAGGTTCCCAGGTCGCTACTCACGTTGAACTCCCAGGTTCCCAGGTCGCTGCTCACGTTGAACTCCCAGACCCCAAAGTCCCTACTCACGTTGAATTCCCAGGTTCCAAGGTCCCTGCTCACGTTGAACTCCCAGGTTCTCAATTCCCTACTCACGTTGAACTCCCAGATCCCCAGGTCCCTACTCACGCTGAACTCCCAGACCCCCTGGTCCCTACTCACGTTGATCTCCCAGTTTCGCAGGTCGCTGCTCACGTTGAACTCCCTGACCCCCAGGACCCTACTCACGTTGAATTCCCAGGTTCCAAGGTCCCTGCTCACGTTGAACTCCCAGGTTCCCAGGTCCCTACTCACGTTGAACTCCCAGGTTCCCAGGTCGCTACTCACGTTGAACTCCCAGGTTCCCAGGTCGCTGCTCACGTTGAACTCCCAGACCCCCAGGTCCCTACTCACGTTGAATTCCCAGGTTCCAAGGTCCCTGCTCACGTTGAACTCCCAGGTTCCCAATTCCCTACTCACGTTGAACTCCCAGGCTCCCAGGCTCCCAGGTCCCTACTCACGTTGAACTTCCAGGTTCCTAGGTCGCTACTCACGTTGAACTCCCAGGTTCCCAGGTCCCTACTCACGTTGAACTCTCAGGTTCCGAGGTCCCTACTCACGTTGAACTCCCAGGCTCCCAGGTCCCTACTCACGTTGAACTCCCACGTTGCCAATTCCCTACTCACGTTGAACTCCCAGGTTCCCAGGTCCCTACTCACGTTGAACTCTCAGGTTTCGAGGTCCCTACTCACGTTGAACTCCCAGGCTCCCAGGTCCCTACTCACGTTGAACTCCCACTTTGCCAATTCCCTACTCACGTTGAACTCCCAGGTTCCCAGGTCCCTACTCACGTTGAACTCCCAGGTTCCCAGGTCGCTAGTCACGTTGAACTCCCAGGTTCCCAGGTCCCTACTCACGTTGAACTCCCAGGTTCCCAGGTCGCTAGTCACGTTGAACTCCCAGGCTCCCAGGTCCCTACTCACGTTGAACTCCCACGTTGCCAATTCCCTACTCACGTTGAACTCCCAGGTTCCCAGGTCCCTACTCACGTTGAACTCCCAGGTTCCCAGGTCGCTACTCACGTTGAACTCCCGGGCTCCCAGGTCCCTACTCACGTTGAACTCCCAGGCTCCCAGGTCCCTACTCACGTTGAACTCCCAGGCTCCCAGGTCCCTACTCACGTTGAAGGCCCAGACTCTCAGGTCCCTACTCACGTTGAACTCCCAGACTCTCAGGTCACTACTCACGTTGAACTCCCAGACTCCTAGGTCCCTACTCACGCTGAACTTCCAGACTACCAAGTCCCTACTCATGTTGAACTCCCGGGCTCCCAGGTCCCTACTCACGTTGAACTCCCAGGCTCCCAGGTCCCTACTCACGTTGAACTCCCATCACCCCAGGTCCCTACTCACGTTGAACTCCCGGGCTCCCAGTTCCCTACTCACGTTGAACTTCTAGGTTCCCAGGTCCCTACTCACGTTGAACTCGTAGGCTCCCAGGTCCCTACTCACGTTGAACTCCCAGACTCCCAGGTCCCTACTCACGTTGAACTCAACCGGCTCACAGGTCCCTACTCACGTTGAACTCCCAGGCTCATAGATCCCTATTCACGTTGAACTCGCAGGCTCCCAGGTCCCTACTCACGTTGAACTCCCAGGCTCCCAGGTCCCTACTGACGTTGAACGCCCAGACTCCCAGGTCCCTACTCACGTTGAACTCCCAGACTCCCAGGTCCCTACTCACGTTGAACTCCCAGACCCCCAGGTCCCTACTCAAGTTGAACTCCCAGACTCTCAGGTCCCTACTCACGTTAAACTCTCAGACTCCCAGGTCCCTACTCACGTTGAACTCCCATCACCCCAGGTCCCTACTCACGTTGAACTCGTAGGCTCCCAGGTCCCTACTCACGTTGAACTCCCAGACTCCTAGGTCCCAACTCACGTTGAACTCCCATGCTCCCAGGTCCCTACTCACGTTGAAGGCCCAGACTCTCAGGTCCCTACTCACGTTGAACTCCCAGACTCTCAGGTCTCTACTCACGTTGAACTCCCAGACTCCTAGGTCCCTACTCACGCTGAACTTCCAGACTACCAAGTCCATACTCATGTTGAACTCCCAGGCTCCCAAGTCCCTACTCACGTTGAACTCCCAGGTTCCCAGGTCCCTACTCACGTTGAACTCCCAGGTTCCCAGGTCCCTACTCACGTTGAACTCCCAGGTTCCCAGGTTGCTACTCACGTTGGACTCCCAGGCTCCCAGTTCTCTACTCACGTTGAACTCCCAGGCTCCCAGGTCCCTACTCACGTTGAACTCCCATCACCCCAGGTCCCTACTCACGTTGAACTCCCATCAACCCAGGTTCCTACTCACGTTGAACTCCCGGGCTCCCAGGTCCCTACTCACGTTGAACTCCCAGGCTCCCAGGTCCCTACTCACGTTGAACTCCCATC
This sequence comes from Arenicola marina, assembly GCA_964019135.1. Classification (NCBI taxonomy): domain Eukaryota; kingdom Metazoa; phylum Annelida; class Polychaeta; family Arenicolidae; genus Arenicola; species Arenicola marina. The sequence continues at coordinate 39,378,256 of OZ025252.1, forward strand.
ACCCCAGGTCCCTACTCACGTTGAACTCCCAGGTTCCCAGGTTCCTACTCACGTTGAACTGCCGGGTTCCCAGGTCCCTACTCACGTTGAACCCAGACCCCCAGGTCCCTATTTACGCTGAACTCCCAGAACCTCAGGTCCCTACTCACGTTGAACTCCCAGATTCCCAGATTCCCAGGTCCCTACCCACGTTGAACTGCCGGGCTCTCAGGTCCCTACTCACGTTGATCTCCCGTGCTCCCAGGTCCCTACCCACGTTGAACTCCCAGGCTCCCAGGTCCCTACTCACGTTGAACTCGCAGGCTCCCAGGTCCCTACTCACGTTGAGCTCCCGTGCTCCCAGGTCCCTACTTACGTTGAACTCGTAGGCTCCCAGGTCCCTACTCACGTTGAACTCGTAGGCTCCCAGGTCCCTACTCACGTTGAACTCCCGGGCTCCCTGGTCCCTACTCACATTGAACTCCCAGGCTCCCAGGTCCCTACTCACGTTGAACTCCCGTGCTCCCAGGTCCCCACTTACGTTGAACTCCTGGGTTCCCAAGTCCCTACTCACGTTGATCTCCCAGGTTCCCAGGTCCCTACTCACGTTGAACTTCCAGGCTCCCAGATCCCTACTCACGTTGAACTCCCAGGCTCCCTGGTCCCTACTCACATTGAACTCCCAGGCTCCCAGGTCCCTACTCACGTTGAAATCCCGGGCTCCCAGGTCCCTACTCACGTTGAACTCCCAGCTTCCCAGGTTCCTACTCACGTTGAACTCCCAGGTTTCCAGGTTCCTACTCACGTTGAACTCCCAGACTCTCAGGTCCCTACTGACGTTGAACTCCCATCTCCCCAGGTCCCTACTCACGTTGAACTCCCAGGCTCCCAGGTCCCTACTGACGTTGAACTCCCAGGCTCCCAGGTCCCTACTCACGTTGAACTCCCAGGCTCCCAGGTCCCTACTCACGTTGAACTCCCATCACCCCAGGTCCCTACTCACGTTGAACTCCCATCACCCCAGGTCCCTACTCACGTTGAACTCCCAGGCTCCCAGGTCCCTACTCACGTTGAAATCCCGGGCTCCCACGTCCCTACTCACGTTGAACTCCCAAGCTCCCAGGTTCCTACTGACGTTGAACTGCCGGGCTCCCAGGTCCCTACTCACGTTGAACTCCCAGGCTCCCAGCTCTCTACTCACGTTGAACTCCCATCTCCCCAGGTCCCTACTCACGTTGAACTCCCAGGCTCCCAAGTCCCTACTCACATTGAACTCCCAGGCCCCCAGGTCCCTACTCACGTTGAACTCCCGTGCTCCCAGGTCCCTACTCACGTTGAACTCCTCGGTTCCCAGGTCCCTACTCACGTTGAACTCCCAGGTTCCCAGTTCCCTACTCACGGTGAACTCCCAGGGTCCCAGGTCCCTACTCACGTTGAACTCCCAGATCCCTACTCACGTTGAACTCGCAGGTTCCCAGGTCCCTACTCACGTTGAACTCCCAGGTTCCCAGTTCCCTACTCACGTTGAACTCCCAGGGTCCCAGGTCCCTACTCACGTTGAACTCCCAGATCCCTACTCACGTTGAACTCGCAGGTTCCCAGGTCCCTACTCACGTTGAACTCCCAGGTTCCCAGGTCGCTACTCATGTTGAACTCCCAGGTTCCCAGGTCGCTGCTCACGTTGAACTCCCAGACCCCCAAGTCCCTACTCACGTTGAATTCCCAGGTTCCAAGGTCCCTGCTCACGTTGAACTCCCAGGTTCTCAATTCCCTACTCACGTTGAACTCCCAGATCCCCAGGTCCCTACTCACGCTGAACTCCCAGACCCACAGGTCCCTACTCACGTTGATCTCCCAGTTTCCCAGGTCGCTGCTCACGTTGAATTCCCAGGTTCCAAGGTCCCTGCTCACGTTGAACTCCCAGGTTCCCAGGTCCCTACTCACGTTGAACTCCCAGGTTCCCAGGTCGCTACTCACGTTGAACTCCCAGGTTCCCAGGTCGCTGCTCACGTTGAACTCCCAGAGCCCCAGGTCCCTACTCACGTTGAATTCCCAGGTTCCAAGGTCCCTGCTCACGTTGAACTCCCAGGTTCCCAATTCCCTACTCACGTTGAACTCCCAGGCTCCCAGGCTCCCAGGTCCCTACTCACGTTGAACTTCCAGGTTCCTAGGTCGCTACTCACGTTGAACTCCCAGGTTCCCAGGTCCCTACTCACGTTGAACTCTCAGGTTCCGAGGTCCCTACTCACGTTGAACTCCCAGGCTCCCAGGTCCCTACTCACGTTGAACTCCCACGTTGCCAATTCCCTACTCACGTTGAACTCCCAGGTTCCCAGGTCCCTACTCACGTTGAACTCTCAGGTTTCGAGGTCCCTACTCACGTTGAACTCCCAGGCTCCCAGGTCCCTACTCACGTTGAACTCCCACGTTGCCAATTCCCTACTCACGTTGAACTCCCAGGTTCCCAGGTCCCTACTCACGTTGAACTCCCAGGTTCCCAGGTCGCTACTCACGTTGAACTCCCAGGTTCCCAGGTCGCTGCTCACGTTGAACTCCCAGACCCCCTGGTCCCTACTCACGTTGAATTCCCAGGTTCCAAGGTCCCTGCTCACGTTGAACTCCCAGGTTCTCAATTCCCTACTCACGTTGAACTCCCAGACCCCCAGGTCCCTACTCACGCTGAACTCCCAGACCCCCAGGTCCCTACTCACGTTGAACTCCCAGTTTCCCAGGTCGCTGCTCACGTTGAACACCCTGACCCCCAGGTCCCTACGCACATTGAATTCCCAGGTTCCAAGGTCCCTGCTCACGTTGAACTCTCAGGTTCCCAGGCCCCTACTCACGTTGAACTCCCATGTTCCCAGGTCGCTACTCACGTTGAGCTCCCAGGTTCCCAGGTCGCTGCTCACGTTGAACTCCCCGACCCCCAGGTCCCTACTCACGTTGAATTCCCAGGTTTCAAGGTCCCTGCTCACGTTGAACTCCCAGGTTCCCAATTCCCTACTCACGTTGAACTCCCAGGCTCCCAGGCTCCCAGGTCCCTACTCACGTTGAACTTCCAGGTTCCTAGGTCGCTACTCACGTTGAACTCCCAGGTTCCCAGGTCCCTACTCACGTTGAACTCTCAGGTTCCCAGGTCCCTACTCACGTTGAACTTCCAGGTTCCTAAGTCGCTACTCACGTTGAAGTCCCAGGTTCCCAGGTCCCTACTCACGTTGAACTCTCAGGTTCCCAGGTCCCTACTCACGTTGAACTTCCAGGTTCCTAGGTCGCTGCTCACGTTGAACTCCCAGGTTCCCAGGTCCCTACTCACGTTGAACTCCCACGTTGCCAATTCCCTACTCACGTTGAACTCCCAGGTTCCCAGGTCCCTACTCACGTTGAACTCCCAGGTTTCGAGGTCCCTACTCACGTTGAACTCCCAGACTCCCAGGTCCCTACTCACGTTGAACTCTCAGGTTCCGAGGTCCCTACTCATGTTGAACTCCCAGGCTCCCAGGTCCCTACTCACGTTGAACTCCCAGGCTCCCAGGTCCCTACTCACGTTGAACTCCCACGTTGCCAATTCCCTACTCACGTTGAACTCCCAGGTTGCCAGGTCCCTACTCACGTTGAACTCCCAGGTTGCCAGGTCCCTACTCACGTTGAATTCCCAGGTTCCGAGGTCCCTACTCACGTTGAACTCCCAGGTTGCCAGGTCCCTACTCACGCTGAACTCCCAGGTTCCCAGGTCCCTACTCACGTTGAACTCCCAGGCCCCTACTCCTATGCCGCCGGCAGCTCCAGACCCGGCCAGTCCGATGAAGTGTTCGGTCCCAATGTTACTGACGAAGAGGGATGCTCCAATCTGGAACGGAATAATAATCTGCATTTGGTTGTTTCTTCAATGTGCAAAACGGTTAAAAGCTAGTTCGGAGGCGCTTGTACTGGTTCTACAAGACACATTTGGAAAAATAATTACTGCTTTTTGGCGCCTCTTTGAAATTCACTCTATCGCAAACCACTAAGGACACTTTGCAATGACAGATCAGATCAGTCATAAAATATACGTAGTCCATGTACCAAGCCGAACAGAACCTTTAATGTAACATGCGAAACTTATCCTGGTTGACCATGCAATGGCTTACCATGAAGAAATTCATCTGTCTCCCAGCCAAGAAGTACCCACTGACCGTGCCTTTGGTCGGCCGACATGATGCCTGCAAACAGCGCAGGACCAGAGCTGTGATCGGTATGCTTACATGATTATATAAGAGAGTCTGCCATTAAGCACCATTGGTCCTTCCAAGCGCGTACCAAGCTTATTTGCCATTTAATTGCACAGAAAGACGAACGTTAAAACGTTCAAAACGCTATTCATCAGCTGAAACTTAAAGGACTATAACGCCTCAAAACAATAAATACAATCTAACTACCAGACCACAATTCACGAAATACAAATACACCATTTACATCAGGCTTTTATAAACTTACCAAATGCGGAGGACCGAACCCGATCCCCCCCCCCCCCTCCCTCCCCACAATTATTTCCCTGCCCCACCCACTCCAACCCCACCCTCCTCCCCACCCACTCCCACCCCACCCCCTTGCCCCACTCACTCCCACCCCACCCCTCCACACGCTTATCTCCCTGCCCCACCCACTCCCACCCCACCCCCCTGCCCCACTCACTCCCACCCCACCCCACCCCTTGCCCCACCCACCCACTCCCACCCCACCCCCCTCCTCACGCTTCTCTTTGCCTCTCTCAACACATACAGATGAGAACAGCCAGAAGATATCCCACTACTTACATACAATCCAATGCCGATAACAACAAGGAAATAGATAACGACGACGACGATATCCTCTACTTCGAGCCGCGTATTCGAGGCGACAGCGTCTGTGAGCGCCATGACGTCACTGTGACGTCACACGTGGTACAATAACACGCCCTGCAAACATATCAACATGTTGGCTGCTTAATTGGGTCATAGTCATTAGTCCAATGTTGCAATTCCTATCAATGCCCCATAAGGGTGCGCACATTGCATTTAGGCCCCATATGTATCAGTCCAAATTCTAGATTATAACACCTTACGATTCACTCATATTCATCCAGAAACATGACGTGCACTAACGAATAAAGTAATGTTTCAGAAGACTTACTTTGATTTGATACTAACAACGTCAATGACAGATCACTGTGACATACACGGAAACACGTCAAAGTCAAAATGTACCGACAAGCAATCGGAGCAGCCTCTGCTAGCGTCACCCACCTTAGATGGGCATGCATACCATTCGGTTAACACAACATCATCCTCCCACTGTAGCACGCCTAACCTCAGGCGGTGTGGACGGAATACTACTGTTTACTTTTTGTACATTTACGGGGTCCCAGACAGGATTTCCAGGCCAGGTCCGTGTTTGACAATGCAGCGAGACGGTAACGGACGACTGGTCACCGAACCAAACAAACATGAACGCCGTCACCACTGCATGCATAATGACGCACTCACGCTGCACGCGAGGGCTCACATACGATCTCAAGGGGTCTGGAAAGGGGGGGGGGGTGGGGTCCAGTGTCGACGGCTCAGAATTGTCAGTGTCAAATGTCCATTTCCACGACATCCCGTGTCGCTTTTTGGCTCAGTGTCGTTTTTTTTCTAAAAAAACTGTTTCGATGTCGCCTTTTCATATCCTCAGTAGCCTATGCTAGCGGATCAGGGGACAGAGTACAAATGTGTTTTAATTCCCAGTCATACAGATCGGGAAGCTTTCGGATTTTATGATATCGCAAACGTTCGCATCGTTTGAACTTGAATGTTATTTTTTAAATGGCCGGCTCAAGTATGCGAGCATGGATTTCAAACGCAGCTCACGGATTCAGTAGCGCTACGTAAGGTGTGGGGCAAGGATGTGTCGTGTTGCCAGATCACAAAGAATAAATGTCTTTATTCACATACAAAGGAAGGGCCGATAAATGATCATAGTAAATTGACGATTTCCCGATTTACAGTTTACGATTAATGAACTTTTTTTATCACGGCGGTCGACTGATTCCCAGTTCCCGAAGAATTATTTTCCTCATTCCCAGTTCACGAAAAAGTTAAAAGCACGTTCTCGAGGAACTGAAATACCACTTGCCACCCCCCCCCCCCCCCCGCCCCCCTACGTAAGAATGCTTCAGGTATGAATAAAGTCCGGTGAACCTGTGTCACTCTTTCACGTTGAGATGAGATGCCTTGTGGATTGCACAATTATCAAAACGATTTCGTCACCCGTAGGGTGAAAATGACGTAAAATGAAAAGTCTGGATTATGTCTTCCGTCCACTACAATGACCTTGACCTTAACAATTGACTTGACCGTGACTTTGACCTTTGACCTAAATACCCCGTTTACTAAGTTGATCGATCCATGTCGGATAACGGATATCGATGAGTACATTTATACGACGAAATGTTGCGTTTTGTGGCCTACGCACAGTGCACAGACACACCCTAGCTGAGATGCAGATTTGACCCTTCAGATCCGTATTTGGCCCCTGAGATCCGTATTTGGCCCCTCATATCCAGATTGACCCCTCAGATTCAGATTCATCCCTCATATCCAGATACACCACTCAGATTCAGATTGACCCCTCAGATCCAGATTGACCCCTCAGATCCAGATTGACCCCTCAGATCTATATTTGATACCTCAGATCCATATTGACCCCTCAGATCCGGCAGCTCCAAAACTGTCGCTATAGTGAGCATCCTCTCAATTGGTCGCCTCATCCCAAAAGTAAAAGTCACTCTTTAGTTTCGCCCCCAGGCTTTAACGATCTCACTCGGTGGACAGCTAAAACCAAACTGCCCGTTTATTCAGTTTCGGTCTACAGTTCTAGTTTCTACGTCCCTACCATATGCACATTATTATGACGGAAAATCTTAGATATTTTTTTTGCCTCATCTTTCAGTACATTGGTATGTCTGTGTGTGTGTGTGTGTGCGCGCGCTCTGTAAGTAGCAACGTTTCTTTCTTTAACTTTACCTATCGATAGGTACCCGGTCAAATTCGTTCGCTGTCACCGCTCGCGACAGTCCAGAGCCTCGCTGTAATGTTGTTATCATTAGCAGAGTAGTGAGCAGCGCTGTGTTGAGATCTTGTTTGGATATGATAAGCCAAGTGACGATTCCCCGGCCACACATCACGCGATTGATGTCGGCCAGCTGTTGTTAACAGTTAATAGCTCTCGTAGGGTCCCATGTTAAAGATTGGGATTTTTTTTGCTGAAGATTCTTGAAACCTTGACCTTTGACCTACACACCCCGCTAACGAACTTGGCCGAGCCTAATGTTTATCAGTTGGGAAGATGAGTTACACTTTTAAATGTAAAGCATCTGGTAAGCGGCAAGTATTTGATGCATTTGCTCTTTTTGGTAACATATTGCTTTTAATAAACATATACATAAACAAGCTACTGTTACTGTTCGTTATTTGGAGTTATTACACCCCGCGTTTTGTCATATAAAAGCTTGTGTGTCCAGGTTTGGGCATTCAATTGAAAGACTAACAGTTGCTAAAAAGGAGTTTATTAGTAGTAAATAAAGACGAAACATGACTGAATCATGACATGACACGCAGCAATCAGCAGTATTTTACATGGTGTTTACATTATTCACGGCAGTGACAATCGTGTTTTTATTTTGCGAGCAACAATTGCGAAAAGAGTGAAAGCAAAAGTGTCGCCCCCTACTGGCGAATAACACCAACCACTATCGTTAAGCAATAATTGTCTCACACGAAATTATTATGCATCGGCAATGGTGAATAAAATTTAAAAAACAGAGAAGCTGGAGTGACGGTTATTGTGTTGGGAACCCGCATGTAAAGGTCAGTATTCTATCAGATCCACTGACTCAAACATGGACTGAGCGCGTTATGACGCGTAACTTTGGTACCTGACGGAGCATTATATGTGTTTATTCATCGTTGAGCACTTTTCGTAGAGTTCAAGCCACTGAGCATGGTGACTCGTGATTTTTTGACTCCTGCATTTTTTAAATATATAATTACCATTAAAGATTGAATGCACATGTATGCGTTTGTGCATTCAATCTTTAATGAGAATAACATATTTTAAAAATCCAGGATAGCCGATTGTGAACAAATTGAGCAAAATATCATGGTTTCAGCTACTGTTTCTTATAATTCCTATGTTAAAAAAATTGCTTTTCATATACATTGATATATTTCATGTATATATATACCACAATACATGGGCGGATCCAATCATTTGAAAACGGCGGTGGTCCAGAGGTCCACTTAAAAAGCCACCGGGGAAGGGCGTCCACGACTCAGATAGCGTTTTTTCGTCAAAAAGGGTGATGGGGGTCCACGCCTCAGATGGCCTAAATGTTGCATTAAAAAACGGCACTCGTCCTCTTCCACCCCCCCCCCCCACCACCACCCCCACCAGGATCCGCCCCTGCAATATATACATATTTATATATATACCACATAGACACATCCAGTCATCTATGCCATATATTTCAGACATTCGTCGAACTCGAGGGCTGAGGTCACCTCGGTTCATTGCCCATCTTTGAGAACCCCCGCTAGGGGGCCCACGCATCACCGGAGCGTAACCCAGAACCAGTGTCCCGTGCGGAAATGCCACCCCCCCCCCCCCCCGACACACACACACACACACCCCACCCCCATGCGGAGTTGCATCACTGATATAAAATACATGATAGTGAGGCCCTCTCGGCTCCATGTGGTTGTACGGTGCCACGGAGGGTGGGGGGGGGGGGCATCTCCGCATGAGTAAGGGGCATTTCCACCTAGCCAATGAATGAAAGATGTTAAATTCCCAAGAGCAGCCATAATAGATCAATCCATACTCCGACACGAAGCCCCGCCCACGCTTGAGTCCTTTTTCTTTGATCCTGAGTATGAAAGTGACAATCGTAGCTGATAGTAGCTACAACCGAGAAGTACTCATCTCTGAAAGAGGCCAAAAACTTTCTTTCTTGTCTGACATAGCGCACGTGGAAGATATGTTTCAACACATGATTGAATAAAAGCAACAGTGACATCAGTGAATGATTGGCGGCCTGGGTCAGTCTATGAAGTTGCAACTCCGCTAGTTGTGTAGAGCTGCCCGAGTCCGCCTGGACCACAACACACGCCTTAGACGGAAAGGTCGCCTGGTGGAGCGTTGTCATTGACGTCCTGGGCTTTCATCTCCACGTGTGCCTTGTCCTTGTCGAGGTCGGGGTGGTCGGGGTGGTCCGAGTGGTCGGAGTGTTCGGAGTGGTCCGTCTGGCTGTGGTTGGGGGTCTCCTGCTCCTTGTCGGTGAGGATGGTCTGGGACCCGATGGGGTCATCCCGGGCCGTGTTCAGGCTGGAGGTGGACTTCTTGGCCGTGTTGTAGCCATCCTGGGAGCGACGGTAGGCCCTCCGAGCGAAGAGCGACACCAGCAGCATGTAGAAGACGAGGTAGGCGTGGTACACCCCTGCAGCACAGGAGGCGATGGGGCAATGAAGACAATGCACGTGCCAGCAGGTATTGTTACAATAATGGGGCGGGATGGTGAATAATCGGGCAAAACAATGTTGATATTACCTAACGAACTACTTTTAGCTGTATATCGTCGTATAGGATTGACGATTAATGATAACAGAATGTTAATCTTCAGTTCAACTGGACCAAAAAAAACACAGATTAATTGAACCAAAAATCGCGTCGCGGTGTCATTCTGCACATTTTATAACGGATAAAGAAACATAATATTACATCCTCTCCTATTTCACGTACATTATTTAGCCGGCTACGGGGCTCAATCGACTAATTTAAAATCATTTACATGGTAACTTTAGCCGTCTAAGCCCAGTAGACGGTTAAACTGCGTTCGTGACATCTGCCACAGGATGAGCTGCAGATATGTCGTGGGTGTCATTCACCCCGGGAGGTTTTTTTGCCCAATATCTAACCTTCATTTGCACCCACGCGGCCCAAAACGCCATGATTTATACACCGGTTGGTTGGTTGTATATTCAGGACGCTGTAACCCCTTTGATTAATACACCGGCTTGCCTGCGCCGGTGACGCCCACCGATGGGGTTGGACACGCAGTATACTTACGGTCGCCGCGGGCCCGGGACGGCAGGGAGCTGGTGCAGGGGATGACGTTGACGGCTGACAGGATCGAGAACAGGAGACTGCCGAGCACTGTGCCCACCAGGACGAGTTGCACGGAGAAGACCTTTGGCTTGAGGGCAAACTCGACGAGCGGCTGCCCCAAGGTGCGGGCGATTAGCAAGAGCCCGTATGTGGCCAGCAGAGAGGAAATCGTGGTGATGATGGTGATGTAGATGTACCCGTTGTCGGCCGCGATCTGTAAAGACGAATTTTGTATTTAACCATAAATTGAACTTGGCTATTCACACATTTACCGGTATGTTTAAAGACCCCATGCGGAGGATAATAAATATATATATATAAGGGCAAATGTGACTAAGAAGAATTTAATATACAGTATTTTAGTACAAGACGTCATACCTGGTCCTCCAGACGAGAATGCTTCAAATTGTGATTATTCGTTTCTAGTTATTGTCAAAATAACGAAAATAAACGGTCCGTTTGCTCGTATGTTTGAAGGTAAATCTTTCCAGATCTGTGAAGCATTATCATTCTTATACACATCCTAGGCTCTGAAATTAGTGAGGTAGGGGACTGGGGGGCAAGATCCCGATTTCAAAGATTGGGAACCAGTGGTGGGTGGGAGAATGGAGGACATGGCCATGGCTGGAATATCGGCATGTGTGCCTCAGAGATCGGTTGGATCGGGGAGACAAGGGCAAATATGTCCGAGCCCAAATATTGGTGGGATTGGGGAATGGGGGACACGGGCGCTCACCATGCCCGGGATGTAGGCCCCGTCGGTCCACAGGACGGCGGCAATGAACAGCAGCACCGGCCGGATGATGGCTGTCTGGAGCACCAACATTACCATCTTCCGGAACACCGGACTAAGGGAGAGCAATATATAGAACGCGATACAAAAGTGTATGCGGTCAACTTGTCAGCTTTGCCTCACAGCATGTCAATCGACAGTCTCAATGGTCTTCAGTTTAAATTTATGTTATTTACAATAAATATCATAATTATCATTTTCTTTGTGTTGGAATATACGGAGCGCCAATAAGGCAAGCGAAATGTGTTCTGCCGAGATAGCACATGAAACAGGATTCATTGTTAGCAATGTCCATGCATGACATGAACGGGTGATACAGGCCTTCGTTTGAACCTACAACCCGCAGGCTTGCAAGTGAACACGCTGGCATTTCGACCACGGGGGCGTGCCCTGGACCTGTATTTTCGAACAATGTAGCTCAGTTGGTAAGCAGGCTAAGGTGCAGCTCAACATATCTGGGGTAAGTCTCACCCAACCTCATTGCATTGCCACCGGAGGTTTGTGTGCTCAATCGAGCCTACATCTATGGGGACAGACGGGGGCATAAGACACCAAATTTCCCTTCATTGCGAACAATGCATGATGACCAGCATTTATCGCGAATGAAAGAAATCACCGACCACATTTCTTGACCTGGTCGTGGCGTACTTACAAGCTGAACTTGACGGTGGGGAGGCAGACGCAGCAGCAGCAGCAGGGTGGCCCCCTCAGGGACACCATGGGGTCCTCCAGTGTGTCCGCGATCTCCTCCACGTCACCCGTGTAGTCGGCGAACAGGCGTACCACGTTATACAAACACGTGGCGAAATATCTGACAACGGAAATTAAATTGGTCAATAAAGCTCTTGTTTTATCGTGCTTCTGACATTGTCGTATCGAAAGCCTAGCAGTCACGAGTTATGTTTGATGCAGAAGATTTCAGTCAGCTGCTACGAGTTCTATAACGTGTTAAATGGATAATAGTGGCTCTTGAAATATCCCCCGCCTTCCTTTCTTTCATATTACGCTAACTATAAATTATAAGCGATATTGTGCATACTAGAATGGTAATACATTACATGACAAGACAAATGAGAAAATGCATGGCAGCTGAGGCAGACATGGAGGAAGTGACTTACGCATCGGCAATGAGGTCCACCAGGGTGGCGGCCCGTGGTATCATGATGCCCAGGGCAGAACACAGGGCATACGCCTGAAGACAGACACCGTGCAATTATGTCCATCATTTACACTTCCTTGCCGACTACAAATCGGTGCGATACTTCCTCATCCAAATGGTTCCAATCACCTACGTCTGTTATCGCAACTATATCATTACTTATCTTCTGCGCTTCTTTCGAATATTATAACTTTGCTTAATTTATTTATGTTGAAACGTCAAGAAGATTCACTGTGTGTACTTGTAAATTGATTCATCCTTTTTGCAATCACACCATCCCATCCGAAATGCCACCTTGCATACAACTTACCGGAAAGAGGCCGAGAATATAAATAGTTCTCTCCCTGCGCTTGCGCACTTTGAAATTCTTTACTATGAAGTAGATTTCTTCTATATAGATGGCGAATATTGCTAGCACGGCCACCCATACCAGTGCCATGATGACATAAATCGACACGTGCAAATCTGTCAAAGATCAAGGTCATTCTCTGATTATTTGAAAATAATATGATGAAAAACGACTTTCAGTGAACCTTTAATACATGTTAGCCTAATTGTAGCTAATCACGTGATTTGATTTTAATAAATGTCGCAGTGGACGGTTAATGTTGATAACGCCACAAAGACGGTACAATGTTTATAAAGTGGATGATTTCGTTGCATAGGATATTATGTCTGTCATTGTTACGGCCTGGAATGCCAGTACTATTTGCTGGCAATATTCTAATCAAATAATATAATTCATATATCTCACCGATATATCGATATCTGTTGACAACTACTTATAATGTTGTATTCTAAGAAGAAACAGCTGGACAAATGGAATTATTCTCTCAATGTCGTTACAATTCTGGGTATAATAACATATATCCATTGCTTCTAGAAAAGCCCCTTTACATCAACATTTCCACTATCAAATAGTTGCTTGGTTGGGTTATCTAGATACTATCGCATGACTAATTCATGTACCCCAACAGGCTGAGCAGTTCTGTACCTTGGAGGCTTTCTCGCGACAGAGGGAGATCTCCTTTGCAGCTGAATGTTTCGCTGTCATTGGCCTCAGTGAGGCCCACTGTGCCGGACACCATGACCTCCGTGATCCCCGCCATGGTTGGGCTGTGAAGTCCAGTCGCTTGTACCTACCACCAGGACGCTGAAAATGCGTTATTGCTTACTTTCACTTTGGCTTAGGTATAATGTGGAGAAAAAGCCAATCAAATCACAGTAATTAAGCCGGGGGCAATAATGTGAAGTCTATTTTGAATCTGGGTTCAAGTATAAATATATTACATAAGTATAAATATATAATATAAGCATAGATATATAATATAAGTATAAATATATAACATAAGTATAAATATATAATATAAGTATAGATATATAATACAAGTATAAATGTTCTGGCCACCCGAGAGCCTAACGGCACGTGGATCGGTAGTTCGCGCCCCGCTGTGGCCATGTCTGTGTAGTCATAGGATAAAGATCCCATGTTATTCTTTGCAAGAGTAGGGGGTTACCCCGGGGGCATGGCTCCACTATCCCTTCCTTCTCCCATTGACGCGATATGACCGAAGTTGGTTAAAGCATCCTGAATATATAACCAAATAACCAACTTAAACAAGGCCTAAATGTGAATTCCTTGTGGAACCTTGAATATTGTTAATTGGCGAAACCGATGCCCCAAACCAGAAAGTCGATATAAGAAATCGGTAAAAACGTAAAAAGTCGGAAGTGTGAAGTATGACGTGTAAGACCACCTGTAGGAGTCATTACATTTATCTCTTATTTTTCATTGGCTATATATATATTTCATATGAAATAAATTATTTAGACAATGTGTTGAGCTATTAGGCATGTTGGGTCAATCTGTGTCAGAGTGGATTAATATGTGTTTGTGTCATGTTTATGTGTTATGGAGATGTGTTAGGTCTGCAGCACGGCATGCCGTTCCCAGGTATGTCGCCCAGTGCGGTCACCAGTACACGCACCATGAGGGACACCTGCACTCACCTAAACACACTCCACCACAATTTGCAAACCATTATAAAATCGTCATGCAATGATCTTTTTGCACCACGTTAAAGTTCAAGTGCGCCGAAATATCCGCTGTAACAGTAATACTATTTGTTCACACGTGTCTTCTGCCTCCACAATGATAAAGTCCAATCAAACACCATTTGCATGAAGACGAGACGCAATTTCACCATCGCACTACATACGTACAGCGAAACGGCTTAAATAGACGACACGAACATAACCCTGGAAGCATGGTGCATCATAATAACGCCAAATTTAGACTTAATACTCACCTTAAAGTTACGAGAAGTTTAGCCGTCAACACAAAGCTGTTATCTCGGCGTGTAGCTTTCCCATTCTGCGGGGCCAGTGTCAGCCCTGCACCGGGCGTGCTTAGCTGGTGGTATGTGTGGCGGAGTCCACGCCGTGGGTGATGTAATCAATCACTGACGGATGCGGAGAGACTGGCGAGGAGGAGGAGACTGCTGGCCTGGACACGGTCGACGAGGCTTTACACATGGCCGCCTGAGATATGCGAGGATGCCTCGGTGTGTGGACAGAGGTATGTCCGAGTGTCACCAACACCACTCTGTGCGCCACCGAACCTTACGAGATACGGCTATTCATAACGACAGCTGAGTTATTGGTGTAAAACTCGCAACTGCATAATATTTCATTATTAGGATATAGTGCCGACCACCTGTTTGTTTGGAGCGATGCCCAATGCACAGAATGGCTTGGTACGAGGACAGAGCTGTGGCCTAATTGTGGAAGTCTTATTCATACTGGATATTGACCGTTTCTTTTGCAACGGACTTGCATTGGTAAAGCGTTATATGGACTAACGTGAGTCAATGGTAAAACCACTCAGCCTAATTTTCTTCAATCTATGCGGCCACACAATATTATTTCGCCTGTTTGAACAGGAATCCTCAGTATATATAAAGTCAATTGCATCGCATTTTGACTTGTATGTGGTGAAATCTGCGAAGTTTGGGTCTTTGACCATGGATTAATTATTCTATTTAAAACAAGCATGTTTGCAGTTTCAGCGACGTATCGTTTCCCATACCCGCCCCTGCCACCAACCTCTACTCATAACCATCTCAATCATTGAGGGACATATATGAGATCTATCATGAATAACAGCTTGGGTTGACCTTTACTCCCCAATCTACATCACCACCACCACCCCGCACCCCCCCCCCCTTCCCCTCGCCCCCCCCCCCCTCCTCCCACCCCCTTGCCGTTTAGCCCAATGTTACACAGTTCCCCAGATGGTCGGGTGACGACTAAAATTTTTCTCTCTAACTTAAATAGGGACATTCTAACAGTGGCCCGGGCAGACCGTCCAAAATAGAGCAACCTGTCCAGTAAATCACTCCTAGTCGCCCCAAGTCTGTCATGGGCGGGTTAGACCACTGTGCGGCGGTATAAATCACATCTGTTTTGGCCGCCCGGGTATGTGACCATGCTCTCGGCGAGGTGAAATCGCCAGCAACAATACCATTCGTTATGTTCGCTGGTAATCAGAGCGTGGGACAACGTTGCGTTATTTACCGAAGTACCCCCTGGGCTCAGATGAAAGCACTTATAACTGTATTTAATCATTAAAATCGTTTTATTGGCCATTCTTATTAGTTAATAAACATGATCTCCAAGCGAATCTTATGCCGTGGTCCGTCTGAAAATATCCGCCTATGATATTATATATGATATATATATAGATAGTAATGATATACATACCGATAGTCAACATATTTTGCGCCGGTGCCTTTTAAGATGCCACTTATTCTCCGCAGTTGGAACCTATGTAAACTTTATCCGAAGAAGATACAATATCCAACCCGCTGCCGCGACACGAGTTACACGTTCTGTTTGTAGTTATCAACCGTGTCTGTGTGGGGCCGGCGGGCCGGGTGGACTAGTCGGTGTGGGGATGACAGCTGATCTGCCACGGCAAAGATGTACGGGCAGGTGTACACATCGGTACATGTGTGTACAGAGGACAGACAACTCGTACACTGTAGACAGTGCACCTTGGGCTCCGGCAATAACACCACACGTGGAAATAGATCATAACCCAGGCCCGCTAAAAAGCAAAACGAGGATCTCGACAAAAATCAATATTGCGTGCAGCTTAACGCATTGCATTTCGATGTTGTATTTTATGTATTGTTATTAGCATTATTACTTCTATGGTATTACTAATGACACAGTTAACCTAATGACCCACGGTGGTAAAAGCGCCATGAATTGTTAGTGTTTCCTGGTTGTTTACTTGCTCTCACTCCATCACCACTCTTCTTCTCTCCAGTCACAAACACTCAGGTTGTGGTGCGCTCTACATGTAATGTGATACGCACACCTGGCGCACTCGCCAATCAATAAAAGAGCTGCCGCCAATTAATGCAATAAACCCTCTGAGCCCGCTGAGCGACGAGAAACCGAACCCGACCCGACCCAGCAATGACGTCACGCCATTCAGCTGGTTATCACCCACATACGCTGTGGTGAGTGGTTGCCATTAAGACTATGCGGCTGGCTTTACTTATGATGAGTCTAGTTCAAAAAGGGAAATAAAAAGACTGAGAGAAGGAATGCGCCTCCCATCCCTGCTTCATACACACTCCAGCCCTGCCGACCCCTCCTTCGCACCCCCATCTCTAGCCGCCTCGCGTCCCATCCCGACTTCGCACCCATCCCCCCCACCCCCAGCCGCCCCACCCCATTCCACCCTCTTTGCCGCATACCCCATTCCCTGCCTGACACCGACAACTTCTGCGCATGACCAACCAAGTGTGACTCCTCGATGATTGCCCCGTAAACGGTTTCTTTAAGTAATAGTTGTACATAGCTATTTAAAAATAGTCGATGTAACCAAGGGAAAACATGCTGTCCGTTGTTGGTAGCCTGTTCAGCCATTTTTATGCTACTGCAATAACTCTCTGTGGCACTAACACAACACTTTGTGGAAGGTGGGAGGGGGGGTGGGGGCTGCATTCGAGTCAGAGAATCAGACAGGGGATATAAACGTGTTCCGACAGTATGGGACCGCTCACCAAGG
>OZ025252.1:39395627-39434655 GCA_964019135.1 Arenicola marina
GGCGGATCCAATCATTTGAAAACGGCGGTGGTCCAGAGGTCCACTTAAAAAGCGACCGGGGATGGGGGTCCACGCCTCAGATAGCGTTTTTTCGTCAAAAAGGGTGATGGGGGTCCACGACTCAGATGGCCTAAATGTTGCATCGAAAAACGGCACTCGTCCTCTTCCACCCCCCCCCCCTCACCACCACCCCCACCAGGATCCGCCTATGCAATATATATATATTTATATATATATACCACATAGACACATCCAGTCATCTATGCGATATATTTCAGACATTCGTCGAATTTGACGGCTGAGGTCACCTCGGTTCATTGCCCATCTTCGAGAACCCCCCCTAGGGGGCCCACGCATCACCGGAGCGTAACCCAGAACCAGTGTCCCATGCGACAAGGCCACCCCCCCCCCCCCCCAACACAAACACACATACACCCACCCACCCCCATGCGGTGTTGCATCACTAATATAAAATACATGATAGTGAGGCCCTCTCCGCTCCATGTGGTTGTACGGTGCCACGGGGGGGGGGGGCATTTCAGCATGAGTGAGGGGCATTTCCACTTTGGACCAACGAGGCGCCACCTAGCCAATGAATGAAAGACGTTGAAATCCCAAGACCAGCCATAATAGACCGATCCATACTCCGACACAAAATCCCGCCCACGCTTGAGTCCTTTTTCTTTCATCCTGAGTATGAAAGTGACAATCGTAGCTGATAGTAGCTACAACCGAGAAGTACTCATCTCTGAAACTGGCACAAAAATGACACGCTGCTTTGTTTGTCCGACTTGTTTGTCTCACATAACGCACGTGGAAGATTTTTCAACACATTGGACAAAAGTAACGGCGACGTCAGTGAATGATTGACAGCATAGATCAGTCTATTAAGTTGCAACTCCGCTAGTTGTGTAGAGCTGCCCGAGTCCGCCTGGACCACAACACACGCCTTAGACGGAAAGGTCGCCTGATGGAGCGTTGTCATTGACGTCCTGGGCCTCCATCTCCACGTGTGCCTTGTCCTTGTCGAGGTCGGGGTGGTCGGGGTGGTCAGAGTGGTCGGAGTGTTCCGAGTGGTCCGTCTGGCTGTGGATGGGGGTCTCCCGCTCCTTGTCGGTGAGGATGGTCTGGGACCCAATTGGGTCATCCCGGGCCGTGTTCAGGCTGGAGGTGGACTTCTTGGCCGTGTTGTAGCCGTCCTGGGAGCGACGGTAGGCCATCCGAGCGAAGAGCGACACCAGCAGCATGTAGAAGACGAGGTAGGCGTGGTACACCCCTGCAGCACAGGAGGCGATGGGGCAATGAAGACAATGCACGTGCCAGCGGGTATTGTTACAGTAATGGGGCGGGATGGTGAATAATCGGGCAAAACAATGTTGATATTACCTAACGAACTACTTTTAGCTGTATATCGGTAGAAAGGAGAGGAAAGTCTTATAGGATTGACGATTAATGATAATAGAATGTTAGTCTACAGTTCATCTGGACCAAAAAAAACACCGATTAATTGAAACTAAAACCGCGTCGTGGTGTCATTCTGCACATTAATAACGGATCCAGAAACATAATATAACATCCTTTCATATTTCACGTACATTATTTAGCCGGCTACGGGGCTCAATGGAAGAATTGTAAAAAATTTACATGGTAACTTTAGCCGTCTAAGCCCAGTAGACGGCTAAACTGCGTTCGTGACATCTGCCACAGGATGAGCTGCAGATCAATAGCTCGTGGGTGTCATTCACCCCGGGAGATTTGTTTGCCCAATATCTAACCTTCATTTGCACCCACGCGGCCCAAAACGCCTTGATTTATACACCGGTTGGTTGGTTGTATATTCAGGACGCTGTAACCCCTTTGATTAATACACCGGCTTGCCTGCGCCGGTGACGCCCACCGATGGGGTTGGACACGCAGTACACTTACGGTCGCCGCGGGCCCGGGACGGCAGGGAGTTGGTGCAGGGGATGACGTTGACGGCTGACAGGATGGAGATCAGGAGACTGCCGAGCACTGTGCCCACCAGGACGAGTTGCACGGAGAAGACCTTCGGCTTGAGGGCAAACTCGACGAGCGGCTGCCCCAAGGTGCGGGCGATTAGTAAGAGCCCGTATGTGGCCAGCAGAGAGGAAATCGTGGTGATGATGGTGATGTAGATGTACCCGTTGTCGGCCGCGATCTGTAAATTGAAGACGAATTTTGTATTTAACCATAAATTGAACTTGGCTATTCACACATTTACC
Source organism: Arenicola marina (assembly GCA_964019135.1). Taxonomy (NCBI): domain Eukaryota; kingdom Metazoa; phylum Annelida; class Polychaeta; family Arenicolidae; genus Arenicola; species Arenicola marina. The sequence continues at coordinate 39,397,871 of OZ025252.1, forward strand.
GGTATGTTTAAAGACCCATGCGGGGTTAATATATATATATATATATAGGCAAATGTGACTAAGAAGAATTTAGTATACAGTATTTTAGTACAAGACGTCATACCTGGGGGTATACGAGAATGCTTAAAATTGTGATTATTCGTTTCTAGTTATTGTCAAAATAACGAAAATAAGCGGTCCGTTTGCTCGTATGTTTGGAGGCAAATCTTTCCAGATCTGTGAAGCATTATCATTCTTATACACATCCTAGGCTCTGAAATTGGTGAGGTAGGGGACTGGGGGGCAAGATCCCGATTCGAAAGATTGAGAACCGTTGGTGGGTGGGAGAATGGAGGACATGGCCATGGCTGGAATATCGGCATGGGTGTCTCAGAGATCGGTTGGATCGGGGAGACAAGGGCAAATATGTCCGAGCCCAAATATTGGTGGGATTGGGGAATAGGGTCACGGGAGCTTGCCATACCCGGGATGTAGGCATCTTAGGCTCAGAGATTGGTTGGATAAGGAAAACAAGGGCCAAGACGTCTGAACCCAAAGATTGGTGGGATGGGAGAATGAGGGACACGGGTGCTTGCCATGCCTGGGATGTAGGCATCTTAGGCTCAGAGATTGGTTGGATAGGGGGGACAAGGGCCAAGATGTCTGAGCCCAAATATTGGTGAGATTGGGGAATGAGGGACACGGGTGCTTACCATGCCTGGGATGTAGGCCCCGTCGGTCCACAGGACGGCGGCAATGAACAGCAGCACCGGCCGGATGACGGCTGTCTGGAGAACCAACATTACCATCTTCCGGAACACCGGACTAAGGGAGAGCAATATGTAGAACGCGATACAAAAGGGTATGCGGTCATCTTGTCAGCTTTGCCTCACAGCATGTCAATCGGCAGTCTCAATTGTCTTCAGCTTAAATTTCTGTTATTAACAATACATACCATAATTAATATTTGCTTTGTGTTGGAACATATGGAGCGCCAATAAGGCAAGCGAAATGTGTTCTGCCGAGATAGCACATGAAACAGGATTCATTGTTAGTGTGGCCTTTATGCAATGTCCAACCAGGGGCAATGACATGAACGGGTGATACAGGCCTTCGTTTGAACCTACAACCCGCAGGCCTGCAAGTGAACACGCTAACATTTCGACCACGGGGGCGTGCCCTGGACCTGTATTTTCGAACAATATAGCTCAGTTGGTAAGTAGGCTAAGGTGTAGGTCAACAAATCTGGGGTAAGTCTCACCCAACCTCATTGCATTGGCACGGGAGGTTTGTGTGCTCAATCGAGCCTACATCTCTGGGGACAGACGGGGGCATAAGACACCAAATTTCCCTTCTTGCATGATGACCAGCATTTATCGCGAATGAAAGAAATCACCGACCACATTTCTTGGCCTGGTCGTGGCGCACTTACAAACTGAACTTGACGGTGGGGAGGCAGACGCAGCAGCAGCAGCAGGGTGGCCCCCTCAGGGACACCATGGGGTCCTCCAGTGTGTCCGCGATCTCTTCCACGTCACCCGTGTAGTCGCCGAACAGGCGTACCACGTTATACAAACACGTGGCGAAATATCTGACAACGGAAATTAAATTGGTCAATAAAGCTCTTAGTTTTATCGTGCTTCTGACATTTGTTGTATCGAAAGCCTAGCAGTCACGAGTTATGTTTGACGCAGAAGATTACAGTCAGCTGGTACAAGTTTTGCAACTTGTTAAATGGATAGTAATGGCTCTTGAAATATCCCCCGCCTATCTTTTTTTCATATTACGCTAACTATAAACTATAACCAATATTGTGCATACTAGAATGGTAATACATTACAAGACAAGACAAATGAGAAAAATGCATGGCAGCTGAGGAAGGCATGGACGGAGTGATACAGTTACTTACGCATCGGCAATGAGGTCCACCAGGGTTGCGGCCCGTGGTATCATGATGCCCAGGGCAGCACACAGGGCAAACGCCTGAAGACAGAAGTGTACCGTGCAATTATGTCCTTCATTTACACTTCCTTGCCGACTACAAATTGGTACGATACTGTCTTCCTCATCCAAACGGTTCCAATCACCTACGTCTGTTATCGCAACTATATCATTATTTATCCTCTTCACGTCTTTCAAATATTATAATATTGCTTAATTTATTTATGTTGAAACGTCAAGAGGATTCACTGTGTGTACTTGTAATTTGATTCATCCTTTTTGCGATCACACCATCCCATCCGAAATGCCACCTTGCGTACAACTTACCGGAAAGAGGCCGAGAATATAAATAGTTCTCTCCCTGCGCTTGCGCACTTTGAAATTCTTTACTATGAAGTAGATTTCTTCTATGTAGATGGCGAATATTGCTAGCACGGCCACCCATACCAGTGCCATGGTGACATAAATCGACACGTGCAAATCTGTCAAAGATCAAGGGCATTATCTGATTATTTGAAAATAAAATCATGAAAAACGACTTTCAGTGAACATTTAATACATGTTAGCAGTTGCAGTTAATCACATGATTTGGTTTTAATAAATGTCGCAGTGGACGGTTAATGTTGTTAACACCACAACGACAATGTTCATAAAGTGGATGATTTCGGTGCATGGGATATTATGTCTGTCATTGTTACGCCCTGGAATGCCATTACTATTTGCTGGCAATATTCTAATCAAATAATATAATTCATATATATCACCAAAATATCGATATCTGTTAACTACTACTTATAGTGTTGTACTCTAAGAAGAAACAGCTGGACAAATGGAATTATTCTCTCAATGTCGTTACAATTCTGGGTATAATAACATATATCCATTGTTCCGAGAAAAGCCCCTTTACATCAACATTTCCACCATCAAATAGTTCCTTGGTTGGGTTATCTAGATACAATGGGATGACTGATTCATGTACCCCAACAGGCTGAGCAATTCCGTACTTTGGAGGCTTTCTTGCGACAGAGGGAGATCCCCTCTGCAGCTGAATGTTTCGCTGTCATTGGCCTCAGTGAGGCCCATAAGGCTGGACACCGTGGTCCCCGCCATGGTTGGGCTGTGAAGTCCAGTCGCTTGTACCACCAGGACGCTGAAAATATGTTAATGCTTAGTCTTTCACTTTGGCTTAGGCATAATGTGGAGAAAAAGCCAATCAAATTACAGTAATTAAGCCAGGGGCAATAATGCGAAGGCTATTTTGAATCGATTCAAGTATAAATATATACTTTAAGTCTAAATGTATAATATAAATATAGCTATATATTGCAAGTATACATGTTCTGGCCACCCGAGAGCCTAACGGTACGTGGATCGGTAGCTCGCGCCACGCGGTGGCCATGTATGTGTGATCGCAAGATAAAGATCCCATGTCCTTCTTCGCAACGAGTAGGGATTTATCCCCGGGGACATGGCTCCACTCTCCCTTCCTTCTCCCATTGATGCGATATGACCAAAAGCGTCCTGAATATACAAACAATTAACCAACCTAAACAAGGTACTACATGTGAATTCCTTGTGGAACATTGAATATTGCTAATTGGCGAAACTGATGCCCCAAACCAGGAAGTCGGATATAAGAATACGGTAAAAAAGTAAAGTCAGAAGTGTGAAGTATGAATTTTGACGTCACCTGTAGGATTCATTACATTTGTCTCTCATTTTTCATGGAAGTTAGATAGACACTGGATATATATATATTTCACATCGAATAAATTATTTATACAATGTGTTGAGCTATTAGGCACCTTGGGTCAATCTGTGTCAGAGTGGATTAATATGTGTTTGTATGTTTATGGTGATGTGTTAGGCCTGCAGGACGTACGGCATGTCGTTTCCGGGCATGTTGCCCAGTGAAGCCACTAGTACACGCACCATGGCTGCACTCACCTAAACACATTCCACCACAATTTGCAAACCTTGATAAAATCGTCATGCAATGACCTTTTTGCACCACGATAAAGTTTAAGCACACCGAAATCCCCGCTCGTCATGCAATGATCTTTTTGCACCACGCCGAAATAGCCGCTGTTACAGTAATACTATTTGTTCACATGTGTCCTCTGCCTTCTCAATGATAAAGTCAAAACACACCAAAAAGACAAGACGCAATTTCACCATCGCACTACATACGTACAGCGAAACGGCTTAAATAGACGACACGAACATAACCCTGGGAGCATGGTGCATCATAATAACGCCAAATTTAGACTTTATACTCACCTTAAAGTTACGAGAAGTTTAGCCGTCAACACAAAGCTGTTATCTCGGCGTGTAGCTTTCCCATTCTGCGGGGCCAGTGTCAGCCCTGCACCGGGCGTGCTTAGCTGATGGTATGTGTGGCGGGGTCCACGCCGTGGGTGATGTAATCAGTCACTGACGGATGCGGAGAGACTGGCGAGGAGGAGGAGACTGCTGGCCTGGACACGGTCGACGAGGCTTTACACATGGCCGCCTGAGATATGCGAGGATGCCTCGGTGTGGGGACAGAGGTATGTCCGAGTGTCACCAACACCACTCTGTGCGCCACCGAACCTTACTGAGATACGGCTATTCATAACGACAGCTGAGTTATTGGTGCAAAACGTGCAACTGCATAATATTTCATTATTAGGATACAGTGCCGAAAACCTGTTTGTTTGGAGCGATGCCCAATGCACAGAATGACTTGGTACATCAACAGTCGCCCCAAGTCTGTCATTGACGGGTTAGACCACTGTGTGGCGGTATAAATCACATCTGTTTTGGCCGCCCGGGTATGTGACCATGCTGTCGGCGAGGTGAAATCGACAGCAACAATACCATTCGTTATATTTGCTGGTATTCAGAGCGTGGGATAATGTTGCGTTATTTACCGAAGTACCCCCTGGGCTCAGATGAAAGCACTTATAACTGTATTTAATCATTAAAATCGTATTATTGGCCATTCTCATTAGTTAATAAACATGATCTCCAAGCGAATCTTATGCCGCGGTCCGTCTGAAAATATCCGCCTATGATATTATATATATGATATATATAGGATATTATGATATACATACCTATTGTCAACATATATTGCACCGATTCCTTTTAAGATGCCACTTATTCTCCGCAGTTGGAACCTCTGTAAACTTTATCCGAAGAAGATACAATATCCAACCCGCTGCCGCGGGTCTGTTTGTAGTTATCAACCGTGTCTGTGTGGGGCCGGCGGGCCGGGTGGACTAGTCGGTGTGGGGATGACAGCTGATCTGCCACGGCAAAGATGTACGGCCAGGTGTACACATCGGTACATGTGTGTACAGAGGGCAGACAACTCGTACACTGTGGACAGTGCACCTTGGGCTCCGGCAATAACACCACACGTGGAAATAGATCATAACCCAGGCCCGCTAAAAAGCAAAACGATGATCTCGACAAAAATCAATATTGCGTGCAGCTCAATGCATTGTATTGTTATCAGGATTATTACTTCTATAGTATTAATAATGACACAGTAATGACCCACGGCGGTAAAAGCGCCATGAATTGTTAGTGTTTCTTGGTTGTTTACTTGCTCTCACTCCATCACCACTCTTCCTCTCTCCAGCCACAAACACTCAGGTTGTGGTGTGCTCTACATGTAATGTGATACGCACACCTGGCGCACCCGCCAATCAATAAAAGAGCTGCCGCCAATTAATGCAATAAGCCCTCTGAGCCCGCTGAGCGACGACCCCCCCCCCCCCCCCACTCACACCCCGCCACCCCATTCCACCCTCTTTGCCGCATACCCCATTCCCTGCCCGACACAGACAACCTCTGCGCATGACCAACCAAGTGTGACTCCACGATGATTGCCCCGTAAACGGTTTCTTTAAGAAATACATGTAACCAAAGAAGTTGTACATAGCTATTTTAAAATAGTCGATGTAACCAAGGGAAAACATGCCGTCCGTTGTTGGTAGCCTGTTCAGCCAAGTATATGCTACTGTAATAACTCTCTGTGGCACTAACACAACACTTAATGGAAGGTGGGGGGGGGGGTGGGGGGGACTGCATTCGAGTCAGACACGGAATATAAACGTGTCCAGACAGTATGGGACCGCTCACCAAGGTCAGACACATAAATATGTCGACGTGTGAAATATGGCACTGAAATACCGGCATGCAGGTGTATAAGATCAATAAATAAGAGTAAAAAAGTGAACGAAATAAGCGAAAAAAACGCATCAGAAAGTTTGGTCGGGCCCGCGTTTTATCTTCTATGTTGTGCCCTCTGCAATCTATGGGTAGTGCAGGTGGCAATGGCCCAGGTAATGGCGGGTTACACGCCCGTCTCAGGGGCGGGCGGATCCAAGATGGGGTTAAGGCGGGTTGGTATTGATTTTGACCCCTCCGTCGATTTGAAGAATTCAACATAGATTTCTTCCCCCGCGCCACCCACAACCTCGATTTATCATAATATAACTTAATTCCCTTTCTGTTGTGGAGTGCAGTTCATTTTAGTGGCAGGGCGAGGGGCGAGGGGCGAGGGACTATCAAATTTTACTTCGATCTTAGGTGATGGCACCAGTTTTAAGTGCTTGGAGAAAGGTCAAATTCTGACAGACGCGTGCTCTTGTATTGTAATTGATCAAACGTTCCAACGCCGTTGGGACCAGATCGCTGCAAGCTTCACAAATCGGTGTATGGTCGTGCCAAAACAACTTAGGCATCTTGGAAAGATAGGCATGTGGCATTGGTTTGAGTATGAGATGGGGTTATATCAGCACAAGTATCTCTGGAGATTTTTGTTGAGATAAACTAAGTTGGCACAGGGATAAATGCAATATGCATTTTCTCGCACGAACCTTAAGTAGTACATTTCTCCCTGGCTGGTTACAAGTTTTAAATAGCCAGGCGCAAAGTGCGAGATATATTTACCGCGGGCCTGATGTCACAATGGGTCACACTGCGAGTGCTGACAAATGAAGCAAGTTGTCGAAACAATTCCTTCATACCGTTATGTTATGTCATCTAAAAACTAAAAAGCCCCCACCCCCCCCCCCCCACCCTCACACCCCACTCTCGACGCAATAGAAAACATGTGAAATAAACATAAAACCTGCTGCTCTAAATGTCAAGCTCCAGACCTGATAATCGACCGGGTTTGTCGCTCTGGAGTTCTGTTGTCAGTGCTGATTGAGCAAAGTATAGAGCACACGGCAGGATGTAGTAGAAACAAGCCACATTGGCGTCGCACCGTCGCTTATTATTACAGAGAAATGGGTCGAACCAAAATCATGTACATTAGGCATGTGAATACATGCAGGCCTATGCATATATTACTGACTATGTAAAACTTAATAAGCGTTGTGCTGCTTGTGGCGAAATGTTATGCTCTGCTGCACCCAACCTATGTGCAATAGTTGTTTTTGTGTCATGCAGTATAGAGAGGAGATGTATATGAGATTGGCCAGGTTTTTTGCCAAAAGTTTTCCTCGGGGTATTCAGCCCAGGGGGAGCACGGGTGCCTTGATATGCCTGAGAGCGCGGATATTCGTGATGAAAAAGATACCCTTATAAAGCAGATTTTTAAAAACTTGCGACCGGGGGGGGTGGAAAATGTCCGTTCATAGAGCGGGTTCCCGCGAAAAGAGGGGGATTGGGCGGTAAAACGGCCCCACCAAAGCGGATTTGGGCGGTACAAAATGGGGGGGGGAGCTTTACAGCGGAACCCCCCCAAACCCAACAATGTATTAAGTACCTCCCCCCGGGGTATTGAGTTCCGCATTGTGTATTATTTCAGGTACTGTGTTTAAAAACTATTCGTTTAGCTCTATCTCAATATCGTCATTATCCATTTCAGGCAGTCATTTCAATTCCGTTATGGTATTTAATAAGCTGCCCTATTATTACTTCCCCTTCATAATATAATGTAACCCTCCCCCCCCCCCCCCACGCGCTCATTGGGTATTCGTTCATCCCATTTTATTACTTCGCCTGTCGTATCTACAAACAATGCTTAGGGCCTGGAACAGGTAAATGCCGACAAGCGACACAGGCATATTTAAAAAATTGACATTCGACATCGACCCCCAAACTCCGACGCTGAGGATCTGAAAAAGCGACATTCGACACTGCGAATTCTGAACAATCGACATTGGGCACTCGACCCTCTTCGATACCCATAATGCTGCTGGGCCAGGCAATGGTGATTATTACGGTAGAATGGAACAAACACATCTGGCCGACGAGGATTAAGCCAGCCAAGCCGGTTGTATAGAGGGCGAGCGACCCCTTACCACGCTTACCCTCTCTGCGTCGACCCATGCCCGGCATGGGATATAGGTGTTGGGTCCAGGTAGAACATTGGTGGGTACTGGGATTTAATCATGGCCGCTGAACAGGTGCATGACTCTCTCGACTTGCTGCTCGGGCGTCTTTTCTTTGTAACCACAGGGGCCTTGATACAGGCATAAATAACTCCGACACGGAAGAGAAGATCTGCGACTGCCACCCCCATCCACCCCGTAAATACCGACACACTACCCCTCCTATTCCACCCCAAGCCTCCATACCCCTGCCAAGTCGGGCGACTGGTTTCGGGACATACAAACACATGGTAATAACCCTTCTGCCCGCGCCCCCAGCTTTGTCGCACTGCATCATGGCCGAATGAAACACGAACACGACTTACAGCCACAAACAAAAAAAAAGCAAGAAAAACGCAATGCTTTCCTTGCGCAGAGATCTGTTGTCACCATGCATATATAGATATATATATGCATGGACTTTTCATTGTCATATATATATGTTGCACGGAAGATACCTATGATAAAGAACCCGGGTAAACAATGAAGCTAGATATAACTGATAATAATTAGATATAACGTATTATAATTAAATATAACTTATAATAATTTGATATAACTTAATATAATACTTAGATATAGCTTTTAATAATTAGATATAACTTATCATAATTAGATATAACTTTAAATAATTACATATAACTTATATAATAATTTGATATAATTTATAATTAATTAAGCCCACCATGGCGTCCATTTTCATGTTATAATGTTAGTCAAATGTCGATTACAAGTGTGTTGGATATGTTGACAAGTATACAGGATAAAGACGTGCTGCCTCAGACGTTTGAAACTCCTTCCACGACAAACGTATCACTGCAATAAAGTAAGCAACTTGCAAAAAGTTAAATGCTACCTACGGCTTCGCCAGCCATGCGAACCCACCCAGATATGTCTGAGCCCGCCACCCTGGGACCCACCCTGACCCACCTCGCACTTTACCGCGTCACGTCCCACCCCATACGCACCCTGAGCACATACCTGTGAAGACTTAGAGAGTTTTTCACGTAAAAAGCAATATAAATTATTGCTTTTAGTTGGGCAAAACAAAGCCTGTTTCAACCTCAGAACCGGGTGAACACGACCCTTTTTGACGTGTTGCCAGTTCCATAAAACACTTCAAGGTGTTAGATTACTATTATTATTACCTTATGTTTTTATTTGTACGATGCACAATTTTCTGGTTGCACGCTGAAGAGCCAAATTTAGGGCAAATATGCAAATTAGCGTCGGAATTCATAAACTGTGCTTTACCATACGCAAGTCTACTTAGCGAAAAGCAATGTTTTGCGCGTTTAAATGCGGGTCACATTAGACAGATATTCACACAGAAGGTGCTTTTTTGCATAAGGAAAGTACCGAAGTTAATTTGTCTTATTAAGTTTCATTTGTGGACTATGAACACCACCAGTTCGAACTAAAGACGCTACAACGGAAAGAGGCGTCATCTCAGTGTTGAATGTCGATTATTCACGACATTCAGTGTCAGTGTCGCTTTTTCTAAAATGCCACTGTCTGTGTCGATGTCGCTTTTACAGATCTTCAGTGTCGAAATGTGAGGACAATGTCGAATGTCGATCTTTTTCAAATATCACTGTGTCGTGTATCGCCGTTTACCCCTTACAGACCTCTAACGGAAATTTTCGTGCATATCTTGCCGTTATTAGGAATACAATCCCAAGTCTGACTACCCAGTGTCTAACATGCTGGTGCAGTGGGTATTTTTTGGGTGAGTTGGGTACAGGGATGTTCTTAGTGAATGGCCCGACAAGGGACGGCGTCAGCCATGTCGCATGGATGATTCGTGCGGGAATACAGGAGGAGCGAAGGGGAGGGGGGGCAAAGATTGGGTAAATGTAAGGGAGGGGGGGGGGGGCAAGGGGGGTGGCGTTATCAGATCACGATGAATTGAAAAAGAGAACTCTCCGTATACAAAGGAAGGACGGATGCATGTTACAACCGATTCAACCGATTCAAGGTAATTTTCAGTTCACGATTAATCAAAATCGTTGATCACGAAGGTCGGCTAATGCCCCATTCCCCAGTTCACTAGGAATTATTTGACTCATTCCCAGTTCACGGTGAAATGAAAAGCCCATTCCCGAGGAATGTAAATTCCCCTTGCCACCCGCCATATAAGACTAGTGCTCTGATCGTGTTATTCCCAGGTGATGTAATCTAGTATGCTCCTCCAATGGCCCCCATTTCTCAAATCAATTGCATATCCTTCAACAACCAGACAACTCGGGGATTTCTTAATTAAATATCAAGTTTTATTGACAGTTTTCACAATGTATTGAATCGATAGAAAATCATGTGTACACAACATGCGTCTAAACAGAAAGCAAAAAGTATCGCTTTGCGAGAAGCTTGATGCATACAATACATCACAAAATGTCCGAAATTCGGGTGTCGAGCGCAGATACGTCGGCCGATTTGAACTATCCAATTTACTGCTATCCACTTTGAGAAACATATCACAGATCTGAAGTCAGTAATTGTTCTCTATTCGGCAATATGGAGCATGCGTGGCGAAAGCGCAGCGAAAGTAGTCCGGCCCATGCAAGGCCTTACGAAAAAAACACCAAAAATAGTGCGCTGGAACCATGGTCCTTGGCGTATCCAGGATATCGGTTCAGAGGGCGTCCCAGAATGTCCCGCTCCAGAAGCTGACACCGGATGTGGCGGTGAAGGGGCGGGGGTGCCAGTGGGGGTATAACACAATGGCTCCACCGATAGCCACCCCGTGGGCTAGGGCAATTATCCGCTGAACCAATCGCTTTCATGTACAGCCGGCGAGTATATACATTAATAAAGTCAAGACAGCTTCAAAAGACAAATATCGATCATTTAACCATATCATTAATTGTGTAACCAATGTTACACTTCAAGTTGTGGCGAAGCCACCATTGGAGGCCGCCGCTTACATGTGTATTCATTATCGGAAAATTGGTTAAATAAATACTGTTTCTACCAAAAACAACAACCATTGTTTTTTCAGTAAAAACATGTGGCATCGATCATTTAACCATATCATTAATTGTGTAACCAATGTTACACTTCAAGTTATGGCGAAGCAACCATTGGAGGCCGCCGCTTACATGTGTATTCATTATCGGAAAATTGGTTAAATAAATACTGTTTCTACTAAAAACAACAACCATTGTTTTTTTACTAAAAACATGTGGCTTTCCATACTTAACTGTCATCCGTAACAAACATAATAAAAAGTAGACAAAAGTCGGCCTCATTTCTAAATTCACTGAAGATTGCATTGTATCTCTGTTTAAATAATAGGAAATAACATCGATAAGCAACTATGTAACAACAGCGATCCTGATTGAGAATTAAGCTTATTGCTTAGTCTTCAGCAGTAAACGAGAGATGCTTCACTCCCCAATACATTTTGTGCCAATCCGTACCTGTATGATACGGAAGAACGCTAGTGCCACTGGGAATTATTTTATTACGTAATGCTAAGTGTTCATTGTGGAATATTATTTAGTCATTGTTAGATATCAAATGTTTATATAGAGATATCAAATGTTCATTTAGAAACATCAAATGTTCATATAGTGATATCAAAGTTCATTTAGAGATATCAAATGCTCATTTAGAGATATCAATGTTCATTTAGAGATATCAAACGTTTATTTAGAGATATCAAATGTTCAGTAAGAGATATCATATCCTAATAAAGATGCTTAAGACTTACTTATGACATAGTATACTTTAATTGTGATATACTGATTGCTAATTAGGCAATACTATTACGTCCTAATAATGAGATAACGGGAGAAAACCTATTCCCCACATTAGCATTAATACGCTTCCGTAGATATCTGTGACATGGCATTACACGTTGTATTCGCTCGGTGTATCACCAAACCGGAGTTTGACCTTGGAAGGTGCGACGGCTGGGCCGTCGCTGTCCAGGCTTGTGACGCTGAAGTCTCGGTGCAGACTCTCGCCGAACGAGATGGTGGCGCTGCTGGTGCTGCTGGCGTTGCTGGCTCGGCTGGAGGACCGTGAGAGGGCGGAGTCATGGCGCTGGAGGAGACCCTGTCGGGGGCGGAAGCGGCGGCCCGGGGGGTGAGACCCCGAGCCGGGGGCCGGGCGCTGACCCGTCCCTGACGACGGCTGGGGAGGCTGCTTCTGCTGCTGTCGCTGCTGCTGCAGCTGCTGTCGCTGATGTTGCTGCTTATGGGTCGCAGCGGGCTGTGAAAAGGCACTAGGAGCCGATGAGGAGTAAGGTGGGAGGGGCGTGCTCGACTGGCTGGGAGGAGGGCCCAGGGACTGGACGAGCTTGGGGGGAGGGCCCAGGGGTTGGGCCAAGGGCTTCTGGTCCGGGAAGTGGACGCGCTGGGCCTGGTGGGGCGGGACCTTGCCGGTGCCCCGAGAGGAGGGATGCTGCTGCTGCTGCTGCTGCTGCGGCTGCTGCTGCTGCGGTCGCTGCTGCTGCGGCGGTTGCCTGGAGGGGTACCCGAGCGGCGAGGCCGGGCCACCCTGGGGGGGAGGCTGGGAGGTGGGGGCCGCCCTGGCTGGGGCTCCCCTAGGATTCTGCCCTGGCTGCTGTTGGGCCAACTGCTGTTGGAGCTGTTGCTGGAACAGCTGCTGTTGGATTTGCTGCTGGGTCGGTTGCTGTTGTCGGCTGGGCGTTTGGCTGTTCGTCATCCTCTCTTGGCTCTGTTGCTGTTGCTGTTGGCCGCCGTCCTGTTGCTGCTGATCCCGGCCTCGGGACGGGGACTTACCCCTCCTGGGAGACCTGCTCCGGACCTTGGCGGTCACCGCCGTGTCGTACTGGGGAGGCGGAGCACTGGACTCAGATGTCAGGGATTCCCCCGTCGGACTGGCCGCGATGACGTCAGTGGCGCGATCCTGATAGGACTCCAGCGGCGGCTTCTCCGTCGACTCGATGGACTCCCCCAGGGTGGCCTCCGTCTCCTTGGAAACCTTCCCATTGCTCTCCTGCCCCTGTGCATCCCCCTGCCCCTGTCCCTGCCCCGTCTTTCGGAAAGCGAACTCCTCATACGGGTCCCCGTTCTTCCCGCTCAGGGCGTTGGCTAGGTCCCTCCGCTTGCCGTCCTCCCCCGCAGGTACCGCGTCAAGCCGGAACCCCGCTGAGCGCTGGTCCATCTGTCGCATGACGTAGGCGTACGTCTCCTCCGCGATAATCTCCTGGGCCGAGGACGGCGCCGTGCCGAAGCTGACCCCGCTGTAAGGGCGCCCCGGGCCCGTGCCCGTCTCTCTAATGGCCGGCCGCATCAGGGTCCCGTTGGCAGCCGTCGCCATGTTAACCGTCTGCACGTAGATCTGCTCGTCGAACGGGATGTCCTTCAGGGAGCGGCGGTAGAAGCGGCGCGCGCACACCGAGATGACGAACATCTCGAAGATAAGAATTAGGTTCTGGTATCCTGCAAAGAAACAAAAAAAAAACACGCACTAGATTAATGTGTGTCTAAAAGAGCAAGGTTGATGTGAATCCGTCATTTCGTCCATTATATGAGGCTGAATTCGCCCTCACTAATTTCCCGATATCTCGTCATTTTCAACACGAACAAATTGTGGCATTTTTCAATTAGTTTTTGGCATTTGCAAATTTCCGGCTCGTATTGAACAGACGTAATGCAACAGTGCAGTCATGACAACATCAATATGCGCGCAACGATGATAATTTGTTTGCATTATGATTTACGGTTTCCACAACGTGCATGGCTTTGGCAGTGTCAGCTGAAGCCGTAAAATGGGTACGCTTTTGGCTTATTACGTTCAGAGTGATGTTGAATATTAAATATGGGTTTATTAGCTACAGGATGAAGTTGAATATTAAATATGGGTTTATTAGCTACAGGATGAAATTCAATATTAAATATGGGTTTAATAGATACAGGATGATACCAAATATTAAATATTGATGTATAGTGGCACTATAGTACCGAACCTTAGACTGACACAGACGCATTGTTTATAAAAGCAGTGAGTCTACACCCAACCTATAAGCTGTATTTTTGCAAATACACGATACACGGCGGCGTCAACGAAGTATATGCAACCTACCACGGGGTCACCCTGTTTGAACTTATAATGGCCATATTGCATGTGACAGTGGTGGAGCCAGTCAAAATATAACAGGATTCTTTTTTCGCGTAACCTTCCAAGAAAGAGAATGGCGGTAAAGCGGCTGACCGGTTCACTCACTAAGGGCGACGGCCTCGGCGCTCAGCATCTCCTCACACCCGATGGCCCCGGCCATGACGAGCACGTTGAAGAGACACGTCTGCAGGTTGTTGAACAGGATGACGAGCTGGAGACAGATGAACTTCTGGTAGACGTGGGCGTGCGTCAGCATGGGGGCTGACACCTTGTAGATGATGGACAGCCCCCACATGGCCAGGATGGTCGACAGGGTGCTGAAGATCTGCAGATACGTGGCCGGGTTTTTCATCTGGAAAAAAACAAGTTATATGTTTCCTGAAAAGGTGCCTGACGTGTCATTAGATATCAAGAATCTCACGTACGCCTAAGGCAATTTCTAGGAATCCATTTGTGCATTCCATGTATGCCAGGTCCATAATTATTAAAGTATTTGTTACCATCAGGTTCCAAAAACAACAAATAGTGATATCGGATGGGACTGACAGTTAATGGCTGTTTACTAAATCCAAGCAGAAGGGGTTTGGAAGGGGGGGGGGTCCAGTAACCAGGGTCGATTTTTGAAAATTATCAGTGTCGAATGTCAATTTTTCTCCACGTTCCAAGTCGCTTTTTGGGTAATTTATGGGCGAGCTTTGCATATTTAATCTTTGTTCATGCGTTGACTATCTCATTCTTTTATTTTGTTCGTTGTTCAGACGTTTGCAACTAGTGTAGAGTGAATAATTTATGTGTACATGCGTTTCTTCGCAACCTCAGAAAAAAAATAATGTTTAAACAAAAAATAGAGTGTCTCTACATGACGTGTTGCAATATGAATAACCGTCATAGTATTACAATAACGTACTTACCGCGGATGAGTAATAGTGTTCGTTGGCCCAGATGATGGCGCATGAGTAGGCGAGGAGAGGGTTGATGAGGGCGCACTGCAACACCAGAGTCTGTAGGCGGTGGATACTGCGGCTACAAACCAACAAGAATTTTTTTTAAGGATTGTAAGGACTCTATAGTTAATACTTCAGGAATTATTTGATTTTATGCGACGAATTTTTTTTTCCATAACAAAAATGCAGATATACAACAAGTTCGTCAATTCATATCACAATTTAGTTAACCTTTAAAGAGTTTGAGAGAGGGTCCTATTTATTTGCAAAGTTCGAGATTTTTTGGATGTGTACTTTCCTAATTTATAATGATATATAATAGTGTTTTTAATACCGATAAAATTCGGAGCTATGTTCATCCATTTACATCTATATATATATATTTCTTGGTTATTAAAAATATATGATTACTGTGTATAAGAGTCATGTATAAGAGAAATGGGGCTGTATTAGAGAAACGAGAAAAATGAATCAATCGCATTCGTCCAATTTCTGGAATGCGGTCGACATAATTTACCACAATAAATCTGGACAGACTATCTTACCTGGTCGCGAGAGATGGTGACAACCACGATATCTTATTTGGCCAAGGAACGGCTACGCAGAGAGGATATCTTACATAGGAACTGGTAGGGAGGGCAGACAGGACAACTTACCTGGACACAGGAAGGGAGGGCAGACAGGACAACTTACCTGGACACAAGAGGGGAGGGCAGAGAGGACCACTTACCTGGACACAGCAGAGGAGGGCAGACAGGACAACTTACCTGGACACAGGAGGGGAGGGCAGACAAGAGAACATACCGGGACACAGCAGGGGAGGGCATACAGGACAACTTACCCAGACACAGGAGGGGAGGAAAGACAGGATATCTTACCAGACAGGAGGGGAGGACAGACAGGACAACTTACCCGGACACAGGAGGGGAGGGCAGACAGGACAACTTACCTGGACACAGGAGGGGAGGGCAGACAGGACAACTTACCTGGACACAGGAAGGGAGGGCAGACAGGACAACTTACCTTGACACAGGAAGGGAGGGCAGACAGGAAAACTTACCTTGACACAGGAGGGGAGGGCAAACAGGACAACTTACCTGGACACAGGAGGAGAGGGCAGACATGACAACTTACGCGGACACAGGAGGTGAGGGCAGACAGGACAACTTACCCAGGCACAGGAGGGGAGGGCAGACAAGAAAACTTACCTGGAAGCAGGAGGGGAGGGCAGACAGGACAACTTACCTGGATACAGGAGGGGAGTGCAAACAGGACGACTTAACTGGACACAGGAGGGGAGGGCAGACAGGACAACTTACCTGGATACATGAAGGGAGAGCAGAGAGGACAATTTTCACGGACACAGGAGGGGAGGGCAGACATGATATCTTACCCGGACACAGGAGGGGAGAGCAGACAGGATATCTTACCTGGACACAGGAGGGGAGGGCAGACACGATATATTACCTGGACACAGGAGGGGAGGGCAGACAGGATATCTTACCTGGACACAAGAGGGGAGGGCAGACACGATATATTATCTGGACACAGGAGGGTGCGGTAGAGAGGACAACTTACCCAGATACAGGAGGGGAGGGCAGACAGGACAACTTACCTGGAAGCAGGAGGGGAGGGCTGACAGGACAACTTACCTGGAAACAGGAGGGGAGGGCAGACAGGACAACTTACCTAGACACAGCAGGAGGGGAGGGCAGACAGGATATCTTACCTGGACACAGGAGGGGAGGGCAGACAGGATATCTTACCTGGACGCAGGAGGGGAGGGCAGACAGGATATCTTACCTGAACACAGGAGGGGAGGGCAGACACGATATATATTACCTGGACACAGGAGGGGAGGGCAGACAGGATATCTTACCTGGACACAGGAGGGGAGGGCAGACAGGACAACTTACCTAGACACAGGAAGGGAGGGCGGGCACGATATATTACCTGGACACAGGAGGGGAGGGCAGACAGGATATCTTACCTGGACACAGGAGGGGAGGGCAGACACGATATCGTACCTGGACACAGGAGGGGAGGGCAGGCAGCGGCAACAACAACAACAGGGCGGCGTGCTCAGTCGGATCCGTGTCCCGTGCATCCTGGAAGACATCTTGTGGGCCCCACCGTAGTGACCAACCAGCATGGTGACGAATTGGTACATACACAGCGACAGGTACCTGGAGGACAGACCACATCCACACATTATTACTGGTACATACGCAGCGACAGGTACCTGGAGGACAGACCTAATCCACACATCATTACTGGTACATACACAGCGACAGGTACCTGGCGGACAGACCCCATCCACACATTATTACTGGTACATACACAGAGACAGGTACATGGAGGACAGACCACATCCACACATTATTACTGGTACATACACAGCGACAGGTACATGGAGGACAGACCACATCCACACATTATTACTGGTACATACACAGCGACAGGTACCTGGAGGACAGACCACTTCCACACATTATTACTGGTACATACACAGCGACAGGTACATGGAGGACAGACCACATCCACACATTATTACTGGTACATACACAGCGACAGGTACCTGGAGGACAGACCACTTCCACACATTATTACTGGTACATACACAGCGACAGGTGCCTGGAGGACAGACCACATCCACACATTATTACTGGTATATAACCCAGCGACAGGTACCTGGAGGACAGACCACATCCACACATTATTACTGGTACATACACAGCGACAGGTACCTGGAAGACAGACCACATCCGCACATTATTACTGGTACATACACAGCGACAGGTACCTGGAGGACAGACCACATCCACACATTATTACTGGTACATACACAGCGACAGGTACCTGGAGGACAAACCACATCCACACATTATTACTGGTACATACACAGCGACAGGTACCTGGAGGACAGACCACATCCACACATTATTACTGGTATATACACAGCGACAGGTACATGGTGGACAGATCACATCCACACATTATTACTGGTACATACACAGCGACCGGTACCTGGAGGACAGATCACATCCATACATTATTACTGGTACATACACAGCGACCGGTACCTGGAGGACAGACCACTTCCACACGTTATTACTGGTATATACACAGCGACAGGTACATGGTGGACAGATCACATCCACACATTATTACTGGTACATACACAGCGACCGGTACCTGGAGGACAGATCACATCCATACATTATTACTGGTACATACACAGCGACCGGTACCTGGAGGACAGATCACATCCATACATTATTACTGGTACATACACAGCGACCGGTACCTGGAGGACAGACCACATCCATACATTATTACTGGTACATACACAGCGACCGGTACCGGGAGGACAGATCACATCCATACATTCTTACTGGTACATACACAGCGACCGGTACCTGGAGGACAGATCACTTCCACACATTATTACTGGTATATACACAGCGACAGGTACATGGAGGACAGACCACATCCACACATTATTACTGGTACATACACAGCGACAGGTACCTGGAGGACAGACCTAATCCACACATCATTACTGGTACATACACAGCGACAGGTACCTGGCGGACAGACCACATCCACACATTATTACTGGTACATACACAGAGACAGGTACATGGAGGACAGACCACATCCACACATTATTACTGGTACATACACAGCGACAGGTACATGGAGGACAGACCACATCCACACATTATTACTGGTACATACACAGCGACAGGTACCTGGAGGACAGACCTAATCCACACATCATTACTGGTACATACACAGCGACAGGTACCTGGCGGACAGACCACATCCACACATTATTACTGGTACATACACAGAGACAGGTACATGGAGGACAGACCACATCCACACATTATTACTGGTACATACACAGCGACAGGTACATGGAGGACAGACCACATCCACACATTATTACTGGTACATACACAGCGACAGGTACCTGGAGGACAGACCACTTCCACACATTATTACTGGTACATACACAGCGACAGGTGCCTGGAGGACAGACCACATCCACACATTATTACTGGTACATACACAGCGACAGGTACCTGGAGGACAGACCGCTTCCACACATTATTACTGGTACATACACAGCGACAGGTGCCTGGAGGACAGACCACATCCACACATTATTACTGGTATATAACCCAGCGACAGGTACCTGGAGGACAGATCACATCCATACATTATTACTGGTACATACACAGCGACAGGTACCTGGAGGACAGACCACTTCCACACGTTATTACTGGTATATACACAGCGACAGGTACATGGTGGACAGATCACATCCACACATTATTACTGGTACATACACAGCGACCGGTACCTGGAGGACAGATCACATCCATACATTATTACTGGTACATACACAGCGACCGGTAGCTGGAGGACAGATCACATCCATACATTATTACTGGTACATACACAGCGACCGGTACCTGGAGGACAGATCACATCCATACATTATTACTGGTACATACACAGCGACCGGTACCTGGAGGACAGATCACATCCACACATTATTACTGGTACATACACAGCGACCGGTACCTGGAGGACAGACCACATCCATACATTATTACTGGTACATACACAGCGACCGGTACCTGGAGGACAGATCACATCCATACATTATTACTGGTACATACACAGCGACAGGTACCTGGAGGACAGACCACATCCACACATCATTACTGGTATATACACAGCGACCGGTACCTGGAGGACAGATCACATCCATACATTATTACTGGTACATACACAGCGACAGGTACATGGAGGACAGACCACATCCACACATTATTACTGGTACATACACAGCGACCGGTACCTGGAGGACAGATCACATCCATACATTATTACTGGTACATACACAGCGACAGGTACCTGGAGGACAGACCACTTCCACACATTATTACTGGTATATACACAGCGACAGGTACATGGTGGACAGATCACATCCACACATTATTACTGGTACATACACCGCGACAGGTACCTGGAGGACAGACCACATCCACACATTATTACTGGTACATACACAGCGACAGGTACCTGGTGGACAGACCACATACACACATTATTACTGGTACATACACAGCGACAGGTACCTGGAGGACAGACCACTTCCACACATTTTTACTGGTATATACACAGCGACAGGTACATGGTGGACAGATCACATCCACACATTATTACTGGTACTTACACAGCGACAGGTACATGGAGGACAGACCACATCCACACATTATTACTGGTACATACACAGCGACAGGTACCTGGAGGACAGACCACATCCACACATTATTACTGGTACATACACAGCGACAGGTACATGGAGGACAGACCACATCCACACATTATTACTGGTACATACACAGCGACAGGTACCTGGAGGACAGACCACTTCCACACATTATTACTGGTATATACACAGCGACAGGTACATGGTGGACAGATCACATCCACACATTATTACTGGTACTTACACAGCGACAGGTACATGGAGGACAGACCACATCCACACATTATTACTGGTACATACACAGCGACAGGTACCTGGAGGACAGATCACATCCACACATTATTACTGGTACATACACAGCGACAGGTACATGGAGGACAGACCACATCCACACATTATTACTGGTACATACACAGTGACAGGTACATGGAGGACAGACCACATCCACACATTATTACTGGTACATACACAGCGACAGGTACCTGGAGGACAGACCACTTCCACACATTACTACTGGTATATACACAGCGACAGGTACATGGTGGACAGATCACATCCACACATTATTACTGGTACATACACAGCGACCGGTACCTGGAGGACAGATCACATCCATACATTATTACTGGTACATACACAGCGACAGGTACCTGGAGGACAGACCACTTCCACACATTTTTACTGGTATATACACAGCGACAGGTACATGGTGGACAGATCACATCCACACATTATTACTGGTACTTACACAGCGACAGGTACATGGAGGACAGACCACATCCACACATTATTACTGGTACATACACAGCGACAGGTACCTGGAGGACAGACCACATCCACACATTATTACTGGTACATACACAGCGACAGGTACATGGAGGACAGACCACATCCACACATTATTACTGGTACATACACAGCGACAGGTACCTGGAGGACAGACCACTTCCACACATTATTACTGGTATATACACAGCGACAGGTACATGGTGGACAGATCACATCCACACATTATTACTGGTACTTACACAGCGACAGGTACATGGAGGACAGACCACATCCACACATTATTACTGGTACATACACAGCGACAGGTACCTGGAGGACAGATCACATCCACACATTATTACTGGTACATACACAGCGACAGGTACATGGAGGACAGACCACATCCACACATTATTACTGGTACATACACAGTGACAGGTACATGGAGGACAGACCACATCCACACATTATTACTGGTACATACACAGCGACAGGTACCTGGAGGACAGACCACTTCCACACATTACTACTGGTATATACACAGCGACAGGTACATGGTGGACAGATCACATCCACACATTATTACTGGTACATACACAGCGACCGGTACCTGGAGGACAGATCACATCCATACATTATTACTGGTACATACACAGCGACAGGTACCTGGAGGACAGACCACTTCCACACATTATTACTGGTACATACACAGCGACAGGTACCTGGAGGACAGACCACATCCACACATTATTACTGGTACATGCACAGCGACAGGTAACTGGAGGACACATAAACTGAGGCAATGAGACGTTTGACATTGATGGCAAGCATGATGTACTTACAATCATAAAATACTTACACTGCGGCAATTAAACTATTGACATTAATGACAACCATAAAATACTGAAAATCATAAAATACTTGCAACCATAAAATACTGACACTGCGGCAATTAAACTATTGACATTAATGACAGGCCTGGGATACCTACAGTGCGGCAATGAAACTATTGACATTAATTACAGGCATGGAATACTTATACTGAGGCAAAGAGACTCTTTACATTAATGACAACCATGAAATATTTACACTGCGGCAATAACACTAAAGACACTACTGACAATGATGGGAAATTTACACTGCGGCAATATGACTCATGGGATACTTACACTGGGGCAATGCGACTGTTGACATTATCGACAACCATGGGATACTTACACTGAGGCAATGTGACTGTTGACATTATCGACAATCATGGGATACTTACACTGAGGCAATGAGACAGTTGACGTTATTGACAATCATGGGATACTTACACTGAGGCAATGAGACTGGGAACATTATTGACAATCATGGGATGCTTACACTGAGGCAATGAGACAGGATATTATTGACAATCATGGGATACTTACGCTGAGGCAATGAGACTGTGGACATTATTGACAATATTATTGACAATCATGGGATACTTACACTGAGGCAATTAGACTGTTGACGTTACTGGCCCTTGGAACAATTAGACTCACGAATGACGTCAGGCAGAAAATCTGGAAAATGGGGAAAACATGTTACCCATGCTCCTGCTCCTAATTCTGAGGGTATACAGGCACATACCTGCAACGATGACCAAGGGAGTCCAAGCCCCACCCCCCCCCCCCTCACACGCCCCCCCCCCCACCCGCCCCCTCCAAGCCGACGAGGGGGTCCACTTCCAGGCGCAAGTCTACGGCAACAATTTATACATGCGCTTCCAGTCGAGGTGGCTCGAAGCGAGACGTACGGCGGCAGAACACATGCTCTGGTTGCCTAAGTAAATTCCCCTCTTCCTCATCCAGCGTTTACCGTATTGGGCGACAAAACCGGTTCATTAAATTGACATGGAGAAGAGGTTGGTAAATACAAAAAAGTCAGAACACAGTACTTTAACCATAACAATGCATTAAGGGTTCATCAACTATGGCACTGGCAGGGCGTCCTGGCCGATTAGCCTGTGTACTCACGGGGTAGATGGCGAGCACCCACTTAGCCTTGTCCTTGGGCTTCCAGTTGTAGAGGTTGATGAAGAAGAAGGCGATGGTCTCGATGTACATGATGATGACGATCAGGGTCAAGGTGGCCGCCACAGCGAAGGCCACTATGTAGCCCACGGATAGCCCTGCGGGAGACGGGACGCGAGGAACCGCTTACAAGACACAACAGGGCAGTTTAAACAGTTGGTGCCACGCCAAAACAACTAAATTAGCTCATATATAATAATCTTCTGTGTTTCCACGCTTATATTATTGAGCTATATATAACGCGCTAAAAAATAGAAGGGAATACTTGTTCCACTTGTTTTCACACCTACCAATTTAAATTCTAGGAGCGAGGGAAGTGACGTCAAAGAGGAACATAAACACATGTGCTTTTACATTGAGACTCTGATTATCTCAGCTCATTGGCTTGAACTCAACGAAAAGCACTCAACCATGGGGACAATACACTACCTCGACCACAGATGCCTACGCAATGCATCAAAGCTCACCTGTCAATCTGTGTTGACATCATTGGGGAATTTCTAAATAACGCTCAGATGCAGTGCTCCCAGAAAAAACCCGCCATACGTCACTTTTGCTACTTTGACGAACGTGTTTATAGTGATATCATGGAATAAAAACTGTCAACTCTGAATGAAGCTGAATAAAATCGTGGCGCCATCACTTTAAGCCCTTGGTTCATATCGAGCTCATGGAAATGATCAATTATGTAGCGTAAGCATATGTATATACATGTATATGTACTTAGTTGTGTTCATTTGGGGCTGATGGGACCCATGATTTGACTAGGATACAGCCCTATTAAGAGGCGGGGGGGGGCGGGTGTGGATACCTTTTCCGATCTCCGTGATTGGCATCCAGGAATTCTTGGAGATTCGCGATCAGCTGTTGGCAATTTTGGTGGGGTCGTTATCAGTACAATTCCTGGTTCAACGCGAAGACCCTTTGCCTATTTACCGAGATCGATGGTTATAGCAGTCTGTGAATTGCTCGATATTCGCGATATCACCATTAAGGCGTTTTTTTCGCGCTCAGCTTTAAGAGGTCCTAATCTTAGAGATTCGATATTGTTCTTCGTAATTCCTGGGGATTTGCGATTCAGTGGGGGTACCCCCCCCTCCCCCCCCCCTCCCCCCGTATTAATGCTTCACTATATAATCTTCGATAAAGGCGACCTTCCTTTCACATGTAACCCAATGGTATGCCGGATCTAACAAGAGTTACGGCCATAAGCAAGTGATGGTCGTAACTAGAGTTCATTGGGCGTACTATCATGCATAAATGCGTCAGCAATATACACGGGGAAATATATTATTCGTCAGAAGTCACTGCAGCAAGTTATGACCGCCAAACCCGAGTAAAGCTCCAATAAGCGTAGGGATTCGCCTGTGACGTTACAAACTACCTACAGAATACTCGTTCAGGTAATACATTCGAATCGTTACGTACGTCATAAATATATCGTTTCCATCCCCGCCAAATTCGGATCGGGACGTCATAAAGGTCATACATAGCTATGAAAGCAGGGGGCCGCCTGCGGGTGTCATGTCGTGACGTCATGATCAGGGGCGGATCCCGAAAATCTGGATAGGGGGGCCGGTTGCGGTTTTGATATGTGAAATGGTATAAATTCCTGCCCTCCCCCCCCCCACACCCCCCTGGATCCGCCTCTGACGATCGTCATACCTACCGAAAGGTCGTGACGTCACGTACCTTCACGAAGCAATGCAAGGGCCACCCCAGAGTTTGGCCATAAGTACCTGAAAAGTATTCGTTGACCGACGGCAGCCGGGTCGTGCAGTTCTGTGTCATACTCATGCCGGGAATGTTGATGAGAGGAATTCTCTGGAAAAACACCGAACACGTTCGTAAGTAAATATCAGCGTACGGAGTGCTATTGAGACCACGGGGCCGCGGGACCCCTGATAGGGCGGTGCCATCGCTAAAATTCACGCCATAGTACTTATATATGCTGATTTCAAGATATATACATGTATGTACATTTCTTGCTGAAATATGCACATCACAATTGTGGCATTGTACACTGAGGAGAAGCAGTCCGTATTTGCTTGTGCAAAGGAAAACCCACGAGTAGACCTCAGAGGCACCCCACAGTTCATCGTTTGACGGAGTCTATCTGGAGTGTGTGTATTCCCACCTACTTGTACATAGAATCTAGATAACGGGGCAGCTACACTAGAGCTACACTCAGACTCACATACGGTTCGGGTTTAAATAAAGGAATTTTCTGATTAAAGGTTTGGTTTATATTTTTTTTGAAGATTCCAAGAATATCCTTCGTGAGCTCGCATGTATCTAGAGCAGAGGCTATCCGGCCTGTTATTTACTTGCAATGTAATGAATGGCCCACAGCGCAATTTGTTTCGTTAATCCATAGAGATATATAACTTTGTATTTTATTAATACGCATTTTTGTTACTCGGTATACTTTCCGTAGTAGTACTTCATTATCAGCCATACAATATATACCTGCCTGCCCAAATGATCTCTCAGTTTCTTCTGACATCCTCTCAGTTAACTTACCTGTACAAAAGGCGGCGCATCGGAATCCATATTAGTGTAATAAACTTGAGTTTGTCCCTCTCGTGTTTTGGTGTGTTTTTTTCTGAACTAGTTCACAAATCCCTCGATGTACTATTCGAAATATGTCATAAACCAACGAAAGAAATTTAATGTGGCGCCTATAGTCACCATGATGGTTCTGTGTTGCGCTGTTTATGTAACAATCGGTTCATACACCCCAATTCCTGCTGCCCCGGCCGAAATGCTACAGATCCCCACACAATACAACTTCAATATGAGGATGATTAGCTAGGAAAAAGTGGCTTTTCACCTTCGCACCCTAGGCCACGTTAAACTAATTGTTGGCAAACCGATACAATTCGCAGTCGTTGGGGTCCCGATGGTTGGAGGAAGCCTGGGAACCAGGTTAAGGCTTAGCGTGGAAACTGACTATTTGCCTGGCGCGCCCTAGCAGTGTGTGTGTCTCGTGCTTCGGTTGCCATGTGCCCAGGCCGGACTCCAGCGCTACAATGACGTCACGTGGCATGGAGACGATGACGCTAGAGTTGAGGATGAGGTCGAGAGAGCCGGAAGTGCTGCGGCGGTTAGTCGTGTATACATACATCGATACATACATGTGTTGGAGGTAACCAGAAGTATGTCATATATACCTATATATACCACGGCTGCCCCGCCCAGCATGACGGTGGTGCCGACTACGTCGTACCAGCCTTTTTTACGATGCAGGCTATTTTTAAACCGATGACTCCATTTTTAGCTTGGAAAGACATGGATATAGGTTAGAACGGGTTAAAAAGAGGATACATAGACGAGATAGACAGGGCAGCGATAGACGATAAAAGGGACATGGATAGACGATAGAAGGGACATGGATAGACAGGGTATGGATAGACGATAGAAGGGACATGGATAGACAGGGTATGGATAAAGGATAGAAGGGATATGGATAGACAGGGTATGGATAAAGGATAGAAGTGTATGGATAAAGGATAGAAGGGATATGGATAGACAGGGTATGGATAAAGGATAGAAGGGACATGGATAGACAGGGTATGGATAAAAGATAGAAGGGATATGGATAGAGAGGGTATGGATAAAGGATAGAAAGGATATGGATAGACAGGGCATGGATAAAGGATAGAAGGGACATGGATAGACAGGGCATGGATAGACGATAGAAGGGACATGGGTTGGCAGGGCATGGATAGACGATAGAAGGGACATGGATAGACAGGGCATGGATAGACGATAGAAGGGATATGGATAGACAGGGCATGGATAGACGATAGAAGGGACATGGATAGACAGGGCATGGATAATGGATAGAAGGGACATGGATAGACGGGGCATAGATAGACGATAGAAGGGACATGGGTAGGCAGGGCATGGATAGACGATAGAAGGGACATGGATAGACGGGGCATGGATAAACGATAGAAGGGACATGGATAGACAGATCATGGATAACGGATAGAAGAGATATGGATAGACATGGCATGGATAGACGATAGAAGGGATATGGATAGACAGGGCATGGATAGACGATAGAAGGGACATGGATAGACAGAGCATGGATAATGGATAGAAGGGACATGGATAGACGGGGCATAGATAGACGATCGGAGGGACATGGGTAGGCAGGGCATGGATAGACGATAGAAGGGACATGGATAGACGGGGCATGGATAAACGATAGAAGGGACATGGATAGACAGATCATGGATAACGGATAGAAGAGATATGGATAGACATGGCATGGATAGACGATAGAAGGGATATGGATAGACAGGGCATGGATAGACGATAGAAGGGACATGGATAGAAAGGGCATGGATAATGGATAGAAGGGACATGGATAGACGGGGCATAGATAGACGATAGAAGGGACATGGGTAGGCAGGGCATGGATAGACGATAGAAGGGACATGGATAGAAGGGGCATGGATAAACGATAGAAGGGACATGGATAGACAGATCATGGATAACGGATAGAAGAGATATGGGTAGACATGGCATGGATAGACGATAGAAGGGATATGGATAGACAGGGCATGGATAGACGATAGAAGGGACATGGATAGACAGATCATGGATAGACAATAGAAGGGACATGGATAGACAGGGTATGGATAAAGGATAGAAGGGATATGGATAGACAGGGTATGGATGGGAGATAGAAAGGACACGGATAGACAGGGCATGGATAAACGATAGAAGGGACATGGATAGACAGGGGGTGTATAAAGGATAGAAGGGACATGGATAGACAGGGCGTAGATGAACGATAGAAGGTACATGGATAAACGATAGAAGGGACATGGATAGACAGGGTAGGGATAAACGATAGAAGGGACATGGATAGACAGGGCGTGGATAAACGATAGAAGGGACATGGATAGACGATAGAAGGGACATGGATAGACAAGGCATGGATAGACGATAGAAGAGACATGGATAGACTGAGCATGGATAAACGATAGAAGGGACATGGATAGACAGGGCAGGGATAAAGGATAGAAGGGACATGGGTAGACAGGGCAGGGATAAACGATAGAAGGGACATGGATGGACAGGGCAGGGATAAACGATAGAAGGGACATGGATAGACAGGGCGTGGATAAAGGATAGAAGGGACATGGGTAGACAGGGCATGGATGAACGATAGAAGGTACATGGATAAACGATAGAAGGTACATGGATAAACGATAGAAGGTATATGGATAGACAGGGCATGGATATACGATAGAAGGAAAATGGATAGACGATAGAAGGGACATGGATAGACAGGGCGTGGATAAACGATAGAAGGAAAATGGATAGACGATAGAAGGGACATGGATAGACAGGGCGTGGATGAACGATAGAAGGTACATGGATAAACGATAAAAGGGATATGGATATACAGGGCATGGATAAACGATAGAAGGAAAATGGATAGACGGTAGAAGGGACATGGATAGACAAGGCATGGATAGACGATAGAAGAGACATAGATAGACTGAGCATGGATAAACGATAGAAGGGACATGGATAGACGATAGAAGGGACATGGATAGACAAGGCATGGATAGACGATAGAAGAGACATGGATAGACTGAGCATGGATAAACGATAGAAGGGACGTGGATAGACAGGGCACGGATAAACGATAGAAGGGACATGGATAAACGATAGAAGGGACATGGATAGACAAGGCATGGAAAGACGATAGAAGGGACATGGATAGACTGAGCATGGATAAACGATCGAAGGGACATGGATAGACGGTAGAAGGGACATGGATAGACAAGGCATGGATAGACGATAGAAGAGACATAGATAGACTGAGCATGGATAAACGATAGAAGGGACATGGATAGACGATAGAAAGGATATGGATAGACAAGGCATGGATAGACGATAGAAGAGACATGGATAGACTGAGCATGGATAAACGATAGAAGGGACGTGGATAGACAGGGCATGGATAAACGATAGAAGGGACATGGATAGACGATAGAAGGGACATGGATAGACAAGGCATGGATAGACGATAGAAGAGACATGGATAGACTGAACATGGATAAACGATAGAAGGGAGGGGGATAGACAAGGCATGGATAGACGATAGAAGAGACATGGATAGACTGAGCATGGATAAACGATAGAAGGGAGCGGGATAGACAAGGCATGGATAGACGATAGAAGGGACATGGACAGACGATAGAAGTGACATGGATAGAGGATAGAATGGATATGGATGGACGATAGAAGGGACATGCATAGACAGGGCATGGCTAGACGATAGAAGGGACATGGACAGACGATAGAAGTGACATGGATAGAGGATAGAAGGGACATGCCTAGATGATTGACGGAACATGGACAGAGGAATTGATGGCAGGTAAAAGCGACATTGATATTGAGGCCATGGATAGACGATAAACAAGACATGGTATTTAGATATTTAGAGGATAGAAAAGAGACCGATGGACGATTGAAGGGACATGGTTAGAGAATAGAAGGGACATGGCCCGGGGTGTGACTACATAGTTACTCGTATATATACACATACGTGCCACCCAGATGACCTTTTGTGGCCATTTTTCACTCAATCCTAGGAGCAGAAATCTGCAATTTTTTTCAGTCGATGTGTCCGTCTGATGTATCTAGGATTTCGTTTTCTACTGAACTGCGAATTGTTTTCTTACGCATTACGACAGATCTGACATTACGTCAAACCTGGAGCGCACACCCGGGAAACACGGATGCAGATATTAGTATTAGATAGGTGTGAAAGCATTAGCAGCTCAGCTTGTCTATCAAACTATATAAGTACGTGTGTACCAGAGACGGCGGAAATGAACACTTTCTCACCGGCAAAAGCAAAAACTGCTGATGAAAACTGGCGTGTATTAAAGCAGTGCGCGCCAGTTAGCGGGGCGTTACGCAATTCTATTAGCCCGACAGCATTTTCATCGATACAAATTTGCGGGCTGCTGCAGCTTGATGAAGGGCCAATAAAATGCCTCACGCCAGGCAAAACTCGCGCTATTACTATTATTGCGAGTTAAATTTAAATTCAAGTTTACTCACATGTATGCTGACCGTAGACATAAATATTAGTTTTTGTATTTGGTCACACCTTCCGTAGTAAATGATTTACGGTCTAATGTGTAAATCAAAGGTCCACAAATCGCAAACTTTACACACTATATCGTCAATTGTGACCTGGAATTGTCCTGCATTACTTGCTGATACTTTCTAAACTGAGAGATTATTCCATTCTGGCCTTATGCATCCTATGCGGCTATAGCCGGATAATGGTGTCAGTCAGTCCTCCTCGATCCCCCTCCTGGATCCCCCTCCTGGATCCCCTTGCTGGATCCCCTTGCTGGATCCCCTTGGTGGATCCCCATCCCGGATCCCCTTGCTGGATCATCATCCTCCATCCCCTTACTCGATGCACCTCCTGGATCCTCTTGCTAGATCCCCTGGCTGGATCCCCCTCCTGGATCCCCCTGCTGGATCCCCATCCCGGATCCCCTTGCTGGATCCCCCTCCTGGATCTCCTTGCTGGATCCCCTTGCTGGGTCCACCTCTTGGATCCCCCTGCTGGATCCCCCTCCTAGATCTCCCTCTGGATCCCCCTGCTGGATCCCTCTGCCGGATCCCACTGCGGAATCCCACTGCGGAAACCCCCTGCTAGATCTCCTTGCTGGATATCCCTGCTGGATCCCCCTGCTGGGTCCCCCTGCTGGGTCCCCTTGCTGGATCCCCTTGCTAAATGCCCCGCATGCATTCCCTGGATAAATCCCCCTCCTCGATCCCCTTACTGAGCCACTTGCTGGATCACCTTGCTCGATCCCCCGTCCTGAATGGATTCCCCTGCTGGATCCCCCTGCTGGATCTCCCTGCTAGATTCCCCTGCTGGACCCCCTTGCTGGACCCCCTTGCTGGATCTCCCTGCTGGATCCCCCTGCTGGACCCCCTTGCTGGATCTCCCTGCTGGACCCCCTTGCTGGATCCCCCTGCTGGACCACCTTGCTGGACCGCCTTGCTGGATTCCCCTGCTGGATCTCCCTCCTGGATCCCCCTGCTGGATCTCCATGCTGGATCTCCCTGCTGGACCCCCTTGCTGGATCCCCATGCTGGATCCCCCTGCTGGACCGCCTTGCTGGATTCCCTGCTGGATCTCCCTCCTGGATCTCCCTCCTGGATCCCCATGCTGGATCTCCCTCCTGGATCCCCCTGCTGGATATCCTTGCAGGACCTCCCTGTTGAATCTCTCTGCTGGATTCCCCTGCTGGATCCCCTTACTGCATCCCCTTTGCTGGATCCCCTTTGCTGGATCCCCTTGCTGGATCCCCTTGCTGGAACCCCCTGCTGGGTCCATTTTACTGGATCCCCTTGCTGGATCCCCTTGCTGGATCCCCCTGCCGGATCCCCTTGCTGCTGGATCTCTTTTGCTGGACCTCCCAGTTGAATCCTTCTGCTGGATTCCCTGCGTGATCCCCCTCCTGGATCCTCCCGTCCACACCTGTTATATTTCAGTATTGCGACCACACATCGATGTTGACATAAAGGCAATGTCGGCAACGTGCGTCATGCCGATATGAAAATGTATGTACGACATGCGTATTTATTGCAACAATCTATATGTAGTGAGCCTATGCATCACATGTATATACCGGCAAATACACATGTAGGTAAGATATATACAGTATTCAATGTTACCTCGTTTGTTGTCAAGCTGCACTATTCAAGAGTCTCCTTGTATCTTCACCACAACAACAACATGTATCCTCTATCTAGAGAGTGTGTGGGCCACGGTGGCCACCACTCAAGAGAAATTCCAACTGATATATCGACGACTTTGCCTCCGTGGGGGTAAGATTTAACTAGGCGTTGTGCGCGACAGACCAGCCGACTTTAAAGGCTGATGTGACATATCTAGAGGAGATATAGTCGCGGATCAGAGGAATGAGACAGTCAATGACCCTACCTGAAGGTACAAGCACACAAGTGACACAGGTAGGCGGTGGGGCGCCATGCATCATGACCGCTTGGCGTTAAGTGCAGAGATAAGACACCGCGAATTATATGTTATGATCAAAGTTCAGAGGGAAAACCGGGTGTATATTTAGATTTGCGCCATATATCTTATATCTATATTTATATATGTATAACCTAATATGTGTAAGCTTGGATGAATGGTAAAATACACAACCCATTGGAGAAAGCTATAGGCCTCTGATTATGGGTAGCATATTACATAACATAAAGGGTTCTAGGCAACTCCACCCGGAACAATTCTCCCTCGGTCAGTTCCCCCCAAGACAATTTACCCCCTAGCCAATTCCCAATTCGCCCCTAAGACGAGCCCCGCCCCCCCCCGGGACAACCCCCCCGGACACCCCCCCCCCCCCGGAAACCCCCCCCCCCGGACACCCCCTCCCGCCAAGAATTCCCTCCCGGACAACTCCCCCCGGACAATTCCCCGCGGACAAGTTCCCCCTTTAGGACAATTCCCCCCAAGACAACTCCCCCCCTGTAAGCTTCCCTAAAACCCCCCCGGCGCCGATAATTCCCCCCCCCCCGGGACAATCCCATCCCAGGGCAACTCCCCCCGGGCAATTGCCCCCCGGACACCCCCAGACCATTCCCTTCCAAGGCAATTGCCTCCCGGACACCCCCAGACAATTCGATTTCAAGGCAATTGTCCCCCCCCGCCCCCCCCCCCCCCCGGACGACAACCGCCCGCTGGAAACACATACCAACACACCCACAAACAGACACCCAGCCCCCAGCCCCCATCCCCTCCAGACTATACCCACCCAGACAGCGTGAAGCTACTGTACCCCATAAGTTTAATCAGTGCTGTATTGCCCCCCCCCCACCCACCCCACACACACACACACAAACACACACATACGCCTCCCACTGATTCGCAGCCGCAGTGTCTCGCTAATACGTCAGCGACATTGATGTAGTTTCAAATTATAATGTTACACAAAATTAACGTCAGTACCCATAAGCCTAAGGCTATGGAGGCCCAGGGCTCATTGTGGGCTTGTTGAGGCAAAACTTCGTGTGTACGAAAACATAATATGAAACCTGCACATCTACAATGCAACCGAACGGGTGTTATACCCCACGCCATGTCACGCCCCTTCACACGCTCAACACACTGTCGGTCGTCTGTAGTTGGGGTTTAACTAGTCCCATATGAGACCAGCCCCCTCCCATGAAATTGAAATATATTTTTTTCTTTGTGTTTTTTTGTTACATGGCAACACGCGTGTATTCACATGTCGTAGACCAAATAAAGAATTGAAAACATTGAATTGCACATACGATGGATTATGCATAAAAAACAAAAAAACGGTACCAAGGACTGGTCACACGTTCATTTTCATTCTGATGTGAAGACGTTTTCGCGGTTGCCCACCCGCCTCCGCCAAGCTACTATATGACTTTTCAATGCACGCCTTGTTCTATTGGTTTTTTTTCGTTTTTTTTCCATAATCGTACAGCAAGTTGTGACATCAGACAGACAGAATATATGTTATATTGTTAAGAATATACAACTGTGCAAGAGAGGGATCATGCTAGAAGAGGGATGATCGGTTTCCATTTTCTTAGAAATATTGTCTCGCTACGATATTGTTCTGTTATTCCAAATTTTTCTATATCGTAATAATATTTAATACAATTTATCAAGCCACAAAGAATAGGGGTAACATGAGCCCATTTACACTGATAGATATATTTTTTTCCAATGATAATTATATGGTTAAGCAGGCGAGAAAAAGGCCAGGTTGTCACTCCTAACATCAGTCTGAGACGAAATGAATGTGCCAAGGTCTTCTTCAGTGACATTTCTAAACAAAGCTATAAATTCTGACCATAATGACTTCACTGGTTGACAATAATAAAATAGAGTTTCACACTCGTTACCGCAAAAGCCACACATATCAGAGTTAACTATTTTACTCATGTATAAGAACCTATTCGTTACGGTTGTTCTGTGTAAAATCATGAATTGAAAACTTCTCATTCTCTCATCCGTAGTGGCGTTCACTGGTAATTTATATAATGTTTTCCATGTATCCCTTTCTATTTGTACACCTAAAATATCTGACCATTTACGCTCATTATTCCGCCCGTATATCAGTGATTTAACTAATGTTTTATAATTTCGTTGCACACACGCCTCATCTGCTTTATATGATTCGTAAATTTACAAACAACTGATTTTAGCTTTATACCTCCTCTTAACATTTCATATTTCCATTCTCTGGGAATAGAATAGATCAGCCCGTAGAAATCCGCAAAATTTATGCGGATATCAAACTTTATGCAAAATTCATTCCAGCCCATGAACTCCCCTTGTTCGTTAATAACATCATTAGCAAAAACTATACCTTTCTTGATAAATTCGGTCTTTCTACATATAACATTTTCATTAGTCATAAAATAAGTATTCCACAAAGGAAACACATTACGGTACCACTCATTGTACGGCTCATTGTACCACTCATTGTACCACTCATTGTACCGCTCATTGTACCACTCATTGTACGGCTCATTGTACCACTCATTGTACCACTCATTGTACCACTCATTGTACCACTCATTGTACCACCCATTGTACCCCTCATTGTACCCCTCATTGTACCGCTCATTGTACCGCTCATTGTACCACTCATTGTACCACTCATTGTACCACTCATTGTCCCACTCATTGTACCACTCATTGTACCGCTCATTGTACCGCTCATTGTACCACTCATTGTACGGCTCATTGTGCCACTCATTGTACCACTCATTGTGCCACTCATTGTACCACCCATTGTACCACTCATTGTACCACTCATTGTACCACCCATTGTACCCCTCATTGTACCCCTCATTGTACCGCTCATTGTACCGCTCATTGTACCACTCATTGTACCACTCATTGTACCACTCATTGTCCCACTCATTGTACCACTCTTTGTACCAGTCATTGTACCACTCATTGTACCACTCATTGTACCACTCATTGTACCACTCATTGCGCCACTCATTGTACCACTCATTGTACCACTCATTGTACGGCTCATTGTGCCACTCATTGTACCACTCATTGTACCGCTCATTGTACCACTCATTGTACCACTCATTGTACCGCTCATTGTACCACTCATTGTACCACTCATTGTACCACTCATTGTACCACTCATTGTACCACTCATTGTACCACTCATTGTGCCACTCATTGTACCACTCATTGTCCCACTCATTGTACCACTCATTGTACCAGTCATTGTACCACTCATTGTACCACTCATTGTACCACTCATTGTACCACTCATTGCGCCACTCATTGTACCACTCATTGTACCACTCATTGTACGGCTCATTGTGCCACTCATTGTACCACTCATTGTACCGCTCATTGTACCACTCATTGTACCACTCATTGTACCGCTCATTGTACCACTCATTGTAACACTCATTGTACCACTCATTGTACCACTCATTGTACCACTCATTGTACCACTCATTGTACCACTCATTGTACCACTCATGGTACCGCTCATTGTACCGCTCATTGTACCGCTCATTGTACCGCTCATTGTACCGCTCATTGTACCACTCATTGTACGGCTCATTGTACCACTCATTGTACCGCTCATTGTACCGCTCATTGTACCACTCATTGTACGGCTCATTGTGCCACTCATTGTACCACTCATTGTACCGCTCATTGTACCGCTCATTGTACCGCTCATTGTACCACTCATTGTGCCACTCATTGTACCACTCATTGTAAGGCTCATTGTACCACTCATTGTACCGCTCATTGTACCGCTCATTGTACCACTCATTGTACCACTCATTGTACCACTCATTGTACCACTCATTGTACCACTCATTGTACCGCTCATTGTACCACTCATTGTACCACTCATTTTACCACTCATTGTACCACTCATTGTACCACTCATTGTACCGTCCATTGTACCACTCATTGTACCGCTCATTGTACCACTCATTGTACCACTCATTGTACCGCTCATTGTACCGCTCATTGTACCACTCATTGTACCACTCATTGTACCACTCATTGTACCACTCATTGTGCCACTCATTGTACCACTCATTGTACCACTCATTGTACCACCCATTGTACCACTCATTGTACCACTCATTGTACCGCTCATTGTACCACTCATTGTACCGCTCATTGTACCACTCATTGTACCACTCATTGTACCACTCATTGTACCACTCATTGTACCGCTCATTGTCCGGCTCATTGTACCACTCATTGTACCACTCATTGTAC